>JAJJWX010004145.1:0-600000 GCA_023529315.1 Papaver bracteatum
AATATAGCATGCCGAGAGGATAGCCCCCCCACAAGTTCGAAGATAACCCAGAACTTGTTAACATAGCATTTACCATATCTATGAGTGTTCTATTTTTTCTTTCGGCTACACCATTCGATTCAGGTGAATATGGTGCAGTGGTTTCATGAATGATTCCATTATTTTTACAAAACTCTCCTATGGGTATCACATACTAGGGCTTTCCCCATACACAAAGGTCTAAAGACCCAAAGGGCCATACCCTTAAGGCTAAACCAATGCTATTTAAGTCTAAAACTCTTAGTGTTTTAGTCTATATGGGACTAATGTTTTATTCATTCACATGAAAAAACATCTAGGGAGCAATAGGTCTTGGGATCAAAACATGGTCCATGCATTTTTTTTGATTAAAACAAAACATTGTTTTTTCTAACAGTTAACCTAGCAGCCTACATAATGGACTAATTAACAAAAGTTTAAGACAAAGGCATGCATAATCCCTCTCCACTGTCATTAGCAATTAAGTCCACAAAATCAAGGGAACTTGTTTAGAATCAGAACAAACTGTCAAACTCTAACATGGAAATGGCAAAACTGCGATTTGGTTTACCTTTCTGTTTTCTTTTTTCAATATATTAACCTTTCTGCTAAAAAAATAAAATAATATAATAAGCTTTTTCGTATTTTTTTTTTTCTCCTCCGTCCAAGAAATTCTCCAAGTACAGCTTGTATATGTTTTAAAAACAAACACACGGTTACATATTTGAAAAGAAACGCCCTTGTTTTCCTGCAGTTAGATGGAGCACTTGACACTGCCCTTGTTTTCCTGACTGAGATTCACAGGGTCTTTAGAGTTTTGTACGACGTCCTTGTATTCCTGAACGGAAGTCTTAGTCAAGCCTTTAGCATCGTTAGACCAGTTGAACACAGCTCCACCACTGCACTGATTTGATTTTTCTTTCACCCCATCAGAATCCTTGTTATGGTACTTCACTTTGGCCATAGAAGTGTCTCCCAGATTAGTAGTAGCAGATATTAAACTAGCAAAAGGCTTTATGTCATTACAATCAACTTGGGAAGTTGGAAAATACGGCGAGAATTCTTCATTTTGCTACAAGAAAATACAATAGAGAAAATCAATCTTGTCAAACATTAACAACTGGAGAAAAATATCTTGTCGACATTGATAAAGTGATAAACTTACAGTAAGACTACTGCCAGTATCTTGCAGGGAAGGAGATGGTACTGCTGCCCTTAGTGGTGATGAAGAAGCTCCCTTAGCTTCAGTACGATGAAATTGGTTTTGTTGATTCATGAAAGCAAGTTTTGAAGTAAGATTATTCAATTGCTGCAAAAGGGTCTCAAAGATTCCGGCCAACCCATGAACAGGATCATATTTTCTAGCCCTTGCCTCGATTATCATGGTCTTAGCCGCCAAACATTGATGTGGCTCAGATAATTTGATTTGCTTTGTGAAATTACTTGCACCAAAAACTTTAACAACATTCTGATAATCTTCTTTCCCTTATCAGAAGGAAAAAATGGAGCAAAGGGACATTCTGGTGAACATTTTGTCCTATGATACTGACATGCTGCACAGGGTTTCTTATTCTTCCCTAATTTCACTCCCAAATCTACAAAAATCATATGAGAATAAACAGTTAAAATAAAATCAAACAACAAGACAATCAGAATTTTCACTTGCATGTACTAATCACACACTACAGTGATTTTTTTTTGTTTTTTGAAATAAGATTTAAAATAGAAGCCAAGGTGCCGAGGAGACACCGAAAGTAACAAGGATAAGTAAAAGCTGTCACGCTCAACATCATGAGACGAGGCAGTAAGATAAGATAAAGCTTCCCTCAAAAAAAAAAAGAAAAAAAAAAGCTAAAAAAACAACCCAGGGCAGACTACATTTGTATGTTATAAATCTTTTGTGCCCACTTATGCACTAAGTCTTCAAAGAATAGTCCCTTGAAAATCTTTTTTGGAAGAGCCCATTGGTACAACAAAGCTTTAACAGCGATTACCGTGTTGGCTGCACTTTTAGATTTGTTATGGAAGCGCCTTTTATTTCTTGAACGTTATTTTGGGGACCATTTTTTTTTTTGAGAGACCATTGTCTCATTTTGGGTAGGGGTGCCCTTATCTAACCACACTTGATGAATGGAGATAGAAAACGCCATGAGATTACAACAAGCAAACTCTTAGATTCCATTGCTACTATGAGCAATACAACAATAACAGCAATCGCGATGACCACTTCAGTTGATAGAGCAAACGCCATTTGAATTAAACACACTGCATAAAATAGAGAGAACACAGTGAAGATTTAATTACACATAAAGAGGATAAATTCGAGAAGAAACCAGGAGCTTAATAAATAAAACAGAGAAAATCTAACATGAAAAGAAATTTTTAGATCATGGTATTAAAAAATCGTTAGATCATTTAAATTTTTGGATATGAATCTGTGAATAAAAAATTTGGATTTTCTACTGAGTCATTCGCCCGATTTGCAGAGAAGATAGAGAAAAACATTCATTCACACTCTCCTCGACAATGCCAACTACGGTCAATTTTGGAGCAGAGAAGTGCAACTGTTAACTAAAAGACAAGTCTGACTAAAACTGTCGACATTGGATTCATCCACAAAAAAATACCTACAATAACAATCGACATTGTATTCATATATAAACCAATGCCAACAGTTACTCTGTAATGCTTCAATTTGACCTAATTTTTTTTTAAACCTAAACAATTCAATCATAACTACGAAAATTAATGGACGATTTCATTTTTGGAATCGTCAATTAATTGACGATGAAATGAAGAAGTTATGGAAGAAGATGAGCAATCGGTTTTGAGGGATTAATAGGGGACACAAACTTAAAATGATTTAGGTCGTTTTAGTTTTTTTATATTTTATTAGGGAAAAGGGATGTATTGGCATTTTATCTTTAAAAACATACCCCTTAGCCAAAATCTAGCCCCATGTAATCTTAAGTATCTCCCAATTGTGGCAGGGGCGTAGCCAATAAATGTTGGAAGGGGGTGCAAAAATTTGCTATGGGGTGCAAGAATTTTTTTTAGGGGGTGCAAAAATGCAAAAATAGGCTTGGGTATCAAAAAAAATTTCTACTTAGGCTTGAAATGGGCTTTGTAGCTAGCTGGGCAGGGGGTGCAAGTGCAACCCCTTGTACTGGGATGGCTACGCCCCTGAATTAAGGATTCTTTGAATACTATATAAGTAATTAATAAGGTTAATCAACCACTATTTTCTTTTTTCTCCCTCTCAAATCTCAGCCTAACTTTATCATCACTATCATACAATGTGTAAGTCAATGCTAGCACACGAGCATGGTTTTAAAAATCATACAATTCACGATTTGCTTCACTTTTTCTAAATTGCTTTAAATAGTGCGTAAAAATCGTTTTCCTTTTGAATTGTGTAGTCAACCATGTTTGACAACGATTCTTGACTAAATTTTTAAGTCAACGATGGATTTTCGAAAATGAGAAGGTGAAGGTTAATTCAAAAATGGATTTTAAAAAAAAATCAAAAATGAGAAGGTAAAGGTTAAACGAGAAGGTGAAGGCTCATGACCTCCTGAGTTATAAGAGTGGCCTATAACCAATGTTCCACTTTGTGTTTTTTTTATGCTTAGCGAATTTTATTAGCATATGTTAGATCAAAGACCAATTATTTACAAAAAAAACACATATGATTTGATAATCGACCGTGAATCTTCGACTCACCCTTTAACACGCGGTTCGATTCACAAAATTGAAAAACTATTCGTTCCGGTATTTACAATTTCACAACCTTGAGCATGAGGATGCCCCTATACATTACATCTAATACCATAATATACAATTTTTTTACATAAAGATGTTCTCATAAAGGTTCTGTACCCAAAATAAGAAGCACAAAAGTTATTATAGTTTCTCTTTTTTTTATATTTCTATTAGGTTTTGGATTCGATTACCCCTAATTTTAATAATTATATATTGATGGAACTTTTACTTCAATTTTCCACACTATTGGAGTGTGCAAGGAAACACAAGTAAGTTTTACGATTTGATCTATAAACCCGATTAAGATGATTAATTTGTCGGCTGTGGTGGTGAGAGGTTAGGCAAAGTATAGGAGATTATGAAGTATTGGAGAGAGTTTTGTTTACCTAATCAACGAAGATTTACCTTTAGGTATGGGTATGGCCCTGGCTTTGAACATTTTCTTCTTAGTCCTGGCTTAAGCCCAAATTTTACACAGGCCCGATATAAAAGCTTAAAAAATATGGACTTGGGCCTTTTTTTTGGGGGGGAGTTTGGATGGAATCTCCCCTCCTTTAAAAGGCTAAGTAATATGAGCTCCCACATCGCACGGTGACTGTGACATCCCTTTTAAATTAAATTAGATAAAAGCTTTCAACTAGAGCAATTCTGGAAATGACAAGTGGCGGGATTCTATTGGTTTAAGACATTAAAAGATGGATTACACTCTGTATTTAACTGACCGTTAGTAACACCGTTAGCAAAAATGTGGGTATACAATACTTCTATCCATTTTTGTGGCTAAAAAATTCATTACACTTTGTTTACACCGAATATTAATTGTACGTTAACTGACGCCATTAGGGTGGACAATACTTACATCAAAAACTAGACCTAAAACGAACATAGACACCAATTTATCTAAGTGAGTTTTATTCTTCTTCTCTTTCTTCTGTTCTTCGTGTCTTTCTCCCTGTTGAACTCAAATCCAATGAATAACTTTTTTTTTGTCAGGGATTCATGAAAATCTTGAGATCTAGATAAATCGAAGAAGAGGGTGATCAATATGGAAGCTAATTGAGCTCTGAAAGAAGAACAAATCGCAAGAAATGCAAATTAGGGTTTCTGCTAGAATTGAATAAGTTGTATATTTGGAAGAGGGGTTCGATTTAGAAAATGCAGATGGAGATTAGAGATAGTTATCATGTATTGAGAATAAGGGAGGAGATTTAGCTCCTGATTCTCTACTCACACGGAATAATCAGTGAATTAGGGTTTTATGAGATCCAGTGATAGTGAAGGAATTGAGTTTCCAAGATAAAAGTTACTGATAATTAAATCTGGGTCTGTTTTCGTTTCGATGTTGTGCTGTAGTTGGGCATTTCTGGGTTTGATTCAAATTAGTGGAAGAATCATGGTTTGGATTAAAGTTGACACACATTGTATCACCACTAAGCTTGCGAAGATTCAAGGTTTGTATTTTTTTATTTTACTAATTTATTTTATGGTTTTTCCTTTAACAAAAACCACCACCACTGGAATATAGGTTTTGGTTTGTGTTTTTGTTCCCTAAAAAATGATACATCAGTGTCAAGTGGTTTCAAATGCAAATATAAATTAGTTTCAGAGTTAAATTTCGATTATAAACTAATCATTCTGACCAAATTCTGTTGATTAGACTAATCCATAGATGAGTGTCAATTTCAATTTCATAATGCTTTGGGTGTTTTCTGTACTTCATAGGGTACCAAGAATTTTCTAGTGGTGGAAATCAGGCATTAGGAGGTAAAGATGGATATGCTGATTTCCATAATTTTGACCACCATAATGTTTTTGATATTCATATATAAATTGATAATCTTCTGAAACAACCTGTTTTAGTTCTTAAGCACCTTCTACGTTCATTTTTTTCTTATGCTTTATTTTTATCTGTAGAAAAAAACGACGTCTCTCCGAACCTGTAGCAACAATAATAAGCCTTGCCTACCGTGTATAATTAAGTACGTCTTGAAGTTTATCTTTCGGATTTGACAGTATAACATAACTTATCTTTCGGAGTTGGTCATGCCCTGGGTTGTTGTACAAAGAGGTGTCGGGTTCGAATGTACTGAGACTGTTTATTTGAAGTTAGTATTAGTATATCTGGTGGTGTCCAATAATTGAGTTGGTGTTTATTATTGAAGTAATAGCAGGAACTTCTGCTACTTTCTTTCATTTGGTGGATGACATTTTCCCTACATATTCATCTTATTAATGTTTAGAAAATGATTTATGGAAATACTGTTGTTTGGCATTCATTGGTTTGTATATACATTCTTTGAGTGATGATATCCTACTATATAAACTATGGTCATTGTCACACTGGTACAACAAAATTTCCTTTCTTTCCATTATTTCCATTCATTAAAGCTTACGAGTATTATGCTTTTCATGCTTCTTGGATAGTTTGTTGGCGAGAATGACTTCTGATAACTAAATCTAAGCCTTGGGAAAATATTTGATTTTTTATCTGCCTTGGTCATTCTGATAGAGAAGCATATGATTTGGTTTTCTATTTCTTCTCTCTTTGTTTGCTCAAATAGTATGACTGTGCTTCCAAATAGCATATGGTTCTTTTACTCCAATAGCCAGAGCAATTTCAGGTCTGGTCTCTGGTGTCTACATTGAACTGATAGTAATAGCTGTAATAACCTAGAAAAATTATCCATGCACTTTGACCGACTCAAATAAATGAGACAAGGTTTTGTATAAGCTTTTTTGACCCTCAAAACTCACGAGTTTTTTGGCTTTGTGATCTATATTATATCTTTATGTATTGCAATTTAGCAGGGCTATCATGTATGATTTTTTTCTTTATTAAAGTCGCCTCTAGAAGTGGATATGCTTCTAATATTTGAAAACTTATTTATAAATTATTTCTTGAGGATGTGGAACAAAGATGTTAAGAAAGCTATTCAGAAAGTTGCTGCTGCATATGACTGCAATATTGTTGAAGCTATTCTCAGTCACCAACTAAATCAGTTCGTGATTGATGACTGAGAACAAGGTCATACTAAGTGTATCTAATCCAGAGACCAGAGTTGACGATGCAGATTTCGAGGAGATTAAGTGTATGCAATTGATATAGTTGTCATCACGGGGGAGGGCAAGGTAACTGTAACTGCAATAATCACATTCATCATGAAAAAATGTGATTGTATATTGCGTCCATCTTTCATTCGATTCTTAATTTAGGAATTTGATTTTGCAGCCAAAACTAGAAAATACTCACATTCACTTGGTGGAGGATTTAACAATATTTGCTGACAGTTCCGTGTTTAGCACACAAGCTTAAAGGTACTCAGTAACGGCGTCATTCTCTCTGCTGTTGGTAATTTAACCATTTTAATAATAGTAGCGAAGCTCAACGAAACTACTATTGGAAGAGGATGAGGCGTTGGAGTACGTCCATAGTGAGAACATCTCTCTCCTAGATTCTTTTGAAGTATTACTTAATGTTGGTAGTTAGATTTTGATCATGTATTGCGCATTTACTTTGTTTTTGTTGTGTTGCTAAATGCAAAATTAAGAATGCTCAAGCACCATCAGGGGAAACTTCCTAAGGAGGAAATAAATATGAAAGAGGCTGAAAATAAAAGAAAAGGTTTGTTTGTGAAGATCAATCTGGATTCAGTTCCTATTAGAAGAAAAGTTGATAATAAAGTTTATGATAGTCATGAAAATCTCCTCTTTTGTTAGGGATGAACTATTTAGATGTCTGTTTTCCTGCAGTTTAGTACTACTATAATTCATGAACAATAAAGGTCATGGCCTATACTAAAAACGATGGTTCCATGGAACCAATTGTGGTGGTTATGGAACTGGTGCTTTAAATTAAGTTGATCAATTCATTTATATTTCTCACATTTTGTAGGTTGGAAATGCCACAATTTTTTTTTCCTTAATTCTCCATTTCGACATTTTTATAGGTCATTGACATACAACAAGATCGAGGGTGACCAAGATAGGTAGCAGGTATACAACAAAAGCATATACGGAATATAGCTATGTTATTTCTGGAAACCGGTACTTATGTTTAGTATTGAGTTTTTTTTTGTTTTTTTTTTTTAATGGTCTTCAGTTTTTTTTAATCAAAATCTTAAGTTTCACAGAGACTGCCCTGGCAGATAGTAAATAATTTGGGAGTTCCATCTAATTATCTACTGTCGTAATTAGACTGGGTCACAATTTTAATTTATGTGGTCCTCACTGCTCAACGATGATTTTTGAATTTGTTTTAATGGTCCTGGACATGGCCTTATGATTATACAAAATCAAGTTGAAGATATACCATATGATTGAACTATTTAGTGTTCCTGTTTTATAAGATAGGAGGCGACAGTAAATGTTGCTTCATTAGCTCTTTGGCTATTTGGCACATTGGATTTTGGAAAAATCATGAAATTAGCTGACTTTAATGTTGCATCGCATGGCAGTGGCATTCTTGGTCAAATTTCTACAAAGCCTTGCAACTCATGTTGCTTTAAGTAGTTACAGTTCCAACTTCCAATGAAAATTGTTAAAACATTTGGGACTTAAAAAGTCACTCCTGTGTGAAAGAACTTTGTTTTTGTATACTCTTAGGTTGGAAAGCCTATCTCCGAGGTTTGTTTTTGTATACTCTTATGTTGGGAAGTCTATCTCTGAGGTTTCATTCTTCACCGCGCAGCACCAAATCAAAAATCCTAACCAATAGGACGAGGTAAATCCGAGTCACACCAAATCAAAAATCCTAAGCAACGGGACAAGGCAAAACCGAACCACACCAAATCAAAAATGCATGACGGGGCGAGGTGAAGCCACATCACAATCAACCATAAATATGTTTGATTTTTTACAAATCTGTGAGTGATACTCATCTGTTTCTTCACAAATCGAGAAGAGGGAAGCCCAGTCATACCAAATCAAATCGGGACGGGGCAAGGCGAAACCGAAGCCTAACTTTACAAAATTAAAAATATAGTTAAAAGAAAAAGATGCCCGATGCGTAGCACGGGCACAAAATCTAGTTTAGGGAAAAGGGAGAGGGGAAATATGCAAAACCTTTTCGATTTGATGGAGTAATTAATTTTCACTTTTCAGTGAAAACTATTAATTGTGAGATTGTTAATAGGGAAAACCAATTGCAAAACAAAAGTATAATTGGTTCGTAGAGATTGTTAAGGGAAGGTACCATTTTTTGATTTGTCAAATAAGAATACAACTACGAACCATCAATTGCAAGATTGTTAATAGGTGATACCAATCTATTTGGGGTTTACCATGTAAGACAAAATAGTTTTTACTCTCCCGAATTACCCCTAGCAGCCATGCTCAAACTGTTGTCTCCAGTTTGATTTACTTGATCAAAACACTACTAAGTGCCAGCTGTTAGTTAATGCACAGTTCAAGCTGACTCTTGTTTTAAATTGATCCACCCGATTTCCATCTTATATTTCCGGTGGATTAGTCAGATTTTTTATTATGCTAGCTCACAAATAAAACATTTCTACAAGGTATGATAAATATAGCCATTCTTTACATACAATTCCAGAAACAATACAAAAAAACCATCCCACTCACATTAGAGTGGGATCACCCTCCAAAAATTAGGAGGGGTCTCATTTTTTTTGGAAGGTGGGACCCACTCCAATGGGAGTGCGATGGATTTGTGTTGGTTTTGGAGTTGTTCGTTTAGAATTTTCATGGCAAGTATTGAAAATATCACTATTTACCAAAACAAAATAAGATACATTTGCAAACTGCAAAACGAAAATTCTCAATCCATCTAAAATATTATCGATAATAACTCCCTTTACGGTTGTTTGGATATCTTGGGACCAGGATACGTAAATAGTTTGATTTATCTCAGGGAAAGTTAAGATCATGGACCTCATATCCATGCCTAACCAGGTACGGCGTAGTCAAAATCGTTCTCCAAGGCCGATTACTCGCCGAGTAATCGCTACAAGCTATATGACCGAGGCGATTTTTGATTCCAAGCCATTTCCGATTTTTAGCAATTAATGTTGATTTTGACCAAATTTTTAGCAAAGCAAGTTGGCAATTTTTTTGAGTTAACCTTGCATGCCCCAAGTTGGCGATTTGTCCGAGTTCAATATAACAATATTACACACTTAGTTACATGATAGTGTTAAAATTTTAATTTTAATTAGGTACGAATCATGACTTATGAACATAAATATATATATCTAATAAATAGGTTCTGAGTATTGAAAATATTCCAACAGAGTTTTGGCGATTTCCAAATCTGATCTTATTACTCTTCAATCCAAGCTTCCCAGCTGAAAAGGACCGAGGAATGATTTTGACTACTTTGGTGGGTCCAAGTGTTTATTAGTTTAGAACAAAATAGAGTACAACTACACTATGTTGACGATGAAATTTGTTTTGTTGATTAACAAAACCAAGTTGAGAAGTAAGATTATCCAATTTCCGTAAAAGGGACTCTCAATAATTCTTACCAACCCACTGTTGATGGTGGATTTTCATTTAAGGGTAAAATTGTAAAATCTAAAATTATGCGCTAACATCTTGTAAAAGATAAGGCCATTAATAAGTGATGGATACTCCTTCACTTTACTAATTCACCTAGAATGGAGCATGTGGCAACAATCCCATTTTGTGAATAAAATACACGAAATTCATCCAGGTTGGAGCATGTAGCAACAATCCCGTATACCCTGTGAATTTACAACATTATTAATTAATGTGACCTTGTATTTCGTATTCATTATCGGTGCGGCATGACGACCGAGTGTTGCTCTCAGCGAGAGAGAACACAAATCTCCAAGCATTATAATAAAAACGAAATGTACGAGGATGCCTCTCGGTGTGTTATATGCAACTCTCGGTGTGTTATACTAGCCCGATTGAGCGTCCGGACTGACCGTATCAGTCTGGATATGATCACGACCATCCAACTCCACCAGCATGATTGGATGGCCCAGATCGATTCCATAACCCCCAAGCCGGAATGGAATATCCGCTTCCGAACCAATGCGGGCCCCGTATGGTCGGCCTCCCCTTGGCCTAGCTTTCCAAAACGTCCAAACCAAATAAGTATGGACGAAAACCCTAAATTAGGGTTTGCGGCACATTATATGTCGCAAAACAGTCTCAACCATCCATCTTCGCAGGTATGGAGGGTGCAGATGTAGATTCAAAGGGCACGGAGTATGTCAACACAATCACCGTGGGCCCACCTACATACCTGAATAATCGGTCAGGACCAACCATGGTTGGTCATTCCAAATCGTGCGCCTGAATGGAGAATGACGCACGACCTTGAAACCAAAAATTAGGGTTTTGAATCACCAACGTCCATTTTCTCCGGAACGAATGGAGGGTCCGAGATTAGATCAAAGCAGGTCCGGGCATACCAACATGACCACCGTGGACCCGTCTATCCCCTCACCTGATCGGCCAAAACCGAACTCTCTTTTTCTCCTCGGTTCGCGTGCCTCCAACATGCATGGTCGCTCCTTCCAAATTGCAAACTAATCTCAGCCGCTCGATTTCGCCGGACGAATTGAATGGCTTAGATCATGTTTTCATGGGATGGTAAGGCATAGGCGTGAACACCAGCATACCACCAACATGTTGGAGCAATCGGCCAAGACCAACCAAGCCTGGTCATCTTGGAACGCCCGCCCGAAGTTGGTACGACGTGCGGCTTTTACGGCACCAATTTTCTGTCGCAAATTGATCTCAACCACACAACTTCGCATGACGAATTGAGTGGCCCAGATCACACTTTCGTGAGACAATGAGGTATGGGAGTCTACACCGTCATGTTGTCTACACACATGCACGACCGGCCTATCCAAAGTTGTGTCCCAAGCTTGGATTCGACCAAGATGAAAAGTGATGCTTGCGCACCTTTTCATAAACCCTAATTCCATCAACGGTCGCAGATGAGTGTCTCAAAGATCATCTTGTCCTTCCAACTTCACCGGCTTGGCTATACAGCCCTGGTCAGGAGTTAATTGGTCAGTGCAGAGTCATGGTGATCACCACCCGTCACCTTACCACACCATGTGATCGGTCAAGGGAGGGTTTGCATGCGCAACTTCTAAACCATCACATGAAGTAGGATGGACATGAAGTTATTCTGAGATGCTCAAACAACGATGCTTCATACATGATGAATATACTCGATGCAGTACATGCATAGTATACACACGATACTTCACAAGTATCAGTTTCCTAAATAATGTAGCATTACATGCTACTTTCTATGGGTCCCACGGTCCTCCAACTCGAGACATCAATCATGTCACAAACTGGGGGATACATACTGGGGTATTGGTATGGTGGTTTACAGCGTGCAGTGCACAACGCGCCATCACAAAAACGTGTCAGGAAGTCATGGATGGTTAGTGATGATGGGAGAAGTGGGCAAGCCTAGTCGTGTGACACCAACACACTACTCCACTACTCCATCACTCCACTTTCTCCACTTCCAATGAGATACGAGGGTTAGGCTAAAAGACTTGTATAAATAGGTTCTCTGCCCTATTTTTCAAGAACAGAGAACAAGACGAGATAACAGAGGAAAGTGTTGATACAATCGTATTCAAACACCAGAACTGATAGCTTACATCCTACAAGCCAGTTCATCTTTCTGATACAAGTCCTGTATAGCCAATACCTTCACATTCTCAACACCTTCTTCGCTTCCCTCCCTAAGATCAACCCCATATCCTTCACTTTGTGACCGAAACAAGTATGGAACGGCCATTTCTTGGTTTAGGCCGGACTTGCACAGATTGACCTCTCGAATCTACAAGCACTCACCGCGCAATGCATTTGTTTAAGGTTTAGATTCATTCCTCATCCACACACCCCAAATTACCAAAATCGGCATGAATAGTTTTCACCCATAAACACCCACGAACAGGATCAGACACTCTAAACCTCGCCTAAATTTTCATTGTCTCAGCCGCCAAACGCAGTTGTGGGCCTGGTGATTTCAATAGATTTGAGAAAGTTCTGTAAAAAAAACTTTAACAACATTCTGGAAATCTTTTCCCCTTCATCTGAAGGGAAAATTAGAGCAAAGGGACATACTTGTACACATTTCTTCCTATAATACCTACATGATGCACAAGCTTTCCTATTCTCCAATTTCTACAGAAAAAATAATATATGAGAAGTAAAACCAAGGAACCAACAAAGAAAAAGATCACACACTACATTAATGATAAATGAACAAACAAGAACATGGAGTTGACAAAAATGGGTTTTTTTTACCAAAAATTAATGGGGACTGAGAATCATCAGCCCTTACATGAATCAAACAGAAATCATGGTCTTAGCCGCCAAATAATGTGTTCCAGGCCATTTTCACTCGAAGTTCTACAAAGACGAAAAAAAAAAAGTTTTATATTTGTTGGGGAGTGGGTGTACTTTCTTCTCTATCTTGGTTGTGCACACATCTTCACTGGTCATCTTAATTTCTACTCAGAAAAAATAAATCCAATAAATTTGATTTAATTTTGGATTTTGCTCGGAGAAAAACAGTAAAGTTTGGTAGTTGCATAGTACGAGTCGAGATTGTTAGCACCACTAGTCATTATTAACTTTTTAACCAATCACCCGAAACTATCAGATTCCTTTAATGGAGTTTGAATAAAATTTGATTTGTTAGAAGCTGTAAAGACCCGCAAGCACGTCAACATTACGTCAACATTATTTGACTGGTCAAGAGACGATCTAGAGATGATCAAGAGACGAATTAGCCGCTAATGACTCGATTAGTTAATACAGATTTTAATTAATAGAAATTAATTTAAAAATAAATTGGGCAAAAGAATATTACCATTAGATAGATCTCAGAAAGTTATGCAAAATGATCTACTCGAGCGTGTCATTCGGATACCGGACAAAAAAGATATCACCAAATTAGTTTGAAGGATAAAATAATCTTTTTTGCTTTAGACCGACCTGGGCTTCCCTTTTTTCCGAATCGTTGGTGTGATAGTAAAACGATTTGGTTTATCCAAATGGGATCGAAGAAAGTTTCATTCTCTTATTTCTTCTTCTCTTTCTTTTCTTCTTCTTAACTAGCCTGATGAAATTATGTGCACCAAAAATTCTAGAGACACTCTGGAAATCTTTCTCTTTATCCGGAGGAAAAATTGGAGCAAAGGGACATCCAATTGGACATTTTCTCTTTTTATACTTGCACGCTGCACACGCTTTTATTTTTTTTGATCCGCATGTAGTCAAGACTACATACCTCTGGTTCTTCTTTGAGATGATGTGAGAATTTCGATGTATTCTCCGGTCCTTTATTATTGAAGTTTGTAGTACATTCACTGTAATCTATGCAGTTCGGTTCGCCTTATTCCAGAGTGAAATTTCTGTTGGAAATTTTGGGTATAAAACAGAGGATGATAACACTAAAAGAAATTGTTGTTGTACTCAAAAGCTTTCAAGGCTCGGGTGATTTCTTTTAGACGATTATTTCTACCCTCCCAATATAAATTGGCGATTGCAACAGGTATGCGAAATAATGCCTTCAGGATACAATGAAAGCCCTACAACAGGAAATTGGATTCAAGGTTTGCACCCCTTGACCCAACCAAGAACACATGAGAGAGATTTCTGATGATGCTTTAGATGGAGAGAAAACAGGTTGAATTCATTCTTAAGAATGGGAGAATTCCTTCACTACTTATAGGGTTATTCATGCCTATTGGAGATGCCCCTTCACTTCCAAAAGACACATAAGGTGTCTGTTGGGAATGGTTGTGTCCTTTATGAACCATCACACCTATTAGAGGTGTCCCTTCATCTCCAACTAACATCCATTATGTTTATCCAACACAGAACACTTCCCCATCATAGTGACAAACCAAAAACGAAAACAGTTTTATTTTCTAAGTTATTGAAAATATCCAACAATCTCCCCCTATTTTCAAAAACCAAAAAACATAAAATAAAATAAAACTAATAAAACCGGAGTGGCTGCATCACTCAAGTGACTGCCTACGTACCCGAGTGGGATCAAGCCAACGTAGTTCAAGTACAATTGGGACTAAGCATCATCGCTGAAATCAATACATAAATGATAGGTACCTTCTGGGTTTGAACCTTCACTTAGTGTAAGAAACTCAAAGCCTTATCGAGATTCTATGGTGAAACTAGTCTTGAACCAAGTATCCCTTATGATAAAACCCAGAGTCTCCACACATATTGATTCCATAAGACATGTGTTCTGTAGCCAAGCACTATAAAGGCCTTGTGCTTATATCCTTATTCATGAGTCTTCTTTAGAGAACGGTCTTCTTCTCTTAGGAAACGGCCCACATTTCCATACTCATATAGGTAAGTCTCGAAGGTGTTTCTGCGAGACACCTTTTACTAATCACAGACTCATTAAGGATTTACATCCATCCTATTTTCTTTAGAAAAACCAGCACTAACTTGAAATGGGAAGTTTTATGTTAGTGCTCCATAATCTACACCATAACTTGTTGGTACCACATTGAACCTTGTTTATCTTTTTCAAAACATAGGTTGGGTTTCTGCTATGGGAGATCAACCTTCCTTCTGAGACCTTAGTCCCATTTCTATATACTTCATTGAAATTAATTCCTTTGGGAGACTCTTCATAAGTAGGTCTACCAAGCTTTTCTCCGTTTCAATGGTTAAGCGCAATTACTCCTTTCTTAAGTAATTGACTTACCGTTCCTTGTCTAAGACTTGTATGTCTTGACTTTTCATTATAAGTCTTGTTAAAGACGTTATAGATCATATCCCGATTCACAATTAATCAAGACCTCCTAAGATGGCTTCTTCAAAAATGGGATCTCTACAAGTTAGGTTCTAAGCCATTCCTCCACATTAATTGCATCTACTCATGCAATCAATTCTGAAAACATTATTAAAAATGTTCCTCTTTGATTTTACAAAATAATTGTAACTTCTCTAGTGATCCTAATTAACATTTACCGTTAATTCACAAGAAGTCATTACAGACTTGCATACACTAGAGGCATAGAAAATTTGTAGGCAACTTATATATTTGCTATCTCAACAAATATAATACCTTGATGAGTAACTCTTTTACTCATGCCCAATCTACAAATTCATACCCAAAAAAACATAGACAATGTCTATTTAACATTCTACATTATGTAATGCAAATGTTCATAATTTATGCATCGGTAATATCGTAACACCTTATCGTTGGATATTTGGTCGACGCCCAATCTTCCAATATGTTACATATTCAAGGTATTTTTCCTTTTCTATCAATGTCATTTAAGACATGCCAATTTCCAAATTTTGGAACCATATAATTCTTATTGCAAGAATCATGCTCATATCATATAATTTGTTATCTAAATAATTATTGATGATCTTGGTTATAAAATAACCTACCAACTAGAAAATTTTATATGATATTTTCATATAACTTCTCCCCCATTTCATGACAATTCTCAAATGCATAAATGCAACTAAATGTCATGAAACATGCTTTCGTTTAGAAACTTTTTATGCATCATTTCCTTGGCATTTAAATGGCATACAAGTCCTAATAATGGGAGGATATCTTATGAATTTTAAGGTATCAAGTATGCCTCACTAACCACACACATATGAATGCCCTATGTTTCTCGCATTTGTTGAATGACTCTCAAAGAGGCATCGTAACATGAATCTCATGATCCATGTACATACTTAATTTCTTTACGAAATAAGTCTTCAACTCCAAACTATATAGCAATACAAGTTACTATCTCTTCGGAATTGGCTCAATGGAGGGAATTCCATTATACTCAACCAAATTCATATGCATAAACCAAGTATGTGGATTCAAGATGTGTCGGTCATAAGATCTCTATCAAAAGACTGACCGCACAATGCTACATGAAATTCTTAAGAGACTCAACATGAATGACTATTCCAAAGACATACCTCGATGGTGGAAACCTTATTCACGTCGCCGATTCACAACAGAATCTTCTTAATTAATTAGACACTACAACGTTTCTTTACGGTTAGTTTTCTACGGCTTGGCGTTTCCTTCCCGTAGATGTATGTCAAGGTGGGCTCACATCCGCACTCCATAATTACTCTTTCTTGTCCTTCTGTCACCATGATTTGATGGTACGTAGTAGTAGTAGCCGTTTCGTGTCTATGCACCAATTTCCAGAAAATTACATTGCCCATTGCCGATCAATGTCCTGTGAATTTACTCTCCATTTCTCACTTTTTTATCGTTTCTCTGGCAGACAGATAACACACTTAAAAAGGAAAGTAAAGAAGAAGTTAAAGCAATAATATGAAAACAGAGAAGAAATTCTGAAGGATCAGAACTCAATATATTTTTTATTTTTTTTTATTATTAACTACCTATTGGGTAAACATCACATCCAATTATGAAGCAACATTTTGACTTGGGTAGTCGATTGGCGTCTCACCCAACTGCCAGCAATTCCCTACACAAATACGGTTAGGACTTCCACAAACAAAATATCTTCCTTGAAAAGACGTGTCTTTTGGAAGAACTCAATTACATGGACTTAATTTTTTTTTTTCCACAGACAGTTAATAAATAAATATTTCAAAATGGAATGAATCGTCACAGTACCACTTCGTCTGCAACTATTAACTGGATGATAAAAATTCATGTAATCATGGCTAATCTATCTCGAAGCATGCATGTATATATTATTATGTATATGACAATATCAATCAAACGAGAAGCATATCAACATGCATGAGAGAAGCACAGTAAAGAACACCAGTGACCGGATGACATTATGCACATACCTTCCAGAGAGTCTAAGTGGACGCATATAGTATACTTACAATTCTACCATGTATATGCATTTTGCACTACAATGCAGCAAACATAAAATTAAAAGTTTGAATACTTATCGTATTGGTTGATCGAGGCGAGGATCACTCTTTCCTTAAATAAAATTCACCCGCATATGGTGCTCACGGTTCTACGGATGTCGCCTTCCAAGATACAACGATCATGCCTTACAACAGATTTCATCCTCCGTTGTCGAGTGAAACTAATCGTCTAAAACTGTTAGAAATTTTGGGTATAAAACAGAGGATGATAACACTAAAAGAAATTGTTGTTGTACTCAAAAGCTTTCAAGGCTCGGGTGATTTCTTTTAGACGATTATTTCTACCCTCCCAATATAAATTGGCGATTGCAACAGGTATGCGAAATAATGCCTTCAGGATACAATGAAAGCCCTACAACAGGAAATTGGATTCAAGGTTTGCACCCCTTGACCCAACCAAGAACACATGAGAGAGATTTATGATGATGCTTTAGATGGAGAGAAAAACAGGTTGAATTATTTCTTAAGAATGGGAGAATTCCTTCACTACTTATAGGGTTATTCATGCCTATTGGAGATGCCTCTTCACTTCCAAAAGACACATAAGGTGTCTGTTGGGAATGGTTGTGTCCTTTATGAACCATCACACCTATTAGAGGTGTCCCTTCATCTCCAACTAACATCCATTATTTTTATCCAACACAGAACACTTTCCCATCATAGTGACAAACCAAAAACGAAAACAGTTTTATTTTCTAAGTTATTGAAAATATCCAAAATTTCTAGGTTCCTCAACATCCATGGAGCACTTGACACTGCCGTCGTTTCCCTGACTGAGCTTCACATGGCCTATAGATTTTTGTACGATGTCCTTGTTTTCATGAAGGGGAGTCTTAGTCAAGCCTACAGCGTTGTTCGACCACCTGAACATAGGTAAAAAAAAAAAAAACATGTGAAGTAAAATTAAGGCTTCACTTAAATATAGAACGGGCAATTGGGGATATGAGAATTAATTGGGGGATATAGCTACAAGACAAAATAGGGATCCAAATATCAAATCTGGGTCACCCCTTATATAAATTGTATTTTTAAATCCTAATCTACCCCTCACTAACTAATCAGGTTTACTGGTTAATAATAATTAGTAAAAATCTTAAGTATTTGTTAATAATTAGTGTGTATTTGTATTTGGGTGAATGAGATGATAGTAAAAAGATGGAATTTTTTTTTGAGAGAGAACTTTTTTTGGTGAAAGTGGAGGGTGACTGTGAAGAGGGAACTGCTGCTAAGAGGTTGAAAGTTTGATTTTTTTTCTCTTTGAATCCACCATTGTTGTAGCTGAAATAGCTCGGTGCCGGCATAGTATTCAACCGAAAAAACCATGCCGGCATTTGTTGGAAACTTTCAAAACCTTTTTTTTTTTGTTTTAATCAGTCCACTGCCGGTGCAGTCAGTTGATTCTCGAGCATGCCGGTACATATGCCGGCATAGTATGTTGCTTAAATTTTTATGCCGGCACAGGATGAAAAGTATCCAGAAAGTTGATTATTTTTTACTTGACTACCAGCATTGATAGGAAGTTCTCGAGCATGCCGACACCATTTTCCGGCATATGGTCTTCATCATTTCCGGCATGGTCTTCATCACTTACGGCGATGTAAAAAAATCGGTTTTGAATTTTTTCTGGTTTTAATCAGTCCACTGCCGGCAAAGTTAGTTAATTCTCGAGCATGCCGACACTTGACTACCGACATAGTATGTTTCTCTAATTTCTATGCCAACACCGTTTTCCGACATGGTCTTCATCACTTTCAGCATGATCTTCATCACTTCCGAATTAAGGAAAAAAAAATCGTTTCCAAAGTGAGGAGCCGAGAAAGAAGGAGAAGGGAATTTGATAGGGAGTAGGGAGAGTTTAGAATTTGAAAGGGAATGGGGTATATTTGGGTTTCAAAGCTCTAACCCTAAAAGAGATTAATAAGAAGTGGAGATGGAAATGGGGATATGATTTTGTTTTTTGATTTTAAGTTTTTGATTTTTATTTTGAGGGAAGGGTATTTTAGTATTTTCATAACCAAAAATCACCCCTTAGAGAAACCACAGTCATGGGAGTAAAGAGCAAATTTGATCGAAATAGCAGACACATCAGACAGACTAAAGAGCAAATACCAGAGCAAAGAGAAAATCCCAGACCATATTTAGTCTTTACTCTAGTCTTTAGTCGGCGAAGAATGAAGGTTATGCCTGGTGGGCGTAACTTTGAGTTACGCCCGTATTAAAAAAAAAAGAAAAAAAAAGATGGGGCGCAATTTGTTGTTACGCCTGATTTGGGCGCAACTTTAAAGTTGCGCCTGATGATGGGCGTAACTCATAAGTTACGCCTGTTAAAAAAAAAAAAAATTAGTGAGGCGCAAGTATTAGTTGCGCCTGAAATCAGGCGCAACTAATACTTGCGCCCCACCAAATTTGGTTTTCTCCCCGTAGCGGCAGTGCTGGACTAAACCCATTTTTTTCAATTTTTTTGATATGTACTCTTTGGTTATGCATGGTTTGATGATTGCAGTTGCTCTTAGCACACACCATGGGTTGGGGGAAGTAATTCATATCCCCCAATTAATTCTCATATCCCCCGATTACGCGTTCTAAATTTAGCCTGCACATTTAATTAACCATAGCCAAAAAATTTAAGTCAAAATGAAAAGCCAAACAAGTCTTAATTTTTATGAACAATCAAACTTAAAATTTTCTTTTACTCAAAATCAAAATAAACCCTAACTTTTTATTAATCATACTTCAAACTAATTATAATTGTTCTTTTTAATATACTAAAAAATTGACTAATTATGAACCCTAAGTTTTTTTCTTCAAAACAAAATAAACCCTAATTTTAATTTTCTCTAAAGTGATATTTTTTTTTCTCAATCATGATTATTGTTTGTACCCTATTACATTTACACCAAGAAATTGGCTTGCTTAGGCCTAAAATGTTGTTCTCTATAACTAAATATGGCTCATTAGGCCTAATAGGCTCCTCTAGTTAGCCATACTTGGCTAACTAGGCTTCATATACACTGTACATAGAAGCCCATGTGCAAATATCCAAGTCAAGACAAGAAAGAGCCATGTCACCACTGCCTTTATACTTCAACACGTCAACAAAGTAGGCCAATTGGTGGGCGCCATGTCATCATTGTTGTTATCAAATTGGTGTGCCACATCAGCATGGTGACGCAAACCTGACGTCATCGACCTGAATTTTCCTCCGACGACTTTATTCTTCTCCGACAACGATTGTGTCCATTGCCGGAGGCCTTTCCGTCCGGTAGTCGGCAGTGATTCAGTGAAATGGGTCGTGAGAAAATCTCATGGCCTCGATTTTGTGCAACTCGGTGCACTCAGTTAGCATACCCCCATTCCAAAACCCGTAGGAATATTCTGGAAGGATCCAGATTATGACCTGGAATATGCCAGGAGACATGCAGGAAAAAATAAATATTATTTATGATAATGGAAGCATGCATGGAGAATAAAAGCACTTTATGCCAGGAGGCATGCATGCATGTGAATACGTTTCACTTGAAAAAAACTGAAATTCGCACCATATAAAAACAGGGGATCACAAACCAGAAGGTATGAAATCTTCCCCATATAATTATCTGTGAAAAACCCTTGCTAACTTAAGCATCGGAGGGTTTTTTGCAGGTACCCCCCCTATTACTCAATTCAATTGGAGGATAAACAACGGATCGATCTTCAGCAAAATCATCATCAAATTCATGTTTGGGGTAGAAGTAATTTTACCATCCAAACAGTGGCGTCGACCAAGGTTTTCGAGAAAAGATAATTGCGTTTTACCAAATCGAGTTATGGAAATAATCAGACAGAATGCACGAAGGGCCGATTCTGACAGCGATTCCCAACAACACAGGAGAGGCGAAGCTAAAAGGCAAGAAATTGAGGTTTAGTCAGTTCCAGCAGTACCCACTCGAAATAGGAAGGGTCAAAATTGTGATCAAGACAGAGCCCTAGATCGTGATCAAGATAGAAATCATGTAAATAACATATCCCTGAATCATGGACGAGATCGAGATCGTTTCCGTGATAGAACTCCAGATCCGAATCGGAGAAGGGAAAAATAACATGTGATCGATAATGAATGAATGGATGTTTATGGGGAAACCACAAGTTAGAGGAAACATAGGGCATGTTTTCGGCAGCCCGTCTAGGAGGAAAGACGATGGACAAGACCAGCGAGATGGACGCACCGCGACTCCTAGTACAGAGGAAAAAATGTTGCGCAATCGGCTGAACAAGTTGGAGAAGGAGAACGCTCTCATGAGATTGGAATGTGAGAACCAGTCTCGACCTAGGACCGGTAATATGAACAAATAGAGGGGTCAATATGTATAGAAGCATCTTGTAAGTCGAATTCGCCCGCAGTCTACAGTCCCAAACAAAGAAGTGATCGATCTTGATTGGCCAGAGAAAAATCTATTGGTCACTAGAGACCTAACCAAATGAAGGCGTGTACTACCCCGCCGAGAAAGGACCCGGCCAGCAGCAACTCAGTAGAGTGCGGCCAGAACTAATACCGGTTCAAAACGCCTAAGGAATGATGGGGATGAGGTTCGAGATTGGCATGATGATGAAGAATTTTCGCGTGATTACAATTCTCGTTTGGAGCAAGGAAGAGCTGTAAAATATCCTACTAGACGCCAGAGGAAAAGAATGAGATCTAAAACTCATATTCCTGAGGACCAAGATTATGAGAAGGAAGACAGTTCCTCGGATGGCGATGTGGAAGCAATAACAGAATCTCGTCTATGCAAGATGATCGAGAAATTAATGTCAAAAAAGCACTTCAGAAAATAAAAAGATATACCGGTTGCATCGATCTGCAGGAGCCCCTTCCAAGCTAAATATCAGAGAATTCCGACCGCCATTGAATTTTAAAGTTCCGAAACTGCTAGAGTTCGACGAGAAAATAGGTGATCCTGAACAGCATGTTCTACACTATGAAACTTCCATGACTCAATGACAGTTTGGAACAACCCATGTGATTAACACACTTGTGATTAACGTTAGTCACGCCAGGATCCATTCAATGACGAGGCGGGCATCGGAAGATGAAACAAGGAGAAAGCTCAGGCAGTTAAAAGAATGGTACTTGACAAATCATATCGATTTTTTCAATGGAAATGGAGAAGAAAATCGGGACTTTGGATGCACAAAGATTGAGTTTTCTGAAACAGATATGATAGGTGTATATGTTCCCCATAATGATGTTATCGTTATAACTGCTTGGATTGGCATGTTTCGTGTGCACTGGTGTTTATGGGTAAAAATCATTTCTGCCGATTTTGGTAAATTCGGTAGGTGAGTGATAAACTGGTTCAAACCCTAAACAAATGTGTTGCACGTGAGCAGTTTTTAGATTCGAGAGATCGATATGTACAAGTCCGGCCTAAACCAAGAAATGGTCGTTCCAGACTTACTTCAGTCACAAAGTGGAGGAGAATGGTTGATTTAGGGAGGGAAGCAAAGAAAGGTGTTGAGACCAGAAAAATTCTGGGAGAGTAGTGTCTCGACTTGTATAAGAAAGTGAAAGCTTCGGAAGCTTGCAAGAGATGAAATCTTTTTGTAGAGCTTGCAAAGTTGCCTTTTCTGAGAGTGTTGTGTTTTTCTCCTGACCGAGACTTGTTGTCTGGTGGAAATAGGTAAGACCTATTTATACAAGTCAAGATTGAAACGTACCCTTGCCTCATGAAGGAAGAGAGTAAAGGGTGAAATAATGGTGGGAGATGGTAACCGTATGGTGTTTATGGGTGAAAACGTTTTCACCATTATTTCCTCATTTATTTGACCGATGTATTACTTTTCACACTTTCTTAATGTGAGCGTAGTGTATGCTGCATGCTGTAACCTCCAAACGAAGACCCTGGAAAGCATCCCCCAGTTTGTGTTGATGTCTCGATTGTTGGTTGCACCTTGAGTGCAAGTGGCGCGTGTGGCATGTGCGGAATGCCTTTGTTGCGGGTTGCACCTTGAGTGCAAATGGAAATTCCAGAGCTGCAAGTGGCGCGTGTGGCATGTGCGGAATGCCTTGGTGGTAGGTTGCACGTTGAGTGTAAGTAGAAATTCTAGAGATGCCAGTGGCGCGTGTTGCTTGTGATAATGGCATGTGTGCAATGCCTTGGTGGTAGGTTGCACGTTGAGTGCAAGTTAGGCTACCAGCGAGGGTTTTGGCATGTGCTAATGGCGTGCGTGGCCATTAGGGTCACGGCCTGGTAATAAAAGCTTCCAGAGAGTGTGTTGGCATGTGCAAATGGCATGCTCGACCATTAGGGCCATGGCTTGGTAAGAAAAGCTACCAGCGATACGTGTTGGCATGTGCCAATGGCATACTCGACCATTAGGGCCACGACTTGGTAAGAAAAGCTACCAGCGATGCGTGTTGGAATGTGCCAATGGCATGCGTGGTTATTAGGGTCACGTCCAGGTAAGAAAATCTACCAGCGTTCGCGTTTAGCATGTGCCAATGGCATGCTCGGCCATTAGGGCCACAGCCTGGTAAGAAAAGCTACCAACATGCATGTTTGGCATGTGCCAATGGCATGATCGGCCATTAGGGCCACGGCCTGGTAAGAAAAGCTACCATCGTGCGTGTTTGGCATGTGCCAATGGCATGCTCGGCCATTAGGGCCACATCCTGGTAAGAAAAGCTACCAGTATGCGTGTTTGGCATGTGCCAATGGCATACGTGGTCATTAGGGTCACGGCCTGGTAAGAAAAGCTACCAGCGTGCGTGTTTGGCATGTGCCAATGGCATGCTCGGCCATTAGGGCCACTTTACGTAAGAAAATTGGCATGTGCCAATGGCATGCTCGGCTATTAGGGACACGGCCTGGTAAGAAAAGCTACCAGCGTGAGTGTTTGGCATGTGCCAATGGCATGCTCGGCCATTAGGGACACGGACTGGTAAGAAAAGCTACCAGCGTGCGTGTTTGGCATGTGCCAATGGCATGCTCGGCCATTAGGGACACGGCCTGGTAAGAAAAGCTACCAGCGGGTGTGTTGGCATGTGCCAATGGCATGGGTGACCAATTTGTCATGGCGCGACTAAGGCCAAGGTAAGGGTGCTTGGATTGGTGCGGCTAAGGACAAGGTAAGGGTGCTTGGCTTGGAGTGGTGTGACTATCGTAGCTAGGGCTGAGGCAGAGTGCGTTTGGCATGGAGCGACTAGCTTGGGATAGGTGTGGCTGGCATGATTTTCCATTGGCACAGAGATGCGGCTAGCATGGTTAGCATGCTTTGGCGCGTTTGGTGTGACTAGCATAGTTAGGGCCAAGGCAGAGTGCGTTTGGCATGGCGCGGCTAGCTTGGGCTAGGTGTGGCTGGCATGATTTTCCATTGGCACGGAGGTGCGGCTAGCATGGTTGGCATGCTTTGGCACGTTTGGTGTGACTAGCATATATAGGGCCAGGACCGAGTACGTTTGGCATGGCGCGGCTAGCTTGGGAAAGGTGTGGCTGGCATGATTTTCCATTGGCATAGAGGTGCGGCAAGCATGGTTGGCATGCTTAGGCGCGGTTGGTGTGGATGGCATGATTTTGTGTTGGCACAGAGGTGCGGCTAGAATGGTTGGCATGCTTTGGCGCGGTTGGTGTGGCTGGAATGATTTGCCGTTGGCACAGTGGTCCGGCTATCATGGTTGGCATGCTTTGGCACGGTTGGTGTGGCTAGCATAGCTAGGGCCAAGACAGAGTGCGTTTGGCACGCAGGGGAATTAGGGTTTTGCTCGTTGTAATCCTAATTTGAAAAAATACCCCCTATTAATTACTGACTACATGCATTAAATGTTCTAATAAATGTGTCACTGGTGACATTAGGTTATTCAGGGTTTTACGATTTTACCCTTCGTCTAAAAACCACCATCAACATTAAGTGCCATGCTTAGCTCGGAACATGAGCTTTGTTGCGAGGTAAGTATAAAATGGTGACAAACTATCAGCAGTAAATCGTAAAGAGAATTGAGGTGGCTTGTCTGACCTTTTTTCTGAGATATAAATATGATTTGGAATCCTTGTATCTGGAAGTTTTTCACAAGTCGGGAGGCTGGCACAATTGAGAAGTCGACGTCATTGAGAAACGGGAAGCTGGGCGGTATTGGGAACTAGGCCCAAGTTGGGAAGCTGGAGGCATTGGGAACTGGCGCGAGACGGGAAGATGGGAGGCATTGGGAAATGGCAAGTTAGGCGTCCTTGGGAGTTGGCGCAAGTTGCATGCTAGCTTGGTGGGGCCGGCTTAAACTGGGAAGCTGGTGTAAGTTTGGAGACTGAACAGGATTGGGAAGCTTGCATGTATGTATTGTGAAGATGGCGCCGGTTGGGAAGATGACGCTGGTTGGGAAGATGGCGCGGATTGGGAAGCTCTTGCAAGGGAGACGCTTGCGGTTTAGGGTTTGACACGCCGAAACCCTAATTGGCGCCCTTCACTAAAGTTGCTGTAGAATCCTCGTTTGGAGTTGGATTTTCGATATCCGCATATGTATCTTCAAACCCAGAAAATTTCCAAGCTTTAGCAAAGAAGCTTTTTGAATTTTGATCATGTTTAGGGGATGAAGAAACGCGAAACAGTAAACTTCCAGGAGGTTTTCAGAACTTTTCTAGGTTGTGTGTTGTCTGATGTTCTGGTCACCTCTCATTGCTCGTTCATCCGATTTCCATGAAATTTTGACTTGCTGTAGGTAAATTCCATGCGAAGAGAATGATATATAAACCAACACTAGATTCAACACCAATTGCTTCCAGTTCGTAATTGAACACAGGGAAGTATAAATTTCCCTCAGCTGAGTTTGTTTGGAAATCGTGTTTCATGACTTCGGTACTTCTTTCACATGTTGTAGAAGCATAATAAGGAACTTGAATGATGTTAGTTCACTTACTTTCTTAATTTTATGATCATACTGATTTTCCACGCTTGATCCATCCTAATCCCATGTAATCTTCGTATTAGGTGCTTAACAACGAAGTTGGGAATCATGGGTCCACTAGTACGAGCAACCCTGGAGTTGTTGACGATGAACCACTTGCGCCTACAGGTTATGAAGTATTGGTTTCCAATGCAGTGGAAGTGGCGGAAATCCCAATTGTGCCTCAGATGGTGGAACCCAAATCGAGAATAGTAGAAACTGCTTCGTAGGAGGTTGCCCCCAAGCATAGCCTACTCTCATTACATCACCTTGAATTCCTGTCCACATGATTCGACATGATCCTATCGTATTCTTCTGGATGTGACAGTAGGATGCTCAGAAATTACTTAATGAAATATTCTGATAGTGCAGGCTTGGGACCCTCCATGACTCCGTAAATGTTGAAGGCGTCTTCTAGAAAGAGAGATGATGATATTCTTGTGATGTACCCTTGAATAGTAGATGACCTTGTTGTGAGTGCGGCTTTTTGGTTAAATGTGTCTTCTGAGCT
The DNA here is from genome assembly GCA_023529315.1 of Papaver bracteatum. Classification (NCBI taxonomy): domain Eukaryota; kingdom Viridiplantae; phylum Streptophyta; class Magnoliopsida; order Ranunculales; family Papaveraceae; genus Papaver; species Papaver bracteatum. Next base: position 27,099 of record JAJJWX010004145.1, read on the forward strand.
TTGGCAGCGAAGGGATTCCGTGCATATCCTCAGTCCTCCAGTATGGTTTACATGTTTCTTTCTTTCTAGTAATTGCTGATGTGGTGAAGCTTTGGTTGGTATCTACGAATGAGCGGCAATAGTTCTTGGTAGGAGATGTGATCAGAAGAGACTACACTGTTGTGGTAACAAAGCAGGTTGTCTGGGATTGTATGGGCTTCCGTGGAAGTAAAAGAATTGGATGTCTGTGACCATGATCCTTGACACGGGAGCGTGGTGATACGGCTCTTTGCAGGAAGAAGCGGCGTTGAAGTAGCTTCGGATCTTGGAGAGGATATTGAAACTTAGAAAGCTAAACACTAAAGTTTCGGCTTCGGATCCTGAAGCATCTTATGGAGAGAAATCTAAAGTGAAGCATCTGTATTAATCAGTGTGTTGTCAAACCGAACACCCTTCACGCGAACAATGGTTAGGAATCCCGGGTTCCTTTATCAACCGTGCTTTGGTTTGGGATCGACGTCTCTGGTTGGAAACAGATTTTTCCTTAATGCAGTGCGGTTGAGGGCTGCATATATGTCTCGACGTTGTGCCTTCGGGAAACATAGAATCTCACGTAAATGTTTCATCATGGACCGCACAATTTTGTGGGCGAAGTCCCCAGAAATCATGCGTCTCTTGACAGGAATAGAGTCTTCGTGAACCCAGGGGGATCGATGATTTACTTTGATTTTGGAGAAGTCGTTCCTGATCTTTACGTGTGATGAAATTAGACTGATGATTCCCCACAGGGCGTTCAAGTGCAACGCTAGAAGGACGCAAGTTTCCAGCACTGGGTAGATGCAAGTTGTTGTTAAGATGCAAGCTGGAAGCGCAAGCGTGACGTCGGGAGGACGCAAGTTGTCAGTATTGGAAAAGATGCACGTTGGCGGCGCGGGAAAGGATGCAGGCTATTGTGCATGGTGTGGTAAACGTGTCCGGCATGTGCGTGTTGCATGTGTGCCTGCCATGTGCATCTGGAATATGCGTCCGCGTCTGGTGTTGTCATGGATGCGAATTGTTGGTGCGAATTGTTGGTGCTGGAACTTTGGCTATCAAGCTGTGATGATAACGCGAGAGGCTTCTTTCCGTTCGACGATAGAAACGATACTTGGAAGGCGTGCAGGGTGGATCATGGAATGATGGTGTTAGCGGTAGCAACAAAGTGGGCAAGCATATTCTGGATATGCACTTCAGCGTTCCTCCTTCAGTTTGTTCTCTTTTTTTTTGGTGCAAACCTTAGCCATAGGTATGCCTTACATAAATCTGTAGGAATATAGTTCCTCTCTTCGAATATTACTGTAGTAGCATCAGCTACCTCATGAATAGTAACTGGTAACCGTTATGATGCAAAGTCGGTACACATGGTGATACAACAAAGAGTTGTAGCTGAAACAGGCGGTCCTCCAAATGACCAATGGCGTCTTATTCAAGAAAAGCAAACCATTGTTGAATGGATTCCTTTGCACTTATGTCTTCTGAAATTTTTTTGTGTTTTTTTTTTCGAAAGGAAAATGAAACACCTGGCTTATGGTTTTGATTTTCTGGATTTCTGGGTTGATAGAAAAGCCTTTTTTTTTGGACTTCTGGGTTGATAAGCAAGTGTTACCTATGAGGGTTTTGGGTTATTATTCAGGATGAACGTTTAGGGATGATGTCATTTTTGGTTATGATTGTAAGTGATACGAACATCACAGGGAAGATATGGAACTGCAAACATTGCGTGTTGGTATTTTTGAAGATATTGGATTATTTTTGGAATAAATGGTTTTAATAGTATGGCTCTGAATGAATTGTGAGGAAAATATTGCTTTCAAGAAAGTGTGTTCCGATAGTTGTCATATGATGAAATAGTATGATGGTTTTGTCGAGAACCCTAAATAATAAATCACATATCTCGTATGATCTAGACTTACTTAGTTTTCTGGGTCTTTTGTCAGAAAACAAGATCCTCCCGACGCAAAACCGGTCTTGTATGTAATATTATCGCGATTTCGGAAAATCCCCAGTTATTTTTCGAGCTTCCTGGTGACTGATTCATTTGCTTCTGGTTCCTGTGAATTTCCCAGTCGTCTCTTCCGGTTTGCGACTGGTAACCAGGTTGTCTGGTAGCCGAGTTGTAGATCCCCAAACCGATTGCCTGCTTCTGCCATCCCGATGCTCGTATCGAGGCATGAGATCGATTTCTGGAAGCGGATATTGTAACCGATAGATCAATCATCCCGCTGTGGTCGCCAATTATTTATAGGTAAAAATTGTTTCTGCCGATTTTGGTAAATTCGGTAGGTGAGTGAGAAAATGGTTCAAACCCTAAACAAATGTGTTGCACGTGAGCACTTTTTATATTCGAGAGATCAATCTATACAAGTCCGGCCTAAACCAAGAAATGGTCGTTCCATACTTGCTTTGGTCACAAAGTGGAGGAGAAGGGTTGATTTGGGGAGGGAAGCAAAGAAAGGTGTTGAGACCAGAATAATTCTGGGAGAGTAGTGTATCGACTAGTATCAGAAAGTGAAAGCTTCGGAAGCTTGCAAGAGATGAAAGCTTTTTGGAGAGCTTGCAAAGTAGCCTTTTCTGAGAGTGTTGTGTTTTTCTCCTGACCGATACTTGTTGTCTGGTGGAAATAGGTAAGACCTATTTATACAAGTCAAGATTGAAACGTATACTGGCCTCATGAAGGAAGAGAGTAAAGGGTGAAATAATGGGAGGAGATGGTAACCGTATGGTGTATATGGGTGAAAACGTTTTCACCATTATTTCCTCATTTATTTGACCGCTTTATTCCTTTTCACACTTTCTTAATATGAGCGTAGTGTACGCCGCATGTTGTGACCGCCAAACAAGGACCCTGGAAAGCATCCCCCAGTTTGTGTTGATGTCTCGAGTGTTGGTTGCACCTTGAGTGCAAGTGGCGCTGCAAGTGGTGCGTGTGTCATGTGTGGAATTCCTTTGTTGTGTGTTGCACCTTGAGTACAAATGGCAATGCCAGAGCTGCTAGTGGAGAGTGTGGCATGTGCAGAATGCCTTGGTGGTAGGTTGCACGTTGAGTGCAAGTGGAAATGCCAGAGATTCCAATGGCGCGTGTGGCATGTGCCAATGGCATGTGTGGAATGCCTTGGTGGTAGGTTACATGTTGAGTGCAAGTTAGGCTACCAGCGAGGGTTTTGGCATGTGCTAATGGCGTGCGTGGCCATTAGGGTAACGACCTGGTAATAAAAGCTACCAGCGAGCATGTTGGCATGTGCCAATTTATTGCTCGGCCATTAGGGCCATGGCTTGGTAAGAAAAACTACCAGCGATGCGTGTTGGCATGTGACAATGGCATGCTCGGCCATTAGGTCCATGGCTTGGTAAGAAAAGCTACCAGCGATGCGTGTTGGCATGTGCCAATGGCATGCTTGGTCATTAGGGTCACAGCCTGGTAAGAAAGGCTACTAGCGTGCGTGTTTGGCATGTGCAAATGACATGCTCGGACATTAGGGCCACGACCTGGTAAGAAAAGCTACCAGCGTGCGTGTTTGGCATGTGCCAATGGCATGCTTGTAGGGCCACAACCTGGTAAGAAAAGCTACCCACGTGCGTGTTTGGCATGTGCCAATGGCATGCTCAGCCATTAGGGCCACGGCCTAGTAAGAAAAGCTACCAGCGTGCGTGTTTGGCATGTGCCAATGGAATGCTCGGCCATTAGGGACACGGCCTGGTAAGAAAAGCTACCAGCATGCGTGTTGGCATGTGCCAATGGCATGCGTGGTCAATTTGTCCTAGGTTGCACGGTTTGCAAGCTTAGGCATGGGCGCTATTTTGGCATGGCGCGGCTAAGGCCAAGGTAAGGGTGCTTGGATTGGCGCGGCTAAGGCCAAGGTAAGGGTGCTTGGCTTGACGTGGTGTAACTAGCGTAGCTAGGGCCAAGGCAGAGTGTGTTTGGCATGGCGCGGCTAGCTTGGGCTAGGTGTGGATGGAATGATTTGCCATTGGCACAGAGGTGTGGCTAGCATGGTTGGCATGCTTTGGCATGTTTGGTGTGACTAGCATAGCTAAGGCCAAGGCAGGGTGTGTTTGGCATGGCGTGGCTAGATTTGGATAGGTGTGGTTGGCATGATTTGTCATTGGAACTGAGGTGCGGCTAGCATGGTTGGAATGATTTGGAACGTTTTGTGTGAATAGCATAGATAGGGCCATGGTATAGTGCGTTTGGCATGGCGCAGCTTGCTTGGGTTAGGTGTGGCTGGCATGATTTTCCATTGGCATAGAGGTGCGGCTAGCATGGTTGGCATGCTTTGGCGCGGTTGGTGTGGCTGGCATGATTTTCCTTTGGCACAGAGGTGCGGCTAGCATGGTTGGCATGCTTTGGCGCGGTTGGTGTGGCTGGCATGATTTTCCGTTGGCACAGAGGTGCGGCTAGCATGGTTGGCATGCTTTGGCACGGTTGGTGTGGGTAGCATAGCTAGGGCCAAGGCAGAGTGCGTTTGGCATGGCGCAGCAAGCTTGGGCTAGGTGTGGCTGACATGATTTGCGTTTGGCACGGAGGGGAATTAGGGTTTTGCTCGTTGTTACCCTAATTTGAAAAAATACCCCCTATTAATTACTGACTACATGCATTAAATGTTCTAATAAATGTGTCATTGGTGACATTAGGTTATTCGGGGTTTTATGATTTTACCCTTTGTCTAAAAACCACCATCAACAACTGGATTCTAGTGGATACAAGGAGCTCAATGAGTGTGTTGTTTTTAGGAGCCTATTACTCTTTGAATCTCCCACATGACTTGATCGAGGAAGATGAAAATCCAATTATCGGTTTCAGCGGTGAAGTTACAAAGGCGATTGGAAAAGTAAAGATACCTATAGTAGTGGCTGACAAGTTCGTTTTGGGCACTTTCTTGTTGATGGATTGCCGAGAACCCTACAATGCGATCACAGGACGAGACTGGATGTATGAGATTGGTGTAGTCACATCCTCATATCATCAATGACTAAAGTTTATTACCCCTGAAGGAGTTGTGAAAGTTAGAAGCGACCAGATGGCCGCTCACAAGTGTCATGATAGTGTTATGGACGAATACAAGAAGTCAGAAGTTAGTGGAAACCAAATCATGCGAGTCGAGCAGAAATAACAATTACAAAATCCTTTCCCTCCAGAATCATATATGGGAGAGGACGCAGATGAACCCCCAACGGTCGAGAAACTGACCGAGGTACAGATTAGATATGAGGAGCACAAAACAACGTTCATAGGGTCAGATATGCCTGCACATAAATGTGATGGTTTGATTACATTGCTAAGGGAAAACACCGACATTTTCGCATGGAGTTTTGCTGAGATGCCTAGGATAGATCCGAATATAGCCTGCCACAGGCTAAATATCGATGAGAAGTTCTATGCAGTTCATCAGAAATTCAGGAATATGGCGCAAAGCAAAAAAGATGGAGTTACTGCAGAAGTTTGGAAGTAGGCTTTATTCGACCAGTGCAATATCTTCGTTGGTTGTCAAATGTCGTACCCGTTCCAAAGAAGATAGATAAAATTCGTGTCTGTATCGATTTTAATGATTTAAATAAAGCATGTCTGAGTGATCCGTACCCGCTTCCACGGATAAGAGATTTGGTGGATGCAACCTCAGGGTATGGGAGACTGCCATTCATGGACGGTTTTTCTGGGTATAACCAAATACCTATTTCGACGATGATCAAGATCATACTGCGTTCGTGACTGACAGAGGAGTTTACTGCTATACTATAATGTCGTTCGGGCTAAAGAATGCAAAGGCGACCTACCAGCACTTGGTAGACCACATGTTCAGGGATCTGATTGGGAAAATAATGGAAGTATATATCTATGATATGGTGGTGAAATCTGAACAAAAGGAGTCGCATTTTCTTGATCTGCAAAAGACATTTAATATCTTGAGGAAATATCGAATGAAGCTCAATCCAACAAAATGTTTGTTCGGGCTATCCTTGGGAAAATTACTTGGATACTTGATGACGCACAGAGGAATTGAGGCGAACCCGGAGCAAATCAGAGCCATTAGAGAAATGCCATCCCCAAGAATGAATAATGAAGTCCAGAAGCTAGTGGGATGACTAGCATCTTTAAACCATTTCATTTCATGCTCGTCGGATCGATTCGAGCCATTCTTTGATGTTTTGAAGAAATCAGTAAATTTTGGTTGGAGGATGAGTGCGAAAAGGATTTTGATGAGATCAGGCAGTATTTGTCAACTCCCCTGATTTTGGTGAGTCTACAAACTGGACAACCTATTGGAGTTTATCTGGATGCAACGGAGAATGTTGTGAGTGCAGTGTTATTTGTTACGGATCCACATGAAAAACCTTCGTCAGTAAATCCTTGAAGGGGGCAGAAACACGGTACAAGAAAATTGAGAAGATAGAACTTGCACTGTTGCATGCATCTCGTCGTCTCAAACCTTTACTTCCAAGGGAGGCAGATCGTAGTCTACTAGGAATACCCGCTGAAGAGAATCCTGGAACGTGCTGATGATTCCAGTCGACTAGCCATATGGTCAAATTTTCTGGGGGCGTATGAGATCAAGTACGAAACCAGAACTGCAGAGAAAGGACACGCCTTGGCTAGCAGATTTTCCTGTAGACGATATAGAAATGGTTGTTGGATAATAAGAGGAATTGTTCAAACCCATAGAGTCAGCCACTGATCAGACTGGGGGAAAGTCCGAAATGGAGATCGATACACCTGAACCATTATGGATTGTATTTACTGATGGGTCATCAAATGTTGGTGGAGCTGGAGTTGGATGTGTCATCCTTACTCCAGAAGGTTCGAGGATCGAGAAAGCGACCGAACTGGGTTTTCAAGCATCAAACAATGAAGCTAAGTATGAAGCTGCAATTATCGGTTTAAAAGCTATCAAATAGTTAGATGCGAAGAACATAAAGCTGGTGACTGATTCCATGCTAGTAGTTAACCAGTTTCCGCGGACCTAAATATCCAAGGAAGAGAGAATGGCCCTGTACTTGGATCATATGAGAGAGCTGGCAAATGAGTTCGACCGATTACCTATTGGGCAGCGACCGCGGTTGGAAAACAGGCACGCATATGCGTTAGCATATCTTTCTTCGGCAGTCGAAACTGATACCTCCCATTTCGTTGTAGTGGATTTCCAAGAGTTACCTAGCATCTCCGATAGCCACTTTGTTATGTCTCTCAAACACGCTAGTGGGGGCGATAGGGTAGCTAGATCAACACAGGGAGATAATCAAAACATCAACAACAATATGGATGTTTACAATCCAGTGACAGATAATTCATGCAATCATGTTGAAAACGTTGCAGACTGGCGTCAACCTTACATCTAGTATTTGACAACCGGTAAACTCCCAGAAGATGAGAAACTTGCTACAAAGGTGAAAAATAATTCATGGAGATACTCAATGATCGAAGGGCTGTTATGCCATAAACCTGTAGCTTTGGAGCCATTTTTGCAATGCGCATCAGCCGAGGAAGGACAACAGATACTGGCAGAGGCTCATGAAGGAATATGTGGCAACCATTGTGGAGGGCGCAATCTCGCGCACATGATACTTACCCAGCGGTATTTTTGGCCATACATGCAGAAAGATGCTAAATAATACGCGCAGAAATGTGTGCCATGCCAAGAGCATGCTCCAATTACGAAAAGGCTCGCCAACGAATTGCATCCATTTTTTAGTCCCTGGCCATTCTCTATGTGGGGACTAGACATCGTTGGACCGCTTCCCAAAGTTCCTGGAGGTGTTAAATTCTTACTACCCGCTACTAAATATTTCACCAAATGGGTCGAAGCAGTGGCACTGGTACACGTTACCAGACATGATATGAAAAGGTTCATATGGGAGAATACCGTCTGCATATTTGGAATCCCAGAAGCGATAATATCAGATAATGGGAAGCAGTTCGATTCTGGGGTGATCAAAGACTTTTGCAAAAACCCGAATATTCGCCACAATTTCTTATCTCCTTACTATGCTCAGAGAAACGGGAAGGCAGAAGCGACCAACCGCGTTATTATGGACAATCTCAATAAACGGCTGGAGATGGCAAAGGGAAAATGGACATAAGAATTCCCTGGAGTTTTATGGTCCTATCGAACAACCCCAAAAAGATCCACTGGATTTTCACCTTTTACATTGGCGTATGGGACAAAGGCAGTCATACCCACCGAGGTACATCTTAAGACTACCAAAACTTGTGATGTCAAATCTGGGAGAAACGACAACATATTGGATTTAGATAAATAGTTGTTGAAAGATCAAAGAGAAACAACCTTACAGCAGTTAGTCCGATACCAGCAGGAAATCAAGTTGAGATATGATTTCAAAGTCAGAGAACGATCATTCAAGCCAGGGGAATATATCTTGAAGAAAACCCGAGAAGCCACAATGGAACCAAACTGTGGGAAGCTCGGAGCAAAATGGGAAGGTCCATACATAGTGGACAGGCCAGCATCTCGTGTCTCTTACTACCTAAGGAACCTCGATGGTACTCAAGATGGTGAGACATGGAAGCCGTGGAATTCGTTCCACTTGAAGAAGTTTTATCATTATGAGTAGTTTCAAATCCTGCTGTGCTGCACTTTTTTTCCTTTATGATGGTTTTATCCAATTGGGTTTTCCACGCAAATGTTTTAACGAGGCATCTGTTGTCGAGAAGTAGGTATTTATCTTGTTATTTCAAATTCATAAATTTAATCCAGCATTATTTTGGCGTCCCAAACTTTATCAAAATTATTCGTGTTTGATTGAAAACTGCTGCGGACGTTCAAACCCGCAGTCAGCCCTAAGTGGTGAAACAATACAGTTCGAGTATACTGTCAGCAACGTCTCTGCCACCTCATAGATAGGGTGAATGCACGGTTCGAGCATTTTTACCCTATCCCAATTGTATCCTTTTCATAGGAGACAACAACAAATGTGGCGAACATTTTCACCTTTCCAGGCACGTGAAAATGTACACATCCCAACTCTGCGCGCATCTTGAATATCAGGATTGGCCGTCTGTGCGAATTCAAGATAGCTGAAAAACTCAACTTTTTCATTTCATGTGCTAGCAAAATGCAGGAGGGAAGTGTACCCTTGCGCGAGCATTGAGAAGCATGGCACGAAACATACTGGGGGAGAGTTATATGTCACCTCAACCATTGAGGGAGAGATATATAACACTCCAACGCAATCATTACATCCCTGGGGGCGAGTGGCATAACACTCCGAACAGGACGCTCGGTGGCGAGTTATGTAACACTCCAGAAAAATGAAAATTCAGAGGGGAACCCGAACTTGTTAACCCATATATAACAGGTTATGGATTAAGAGGGGGTGATGTTTGTACCTTCTTATATTTACACCAAGAAATGGGCTTGGTTAGGCCTAAAATGCTATTCTCTATAGCTAAATATGGCTCATTTGGCCTAATAGGCTCCTCTAGTTAGCCATACTTGGCTAACTAGGCCTCATATACACTATACAGCCTCATATACACTATACATAAAATCCCATGTCCAAATATCCAAGTCAAGACAAGAAAGAGCCACGTAACCACTGCCTTTATACTTCAACAAATCAGCAAAATGGGCCAATTTGTAGGTGCCACATCATCATTGTCGTTGTTATCGAATAGGTGTGCCACGTCAGCATGGTGACTCAAACCTGACGTCATCAACCTGACTTTTCCTCCGACGACTTTCTTCTTCTCCGACAATGATTGTGTCCATAGTCGGCAGTGATTCAGTGAAATGGGTCGTGAGAAAATCTCGTGGTCCCGATTCTGTGCATCTCTATGTACTCAGTTAGCATACCCCCGTTCCAAAACTCATAGGAATGTTAAGGAAGGATCCAGATTATGACCTGGAATATGCCAGGAGGCATGCATGGAAAAATCAATATTATTTAGGATAGGGGAGGCATGCAGGGAGAATAAATGCACTTTATTTCAGGAGGCATGCAAGCATGTGAAGACGTTTCACTTAAGAAAAACTGAAATTCGAACCATATAAAGACAGGGGTTCGCAAACCAGAAGGTATGCAATCTTCCCCATACAATTATCTGTGAAAAAACCCTTGCTAACTTAAGCATCGGAGGATAAACAACCCTATTACTCAATTCAATTGGAGGATAAACAGCGGATCGATCTTCAGCAAAATCATCATCAAATTCCTGTTTGGGGTAGAAGTAATTTTACCATCCAAACAATTATATTAAATTAATTTGGATATATATATTCTAATTGTTCCCTAACAATTTTCTCACAACAACATCAATCAAAAAATAATTAACTAAGATTTTATTCTTTTCCTAAGACTTCCATAAACATAATCCATATAAAAAAATCCTTATGATGATGTCTTTTTTCCCCTCAAACATGATTAAAATAAAATTAATTGAGAGTATTAGTTCATCGTCAAAATCAGTAATTATATCTTATGTCAAAAAAAAAAAATTATAAAAAGTAGAACTTCTTTTTGTTGTTGATTTAGGGATTTGATGATTATCATATTGTGGGTTATACATAATAATTGTGTATGATTTTTTAGGATATCCAGAATGATTATAAAGGTACGTATGGTTAATTTAAACACTTATTTTAAATGGGTATGGTTAATAAATTGGTGGGCTATATTTAAGAGAAGCCAAAAATAAAAATCAGCAAAAAACAAAAAAAATCACAAAAATTTCCTTGCAGCATGTACTAATCAGACAACAGTAAGAAGAAGGGAACAAACAAAAACATGGGTTTTGAAGAAAATGGGGGTTTGAAGTTGAATAGGGACTGATGATGCGTGTCGTAACCACAACAAATTAATTAAGATATTTCCCACTAATTAACTGGTAATATAGCGGTAGTAATAGATCGTTCCCACAGAGAGCGTGTAATTGATATGTTATTTAAATAACAAAATAAGATAAAACAAAGGGGGATTGGTTTAAAGTAAAATAAAAATAATAACAAATAAAAGAAAGAGATGATCAAGGAATCCTTCGCCGTTACCAAGCGATGACTTGCATAGTATACTTATCTATCTTCATTAGAACCATTCATCACCAACCGTAGAATAGCTCAGTGTTATCCCCAAACTCTTTTAAGGATCGGAAGCTCTCCAATATCATATTCTATTCAACGAACCACCAAGTAGTAGCTCATTCAAGGTGTAATCCAATCAAACGCTTTAGGATTTGTGAATTAGGTTGATCCCAGTAGTTAAACTCTTAGATAAAGGTACACTTGTTGGTGTTATCTTCACTCGCAATTGCTCCACAGAATCCCTCTGCAAGGTCTCGCGATTTCTACTTATGTATGAATTATTCGACGATTACTTATTTCCTAACCCAATACTAGCAATAGAACAATTAATAGACTAATCTAGTATGAATCCAAAATCAATCTAAGAATCACTCATAAAGATCAAATATGGTAAAGACAAACGATAAGATGATTAAAACTCTGAACAAACTTGTATAATAATAGAGCTTCACGCTAGAACATTAAATTCATCCTCAATCAACAAAGTTTAGCCTCTCATGAATACACAATTACCCGGCTTCCCCCTAAAGGGGTAAACCCTAGAAAATTAATGAAGAACAAAAGTATAATATGAGATGTAGAGATATTGATAATTAGGTTAAGAAGTCTCTTATATAGTCCTTAAATTGTAGAAGTGTCCGTGTCTCGAATCCAGTGCAAAGTAGTTGTCAAACTTCCCAAAACCGCACCAAAACATCTCACTTCCAAAGTCTGGTCGTGAAAAGATGTAACCACAGCTAATGGGCTCACGCTCAATTATCCTAGTCAAGCCCATTTTCATTATTTGGCTTGTCTGTTCCGTGAAACTGACACCCTATTTTACACTTCCTTTTTTACGTCCCGGACTTTCAAGCCACAAGTTCTCCTGTGTATTTTCCTTTAATTTTTCTCTCAAATAACGGCTGAGACTTTCCCATCCGTAAACCCTCCTGTATGTTTATTTCTTTTATAACTTCAAAACCTCATACAACTCTCACTTTCCTTTTTCCAGCTCCCATCAAAACAGAATCAACACCTTTACTGACTTGGACTCAAAGACAACCTAACTCTTAATCACCAGCATTATTCTCTGTTATCGAGCATAGAACCTTCCATGTATTGTTCTCGAACTATTCTCCATCAATCATTACTGCCTGTAAGTCTTCCCATCGTTACATGCTCTAACTCTAACTGTTACATCCACCCTTCGTACTCTCTGTCATACTCTTCCATCAACAATCATTGGCTGCATCATCTACTTACTTCCAAATGCAACTTCGTCACTGATCAACATATCACAGTCGAGCTCCAGCATACTTAACTCGATAACTCTTACTGCTCAACCCATTATCGGTCATCACTGATCACCAGCAGCATCAACTATAGCTCCACCTTCCCTTCATGTTCGTGTCCTTCTCAGTCATAGCAAAGCCCAAGCATCACTGCTTCTCTGTTCGATAATCGCTGGAAATAGCAACCGCCAAATTCCATAATATCAGCACAGCTCCAACTCCGTTAACTACCATTAACAGCATCACGGGTTTCCATCTTCACCGACATCTCCTCCATGAACCATCGGCTAATCCACAATAGCAACTCAGCTCAATCTCTTCCATCGTATCCGTCAATAACTCATGATAACCAGCAGCCTCATTCTCTTTTCCATTGTCACTGGCAACAACCATATTCCCCAGAATCACCGATCATCCTTACTGCCATGGTTGGCATCGATGGAAGTAACACCAAAAGTATCACCTCGAGACAATAACCAGCCACCATTTCTACTGTAATCAATCATGATCAAGATCACCGATCATCACCAATGACAGCAACCACTTTCTCTCTTGGTTTTTGTCGTGCTCAAACACTCTCCAAAACCCTGTCAATCTCGTACACAGAATCCGTGTTCTTCCATGCATCAGAATTAGTTGTAATGCAGCAATACGAAAATGGCAGGAACTGGTCGTGAAACTCGACCAAGTTTTGTTCTGCTGAGTTTACATGGTAGAAGACAGTGGCCCTGAGTAAATAGTACCAGTACCTTTAACAGTATTTGAATTATGCCTTCCCCCAAGTAAATGACCTGAATGCAATTAGCAGTTCCTTTGAAAGATGACTGCCCCTTAACAGGAAGGTGCCCCTTAACATTCGGTTGGTGTAACCACAACTTTTCTGATGGTTACATCCAAATAAAGATAAATACTAAAACTTACTCTAACAATCAAGATTCAAAGATAAACAAGATGTAAAGAGCATAAAAGTAAAGATTAACACAAGCATATAACGTGGTTCGGCCATGAAGACCTACATCCACGGGAAAGAAGATAGTTTCTTTATTGATTATAAGGTCTTACCCTTGAAAGAGTTACAAATCTCACTTAGATCACTCACTCTTTCTCTGTCTAGATCTCTCTCAGGAATTCTCTGTGGAAAGACCATCTAATAATACATAAGATAACTTGCCTTTTTCCTGCTACATGGGTTGGTATTTATTGACAAATAATACTCGTGAAGGTCAGGCCTCGTCGAGCTCTCAGAGTCATCCCACATCGCCTTCGCTTCTTCGGACTGGTTCTATACTATCCCTCGTGGTGGTATTCCGGGTTCTCCTACGAGTTATCTCGCCCTGTTCGTGATGGTCAGGCCTCGTGAAGCTCTTCTCCAAAGGTCCTCGTGTGCTCTACTCACGAGTTATAGTATAAATCATCCGAGTTCTCTGCTACGTCATTAGACTCGCTCTCACTCCTTCTGATCCTTCATTAAATGCAGTGCTGCTTTTTAGACTTGACCGAATGAATCGATTAGACCACTCCTTCACACGTGTCGTTCATGCGATGCTAGTGGCAGGCGTCTCGATTCAGATGAAATCATATTTATGGAGAATGATTCGGTGCTCCTACCTTATCATATCATCATGAAGTCATCCCTTGAGATGTTGGCACGTGGTCATCGGGTATTTTACCCTCACATTTTGCACATTTTCTTTGCAACTTTCCAAGGGCATTATGGGAAGAAAACTTCGTAACCGCTCCGTCTTTTTCGCCATGTGTGTATTTAATGCACTTTTTTACCTATTGGACTTGAGGCGCCGGTTGGTTATCTCTTGGTTTCTTATAAAAACCTTTCTTGGGAGAAGAGTCATGTTTTTATTTCTTTTGCTCAGAGTTCAGAGATTTTTTATCTTCTTTCTCTTCTGTCTTTTGTTGTTTCTTCTTAACTCCTTGTCTCCCCTAAATAGACTCATTATGTCTAGAAGAAATTCTCCTTTACGGTCGCAGAGGCGGTAAGGTTCCATCTCCTTTTTGTTTCTTCTTCTCTACTGTTATTGTTGGTGACTTTCTTTTTTTGTCTTTCCGAACTTTTTACAGTTCTTGTTTGGTCATTAATAGTTCTTGCCATAATTCCGTATCTTCCCCCTCTCCCTTTTTTTTGTTGTTGTTAACCTCTGTTCCATTTGGCTTTATCAGCGCTAAAAAGAGGCCGGTGAGGAATACAGGCACCAATCGATCTTCCGTTATGTCTGATGCTGAATTTTTGGACATGGTGAAGACCAAATATCGTCTTCAAAAGTTTGACGTGAGTTTTGCTATGCCGGAGGGCCAGGCCGGAGTTCTGTCTAAGCAACTCTTTAACGAGAACCCATGTGGTCCCAACGAGATCATCGTTGCAGCTGGTCAACTAGAGGCTGGTCTCCGTCTCCCTCTGTATTTCCCGCTCGACTCCTTCCAATATGAGGTTTTTGATCTTCTTAGCCCTCAGTGAGCGATCTTCCAGATAAATGGTAATTTTTATAGGATCATATGAGAATGCAATCGCCGAAGTCTTGGTAAAGTAACTGATCACGAGTTGAATCAATTTGTGCCCGATCAGAGAGAGTATTACTCGTCCAAGTCCTTCGTGGACAACTATTGGTGTCAGCAATATGACACTTATGATGGCTTTGGGGTTGGAATTTCTAGGACTCGGAAGCCTCTTGAGGGTCCTACTCTTATCCTTGATTTGGATCCTCCGCATGCTACTCAGTTGACGCTTCATAAAACACTTGATCCCAAGTGGTGTGTTGCTCCTCTCCGAATCGTAGGGCCTTATATTTATGGTTGGAACGAGCTCGGCAATGTTCTCCCCGGGATTCCCGAGATGAATGCTCATTTTCCGGCTTATATGCCATGGGTGCTTAAATGGATTGCCCCTCGTAGGTGTTCTTCTACCCGAGGTGTTGAGGATGATAAGGTATGAAATATTGTTATTTTACTAATATATATATATATATATATATATATCTTGCCCATGTTTAATGCCTTAGCATTTTAAGTCGATGTAATCGTGTGTACAAAGGAGGAGGGTTTCTGATGGTTCTGGGCCATCCACTGCTCCCGTGCCGGAGGAACCTTCTTTTGACATCTATGTGGACAAGCTATTTGAAGAGCCTGATTTAGTGGATCTTGGGGACTCGTTCTTTGATGATCTTGACCATCCCTTGCTGAGCCATCCTACTAATGCTGTTATTACCGTTCCGATATCCGGCTCGGGAGTGCCCCAAGCGAATATTCCTGCTAAGAGGAGCAACGTCCCCAGTGGGATTGTTCGAGCTGGTAACACGTTAGTTGTTCAGAGTGCTTTTGCTGGTGGTTTTCCATCTGTTCCCTTGGGTCCTTTAGGTTCATCTTCCTTCACCTTTGGTGACGGGTCCGAATATATGAAGTTGTTGTGCTTGGAACCGTATGCTCGGATGAGCGAGAATGATCAAGCTTGTATCTTAACCTTGTTGCCCAAAGCGTCTCAGTAACAGCTTGTGTTAGCGGTAGGTACTGAGATTGAAATAATGTTCTTCCTTTGGGTTTCCCATTCGAAATTATTTTAATCTAGGTATGGTGCGTATTTTGTTAGAGCAACAACTTTCGTATTGGAATGCTATCTGAGACTCTTGTAGCCAGGAGACGATCCCGAGATGCTGAGCACGGGATCCAGAACTTGCGCCTCGCTGTTGACTTGGCGCAAGAGGAGAACCGTTCCATTTGTGAGGATAATAGGGAATTATAAGGTATTTTACTACTCCCCCATGTGTCATGTCTTTGTTATGGTAGGATTTTTAGATTTCTGAAATAGTCCCCTCTATTGGTAGCCATCATCAAACGTTCGGAGGAGAAGTTAAACGATACCATTCATAAGTATGTTAGGTAAATATGTAATTGGAAGCTTGATGTGAGTTCTCGTCATTGCAAAATTGATGCCTTATAAAATGAAAATGGTTCGTTTTGGGGGGATGTAAATGTTCACCGCGATCGCATTGTCGATCTTCGGTCAATGCTAGATAAGGCTAAGCAAGTAGCTGTGGATAAGATGGATGACATCAAGATTCTTCGGAGTCAGAAAGATAAGCTGATTGAATGGAAATCTGATCACATGCCATTATTAGCTCAAGATGAAGATGATAGAGAAATGTTGATGCGTCTTAAACGTGATTTCGTTCGTCTTGAAAAAGAGCGTGACAAGAATCTTTTATCATTCCCAGACGGAGATGCGGCTGTAACTCCTGCAGAGGAACAGATTAGTGCCCTAGATAACCAAAAGTCCCAAGTGGAAGAGACCTTAGCCTCTGTGTTGGTTGATCACGAAGGTTGCCCATTGGTAGCTTTTAAATTTATAAAACTCATGCCTTCTCAGGTAGAAGATGTCGTATTGACTTTTCTTTTTCTCCTTCTTGCAGTGGCTCGTGAACGTATCGCCGAGATGGAAAAGCAGTTGGAGGAGACGAGGGTTGCCAAAGAAGGTCTAGATGAGGAGCTCAACTTGTTGGTCAATACCCATGAGGAGGAGATGGAGTCCGAACGTGCTGATAAGAACCAGAAGCTTAGTGATCTTCGTGCTGAGTACAAGCTTTTGATTACTAAAGCTTGCAAAACTTTAGTTCTTCATGAACGTCAAATGGTTGATACAGGTGCGAGCTCGGCAATTCGTACTCCATCAGTTCAACTCGGTCCGGAGCAAGCTGCTTTTGTAGATCCCGAGGTGGAGGATCGGGTGGAACGTGATCAAGTCACTGGTGATCGGATGGAGCTCGATCATGGCGCATGCGATCAAAGGGAAGCCGAGAAGGGTACTGGTAACCTCCAAGAGGATTGAGCGTTCACGCCTTTATGGTTCTTTTTCTTTTGAACTTGTTTTGAATACAATTTGGTATGAAAGTTCTCCTTTGTTTATGGAGGCATGGTTATTTTTAAATGTTATTTGCCTAAGTCCTCGATTGTGGGAGACGATTCATACTTTTGCGCCTTATGTTATGATGGTTTTCAATGTAACATCCTTTTGCTATTTTGTGTCTTGGTTAACATTTTGTTGACTTTTGGGGGGATTATATGCCAACTATGAGTCCAAACATGGGTGACGAAGCCAAGGAGTGAACAATTCCTTAATTGGATAAGCCATCTCTTATGTTGTTGGTCAAGAAGCGTGGTAAGTTTCTCTCTTTGCCCTTATGGTGACGATACCTTCATTGGTTTGTATTTAATAATATCCTGTATAGGTTATACTTGCCCCTGGCTTGTTGGTCAGTTGTTTGAGCCATCTTTTGTTTAACCATCGTTTGGAGGGAGATACCTCGGTCAAGTGATTCTTCCCTTAGCCGAAGGTTAGTACCTCGATTCTGAGTATCTCCTGTTATGGAAGGACATCACCCGATTTCTAGATCGTGATGGCATTACCCTAGGTCTGTATCCATATTAGGTATCTTAGGGTGTCCCCCGCGTCATCATACCTTATTTGGTCAGATGGCATTGCCTTAGGTCCATGTACGTATGGGGCAGCTTAGGTGTGTACCCGCATCATTCGCTGTGGAATGGAAGGTGTGGCTAGAACCATGCCATAATCTTGATGGGCTTTTTGGATATGCAATATGTAAATGGTGAGAAAAAATATAAGACAAAAAATCTAAAAATAGCTAGTGCGGAAAATAAAAAATAAAAAATAATAGAAATAAAGATAAAGAATAGTAAAGATTAAAGTGATTTAAAATGATCATGCAAAGGGTCTATTTTTATTATTGTAATAAGAGGGTCATGGACCCTTTCTACATTGTAGTAAGGTATAAAAACCTTATGAAGTGAGGATTCTAATCCTAGTGCTTCGTCATGCTATATTAATTGATAAGCTTTCCTCGATATTGAGGAGCCAGTCATCTCGGAGAGAGTATCCTTCTTTCCGAGGTATCATTCCTCGCAGTCGTGTGTCTTGACGAGTGTTGTGTCCGAGTTAGGGTTATGCTTAACATCCTCGGATTGTACTGTTTGAGTCACTTGAGGTTTTTGGACGAAGGGGGAGATCATTCGCCTTGACCCGGACCGTGATTTTCTGAATGCCCATAGCGCAGTTCGTAACTGATCACTGCGGTCGGTTCCGAGCTCGTCTAACTTCATGCGCATCATGTTGGCGATGGATTCATTGGGATACTCCTGTAACCTTTCAGAGGTGAAGAGGGCTTCGTGATCCTGGTTGTACCCCGTGTATATGTCTATTAAGGACTGTAGTTCTAGTCTTGGTGCGACTTCTACTAGATGACCAACATCAGGGATTGGAAGGTTGTCCTTCCTACAGTCCTTGTTGTTATGGGGTTGTATTTCTCCACTTTTAGGAGTTGTCATGCTGGGTGACTGCTTCGCTCCGAGTGTTTATGTCTGTGCAGATCTGCCTTGGGCTTTTCTTTCCTTATTAAGTATGCATCGGAGATCCTTTGTTATGAGATCTCGATTGTCCTATGGCTTGTCATCAAGCGGCTCCTTCTTGGGTGTTAATGTAGGTGTCTCCCACCATTTTGTGAAGTGGTTTTTGCTTACGAATATGAACTCATGGTACTTCGTGCTTATCTGAGGGGGATCGTATGTGTTTAGGCCATGTTTGACTCGTGTCCAGGGTGTTAAACTGGGGTTATGTCCTCTATCTCCTCTTCTAGGGTAGATCTGAGCGTAACCTAAGTGTTTGTCCAATTGATACGGTAATAGAAGCCAGTCGTCTGAATCCTTTCTTTCTCCTGCGGGGAGGTATTGTGGCCTCCACAAGGACCTTGGACAAGGGGTGGCTTCGTCTAGTGTTTTGATTGTCACCATAGCGTAGGCGTTGTCATAGGCCTGGTTGGTATTGCTCTTGGTTTTTTTCTCATTTTGCTGTCCGTGCATGTCATAACAGTATTTTCCTTCTCCTCAGTCACCCACTATTTCTGCGATCCCTTCAGGAGTAGGGAATCTTAGCCTTTGGTGGTATGTAGAAGCCACTCCTTTTATTCCATGGATCCATGACCTCCCAATTATGGATGTATATGGTGAGATTACGTCTACAACACAGAAGGTAGTTAAGGTAAGGATTTTCCCTACTCTAATCTCCAACGTGATTTCGCCTCTTGGTCGTGTTGACGAGCCATTGAAGCCAAATATATTATAGGTCGATGGAATCAGATATTCATCTCGAAGACCCATTTGTTTAAATGTTTCATAAAACAAGATCTCAACAGAGCTCCCTCCGTCTACTAGGATCTTAGGAATTTCTCAAGGTAGTACTATGGTTTTTTCCTCCCCTCCCTCTTGTTCCGGGAGTGCAATCGCCATCGTAACCATCAGAGGATCGTTGTGGTTGCGCCCTTCATCTGGTGCCTCCGAGACTGAGAAGATAATAGGTATTTTCATCCACTCCTCCATTGGAGGTTCTTTTGTTACGCTGAAAACCTCATTTCCTTTAAAGTCCCTTTTGTGGATTCGCCATGTGATGCCTCCTTCGGGTTTGGTGGTAGCTGAGTGCGATATCGTGTTGCATCCCAGATATTGTGCCTCATGTGGTATTTCCACACGATGGACTGGTGCCCCTACCGTGGGCTGGATCGCTGGTTGTGCGATGTACTCCTGACGTTTACCTTCATTTACCATTTCTTATATCATCTTTTTCAGATCTCTACAAGAATTTGTGGTATGGCTGAGAAATTGGTGGAATTCGCAAATGTCAGTGCGATTCTTGGCCCGCTCTGGCTGTTGGCCTCTGTTCCATGGATAGGTCACCATGTATTTCCCCTCGATCTTTTTTAAGACCTCGGCTATGGGAACATTCAGATTCGTGTAGACAGGGTCTATGAATTTTTCCTTCTTACTTCAGGTTTGATCTCTCCCTTTCCATCCTCAACTCCGATGTTTATCGAATAGGGCCGCGCCGTTGTTGGTTCGTCCTCCGCCTCGGGTAGGTACCTGGGGGTTTTGTTGTTATACCATATTTGCACCTCGGGTGGCCCCTTTGACTAATTTATCATAAGTTCCATCTTGTAACTCTTCTAGAGCTATGTAATCCTCTTGGATTTCCCTTAATTTGCCAAAATTGTTTGGCGGGGTTTCGTACATGCGAACAAACATCGGGTCCGTTTTTCTCAGGAAATTCTTGAAGCCTAAGATCGCATAGGCCTGTGGGACCCTTCCAATTTCAGCGCATAGTTTCCTCCATACGGTGACTAGTGATCGGAGTGGTTCATTTGGCTCTCGGGCTAATTGAAACAGCGTATGGATCTGTGTCTTGAACCTACTGTTATGTATGTATACTTCAAAGAATAACTCGGATAGGTAGGAAAAGGACCTGACCGACTCCTTCGGGAGGTTATTAAACCACAACAAGGCTTCGTCTTTTAGACTAGCGGGAAATAATCTACACATTACTATGTCATAATGGATACACTGTGTTAGCGTCATTCGATATGACCTGAGATGTTCTATAGCATCGCCTGTCCTGTTAAAGGGAGTTATGAAGGTTGGGAGCGAGCATTTCTTCGGGAAGGGCTGAGCTAATAGGTGCATCTCTAGGAGAGATTGTCTTGCCTCCTGCATTACATCCGCGATCTTGTTACTATCTTGCCTTCCGGTTACTTCCCTGTATATTGCTTCGAGCTGGCAGATTCGGTTCTGCAATTTGTCGTCTAGGAGCCTTCCTTTGGCCTTATTATTCCTTCCTTGTGCTCTCTCGGGTGAGAAGGAAATTTCTTACTGGCGATATCGTGATCACCCCGAATCCTCGTCCGATAACTCTGCTTGGGAGACTATTTTGGAGGGAATAGGTTTCGACGCCTCGCTTCTCCTTGGGTTAGTGATTACGAGTTTCTTGGACTCGCAATTAATCTTTCCACCATTTATTTTATTCTTTTCTCGTCGATGCTTAGAATCTACATCGGATGATCCTTCAGATGGGTTGTCCTCTATCTCCAGTACTCCTCTACTCCCCTTGGGAAAGCGGTATACCGTCTCTTCGTTAGAGGTGTCGGGAATGTTGACCCTTTCGTCGTCCTGCAGTTTTTCAAAATGGATTTCGTCCTCAGGAACTTCTTCCTTTGGGATGTTGGGCGCCTTCTTCTTGGTTTTTCGCTTCAACTGTCGGTTCCTATGTTCTAGCCTTCTGTTATGTTTGTCCAATTTTCTCATTCTTTCTTCCTGAGCTTCTTGAGCTTTCAGGAGGGCAGTGAGTACGGCCTTGGTATCGTCCGAGCTAGAATCGCTAGCCTTCTTGAGTCCATTGTTTACTATCTTCCTTGGCAAACGTTCCAACCCTCCTGGTTGAGTTAGATGAATATCATCTTGGACTTCGAAGGGGTTTTCACCTCCCTCCGAGCTAGAGTTATCTGTTAACCCTTCCCGGACTTGGTCATCCGGTTGTACCTCTTCTGGGGGTGCACCGTTGTGCATGGATTCGCCGAGTTCCATCTCGTCTAGGACATATGGTATGGATCCACCATTTTTGCCTTGGCGCGTACGAGCCGAATGCCTCATCACCATCGCCTTACCTGCGATTCATGCAATAATACTCAATTTGTCTTTTCCTTCATAAAAGTGAGACCCTAGTATTGTAGGTTACGTGCAACTGTTAAGTCATAATTCGATCTGGACAAATAAGTACAGGAAGACTTTAAAGCAAATTCTGGAGACATGTGAAGATGTCAAAACATTCTCTTTCATGCATAAGACTTTTAGTGATGGAAAAAGGTGTTTCGTTGGTTTATCTTCTCAAGAGAAAGTACCTATCCCCATGCGTCATGCTTATGTTAGAAAAAATCTAATCATGATGATGAAGCATATCCTCCCATTTTTAGGAAGTATTTTTTCACCAGCCTTTGATCTTTTGATTTCGAACAAACTTTGAGTTTGAAGAATGATTCTATACTCGTTAACCCCTCCTCTTGACTTAGAGTAGAATTTCTAAGAAGAAGATTATGAATTGTATGGAGTTTTATGTGAAAACGGAAAAGCCATTACTTAACAGTTCTCCTTTTGAACCTTCATAAGAATTTGACTTTCTTAAGAGGTTTACTGGTGGAGATCTTCCCTCCTCGTTCATAGAGGAGATCGTTTAGGTGTTGAAGTTTTGAAAACTCCATGTTCAACACGATCTTCTACTCTCCTGAGCACCTTGAGGAAGATAGGAGCTATTTCTAAGAATTTAAAGATCTCAAGAAAAACATTATAAATACGTAGATCTGTCGATTCTTGAGGTTTTTCTAGACTACACAGATCGTAGAGATCGTGTCGAGTCCGAGCTCAACGCTCGAATTCTTTGACAGGAATCTACTCAGTGGTTTGAGAACCACCATTTTCAGAAAGATACTAAACTTATGTAGAGCCGTTGATAGAGAGTTAGATTATATCTTCATACCTCCCTGTTTCTAGCGCCAAAATGTAACCTTAAATTTTCTGATGGTTACATCTAGAGCTGGCAAACGGGAAGGCCAGGGCTGGCCCGTTGCGGGTTACACGGGTTCGGGTTAACATGGGTCAAAATCCGCAGGTCAAAATTCTTCACGGGTAGTCATTTCTTCAACCCGTGCCCGTAACGGGTTAAACTTGCGGGTTCACGGGTTAGCCCGCCCGTTAGCCAGTTCTTTTATTTGGCAGAGTTCCCTCTGTTTTCTGGTCTATTTCTGTCCACATTCAGGCAATCTAAAGCTCCTTCACTGAAATCACACATTCAATAACAGTAGCAGTTCAACCGCAAACCCGTGCTCGATTGAGTCTATTCAATTCAATCAACACCAATTCCCATTGCATACAAATTTATTCTTCTGCAAACAACCTCCCTTGAGTGCAACCATAGCACCACCACCACCAGCAATATCAAAAGCTTCATCTTCCAATCTTCTGCAAGTATATAATAACAGCTGCTATATACACCACTAACACACAGACAACACCATCATCTCACTCACTTGTATCTTGAATCAGCAACACAAAATCAATTGAAACAACACCATAACCAGTCACTGCAACATCAATTTACTTCAAATTCAAATCTTTGCTGCAAACTTCAGTATCCAGCTCAACCTAACTTTTCAAATACCTAGAGAAACCACCATTTTCTCACCATCGAGATCCCCTGTCTTTTTTGCCTAAAATTGACATCGGCAGCAACCTCAAATCCCCAAATCCGTTTCTATTTATCCCATCCGATTTTTCAGCCAAACTTCGAATCAATTCGAAACCCATTCTTCAAAATACTCTAACAAATCCATCCACATCTGATCCCATATTCTTACAATATCACCAATACCCGTCTAAACATCCACACAATCACCGTTAACCACTTCAAATCAATCCCCCATCTCCTATTCTTGCTTCAATTCGTCATTGATATCTTTTGTCTGATAGGGTTTTCAATCCTTTTATATCTTAAACGTACGAATAGGATTAATCTAAGATGACCTGACGGTGGATATTAAGTAAAACTTACTACTCATTGATTTTTAACGGGTTAACGGATTGAACCCGCGGGTTTACAGTACGGTCCGGGTTTACCCGTTTTCCTACAAGCCAACATTTCTTCAACCCACGCCCGGCTAGTTTAGAAACCAGCCAAGCTGGGCTTGGGTTTTTACGGGACGGGACGGTCCAAACCGCGGGTTTTCAGCTTGTTTGCCAGCTCTAGTTACATCCAAATGAAGATAAATACTAAAACTTACTCTAACATTCAAGATTCAAAGATAAACAAGATGTAAAGAGCATAAAATTAAAGATTAACACAAGAATATAACGTGGTTCTGCCATGAACACCTACATCCACGGGAAAGAAGATAGTTTCTTTATTGATTATAAGGTCTTACCCTTGAAAGAGTTACAAATCTCACTTATATCTCTCAATCTTTCTCTGTCTAGATGTCTCTCAGGAATTCTCTGTAGAAATACCATCTAATAATACATAAGATAACTTGCCCATTTCCTGCTACATGGGTTGGTATTTATAGACAAACAATACTCGTGAAGTTCAGGCCTCGTCGAGCTCTCGGAGTCATCCTGCATCACCTTAGCTTCTTCGGACTAGTTCTATACTATCCCTCGTGGTGGTATTCCGGGTTCTCCTCTGAGTTATCTCGCCCTGTTCGTGATGGTCAGGCCTCGTGAATCTCTTCTCCAAAGGCCCTCGTGCTTCTCTACTCACGAGTTATAGTATAGATCGTCTGAGTTCTCAGCTACGTCATTAGACTCGCTCTCACTCCTTATGATCCTTCATTAAATGCAGTGCTGCTTTTTAGACTTTACCGACTGAATCGATTAGACCACTCCTTCACACGCGTCGTTCATGCGATGCTAGTGGCAGGCGTCTCGATTCAGACGAAATCAGCTTTATGAAGAATGATTCGGTGCTCCTACCTTATCATCTCATCATGAAGTCATCCGTTGAGATGTTGGCACGTGGCCATCAGTTATTTTACCCTCACAGTTGGGGTGCCAATAGCACCTATCTTGTAAAATGACCATTTTGCCCTTTTAGTTTTCCAAGTTCTTATTTTCCTCATAACTTCCTCCTATGAACTCAGAATGAGCTCGTTCTTTCGCCGTTGGCTTCTCCTTTTCGTCCTATTCAATGTGATGTGATAGTAAGAACTCTTAGAGATGAGATCTACTTGGTCTTTGGCCTTCTCCACTTGTAGCTAACTTCTTTTATTGCAGAATTAAGTGTCAATTCACTTCTTTTCGGATTATTCACCTAGCAAAACATAAATAAGAGAAAACAAGAGTAATATATAATAATTCGCAAGGATATATATAAATTACTAGCATGGATTCGACAATAAATATATGCAAAATATGCTCTTAAAAAATCCCCCCACACTTGGCTTTTGCTAGTCCTCGAGCAAACTATCTAAAATACAACAACTCCATATCGTCGAGGATACGGTTACTCTTAGCATGAATAACATGGCTTTAAACCCCTAGGTGTCCCTAGTGGACGAGTTATAGTCTCGTGAGGGCTTACTAGGGATATACCCACAAAACCTACTCCAACTTCAAAGCGTTCCAGCTTCCCAAGCATCTAAAGAGCTATGAGGACATAGAGTTTCTGCATGCTAGTAATAATAAGTTAGAAATACCAAAGAACATATTCATTCTTAAATCTTGAGTGAGAAATAACCACACCATAATGAGAGAATGCGTGTTTGAGAGTGATCAATAAGCATTTCGCCTCGACTTCTGCCTCACTTAAAAGGATTTTATGATAATTGCACTCAATAAGATGACTTTTTTATGGGTCTCACATGTGTGCAGGTAGGAATGAAGAGAGAATCCTACATATGTTGAATGTTGGGAAGGAAACCTTCCGAAATAATTTCTGGAGACTCCACAAAATCGTGGAAAACAAAAATATTTTTTTGATGATCTCTAAGAATGGAAATCAACCATTATAGCAAGGATGAGAGTACTTACCACCTTCACATCCAATTGCAATGATGAAAACACCACTCTCACAGCATCCAATAGAAACGTCTTCCTTCGGCTCGTCTTCTTCATCTTTTTGGTCTTCGTCTTCGGTCTTCAACTGTTGATGATAAACCCTTGAACTTGAATAACTTCGACAATTTGTACTTTTTCCCCCAATTTCCTTGTTGCTTGAAACTTCCTTATAGATTTTTCTTCCCCATGGCCTTATTGAACAAATAACAACCTAAATGCAAATCTTTTTGTATATATATATATTTTATTTTTTGTATTTTTTTGTATTTTTTTTCTTTTATATATATATATATATTTATAAGAGAGATTGCAACTAAAACAATAAAAGTGAAATAAAATTAACATGGCCATGAGAGAAGTACTTTACCACTTTGATCTTCACAACTTGTGTTGTCTTCGTATCATAAACTTCAATAACTCTCATCTTTTGATTTTCTTCGCTCTTTTAAATAAGTCTTCAACTTGGATTTATAATTCCGCTCCTTATGTGTAAGTCTTCAACATGTATATAAAAATATGCTCATTGTATGTTGCTTTACTTGGATATGAAATTTTTGCTCTTCCTTGTATTGTTGCTTGTAAACATCAAGCGTCTTCAACTTTCCTTGTAGATTTTTGATGTCGCTCCATTGTTGATGATGATGTGTTTCTATGGACCTGTTGTTGGAGAGAGAGGGAGAATGGTGCTAACTGCAAATCAAACTACAAGAAGGTGGTTTTCGTCTATAGACGTCATCCTCATGATTGACAAAATTAGCACTCAAGAGATCAAAAATAGTGCTGAAAATGGTGTGAAGTTGGGTAGCTCACCATTCTACCTGGAATTAACGTATGGTGACACACACTCAAAAGAAATCTCTTTAGTCAGCTACAAAGAAAATTTGGTCTAGTGCCTCGGTTGATTTGAAAATAGGTAGTCTCCACTAATGATTGATCAGCAACTCTAATAATGCATTTCTCCCTGCTCCTAATTTGCATCACCGGCATGATTAAATCCATTATTTAGCACTCCAATTCGCAATAAATCCGATTGTAGTTCCCTAACACTTCCAAGTTCAGTTATGTCGGTCAGAATCTCTATGTAAACATACCTAGAAGTATGCTAGTGACTTTAAAATCTCTACAAGTTGGAGGATTTATTCAAATATATACAGAGAAATTGAAAATTTTGACTTAAAAAGGCTAAAAACTCTATATGCAAAAGACTCCCCCACACTTAAACTTCACATTGTCCTCAATGTGTAAAACCGAAAGTTGTGAATTCTGACGTAACAACAGATAAAACGAAATAAATGTGCAAATTGGTAAGGAATTTGGAAAAACTCCATTTCACAAAAGTTGTTCATCTACGTGTTTTATACAAAGTGTCAAAAGTAAACAGTGTTTTGATAAACTTTCTGACAGTTATGGTCGCTAGACTGAACTATGCGCAGTCTGAATTTTTCTGACGAAAAAGGTATTCGTCATATTTCTCTTCTAAGATAGATTCCGGACTCAATGAAATTAAACATGGGGATGCAAATATGATATGAAAACAATAAAAAATAAAAAATAAAAGGGTTTAAGATACAAAACCTATGGGTTGCCTCCCATTTAGCGCTTGGTTTTACGTCTCAGCCTGACATTCTTGTTATCGTTCGTAAACCAATAATCTGAAAATTTGGTAATCCTCTAGAAAACAATCTGCAATTCTAGTAATAACTTCACAAAAATATTAGCATAATATATAAATATTGAAGCTATCACTTTATTGAAGTTTCCCCCACACTTAGTCCTTTCTACACTCGAAAGTGGATAGAGAACATAGAATTCGGGAACTTCAAAAGGTTCTTCAGCATGGCAAACCTGCAAACTATTAGAATCAAACATATCAAATGGTGGATACTTAGAAGCAAAATAATCCGTAAAAACTTTGGAAGAACATAACTCCAATCATAAGTGAGGTATTTTCCTAAAATTTGTGTTAATAACTCTTTGAGAATCTACTTCAATTGGATGGAAAGGATCAATAGATATAGAATTATGCAAAGAATTAGACAAACCTTGTTCCAGATCCTCATATTTTGTCTCTAGTGAATTATTTACCTCAAGTATATCGTGGTCCTCTATCGAACTCTTAATTTCCGCTTCAACTGAAATCTCAGCATCATCGACTAGCTCAATTGGGTCTTCCACAATTTCAATTAATTTGGTTTCATTCTCAATTATCTTCTCGTCAACAACCTCATCATTGGAATCAGAATCCTCTCCCAAAAAGTCTAGTTCATTGGTGCAAATCCTAAAATCTTCACTCTTGTACGTTACACCATTGATAACAATGGTTATGTCATATTCTTTTTCCTCATTTTGAATGGGCGAGTGATCATTATTATGATCCGGAGTTGGAATAACTTTACCATTATTGCAAGGAATTTCCAAAGGTTGCTCATCTTCAAGATACTCATGAATCGTATATCCATTATTGATCATTGGAACGTCGGAATTGATTTGATTTTGAGGCCAAACTTCTTCCTCTGCTATTTCCTTTTTCATTTGATCCATCTCTATTCTTAGGTTGTCAATAACCTCTTGAAGTGTATCTTCAGTCTTTTGTTGTACTCATCCGTTGTTTGACGGTACTCTTTCATCTATTGGTTATCTCTATCCAATTTATCCATAAATTGGTGCATCAGATCTGCAAGACTAGAAGAATTATCATGAAAAGCACAACTATCCTCCCATCCTTGTGTTTGATCACTTACATACCCGTCATAAGGTTTTTGATATGTATGAGAATATCCATAAGGCTCCGTGGGATATTGATCATATCCAAAAGATTGGTTTTGATTATACCCATAGGATGGTTGGTAGTTGTCATATGAATGGGATTGAAAACCATATTGATTACCACAATTATATGTCTGATCTTGTGCTCCGTACATGTTATTTCCATAAGGAAACATGACGACTCACAAGAAATATAAAATCAAAAAAAATAAAAATAAAATAAAAAAGCTAAACAAATAACAAATCAATTGACAACTGCTCCCCAGCAGCGACGCCAAAATTTGATGCATGTGGTAACCACAACAAATTAATTAAGATATTTCCCACTAATTAACTGGTAATATAGCGGTAGTAAGAGATCTTTCCCACAAAGAGCGTGTAACTGATATGTTATTTAAATAGCAAAGTAAGATAAAACAAAGGGGGATTGGTTTAAAGTAAAATAAAAAGAATAACAAATAAAAGAAAGAGATGATCAAGGAATCCTTCGTCGTTACCAAGCGATGACTTTCATAGTATACTTATCTATCTTCATTAGAACCATTCATCACCAACCGTAGAATAACATCTAGCTCAGTGTTATCCACAAAACTCCTTTTACCACGGATACGGAAGCTCTCCAATATCAGATTCTATTCAACGAACCACCAAGTAGTAGCTCACTCAAGGTGTAATCCAATCGAACGCTTTAGGATTTGTGAATTAGGTTGATCCCAGTAGTTAAACTCTTATCTCAAGGTCCACTTGCTGGTGTTATCTTCACTCGCAATTGCTCCACAGAATCCCTCTACAAGGTCTCGCGGTTTCTACTTGTGTATGAATTATTCGACGATTACTTATCTCCTAACCCAATACTAGCAATAGAACAATTAATATACTAATCTAGTATGCATCCCAAATCAATCTAAGAATCACTCATAAAGATCAAATATGGTAAAGACAAACGATAAGATGATTAAAACTCCGAACAAACTTGTATAATAATAGAGCTTCACGCTAGAACATTGAATTCATCCTTAATCAACAAAGTTTAGCCTCTCATGAATACACAATTATCCGGTTTCTTCCTAAAGGGGTAAACCCTAGAATATTAATGAAGAACAAAAGTATAATATGAGATTTATAAATATTGATAATTAGGTTAAGAAGTCTATTATATAGTCCTTAAATTGTAGAAGTGTCTGTGTCTCGAATCCCGTGCAAAGTAGTTGTCAAACTTCCCAAAACCGTACCAAAACATATCACTTCCAAAGTCTGGTCGTGAAAAGAAGTAACCACAGCTAATGGGATCACGCTCAATTATCCAAGTCCAGCCCATTTTCATTATTTGGCTTGTCCGTTCCGTGAAACTGACACCCTATTTTCCACTTCCTTTTTTACGTCACGGACTTTCAAGCCGCAGGCTCTCCTGTGTCTTTTCCTTCAATTTTTTTTCTCAAATAAAGGCTGAGACTTTCCCATCCGTAAACCCTCATGTATGTTTATTTCTTTTATAACTTCGAAACCTCATACAACTCTCACTTTCCTTTCTCCAGCTCCCATCTAAATAGCATCAACACCTTTACTTACTTGGAATCAAAGACAACCTAACTCGTAATCACCAGCATCATTCTCTGTTATCGAGCATAGCACCTTCCATTTATTGTTCTCGAACTATTCTCCATCAATCATTACTTCCTATAAGTCTTCCCATCGTTCCATGCTCTAACTCGAACTGTTACAGCCACCGTTCATACTCTCTGCCATACTCTTCCATCAACGATCATTGGCTGCATCATCTACTTACTTCCAAATGCAACTTCCTCACTGATCAACATATCACAGTCGAGCTCCAGCAGACTCAACTCGATAACTCTTACTGCTCAACCCATTATCGATTATCACTGATGACATCACCAGCACCATCAACTATAGCTCCACCTTTCCTTCATGTTCGCGTCCTTCACAGTCATAGCAAAGCCCGAGCATCACTGCATCTATGTTCGTCAATCGCTGGAAATGGCAGCCGCCAAATTCCATTAACAACATCATGGGCGGAACCAAAGGGGGCTAACCCTGGCTGTAGCCCCCCACCTTTTCTGATAAAACCCATCCATGTATGTAAATTACCCTTTAGTTTTGAAAAAAAAAATTTAGTCCACCTACCAAACCAATTTAGCCCACCTCTTCAATCAATTTAGTCCACCATGGTTTCAAAAAAAAAAAAAAAATTAGTCCACCAAGTCTGTTAATAGACCAAGCGCCCAGCTGTACAAGCCCAGCGTCCTAAATGTCTAACCAAACTAGTCATCAAAGGCCTAAACGAGGACAAATTTTGTTTCCTAGGTGCTAAATCGCCTAAAAAAAAATTTTGCTGCCTACGGCCGCATCTAACTCATTGTTCGGCAAAACAAATTAGCCCCCCCTTCCAAATCTCTACCTCCACCACTGAACAGCATCACGGGTTTCCATCTTAACTGCCATCTCCTCCATGAACCATTGGCTAATCTACAGCAGCAACTCGGGTCAATCTCTTCCATCGTATCCGTCAATAACTCATGATAACCAGCAGCCTCAATCTCTTCCATCGTATCCGTCAATAACTCATGATAACCAGCAGCCTCAATCTCTTCCATCGTATCCGTCAATAACTCATGATAACCATATTCCCCAGAATCACCGATCATCCTTACTGCCATGGTTAGCATCGATGGCAGTAACACCACAAGCATCACCTCGAGACAATAACCAGCCACCATTGCTACTGTGATCAATCATGATCAAGATCACCGATCATCACCAATGGCAGCAACCACTTTCTCTCTTGGTTTTTGCCGTGCTCAAACACTCTCCAAAACCCTGTCAATCTCGTACACAAAAGTCGTGTTCTTCCATGCATCAGAATTAGTTATAATGCAGCAATACGAAAATGGCCGGAACTGGTCGTGAAACTCGACCAAGTTCTGTTCTGCTGAGTTTACAAGGTTGAAGACAGTGGCACTGAGTAAATAGTACGAGTGCCTTTAGCAGTATTTGAATTACTCCTTCCCTCAAGTAAATGACCTGAATGCAATAAGCAGTTCCTTGGAAAGCTGACTTCCCCTTAACAGTAAGGTGCCCCTTAACATTCGGATGGGGTGCCAATAGCACCTGTCCTGTAAAATGACCGTTTTGCCCTTTTAGTTTTCCAAGTTCTTATTTTGCTCATAACTTCCTCCTATGAACTCAGAATGAGCTCGTTCTTTCGCCATTTGCTTCTCCTTTTCGTCCTCTTCAATGTGATGTGATAGCAAGAACTCTTAGAGATGAGCTCTACTTGGTCTTTGGCCTTCTCCACTTGTAGCTAACTTCTTTTATTGCACAATTAAGTGTCAATTCACTTATTTTCGGATGATTCACCTAGCAAAACATAAATAAGAGAAAACAAGAGTAATATACAATAATTCGCAAGAATATATAGCAATTACTAGCAAGGACTAGACACTAAATATATGCAAAATATGCGCTTAACAAATTCCCCCACACTTGGCTTTTGCTAGTCCTCGAGAAAACAATCTAAAATACAACAACTCCATATCGTCGAGGATACGGTTACTCTTAGCATGAATAACAGGCCTTTAAAACCCTAGGTCTCCCTAGTGGACGAGTTATAATATCGTGAGGGCTTACTAGAGATATACCCACAAAACCTACGCCAACTTCAAAGTGTTCCGGCTTCCCAAGCATTCAATGAGCTATGAGGACATAGAGTTTCTGCATGCTAGTAATAAGAAGTTAGAAATACCAAAGAACATATTCATTCTTAAATCTTGAGTGAGAAATAACCACACCATAATGAGAGAATGCGTGTTTGAGAGCGATCAATAAGCATTTCGCCTCGACTTTTGCCTCACTTAAAAGGATTTTATGATAATTGCACTCAATAAGATGGCTTTTTTATGGGTCTCACATGTGTGCAGGTAGGAATGAAGAGAGAATCCTACACCCGTTGAATGTTGGGAAGGAAAACTTCCGAAATAATTTCTGGAGACTCCACAAAATCGTGGAAAACAAAAATATTTTTTTGATGATCTCTAAGAATGGAAATCAACCATTATAGAAAGGATTGGAGTACTTACCACCTACACATCCAATTGCAATGATGAAAACACCACTCTCACAGCATCCTATAGAAACGCCTTCCTTCGCAGTGACGGAGCCAAGCAAAATTTTGAGAGGGGTCATAGAAAATCCCTAACAAAACTTTATGTATTTGATCCCCTTAATGAGCAAAAATGCTCATAATTCCATCAAATTTGCCCCCATGGCAGAGCAAAAATTCTGAAAATCTAGTTGATTTTTCACTGAGGTTGAGAAACAAGTGGGGGCTGGAGACCCCATTTATCTCTATGTGCCTCCATCCATGTTCCTTCGGCTCGTCTTCTTCATCTTTTTGGTCTTCGTCTTCGGTCTTCAACTGTTGATGATAAACCCTTGAACTTGTAGAACTTCGACAATTTGTACTTTTTTCCCCAATTTCCTTGTTGCTTGAAACTTCCTTATAGATTTTTCTTCCCCATGGCCTTATGGAACAAATAACAACCTAAATGCAAATCTTTTTGTATATATTTATTTATTTATTTGTATTTTTTTTGTATTTTTCTTTTGATTTTTTTTTTCTTTTTTATATATATTTTTTTATAAGAGAGATTGCAACTAAAACAATAAAAGTGAAATAAAATTAACATGACCATGAGAGAAGTACTTTACCACTTTGATCTTCACAACTTGTATTGTCTTCGTATCATAAACTTCAATAACTCTCATCTTTTTATTTTCTTCGCTCTTGTAAATAAGTCTTCAACTTGGATTTATAATTCCACTCCTAATGTGTAAGTCTTCAACATGTATATAAAAATCTGCTCATTGTATGTTTCTTTACTTGGATATGAAATTTTTGCTCTTCCTTGTATTGTTGCTTGTAAACCTCAAACGTCTTCAACTTTCCTTGTAGATTTTTGATGTCGCTCCATTGTTGATGATGATGTGTTTCTATGGACCTGTTGTTGGCGAGAGAGAGATAGAGAACGGTGCTAACTGCAAATCAAACTATAAGAAGGTGGTTTTCGTCTATAGACGTCATCCTCATGATTGACAAAATTAGCACTCAAGAGATCAAAAATAGTGCTGAAAATGGTGTGAAGTTGGGTAGCTCACCATTCTACCCGGAATTTCGTCCTCTTCAATGTGATGTGATAGCAAGAACTCTTAGAGATGAGCTCTACTTTGTCTTTGGACTTCTCCACTTGTAGCTAACTTCTTTTATTGCACAATTAAGTGCCGATTCACTTCTTTTCGGATGATTCACCTAGCAAAACATAAATAAGAGAAAACAAGAGTAATATACGATAATTCGCAAGAATATATAACAATTACTAGCATGGATTCGACACTAAATATATGCAAAATATGCACTTAACAACTGATGAGGTTCAACCATTACATGAATCATATAAGAGGAAGAGGTTATAATAGAGTGGGTTTTTTCATTAAATACACAGATTTTGGTAGTCGCAAATGCTTCTAAAAACTAGTATTGTGTTGAGAATCTTTCCAGATTTTGAGTCCATTAATAGTTGACCAACGCATTTAGATAGTGAAGAAGAAACCCTTAACAAAAAAAATTCCATTATTTGGGAGAAACAAAGAGCAACAACTCTGAGAAAAATAGGGTATTTTTGTTGGGTTTACTTTCTTCTTTCTCCGTCTTGGAGTGTGTGCGTTATAAGAGGCAGCGTGATGCGTGTTGCTAATTATTGAGACCTTAATCAGTAGTTAATCATAATTTAAATTATTACGGAGGAAAATTTGTCAGACTCTTTCCAGATCAACTTACAGAGAAGCCTAAAAGATATCCTACTTTTTTATTCTCTTGGATGTTAAATATCTGCAGGCTTTCTAGCCGCCTATTAGCTACCCTAACAATCTCTTTCCTCCACCAGTTCCTTTGTCTAAATTTTCTTACATGTGTCCAACATTCACTAAGAAGATAAGAGGAAACCCTGATTTCTAAAGAGCGCATCTAATGTTTATCTTCTTCTTAATCTCTTGCCATCATTCTAAGTATCTCTCCTTCAACCTCATGGACTATCATCTCAAGGAGGTCCAAAACAGGATGAAAAACACGTCCATATCAGAGAGGCTTAGAGCTCTGAAACAACCATCCCTTTCTGCGGAAGATATTCTAGAAGGAGCAAAAAAATGGAAGTTTTGTTTTTTATCTAAGCTTTATTCGGATAAACAATACTCTGTCAGAGAGTAAGAATAAATAACTTAAAAAGTTATGGATTAAAAGCAAGGAAATAGTTTTTAAAAAAAGAGGAGAATGATTGTCTTATGATCAAGTTTTATGCTCCAGATGAATATGAGATGGTGCTGAAGTTAAGGACATGGTTTATAGAATGAGATCTGCTAGTTATGGAACCATAGAACCTAAGCATACCAAAGTCTCAAGTGGATTTAACAAAACAACTTTTATGGAAGAGGTTATACAACATGCAGCCAGAATTTGCTAATCCACCCATGGTGAAGAGCATAGCAACTTCCATGGGAGAAGTAAAATATTTAGATCCTCATGACTGTAATGTTCCTAAGGGTAAGGTTCAAAAAGCTCAGGTACTGATAGATATTAGAAACCCTCTTCGTAGAGGTTTTTGGATGAAAAAAGTTGTGGGTGAGGAGGTCTAGATTAGACTCTTTTATGAAAAACAACCTTTTAACTTGTGTGGATTCTGCTATAAAATTGATCATAAGGAGCAAGAGTGTGAGGCCATTGCAAATTTTCTTCTTCACCAACAAAGGGGATTTATCTCTACTAATTCAATCCTGGACCCACCGTCGTGGAATAATCTAGAAAATAAAGAATCAAAATTCTTGGGTAGTCAAGTCACTAACATTCAGACAGACCAGGAGAATCAACATGCAACGATAATGGAAGATAATCAAGATGTTGTATCAAATGCAAATAAACAGATTGCGTCGCAGGATGCAGAAGAGGAAACTAATCAAGGTACAAAAGGAAGGATAACATGTGCTAATGCACAAATCTAGATGGAGGTTCAACCAGTTAACTCAGTAAATCGGAACGAGTCACAAGTAACTATCGGGTATAATAATCAAGGTATGCTTCAAGTTCATCTTTCTAGAGGAATAGATAAGGATATCACTAATTTTAGAAAAGGAGAGAGACTCAGAATGGTCCAAGGAGAGTCTAGTAATAATGGAAATTTGGGTCATAATTCTTCAATAAACACTACTACAAATCCAATTAATCTTCTGGAGTATACATCAATTGAAAATCTTAGTGATAAGAATTTCAGGAGTGAAGTTTTAGGTGAAGAAATTGATCATAACCTATCTAGTAATGGGTGAATTTGATGTCTCTTTCGATGATTATAATGCTCATGATATAGATCCAGCAACTTTTCATCAATCGAGATCTCTCAAAGAACCCATTCAAACCCTAATCCATCACTATGAGCTGAATCAATCTAGTCAAAACTCTTCAAATCAACAAGCAAGTTCTACCTCTAATACCTAATTAATCATTGATGATCAAAATCAGTCTCCTGATTCTTATCCTTCTTATCAAGGGACAGTCTCTGAGCAGAATCACACTCGAAGGTTTAAAGTAAAATACTGCTGATCAGGTATTCTCATATTCCCCCTTCAAATTTAAGTTTATTCTCTTTTATTCTAGTAATTATATACTTCACTTTCAATTTTCAAACAATTACTCTATTATGCCTAAACTACATATATAGGAAAACATTTACAAGTATGAAAATTATCACATGGAATGTTCAAGGATTTGCTTCAAAGGATACTAGGGATTATCTTGCTTACATTATTAAAAATCATAATCCAGATATTATTTTCCTAGTGGAAACAAAAATTGGTGAAGATAAAGCTAAAGCCTTAACTTACTATTTTTGTTACCCTCATTCATTATTCATTAGTTCTATTGGTTTATCTGGGGGCATAATTCTTCTATGGAAGCAGGGGTTTCCTGTTGGAAATTGGGTTGCAATAGAAGATGAAATAACACAGAAAAATTGTTGTTGTACTCAAAAGCTTTCAAGGCTCGGGTGATTTCTTTTAGACAATTATTTCTACCCTCCATATAAATTGGCGATTACAACAGGTATGTGAAATAATGCCTCCAGGATACAATGAAATCCCTACAACAGAAATTGAATTCAAGGTTTGTACCCCTTGATTCAATCAAGAACACATGTGAAAAAAGGGTTCTGATGATGCTTCAGAAAAGAGAGAAAAACAGAGAAAGGTTTTTCGAGAGATGTTTTGAAACGAGTTTGGAAGATGCTACTTATAGAGGTTTTCGCATCTGTTGGGAATATGCATCTTTTCACCAACAGGTTTCATGAAACGACGGGTCTCTTCATCAACAGACATCAAAGGCGTCTGTTGGATTCTTGAAGATTCTCGACCACAGCCCGGGGAGCTACGCCCCCCACGACCCCCCTTAGCGCAGTTGAAAATATTCCAACATTTCCTTGTGATGTTGTATGTTCAAAAAATAACATGATACATCTTCTAATCAAAGACAACCCCTCTAAGGAGGAATGACTTCTGACCTGCATGTATGGCTCAACTTACAATGATTTGAAACAACATCAATGGATTTTATTGAAGAGTTAAGTGAAAATGTTTTCCATCCTTGGGTAGTCATGGGAGATCTAAATTTTCATCTATATAATAAGGGTCAGTCTTCTTACAATACATATATAAACCAATGGGTTTATAATACTATTGATAAAGATGGTCTTATGGACATGGGTTTTGTGGGCAATAATTATACTTGGACTAATAAGACAAATGATAAAGGTTATAAAAGAGCAAGAATAGACTTAACCCTGCATAACTCTCAGTGGAAAATAAGCTATCCTAACTCTAAATTATATCACATTCCATTTATCAGTTAAGACCATTGCCCAATTATCTTAGTCACTGAAGCACATTGTTCTAAGTTTAAAAATATCTGGAAATTTTATAGATGCTGGTTAAATGATCCAACATGTGCTCAGACTATTACAAATTCTTGGTCGATGTCTTCTGATAGGAAAAATCCTAAGCATCTTGGAAGTAGATTATCAATAACTAGAAAGAATCTTGCGAAGTGGAGTAGAA
The DNA here is from genome assembly GCA_023529315.1 of Papaver bracteatum. Taxonomy (NCBI): domain Eukaryota; kingdom Viridiplantae; phylum Streptophyta; class Magnoliopsida; order Ranunculales; family Papaveraceae; genus Papaver; species Papaver bracteatum. Next base: position 64,792 of record JAJJWX010004145.1, read on the forward strand.
ACCATTTTGGTCATATTCAACAGAATATATCCACCCTCAAGTCCCATCTTCAAATATTACAATCTTAACCTTTTAGCAGTCAAAATAGTATCCAAATTCATGCTACTATTGATCAAATCCAACACTGGAAGAAAATAGAAGATGACTATTGGCAGCGAAAATCCGGTGATCACTGGATTTTAGATGCAGATAATAATACTTCATACTTCCATGCCCTAGCAAATAGAAGAAGATCAAGAAATAATACAACTCTGAGAAATTTGAATGATAAGTGGTACCAAACAAGAGAAGAACTTGCGAGTCTTCTTACAACTCATTTTTCAAATATTGCTTCCACAACTGAGCCTAACATTCAGAACTCTTATTTTACTCATATCCATGATGTCATTTCTCCTCTGGATAATGATAACCTCATGAAAATGCCTACTAAAGAAGAAATTTATAATATGGTGAAAAGTCTAAGAAGTTGGAATTAACCGGTCCCAAATGGATACCCACCTGGTTTCTTTCAAACCCAATGGTTAACCCAAAGATATCACAGAAGTGGTTCAAAATTTCTTTTCAAAAAAACAGATGCTCACAGGTCTGAGTCAAACATCCACTTGCTTAATCCCAAAAACAAAACACCCAGCTACTCCTTAAGATTTTAGGCCAATTAGTCTCTGCAATATCACATATAAGATTATCGCCAAATTACTGGTAACTCGAATGAAGCCTCTCATGCATAAAATTATATCTCGTACTCAAGCATCATATATTCCTAAAAGACTCATCAACGACAATATTGTTATAGCCCATGAGCTAATCCACTCAATGAAGAAATCCAAGAAGAAATCAGCTTAGATTGCTTTAAAATTAGATATTTCGAAAGCTTTCGATCGACTATAATGGAGTTTTATAAATAAAATGCTAAATTGCCTTGGATTCTCTAAAGATTGGAGACTACTTATATATCAATGTATAAGTACTGCATGTATCTCAATTAGGCTTAATGGAGGCTCATGTGATGAATAAATTCCATCTAGGGGATTAAGATAAAGGGACCCTCTGTCCCGTTATATCTTTATTATTGCAATGAAATTTCTTTCAAGAAGTCTTAATAAGGCTGAGGAGAATCAACATATACAAGGTATTGAAGTTGTAAAAAATGCTCCTTCAGTCAATCATCTGCTATTTGGGGTTGATTTCTTGTTATTTTTTCAATCAAACCAGAGAAGTATATGTCACATTCAAAATATTCTTCAGGAATTTGGATCTTTCTCAGGCCAATCAAAAAAATCTGCAGCTTCATTACAAGAGAAATTTTTAAGGTGGAAAAATTAAACATTGTCAGAACTCTAGGAGTGAAGCAACTATGTTCCTCAGATAAATATTTGGGTCTTCCAATTTTATTGGGCAAGAATAAAGTTAATTCTTTTCAAACTTTCAATAATGCTTTTGAAAACAGGTTGCAAGGTTGGAACTCTAAAATTTTAAACCAAGCAGATAGATCTACCATGGTTAAATCAGTTTTAAACACTATTCTTATTATATGAGCAACTTCAAAATTCTAAAGTACACAATCAACAAGTTAAATGCCATCCAAAGAAGATTCTGGTGGGGCCATAAAAATAATAAGGGTTTAAAATTGGTTTCTTGGAAATCTTTGTCTTATTCCAAGTGTGATGGAGGTTTAGGTTTCAGGGATTTAGAGCGATATAACATGGCTTTGATTACCAAGTTAGCTTGGAGACTTTGTACCGAATATGATCAACTATAGGTAAAAATCTTAAAACCAAAATACTCTCCTCACTGTGAATTCCTCCATTTACAAGAAGAATATCAAAACTCTTCTTGGATTTGGAAAGGATTGGAATAAGGCCTTCAACAATTTAGGAAATACCGTATATGGAATGTAAAGTGTGGTACTAAAATAATGGTGTGATGAGAAATGGGTAATAGGTCTAGATCACCCTCTTGTTCCTCAAGATAACTTTCCTGAACCTGTAACAGTTGTGTATGTCTGCGACTTGATGCTACAAAACCCAATAAGGTGGAATGTTCCTTTGATAAGAACTATTTTTCCCCAACACACTACGAATTTGATTGTTAGTATGTATCTAAGTCAGCAGGGAAGTGACACTTTAGTTTGCGAACCAAACAATACTGGAAAATTTTCAGTTAACTCAGGTTACAAAGTCTTAACTGCACATTCCTACCATCGGTTTCAGCAGCAACAAATACTTCAAAAACATACTTGGAAAAACCTGTGGAAGACTAAAGTTCCTCACAAGATAAATCTCTTTATCTGGAAATGTCTAAAAGACATTGTACCAACAAGAGTAAAGCTCAGTAGATACAAGCAAAATATAGAATCTACTTGTCCTTATTGTCAGTCATTCTGAACAAGAAACCATGGATCATCTGATTATCAACTGTGATTATGCAAGATCTTTTTGGCTTCTTTTGAATATTAACACTCACGATATTCAAACAGGTCAAATTACAGTACAATCTTGGATGAAAAGCTGGTTTTCTCAGGACTCAGAGAATGAAGATACTATTATTTTCATGATGATAACAACTTGGTACATCTGGAAGAATACGTGTGACAAGATCTTCAGAAATAAAAAACCAAATAACTTTATGACAGTAAAGAAGATTCAAGGTTTGGTGCAATCAGTTAAAACGACAAGAGAACGGGATACCAATCCCTCTGACAGAATAATGGCCATCAACTGGAGTCCCCCACCTTGGAACTACATAAAGATTAACATTGACGACGCTTCTTATGTTGATAACAATTGTGGTATTGGTCTAATAGCTCATAATCATGCTGGAATCTATCAGGGCATCAGAGGGAGATTATGCTATGAAGGACTAGATGCTGAACAGGCGGAGTGCCTGGATTTCAAAGAAGTTGTTTTATGGGACAAATCTCTTAATCTAAATTATGTAATATTTGAATCAAACAGTCTTAATGTAGTTAAATCTATCACAAATACTACCCCTTATGTAAATTGGTGGAGTCAGGGGATTGCAGAATAAATAAAGAATCTCTTATCGAGTCTAAGTGCAAGTCAAGTTAGTCATGTTAAGAGAACCGGCAATAGGATGGCTCATAATCTGGCTAATAAAGCTAGAACTGAAAGAGCTTTTTTTTTTTTTTTTTGAACACCATCCATGACTTGTTTGATGATGTTGTAGGGGATGAAGAAGTTAGCCTGGTGTTATATAAATCCATCTAAGTAATATATGTCTATTTGTTTCGGAAAAAAAAAAAAAAAAAAAAAACTTACAGAGAAGCCAATTTATGTGTGTGCTAATAATTTGGCCAAAAGAGGAGCTGTTTTGGGTTGGGGGTAATTTGTAGAGTATTAGGAAAACCAATTTTTCTGGCTTGGAGTTCCCAAATCAAATTTACTTTGTTAATTTTTGGTGATTTTGTTCCAATAGTTTGGGTTTCCTGGACTTTTTTTATTTACTTTTTTGAAAAACAAAAAGGTGTTGGTGTCCTTTGGCTTTTGCGAGACAGGCCTTAGAGCAATCACAACGTTGTTCTCAAAATCCATATTTGGCAACAGAAACAAAGTGCAGTGTTGGTTGCCAAAAGCTATATTTGTTGCCAAAATCCCATATTGCCAAATGAAGTTTTTATATTTGAGAACTCTTTTTTGGCAATTTTCAAGTATAGCATCACGCTATTATAAAGTCCGTCAAACTGGAACACTGTTTTAAATAGTGTTAAACAACGGACGTTGTTTTAAAAACCGTGCAGGAAAGAAAACGTTATTTATAACAACATGTAGATGAGGCGGAGTTTAAAAAAGCGTTTTATGAAACGCTTTTGTTAAGAGCTTCTGATGCAAGATGTAAATTATAATACCGTTTCGTTTGCGCAGACACATATGAAGATTTCAGAACGTTTTATGAATCTCTGTCTTGGGATCAAACACATATGAAGATTCAGAATCAGAATTTTGAATCAGAGCAACCATCCAAAGAACGCGAAATTTTTTGAAAATTTTGGAATTCGGTGATTTTTTCTTTGTGATTCGTGATTCGTTCCGTTGGGGATTCGATGTTAACGTGATTCTATACGCTTGTGTTTCAACACGCTTGTGATTCTATCCGCTTGTGATTATATACGTTTAATTTTCTGTGAGTTGTTTAACGCACGGAAAGTGTTTGATAAAATCCAATCGGATGAGCAACAAGAAGGGGCTTGTTGTGAGCTGCATTTCGGCTCCTTTGGTCATGACAACGGAAGGACAACCATCTTCTCCTTCCAAGACTCTTCTTCTCCTTTGGCCGTTATTAATCACTTGGATGACTCAACTTTCCATTGTCCTTTTAGGATCTTTGATGGTTGCCGGGATGGGGTTAGAGGTAGAGGATTCACTCGAAGTTCTCTAATTAGCCATATTCACGATCGACATTTTGGTTCTCACGAGAGTAGGGTGCATGCAAGAGCACGTATTGGTAATGATGCGGACATCTATGATGCTTGGGAGGTTGGTTTAAGAAACCCAAGATGTGGTTGTGCAGTGAGTGTATGCACCTTCGTGCCTGGAGCCGTCCCTGTCGTGATCACAGTGATATTATTACGGGTCCCCTTGATGGAAACAATGCAACATTTTTGATTCATGGCATTATCAAACCTTGCATAGGTTCCCTGAAAGCGGGCATTGAAGCCATTGATGATGAAGCGAATGTTCTGACCTTGGAAGTGCTAGATGCAATTTTTAAGAAACAGGTACACACAACTGCTAGCAACAAGCCTCTTACTGTTGCTCATCTGATTCAGGATTTTTATCAAACATTTTCCGAAAGAAGTTATTTTTGGGGCAAATTATAAAATTAATCCTTCTTTATTCCTTCCATTCAAATCATTATATACATCACAAGAGGAGGAAGACGGTAAATATCTTGTTCTCTCCCTAATTTCACCATCATCTTCTATCAACATGCGTGCTGCTGGTACTTCTCAAGGTTTGCTTTTCTTCCTTCCTTTTGGTTCCTGTTTAAATTTTGGCACATCTTGTTGTGATGATACTACTGTAGATTTTATTCCTGTTTAGAAATTAGTAAATAAAGGGTAGTGAGAACACATAGCCAGCCTCGTTTACATTGTTCTTGTGCATGCATGATGCTCGATTTTAGTTCTCAGTAATGTTGCTTTACTATTACTTGGTAATTTTAGTGTATCTTAGCAGAGACCACCAAGTATTGTAGATGTTCTGATAAAAAAAAAAGGAGTATAGTAGATTATTTCAATGCTGAAAATCTTGTTGTGATGATAATACTGTATATCTTAGCAGAGACCACCAAGTTATTTTAATGCTAATGATATGGATATGGACCCGCCCTCTCTTTACTAATTGTTGTTCATGTTCTACTTGTTGTTCATTTGTATTGTTTATCAATCTTTTTTTTACATGTACTTGTTCTCCTGTATGTGGCTTTGTTGTTACTTAGTAATTTTAGTGTATATCTTAGCAGAGACCATCAAGTATTATAGATGTTCTGATAAAAAAAGGAGTATAGTAGATGATTTCAATGCAAATGATTTTTTTCTAATTGATTGGATATGGATGGTTCTTTACTGATGTTCTACTTGTCCATTTGTATTGTTTATCAATCTTTGAGTGTGGCTCTAAACTTTACATATACTTGTTCTCCTGTCTGTGGCTTGAGCTCAGGTGCGAAAGAGGATAAACAGGATGATGAGAACATGACTAGCGAAAACCAAGCCACCAGTGATGGTCAGACGCACGAAAAGAAGAGGGGCAGACCTGAAGGCATGACTGATTTTCAAACCTCAACTGAGAAGAGGCGTGCAAGTACTACTGATGTGCTCCAGCACAAACCTCAACAGACTAACTCTGATTTTGGTAATTGCCAAACCTGTAAATTGCTTAACAGTCTCCCTCCCTGTCTTTGACTTCTGGTTACTCACAAATCTGTGACTGGACAGGTGCTTCTCATGATGCCCACAAAGACAAGAGCACGCCACCTCCAATTCTAGATTATTTCACCACATTGCATGAGCATAAGTACGACCCCATCAATTTATTCGAAGCCGCGGATTGGCTGAAATGTATCGCCAACGTTTATCCAGTAGATCAGAGGTCTGAACTAGAAAGGGAAGTAGGCATGTTTTGTAGGGACTGGCTCACTCACCACCAAGATCCATCTCAGCATCTGCATATGTATTTGGGTGATAGGTTTTACAAAGATATGGAGAAGGTCTACGAATCGGAGGTTTATATACAAGTCCAGGATCTAGTAAAGACATTTGATGAGGATACAGTTGTAGCACTCAAACGCTTCATCGACATGATGCCGAGGACAGATGAGGTGTTCAAGTATGAGATGAATTGGGAGGTGGTTGACAAGGTGAGGCTACTCTTCCTTTTGTCGTGGTCTTTCTTTTCATATTCGAGTCATGCATGTACTCTTTACTTAATATGCTTTGCTCTTTTTTATATCCCATTCTGATAAAAAGGTTCTGGTTTCGCCTACAGCATATGCTGCATGAGAAAATTAGGCCATGGATTTCAAATATTGTAAGAAGCCCAACAGATGAAGAAGGAGATAGCATTGCTTCTGATATTCTGGAGTCTATGAAAGAGCATCGTTCTGCATCGTCAAGTTTAGATAGAGTGTTGTCTTTTGAAATGGCTGATGTGGCTGAATCTGAAATGTTATTCAGGAAGATGTGGGAAATGCTTTTCTTTAAAATTAAGAAGCTTGTGGAAGGTATGCTACCCACCCAAAAATGAACTATATATATTTTCTCTCTTTATCTAACGTCATTCTTTCATTAATAGTCTTGTTCTTTGACTTTGTACAGCTGGAGGTGCTAGACGTGTCCCCGATGTTGCTCCTAGCGAACAGCTATCTGCACTGAAACTTTTGGATTTCTCCGAGACAGTTGATCTGGAGGTCGAGATTTTCAATGGCATGCCTAGAACGAAAGCAGAGGTGCTCTCTCTTGAGATAAACTGGGCTGTTTTTGACCAGGTGAGACTCATTCCTTCACTATAGTATTCCTTCATAAATGGATGAGTCTCTATTAGTTGTGGAAACCTTGTGTTTCTTGCATCCATCATCCCGATTCAAAACAGCAATTGTTTGTTGTTTTTTCTTCCCTTTTCATGTTATTGTGTGAAAGTGCGTTTTGTTATCTCAGACTCAACCTTTAGATATAATTTGCGGCCCTTAAAAAACAGTTCTTTCACATTGTGTGGGCTTGATCCTTATATATGTTGACCAAACTTGGTCTGATTTTGGCATTTTGCGTATAATTTTTTTTTGTTGGACTTCGGGTATTCACAAATTTACCTTATGTACATGCTAATTTACAGCATGAGTTGCATGAGAAAATGAGACCGTGGTTAGCAAAAGAAGTTATAGAACTTTTTAAGAAGAAAAAGGCTAGTGCGGTTGATCAGGTCGTCGACGCCATCAGAAAACAAAACTGTCCATCCCAAATGCTGGAGCTGCTTGAACCCTCATTGGAAGATGATACTGAATTCGTTGTCAAAACTCTATGGAGGACACTTCTCATTCTAGTAAAAATATTAGAGACAGGTATAAATGACCAAGGCATGACATCCCCTGATCATCGTTTCTTTCGTATCCTTTCTTAATTGTCTGATTTTTTGTTGTTCTTTCACATCTTTGTTATTTGTCTGTTTTGAGAGAACTGTGGTCTAAAAGGTTTTTTTTTCTTTTTTTCTTTTCAGTCCTGTTTTCATTTTATTTGAATGTTATCCTTTTCTAAAGCATTCATTTTCTCCTCTTTTAAATCTGGTTTCAGATCGAGTCTGGAACAGTGAGGAGAGTAGGGAACATGCTGTAGGTGTGATTAAAAGGAATAGGCACTACAGGCATCCATCATTTTGGCGCAAGATAAAAATGCAGGACTTTGAGATGATATGTGAACAAAACCGGTTAAAGAGTACAATTCCGAGGAATATAGAGGAGTTATCTTCTCTTGAGGTTGATTGGGCTGTGTCTGACAAGGTGAGACTCTTTCCCCGATGGTGTTCCTTCACCGCATGAACTTTCTCTGTTTAGTTCTATACGAGCCATGATGAATCTTTTCTTGTCTGTATTTCACTTTGCTGCAGCAAGAGTTACATAACAGATTGAGACCATGGATTTTCGGTGAGATTATGGAGTTTGTGAGACCGGAAAAAGTGGCTACTTCTGTTGTTGACTCTATTGTGTCTAAAATCAAAGACCATGCTAATGCAAAAGCTGTGTGGGAACTGGTAAAGCCTAGTTTGGGTAAAAGATCTGGAGCATTTCTGCTAAACTTGTGGATGCAACTTATCTTTGCAATCCAGTTAGCAGGGACGACAGGTATTACCTTGACTTATGAATTGCTTGTATGTTTTCCATCTGCATGAAAGTTTGTGTTTTCTTCCAATCATTTTCAGAATGTAAGACGAAATGGTTGTACTTGTTGGAGGTTCATTAAATTCTTAGTGCTGAATCTGTATCCAGTTTGGGATTTTCAAAGTATAGTTTTACTCATGTTCTTCATATCTGTGTCTGTAGTTGGACTTGATCCCTTTCTGGCTATTGGCGGGGAGAGGTCAGACAAGGAAGGGGAGGAAATTTTCCAGTATGGTGACAGGTTTAGTCGAAACCGTCATTTTATGACGGTTGCGTTTGACTACTGGAACCTTCTCAAGCTCAAACGGATTAGTGAAGCAATGCCGAAAACCAAGGAGGAGCTATTTTCTTATGAGATAAACTGGGATGTTTGTGAAAAGGTGAGCTAAAATAACTTAACCTGGTTGTGCCTGCCAGACCGCCTGCCTGGTGAATTTGTGGTTTGAGTCCTTTACTTACTTACTACTACTTGTTGATTTTGGTGACAGCATTGGCTGCAGAAGGGGATGAGGGAAGGGATATGGGTAGAGACTTTGGATCTCATTCGTCAGAAGCAAGGAGCTGGGCTGGCTGATCAAATCATGTGGAGCATCTTCGATTATCATGTTTCAGCATCTCGGAAGGAGTTAGATTCACAGGCGAAAGCTATTTCGGTGGTAGAAGAAATCATGTCTCGTCTGGACAAAGAGCATGCTTGCCCATATAAAATGATGCAGTTTCTTGAACCTATTTTTGGCAGCAGTGGATCTGAAAATCTAGTGGTGAAGATGTGGTATTCTCTCATCTGCGGCGTCAAGTTTGCGGAAGCGCGAGTTGAAAAGAAGTTGCCACCGGGATGGGGGAGCGTAGTGTTACTACCTGACAAGACGGTGAAGACCGATCTGATTACTGGATATCCTGTGCTGGTTTAAGTGTTTTGTTTTACCTATTACACTCTTACTGGGGAATAGTATCATGTCCTGTTCAGTTGTCATCCGTAACTCTTTATTCTGGTTTTTAAGTTTAAATTGTCATCGTCTGTAATGAACAAAATCTATTACTCTTTATTAGTTAACCAGTTGAGTTGGCTGTTTTCTCTTTAAGTCCATATATGTATGTCTCAGTAAACCTCATATTCTCTCAACCGAGTGGACTCGGACAAGACCAGTTCCACCCCAGAACCTGTACATGCATATTCTTCATCTGTAGTTTCTTAGTTGATGAATTCATGTGTGTTAACAGAAACATAAGCTCCCAAAAACCAAGACACTGTTCCTACCCTACTTGAAGCTCATGGGTTCACTAAATCACACTTCATTTGGTACTAGTAAAACTCTTGAACCCAAACTTGATAATTTCCCTAGATTTGAAATCGTCATTGTCTTATCTACCAGAAGACCACCCACAAATTCTGTATAGAAAAGCTAAGAAAACAGATGTGTGTTCTGCATTCTTCAGCGCACACAAATCCCTGCAGAAGTAGCTAGACGTATAAATAGAATTGATGCACAACATACAGGTTTTGAAAGATGAAGGTGTCCCTTAATCAAATATTGGCAAGTTTTTGATCTAGTTTTTTTTTATAACTAGGGACTGAACTTTAATGACATTGTAGGAGAGCCAGAGGTTAAGGGTGTGAGTTTCGATCCTTGCAAAACTGGACTTCGGAGACAAACTTGAATGCTTACAGGAAGTGGGGTTGGATTACCTTGTGCATCAAATGGGTTATATATAGTAGATTAGTTGATTGCTTGTCAAACCAAACAAATTCGCCGCGGCCCCAAAAGCTCTACTGTGACACTATATTTGCATTATTGCTACAAGATATTGCTAATTTGGTTGGTTGGGGATATATCAACCCGATGATGATAAATATGGGTAATCATCTAACCAGTTTGCCGGAGAAGGTGGAAACATTATCAACATGATTATTCGAATAGATATGGGTAAACTCTTGATTATCAACATGATTATTCGAATAAAATTTGCATTGTAGCCCAGAATGACTCATATTCTGCTAAAATAATCAAAATTTGATAAATACCACGATCAACATAATCATCAGAGTAAATTGCTCTATAACCCAAATACGCCTCATAAACCAACAATAATATATCTGTTTGTTCCAAGAAAGAAAGAAAGAAAAAATGCACCAAAATTTCACCGTACTCCCCTTTGACTGAAATTCGTTTGATGGCCCAAAATTTACCTCGTTAAAAGATTTCCCTTTTGAACCTGGCTTGATTGGGGTATATCCAGATTAATTGGGGTATACCCAATTTTAAAGGGACATTTTTTGTGGGTTTTAGGGAGAGTCCTAATGGGTAAGTTATAAAAATACCCTTATCCTTCAAAAACCTATTACTCTAAATCAGTTTTAATTTTTTTTTCATTTCATCTTCTTCTCCTCCCTCCACAACCCTACCGGCTCCATCACCCCCACCACCACCAAAACGTGTCGATTCGAAAATTCCGATTAATCTTCATCAATGGATCCACCACGATGTAAGGGAACTCGTATGAAAGACGCTAATCGAAAACCCAATCAATACAACCTTGGAATTGCAAGTTTGGTTCAAAAGAAAGTAAAGCAAAAAAACGGTTGAAGAAGAAGAGATTGGACCCGCTGAAACACGCGAAATGATGCGATTAAGAAACTAAGGGCTTGTTTAAAATTCGATTTCATGTTGGCATGTCAAATTAGGTCAGAAAATTCGAATTTTTGAATTGGCAGTTGCGTCGCCGGCAATGCATTTTTTATAGACCTTTCCGTGGTTTCATAGTTAGGGAGTAGCCGGAAAGGTATAAGGTTGAAGAACCTGCCGGCTGGGTAGTTTATGTAACTGCTACTAGCAGTGCCGGCAGGTTATCCATATGTATACCCTTCCGGCGTCCGTTTTTCTTTAATGTCGCCTTTTTACCCTTCCGGCTACTTGTGTAGAATGTTTCCTGATGCCTAGAATTTTTGCGTCCGGAAGGGTACTTACATAAAACCATTCCGGCGTTTTGGAAGCCGGCGATGTATGAAAAATGGACCCTTCCGACTATTTTAGTGAAAAATCCTAAAATTTTCTGCCTCAGAAGGCTATGTTTATAATACACTGCCGGCTTTTTCTTAGCCGGCACTCATCTTTTGTTAGATCATTCCGGCCATTTGTCCGCCGGATATGTTGTATATGTATACACTGCCGGCCTTTGATGTTTTCTTTTTTGAATTATTCTTGTTCAAATTGCAAATGGCAAAGAAGAAAGCTGCTCTGAAAGCATCTCTTAGTAGTCCTCCTTCAAACCCTCCTCGTGTTGGTGATAAACTCTTGTCTTCAAAACATCGAGGGGAATATGTTGAGCCGGGAACGACAAAGATCATTATAAGGAATAATCCAGAACCACCATCTGAACCCAGTGATTCAGACGACACTCCAGATGAAGACCAATCAATTCCATCTGGTAGAAGAGGTGATGTTGATGATGTTGATGAAAGAATACCGGCTGCTGGAGGAGGCAACAATGATGATGATTATGATGATGGTGATCAAGACATGCCAACTTTTGGAGGAGGTAATGATGATGATGATGGTAATAGAGATAAAGGTAAGAAAACCGTCGAAGATGAAATTGTTGAAGAGGAAGAGGAAGAAGAATAAGAAGAAGAAGAATAAGAAGAAGAAGAAGAAGAAGAAGAAGAAGAAGAAGAAGAAGAAGAAGAAGAAGAAGAAGAAGAAGATGGAGAAAAAAATTGTTGAACCCACCGAAGCTTCGGGTTCAACTTCAACCGGAGCGAGGAAGAGGATGATCACTAAACCAGCTAATTCTCACATGCCTCCCAAACACTTGATGGTTACACTGAAAAAAGATGAGGACCCAAGGGGGACCCCAAAAGATGGTGGAAAAGTTCGTTTTGGATACAAAGATTCATGGGCATGTGCGATCCATAATACTATCGTAAGTAATCTTAATTCTTTTTTGTTCTTTATTCAAGTGTGTAACTATTTTAATTAAATTTGCGTCAAGTGTTTGTATTTCTTTTCATTTTTTTTTTTTGGTATTTAGGATCACAAGAATGCCATCTGTTTCATGAGGCGCCAAGCTTCGTGTTCAGTGGCTCATACTTGGGATCTTGACAAGAAATGTGAGGATGTGAAAGTGATTGTGAGGAACTCCGGGTTGATGTCTGCGATGGAGAGTTCGAATATTAATCTTGATAAAGTTACCGTCTCTGCATTTTGTGAAAGGTTCTATGGAGAGACTGATACTATGTTATTCCCGTTCGGTGAGATGGCAATAACTCCCGATGATACTCAACAAATTCTAGGCCTCGAGGTTGAGGGAAAAGCAGTATGTGAGGGATTCGATAATTCGATATCTTTCGAGAAGATTTACGAATTGAGCAAGAAATTGTTCGGTTGGAATCAGGTTCAGACGGAGGATGTTCTTGACATGAAGGATGGTCGTCTAACCAAGAAGTTTAATGTGAAGAGGTTGAGGGACACATTATGGGATACACAGACAATCCTTGACAGGGAAGGAATGGTGAACCCGGTGCGAATCAATGCTACCGCGGCCGGTTATTTACTATACGTCCTGAGAAAATGTATCTTCCCCGACAGTTCCGGAAACCAAGTCGAGGCTGGTTACTTACGACTATTTGATCCCTTAAACATACATTCGGTTATGGATTAATTTAATCATTGATCCTAAATGTTTACAATAGTTTTAACTGGTAAAAACCTATAGTGGTATTGTATGGTTGACACGCCAAGTAATTTCAGGTTTGAGAGACTAGGTACTGCCGGCCTCTGTGGGTAACAGTCTTGCCCAATGGTTGATTGTCAGTGAGTTTACACCAAAATAGAAATATTTCCAAAACCTAAAGACACCTTTACTCTTCAGTTGTTTGACTAGTGTAGGTATAGGGTCTTTCAGAATTCAACCTCGATAATCGATATCCTCTTGTACCTTCTTCACTTATTTTAGTTTTTGAATCTCCCTCCTAAATCAATCACTGTCACAATGAATATTTTGTATCTTTCTTTGACACATGATGTAAGGTACATCTTTAATTGTCAAAGGCATGCATAGCTATATATATGAGCCGTCAAAAGTGTTAATTTTCGAGGAACAATTTAGAGTGCTGGATAGTACAAGTCTTATAAATCATTAAATTGTTCCTCTCACTTCACTTAGGTAGGTGCATGTGACATGTCAAGTTCAACTTGGGATATCTTGCATGTTCCCAGGAATATCATGATCAAGGCCTGCCTTCCCATAAATACACAACATGACCAGCTAGAACATAAATACAGACACTCTAGCTTCCCTTGAATTCATTAGACTGAATAGTAGTGCATGGAGAATAGCAATCTGTCGGAAGTTTCGTGGTAATGTTGATGCTATACTGCCTAGTTTTTATACTAGTTCAGTTTGTGTCGGTCTATGGGTAGGGATTTTGAATAGTAGTGCTAGTGCAAGCATATACTCCATTTCTGAAACGATGTTTGGAGTGATTTCAAAATAAAATTATTTTCCCATATTTACAAGAAATCTGAAAGAAGAAAATGGTTGTAATTGTAACCAAAGAGATGCTCACTTTGGAGGGAGCTTCGAATCTTCATTCCTCAAAGGAACCTAAAGGAGCAGGAGCTACTGAATGTTGTTTATTTATTACTTTTCGAGCTGATTGGGTGATCCGCAATATTTATTGTCTGACTGAGGCTGACAGAAATTGGCTAGCTGGAGGTGGTTTTTAAGTTGCCAATGCATATGGTTTTTTTTTTAGTGTGCATCCATTTTGAACTATCTCTTCAATGCGGATATGGTTTAGACTCTGAAATTCAGATTGTTTTCTTTGAGAAGTCAGATCAGACATTTTTTCATGTGGGGCCGAAATTTATATGATAAAAACCAACGCATATAGGGATCAGCCGCACGATTTATTTATTTCGTGTTTTTGTTGTTTAAGTATAATTTGAGTGGTTACCAACTTATGAAACATTTTAACTAAGCTAACCATGGTGTTTATATCGTTTTTTATATTTAAGTCATATCATTTATAAACATGGTCAATAATTTCTCATAATAAATAATCTATTAATTTCTTCCATTATAAAATTTCTCTTAATTAAATTAATAAATTTGTATTTCTTCTATTAATAAATAATTTCGATAAAAAAAAAAAATATCAATAGATATTAATTAAGTATAGTAGGTTGTGGAAGCGGTGTGCAAGGTCAAATGAATCACTAATCTAATAATATCAATAGATATTAGTTACGGCACGGGTTAAGCCCTATAAACACATAAATAACCACTAATCTAAGGAACGAGTACAAGAGACCTGGATCTTCCGGTAACTCATATAATGGAACACTTTATGTTTTGTTTATGCAATCCCATTAAGCAAAATCAATACTGATACATTGTTAGTTCACTTTCTTATTATTATCATCAAGAATATAAAGCACAGTTTGTAATAACTTTGCTTACGTAAGTGGCGGTTCAAATTTTTCCTCACAAGAGATAAATCTAGGAGGTAATCGTTTGTCATAGGTGATGGCTGTGATTGAGATTAGAAATGCATCTAATGGACAAAAGTTATCATGTCATTAAGGTTCCATAATTCTTCATAATAAATAGTCTATTAATTAAATGTCAAACTAAAAAAGATAATATATAAATTATTCTACTAATGATGATAATAAAAGTATTTTTTTTTTCCGCAAAACTCACTTGGAGCATTTATTCAAAAGGCAAACAAAAAGAATGAGGGGGACTAGGCCAAAACCTCAAAGACAGGAGAAGAGAAGACAAAACAAAAGTAAAAGAACATGATACAAATTATCTAAAACGATAAACCCATGCACGTTGATCCGTCACTACCCAAAGCCGATCGAATAAAACGGGGGCTCATTCCACCATCATGAGCTCTGAGATGCTCCCTACTTCTAGCTAGTAAATCCCACAGCATTACCCTCCTCTATAGATATGAGAGTACCGAATCAATTGTCGATAGAAACTTCATACTTTGCCCAATGAATGCCTAAATTCCATGGCACCAAAGAATGACTGATAAATCACTAATGACATGCATGGAATCACATTCAAACCAAATACGCCTCATGCCTCTTCGAACATGCGATCCGAAAGCAAAATTGCCCTCAAAATTCAGCTAGCAAACGGAGTTATCCACACCGATGGACCTGGCTTAAGCTCCCAACTACTACAGAATTACTATTCCGAAATACCACACCACATCCAGCTAGCCCAGGATTCCCCAATGAACAACCATCAGCATTAATTAGAATTAGCTTTATTAGCTAATACTTAGAATTAGTTTGGTATTGCTGTGATCTTTACAAAATTTCTTTTCCGATGAACTTTATTGTGCGGAGCTATGTAAAAAAAAATTCCGATGTAAGTTACTGTGCCGAGCTTTGTAAAAAATAAATAATTGAACGGTTGCAAATTATAAACTAAAGCTAAAACTATTTAAAAAATGATATATCTAAAAAAATATCATGTTCAACTATAGTTAGTGAGAAAATGACAAAAGGTATATATTTCTAATATTGTCTATTCTATTTTATAAAGGCGTAAAGTAAGTAAATTTTCTACTATTAGAGTACGACACATGTAATATTAAATTTACTTATTAGTATTATTACTAAAAAGTATTATTTTTCTAAACCACTTTTTAAAAATCCATAATCTCTTAATATTTATCGTTGAAAATAAAAGTATATTTTAGTGATACGATATAACATAAAATGTAGTTTGAAAATAAAAAATAATTATCTTTAAAGAATATAAAATATAAAAAATAAAACTTGGTGATCATATATAGATTCAAGGATAATTGTTGTCAATTATAAACAAAATGGGATATAATTAGAAAATAAAATATGAAGCTTTGGTGAACTATAGCTTTTGCTTTTGAAGCTTTCAAAATCTCCTTCTCCCCACTTTACAAATTGATAAATTTTGGAAGTATACACTTTATGAAATCTTTAATAAACACTAAGATAAAAAAATATTGCTATCAAAATGTTTTCAAAATACTTTTTTTGAATGAAAAAAAGCAGCATCAAACTTAGTTAAATTTTCTAGCAATTTTATAAGTGGACCATAATGACGGTGGCAAGTATTGGTGCCCGTGAGTAATTTCAGATCGCTCACATATTTTTCTTGATAAATGGTTTAACGTTATTTTTATTCAATGATGATGGATAACAGAGTTTATTGTTAGTAGAGCTTATTGTTATTAGGTTAATTACTTAATGATTTGATTTACTAACTAATCATTATTTTATTATTCTTATGCAACAAATAACCTCACATTTGGAGACATAATGTCGTAGAATGTATTGGCCTTCCCTCTACCGATAATGTCCTTACTAAGCCATTGCGTTCATCTGATAGTATTGAGATTTCAATGGTAACCGCTGTGTTCATCTAGCAACAGCTTCTTAAGAGGTCACCCATCCCAAGATTACTCAATACCGAGCATGCTTAACTATAAAGATTTTTTTCCAACTATGAAGCCAATTATGCTGAAAAGGTCTCGGTGTTAGCAAATGACAAACCATTACCTCTATTCCAACTTAATTTGAGTCGCGTCCTCGGCACGAAATATGTTCAATCCTAGACTCGCATTTTTTCTCACTCATGAGACTCGGAATATGTTCAATCCGTCACATACTTTTCGCCTCGAAATGTAACCCGTGGTCGACTCTAATACCATTTTTAGGACCTGATCTTTGCCAATACTGTTCCCACATAGTCATTGTGGTTATCCGATAGAGTGGGATTTTCAACTAAAACTGATGTGGACATCCATTAGCAGTTTTCTGGGAGGTAACCCATACCTAGATTACTCTCGCCCGAGAACCCATAAATTCAGTTATTTTTACCAACTCTGGGTCCAACTATGTTGAAAAGGCCACAATATTACCAAAGGACAAGCAATTACCTATATTCCATTCGGTGAACTCTTCCTGCCAAATTGAATTACGTACATAATATTTATGGGAATTTTGAAAAACTAGAACTACATCGTATGTGGGTAAAATGATTACCATCGGAAATGACTTAACATTTTAAAGTATAATATATTAAGTGAATGAATTAGATTTTAAGTATGTCATCATCATTGAAATAGTAAGAACATACAATAAGCTTGGACTTATCCATACATAGAACCGAGGCTTTTTAGTTAAAAACCCCACACCTCTTATCCCAAGGTGGTCAAGTGGGCTTTCGTGTTATGTGGTTGGGCCCTGAGTGGTGTCTGATGGTCCATGAAGATCCTAACAATTGGTATAAGAACCCGTGGTTGGGGATACTATTCGAACGTTGAAGTGGTTGTGGATGTCCCCCGGTTTAGGGCGCAAGTGAAATCGGGACCAAGGTGAAGAATGCAAGGCCCAAAGTTGAACTCGGCGCTCAAGGTGGAGTAGGTGTCTCACTCATTAACTTAGGTGGACCAGGGTTCTAGATCCGAAAGGCAATGCTCAAGGATGAACTGGCGCTCAATGTGGAGTTAGTGTCTCACACATTAACTCTCAAGTAGTAGGGTTCTATGTGGGAAAGGAAATGCTCAAGCTGGAGTTTGTGCTTGCCTTCTCATTAAATCAAGGTGAAGTAGGATTGTATGGCGCATAATGACAATAACCCTGATCGATGGGTAGCATATACAAATGGTAATCATATGGTGAAGTCTGATTGGACTGGTGAAGTGGTTTAATATCGTCAAGGTGGAGATTGTTGGAGCATGCAAACGATAAACCACTTAATTATAGCTAGGGATAGTCCCACATGGAAAAAAGAGGAGTACATGTTGAGATTAATAAACTTGGGCATCTCCTTACGTAACGCTGAGGCCTTTTAGATTAAAACCACACACCTCATATCCCGAGGTGGCCAAGTGGGGACATGATCGGTGCTACGTTGTCGGGCCCATAGTAGGTTCCTATTTTCCATGAACATCCTAACACCATTCACTAAATATAAGAAAGATGAAAAAGGTAATACCATTTCAAAGATCGATAAGATATCTTTTTAAACTAAAAAACATATCAAATAATATATATTTTTGGGACAAAATATGTAAAAATTAGTTTTATATAATTTCATTATTGGCTTGAGGATACAACCTGAAAAAGGAGAGACATAGTATAGGAGGATGTCAAGGCAGTAAAATGCTAGAAAGGATGTGAAGTGAAGAATAAAAATATCTATCGGGTTTCCCTTTACTTTTGCAACTATAAGAAGGGTAAAATTGATATTAATACATATTATATTTGATATACATATGTCGGAAAATTCATAACTAAATAAAAATTATGCCCGTGCCGTTACGGCACGGGTTAAGACCTAGTATTTATACATATGATGTGTTTTTATTTATTTTGTACCCGTTTTTATTACTTAGATCCTATTAAGAGTCACATTTCAGTTCTATCGTACATATTTTCCCCCACAAGGCATGTACATTTCAAAGTTACTAAAATTAAATCAGTCAAAATCTAGAATCGTGTGGGGTCTATGGACCCCACTTGCCTCTATATCCCTCTGTTTCTCGGTTCTTGCAAGATTCTTTTACTAAGTTTTGTTGGAAAATTGTCACTAAAACAAGGTGAAAGAAAAGAATGTTGTCTCTGGGTTCAAGACTCTAATAATATTCCAGGCTGGCAGATTAGGAAAGATATTCCAGGCTTGGCTGCTTTTGTTTCCAGATGGTTTCCGGACACCCACACGGCCGTATGTAGATGGGGTGAAATGACTATTTCCTTGGAGAGTATGGTTGTACTGCTGAACCTTCCCGTAGTTGGAAATCTTGATGTTAAGTTGTCCGCTGATGATGAATAAATGCATTCCGCCGTAGTTTCGGAATCAAAAGGATTCGTTCGGAAAGAAAATGAGATGAAGTGCTTCTATGACTGGTGGGTGTCTTAGTGGTTTCCTGACGCGTTAGAGTCGAACCAGAAGAACAGTATATTTCATGTCGCAGCGTTCTTGGCTTTTTGGCTATCCAGAGAGATTTTTGATGACGTCTCGGGAAAGAAAGATATAAGACATGGGCTTATCAAGTTTTCCATAAAATTGGCAAAAGGTGTCGTTCTCCCCATTGGAAGTCTGTTTTTTGGCTCTCTGTATGCACAGTTCGATCAACTGGTTTCAAACATGCGCGCCTCGAACGGCTACATGAATGTAGATTCGTATATTCATGTCCCCTTTCTCCAGGCGTGGCTATGGGAGCATTTCGAGAAGTATGCCCCAAAACCGTTGGTTGTACTTCCCGAGTCTTGGGGTGGCTCGAGGATATTGCGCTGGTCAAACAGGCGTCCCAATACTGCTTTGAACCTGTTCGGACTTGTTGACAACTCGTACGCAGTTAATTTTCGACCATGGGCTCCGGTGCATGGGCCTATAACTCAGGTCACTTCCTTTTCTCCCGCTCCAAACATGTCTTTGTCTTCTGATAAAGAGGATCTGAGTATCGGAGAGATGGTGTTCATGCGAAGCTGCACTCCTGGTCATGTGTCATATTTCTTCTGAGGATCTTGCAAAGCAACCTCTTACAACATCGATAGAGCGGCTCATCATATGGGTTTTGACCATGGGGTCCCACTTGTTCGTCATTTGGTCGTTTCAGAAATCCCGTTGTCGATTTTTCTTGATGCTGGTGCTCTCGTGTCGGGTAAAAGTCTCCCTTTCCTGCTCGCGGAACGACATCCATCAACAACTTCCAAATATAAAACATTTTGGCAGGATGAGTTTCTTTCTATCCATGGATTCGTGAACAGCGTGGTAGAGAATCATTGCAGCAAGCCTTCTTCTACGGTTTTAGCGGAACATCCACTGCTGAGGGATCCCAAGAGAAAATCCGTTAGCCCGAATGCAGATAGTCCCCAAGTATAGGAGCGGAGATCTAAAAACCGTGCTGGTGGTCTTCAGTAGGGTCTGTA
Source organism: Papaver bracteatum (assembly GCA_023529315.1). Taxonomy (NCBI): domain Eukaryota; kingdom Viridiplantae; phylum Streptophyta; class Magnoliopsida; order Ranunculales; family Papaveraceae; genus Papaver; species Papaver bracteatum. The sequence continues at coordinate 85,122 of JAJJWX010004145.1, forward strand.
GGCTCTCCCGACTTTTATCTCTTCCAATATGTGAGTATGTATAATTTTATTCCTGACTTAGTCGGATTATGTATATCTTTGTCTCATCCATGAGTGTCTGTTTTTGTGCCTTGCCCAGGGTCTCAGCAGTGTAAATGCCTTTGATAAACTTGCACATAGTTAGAAAACAACACCTCTTGAGACGGAAAGCAGCGATGCGATACTACCCATGGTTGGCATGCTTTGGAGAGGTTAGTATGGATGTCATGATTTTCCATTGGCATAGGGGTGTGACTAGCATGGTTGGCATGCTTTGGAGCAGTTAGTATGGATGGCATGATTTTTCATTGTCATAGGGGTGCGGCTAGCATGGTTGGCATGCTCTGGCGCGGTTAGTATGGCTGGCATGATTTTCCATTGGCATAGGGGTGCGGCTAGCATGGTTGGCATGCTCTGGCGCTGTTAGTATGGATGGCATGATTTTCCATTGGCATAGGGGTGCGGCTAGCATGGTTGGCATGCTTTGGCGCTGTTAGTATGGATGGCATGATTTTCCATTAGCATAGGGGTGCGGCTAGCATGGTTGGCATGCTTTGGCGCTGTTAGTATGGATGGCATGATTTTCCATTGGCATAGGGGTGCGTCTAGCATGTTTTGCATGCTTTGGCGCGGTTAGTATGGCTGGCATGGTTTTCCATTGGCATATGTGGGAATTAGGGTTTGACTTGTCGTACCCTAATTTGAAAAAGATACCCTGGTAATTATTTACAGACACATTAAAGATTTCAATAAATGCACCTAGTAAATGCTTATTACTTAAATGTTGTGACGTCACTATATATAGTAGGGTTCATGTTTTTACGATTTTAACCCTAGGCTAAAAACCACCATCAACAACTACAAATGGTGGTCATGGCTAAAAACCAAAAACTATTGTTTGAGTCGTGACTTAGTATATTTCTCTTGCTTGAAGACAATGTCTCCCAGTGTTGATTGTTGAGCTAAAACTTTACATGTTACTTTTTTGCTTGCAGGTATGCGAGAACCATCCATAGGGAGTTGTTCTGGTGAAATCAAGAGTAACTCGTATGTATACCATGTGCAGAAGAAAAAATAATTGTTTCCTTCTCTTATTTTGTAATTTTCTTAAATATTGTTCGTATGTATGATTGAACATATCAATGTCAATAAGCAATAACGCATGAGTATTTGCATAATATGATTGCTCTTCTAGTTGTTCTTAAAGAGTTATTTGCAAAATATGATTGATGGATTGAATTTTCTGGGTGGTAGTTATAGGAAAAAATAGAATGGGAGACATTTTTTGACCAGGTCAACAAAGACTTACCTTATTTTATTTTTTTGTTGCAAGAAAATTAGCAACAGATGAGTTTAGTTGCTAATTTTTGCCGCAATTTTTTAGGTCCGTCTCCATTGACTCAGTCAAGATTTAGCAACTAGTAGTAAAAAAATCGCAACTGCTTCACCGCTGTTGCGAAAACAGTTACGACTCGAAATTCGCAACAACTACGTTTTCGTTGTGAAAATTCACATCGTCCCCACTCGCAACAACCGAGTGCAGTTGCGACCCTGTTTTGCAACAATATGAGTCTGTTGTGAAATCCCATTTTTGGTGTAGTGCAAGCACTCTGGATTTTTTTTATCTCGGATCTTCCCCTTAGGGGGTGGATTTGAGAAATACAACTCCAACCCTTATCTAATCTCTATTTATTCTTCCTTATTAGCTTTAATTTTCAGTTTTCTCTTTGAGTTTTAATTTTTATCTGACCCATTTAGATTCAATTGTGAACCAGCGATAGCCAAATTTTTTTCAGATTTTGTGGTTAGATTTTTGGTTCCCAGCTTGTAGTTTGTCATAAAATACCCTCGAAATTACTGATTGATGTCACAAAATTAAAAATCAGTGGCACTTATAGGTGTTCTATGTTATTTAGTGACAATTAAAATTGGCCCAATTATCTATAAAGTGAATATTTGTGTGAATTTACATAACACTTATAATTGTCACAAATTAACCATAACAAAATAAAAAAAGAATTTGGGCCTATAAAAATTTGAGGCTCTAGGCACCCGACTAAACTGCCTACATGATAAGATGGCCTTAATTTCCCTAGTGTGGTGGTAGTATCGTAGTACTATTTAAATAAGCTAAGGACAGCTTTACTACTTGCTGTAGTAGATGTTAAATTTTTCTTTTCGGTCAATCAGAAAACTATCATACCTATACGACTTTGTCTCAAGAGTAGGATATAGAGTAGATAGACTTTTGAGTGATAGATAAGTTCAAGTCTCCACATACCTTTTAGTCGGATGAAGTTCCACTAGTTCCTTGAGTAGTTCTTCGTCTTTGTAAGACAATCGCCATGGAGTCTGGAGATCAACTACACTAACCTATCCTAACCGAGACTTAGATATAAGTAGTCTAGAAATCAAGACATATAGTTTTGACAACTAAACTTGACAAACATGCTTGAGATAGCAACGCATGCGAGTTCGACCGAGCAATGCTCTAACAGAATCTCATTTTCATAGTGTGTGTAATACATATAACGTGTCCTCGTAACCGTATTTTCTGAGGTTTGTCGAGTCCCCGTAACCGTGTCGTGTCGTAACCTTGTCCCGTGTATGTATATGTGCAACATAGCAACAAACCCTAGCAGGGAAGCCTTATGGGATTGGGGTGCCCTTGGCGAACTAAAAATATGGTTTTTTTTTTATGAGTCACAGATTCAAGAGTAAAGTTAGAATTTTAGTTTGATAAACTAGTATATTTAAAGCGAAAACTTGGAACCAATGAAGGACAGAGTTTTTTCAGATTTTTTGGTTAGATTTTTGGTTCTAAGCTTGTAATTTGTCATAAAATACCCTCGAAATTACTGATTGATGTCACAAAATTTAAATCAGTGGAACTTAGGCCTATTCCTATGGGTATGCCAAACTCATATATTTGGCATATATGCACCCACTATGGGTATGCCAAAGTGCCAAACTCATATGCCTATATGTCAGTTTTGACATATAGGCATACACGATAGAGTTTCCAGTGAGCGATAGAGATTTATCGCTGGCGATATTCTCTTTATCTCCAAGTGGTTATATATATATATATATATAATCTCTCCTTCTCTCCTACTTTTTCACTTTTATAATATATTTTTATGTTTAAAGGGTCCCACTGATTATATTATAATACTAAAACTTTTGTAAATATCCCACCACACAAATACAAATATATTTTTTATTTATTAGGGTCCCACCCAACACAATTAAATATATATTTTTATTCAAGTTTGACATATCTACCATAGTGGGGAAACTCATTTGGCATGCCACCTGGTATGACGAGCATCATTTTTTTGCCATACTCATAGGATTAGGCCTTATAGGTGTTCTATGTTATTTAGTAACAATTAAAATTGGCACAATTATCTATAAAGTGAATAATTGTGTCAAACGCTTTGGCCAATCGTCACAGAAATCCTACGTTTTCGCTTTTTCCTTACATACAATCAACATTTCGGTCAACTTAAGTTGACGAACATAGTGAAACAGGTCCGTTCTGGTTGGGACCGATTCATGTTTAAATTACGATGTTATTCATTCATCTGTTAACTTAACCAAACAAGTTAAAATGGGTAAAGTCATACCCGTTTATTAATGTGAATCCGATACCCAATTTTTATGTATCTCCTCGTTCGTTTTAGCCCCAACCTTTCTTGGCTTCTTCTTCTACTCCTACTGCCATTACAAAGAACTCATGTTTTAGGTTTTCTTTTTTGTTTCTTTGTTTAGTGATTCCCTAAGGAGGAGGATAGATTAGTTTATTACATATCTTTCCTTCTACTTCTAATTTTGATTCAAAATCATTCAAATTTATAACTTCAATCTTCCTATTTCTGACACCTAAATTTTAATCAATTAAATCCCTAATTTCTCAAGCGTCAAGCAATTTCAAAACCGTATATTTCTTAGAAGAGTTAAATGTGATGGGGTTAAAGATTCTGGCAAAGAAACAAAGCTGAAATCGGATGGTTGTGATGATAGTGGTGGTGCTGGAGGTAATGGTGGAGAAAGAGGAGAAAAGAGTAAGGATTTTTACCAGATTGGTTGAATTTGATCCTAGGCGATTCAAAAACATTTGTTGTTGCATTGTTGTTTTACTTGCATTTAGACCATTCTTTGCTCAACCTAGATTTTTTCCATCTTATTCAATATATCCTACTTTTGATGTTGGTTTTCGAATTGTTGTCATGTACTAATGATGTAGTCATTTTTAGGAGTACACCAGTTTTGAAGGTAAAGACATACACTGTTTTAAGATGAAATGGTTTAGCCTAAATTTTTTTAAGTTTTATTTCTTAATTTGTGTGCTTGTTTCATTTTGCGGGAAGTGGGATTTACTGTCAGTGACTTATGTACCTTTCAATGAATAAATGTTCAATGTTTAATGTTACAAATAATTGAATTGTCATCTCATAGAGAATGTATTTAGTGTTGTTCAACTGAACAATTTTCGTAGGAGATGTAGCTTCCCTTTTATTGAACCTAGGCATTGCTAGTGACAAGAAAATAAACTTTTATTCAACAAACAGGGAAAAGATTTGGAGTTGGAGTTATGGGCTAGCTGGTCTTGTCCAAGCTACTTCAACTTAGGTACACCCTTACATTTCAGGAAGTGGGACAAGCTATTACTAATTAAAGTATCAGTCTGAACTTTCACCAATTAGGAATTGTAATATGGATTGGGGTAATTCATTTTTGATTCTTCCCCTTAAACTTTTGGATCTCATATCAAATTTGCAAAATGGGATAATACTACATTAAATAGCATGTGAGCAGTTTCATGGTGAATATATTAACCATCGAAAAATTAAATATATGTGCAGAAAACTTTGTCTAACGTCTTTCGTGGTATTTTTATCATATGTGTAAATTGTATGAATAGATAAACCGAATTCAGTCATAGATATCTATTTTTACATTTTATGCATCCAGGTTTGCACATGACACAGTACTGATCAAATGTAGTTTCGTGTGGCTTTCATTAACTTTTTTTTATTTAACTTTTTTTTTTTTGACAAAGAAAAGGGCAAATTTGAATAAAAATTAGACGTCACCAAATTGGTGACCGTCTAAAGAGGAAATAATACCAAAAATTAACTGTTGTTATTGCCAACAACAGCTTCCCAATTACAAATAAGAGTACTAAGAGAGTAACCATCAAACAGCTTAGTCGAAGAAGCCCAATTATACATAGTACATTTAATGGAGATGATTAGTTGATTCCAATTTCTTCTTCTCCCACCATATAATCTGTCGTTTCTCTCATTCCAAATTGTCCACCAGACTGCAAACGGTAACATACCCCATATTTTCTTAACCATAACTCTACCATTCTTATTCGGACATTCCCAAAGAGTAGCCCTTACAGAATCAGCAAAAGACCAATTTATACCGAAACTAGCGAAAAAATAATTTCAGTTCACAGTCTCCTTACAATGCAAGAACAGATGCATATTCGTTTCTTTCTCTATATTGCAAAATAAGCAAATACTAGAATTGGTCCTACCCGCCTTTTCCAAAAAGTCTAGAGTGGGAGCACCATTAAAACACAAAGTCCAAACTAAAAAGGAAACTTTCAGCGGGACTTTGTTGTTCCATAATTGCTTATAAGGAAAAGAAAGAAAGCCATCCCTATCTAAAGAAGTATAACAATTTGCCACAGTAAACTCACCTTCTTCAGCATCCCATATTCTCACATCATCCGCTTCCGAATCACCCACGATTGAAGTAGGATTGCCGATCAGCTGAATCAGATTAATAACCTCACCCAATTCTTGCTCTTTTAGATTCCTTGCAAAACCAAAATCCCAAGCAGAAGAGACTAAAATTACCTCTTTGATTGAAGCATCTTTTTTCCTTGAGAGTTTGTATAGCCTCTTAAAAGAAATCTTGAAAGGTTGATCACCCATCCATTTATCCTTCCAAAACAACACCCTATTACCACTGTGTATATGAAGTTTAGAGTTCTGAATTATATGATCTTTGGCCTTTAGGATCCCCATCCATAAGCTATGACCTACAGAATTAGCCGAAGAGTTAGGAAAAAAAGCTTCATAGTTTCCTTCAAATTTTTCATGAACAATTTTTCTCCACAATGCCTTCTTCACTTCCCCATACCTCCATATCCATTTACAGTGTAAAGATTTGTTGACCAACTTAATCTTTTTAATCCCAATCCCACCTCTCTTCTTCTGAAGAACAGCTTTTGTCCAAGCAACCCAACTTCTTTTCCTTCCATTGCTATTAGAACCCTAAAGAAAAACCCTCATGATCTTTTCAATCACCTTCATAACAGAAACTGGCATCTGAAACAAAGATAAATAATATATTGGCAAGCTGGCCAGCACACTGTTAATCATTAACAATCTCTGACCTTTGGATAAATATCTTCTTTTCCAGGTAGACAACCTCGCTTGAATTTTCTGGATTATTTCATCCCAAATGTTTTTATTCTTGGATTTACTACTTAATTGGTAATTGAGTAAGTCCACAACCAAAAGCTTCAGCACACAAAACACCATTATGATTGCTTCCAATACCCACAATTGTACTCTTCCTAAAATTTACTTTTAAACCCGCTATGAGTTCAAAGGAAAATAAAACATTCTTTAAATTGTTTACCTGATCCACTGAGTCATCCAAGAAAATAATGAGATCATCCGCAAACTGTAAATGATGTATTACGGTCCCAGTGGGAGCTACTTTGAATCCAGAAATCAAACCCTTTGCATGACCTTCTTTAACAGTGAGAGAAAGAACTTCGCAACGATAATGAAAAGAAAAGGTGAGATTGGATCACCCTGTCGAATACCTTTCTGAGACTTGAACATATTGGTTGCCTCCCCATTAATTAAGATAGAAAACCTTGCATAGGAGATACACCACTTAATCCAACTTCTCCAAACATGGCCAAAACCAAACTTTTCTAAAGCCAAATCAAGACATCCCCAATTTATATTATCAAAAGCCTTCTCAAAATCTACCTTACAAACAATTCCTGGTTTGTCTTCTCTTTTCCTTGAATCAATGAGCTCAGCAGCAAATGGGTTAACTTAAGTCATTATTCTTTCAGTGGCCAATGGAGACATCAACTGGGTCTCACAGATAAGAGCAATGGTGCTTGGCATGAACCTGATACTATCGGACTCTATGTGTCAAATTATAGAAATGACTTAAGTTAACCCATTTACTTAAATTGATAACGTCACTCAAATCAACCATGGCCATGGCCATCTTCATCTTTTACTGAACCAGTAGCCATGGCCATGGCAGTAACTTGATCGTGACATGATTAAATAAATTCTCATGACAAATCAACCACTAGTTGGACTTTAAACATCTTAATTATGAAAATTCCCTAACTGATGATGACAAATTGATGAAATTAAATTCATTCACCTACAATTCTACGTGATTAGTGAGTACCAATTCATCGATTCAATGACAAAATCATCACCAACCCATTCTTCATGGAGAAACAAAAGCCACTGAGAAAGAAGATTTCAACTAAATAAATCATGTACGGTTGATCTTGCTCAATACGACGAAAACTAACTGAGCATTCGTGAGGCAGAGAAAGCGTATTAAAAAAGGAAAGAAAGACTTATTATGGGGAGAGCCGGAGAGGTGCTTCTCTTTACAACAGGGAGACGGAGATGGTCTTTAGATCAGGGAGACGGACATGACAATGAAAAGAATGGAATCCAAGGAAAGGCATTAGTCTTTTATTCGCACATGTGCCATCACATGCATACCATATTGACTACTTGACGGAATATTTGGATGGGTGGGATAGATTTCTTAATTTTTTCCGTTATGGGATAGATCCCCAAACGAATTAGTGAAAATGGGACATATTCCCAATTTTCCCTTTAATTTATATGACCATCTGGATAAACTAACCATTTTAATAATATGGCTATAAAACATGACACCCAATTTATTTTATAATACCGTCTTATTATGGTACCCGATTGATTTCATATGTTCATCTCAAACGTGGTATTTGTTTATTTTGTCGTGTCATTTGTTGTTTGGATATAATGTTTTATGAAGAAATGTTATGATATCACTAATCTTTCGTTATGTCTGACGATACGTCCAACAAAACCGGCCAATACTTAGACCAAAGGTATGTTTATATGTTATCTTTTTTTTATTTTATTTTTATACTATTGTTGTTCTTTATTGTGGAATACATGGAATTTGGTCATCATTTACAGAATCAAAATCTTGTTTGCAATTTGTTGTTGGCTTGGGCGACAAAGTCTCACCTACTGACATTGAAGAAGGAATGCGTGCTGGGTAAGTTTCTGTTTTAGTTTCTTATGGAGCATGTTTGAGGATGCTGGTATGTTATATTCTTTAGGGACTCCCAATTATTATTAATTTATGATTGTCTAGACCGTTTTCTATTTTAGAAATTGTATATATGAACGTTTGAAGTCAATTTTCACTTCCTTTACTAGACTAGATTACTACTTTTGCATCTACGTATTACTGCATGCAGTGTTGACAGAAATAAATATCACATTCAAACCCCCTACCCCCAAAAAATTGATCCAAGTGTTACTACGATGACTGTCGAAGAAAAGCCTGATGTAACCTATGCTGATGTTGGTGGATGTAATGAGAAAATTGAGAAGATGAGAGAGGTATATAGTTATGATTGTATGTTTCTTTCAACCTTCAAGTGATTGTGATCTCTCAGAGACTTGTACTGATGAAGAAGATTTGTAGTATTTGTGAATGTCGGAAACAAATTTATGCTTCTATATCGTGAGGTGTTCATTCTGTTTGTAAATTTTTCTTCAAGTTGTTGAACTGCCAATGCTTCATCCTAAGAAATTTCTCAAACTGGGAATTGACCCTCCTAAGGGTGTTCTTCGCTATGGACCACATGGTACTGGCAAAACACTACTAGATAGAGTTGTAGCCCACATAAAAAAGCATGTTTCATCCGAGTTATTGGAAAGCTTGTTCAAAAAAATGTTTGGTGAGGGAGTAATAATAATATATTTACTGTATACATGTAATGATCTAGGTCTGAAATTGAAATAACTACAAAATTTTTGTAATCTTTGGGTTTAAGGCACTAGACGTAAGTGTTTTGGGTATCTTACAACAGAGGTTTGGAATGTATGAAGTAAGAACTCATCTCTGGCATTTGTTTATACAAGATTGCAATAACAAAGAACTGAAGTAGTGCTTCTCCATCAATTGCTAAGGATACACCATTTTCGAGTTTTTTTTTTTATAAAAGGGGATCAATATGCTGCTCTGTTGGATGTTTTACCTAGGTACAGTAGAGAAGCTTCTTCTTTCTTTTTTTTTTTTTTTGAAGAAGTAGAGAAGCTTCTGTTAGAGACATAATACATCTCTTCATAACATGTTACCCGTCCATGTCCATACACAATCCGGGTCCTCATAAAAGAACCAATTTCAAAACCCGTATGAATTCTAACTATGGTTGGATTATTAAATATAATTGAGGGGTATAAAAGGCAGGAAAAATGAAACTTAACAAACACAGAAGGACAAAATCGTTTTGTCCGTCAATAAAGGATGACTCATAACTTTTATGTCTGTGAGGGTTGACCGAAACCTTGGGATTTCACTGATGATTTCTCAAACGCTTTACATAAAACTTATAATTGCCACAAATCAACCTTCCTAAATAGGGCCTATAGGACTTAATTGGGGCCTTTTATTTTTTCACCCACCCCATAGAAAATGATAAGGGGTGTCTAAGTTTGATGAAAATATCATTTTACCCTCTATCAAATATTAATACTACTAATTTGTCCTTATCAAATCCTAATCATAAAATTAAAAACTAAAACCAAAATCATAAACCTAAAATCATAAAATTATAAAACTAAAATCAAAATCATAAAACTAAAATCAAAATCATATTCGTTTCCATCTCCACTTAAACTGATTCTTCTTCTTTTCTTCTCATCCCAATCCTATAAACTAGGTTTTAGTAACATAAAATTGCTCAAAAATTGAAAATTTTGAAATCAAATTTTTCTGGTTTATCAGAATCGGTTAACGTTAATGTATATGTGATCCGATTGCAAATATAAACGGTTTATGTTCATGTCCACAAAGACTTATTGTCCTTGATATGTATTCTGGTTCGAGAAATTTGAACCAGAATCGGATTACATTAGCACTTATAAAAACCGATTGTTGATGCATAATTTTAGAATCGGATTTTATATGTGTGTCGAGTAAACCGATTGTTGTTCTCAATTTTTCTGTATCTTTTTTTTTGTTAGAATCGGATTACATGAGCATTCTTATAAACCGATTCCAGTTGTGCAATGAAAGGAATCCGGTTTTATGTATCATATAAAGCGATTCTAGTTAACCCATTTTTTCGTTAATATTTCGATCATAAAATAAGTATGAAATCATACTCAATTTCATTTCATTAACTAAGATTTATAGAATGAATTTTGATTTTATTTGATGTTGAAAAACACATAAAAAAGAAAAAATTTACCCACAATCGGTTTATGTTCATGCCCATATAAATCGATTATGTATAATCGGTTGATTTTCATGTCTATATAAACCGATTCTGGGTAGAAACAAGTTTCAGAAAATCTCTGTATGTTTTTGAAGTTACAATCGGTTGATACCAATGGCAACATATACCGATTCTGAGTTGGTGTTATTCAAAAAATTTCAATTTTCAATTTTTTTTTCATATTCAAATGATTCATTAACACAAGTTAAATACACACATGCATGATTACTACAGAAACCTTCCCTTCGCTAATTAGACCACAACTCTATTTGATCCCTGAACTACCCTATTTTTTAAACTAAAGCCACTGTTCTCTTTGGTTTCTTTTTCTTTTTTTTTGTAATTAGTTCCTTGATTTTCCCTCTTTCCAAGATTGTCATACATGGTGGGACTAGTTGAGGGTACGATCAGAAAGTAGTAGTACTCGTAGTGGTATAATGACAAACTTTAAAGACGACTATATGAAGAAAAAGAATAAAATGTTGCTAGTATCAAGAAAAACCCTATGTGTAGTCGTCGTCGTCGATATTAAAGAAAAAATAATAATAGGGTGCCTACCTCGTATGTTGACTATTTAATTGTCATTCCAAAGAGAATAGTAATGTCATCAAGGGCTAGTATGCAATAGAGTGGAGTACTGATTGTGAAGTTTCTAATAAACTAGAGGATATTTACCGATGGGTAAGACTTTGTTCTGACAGAACCAATAGTATCATTCCACGGAGTGATCATCCGTACTTAAAACCCTAGGGTTTTCTGAAGCACTAGTACATAAACTGATTGAGATTGTGAGAGAAGGAAGCCATAAACTAATTGAAATTGTGAGAGAAGGAAGCGGAGAGAAGAGACAGCTTAAAGGAGGATATAGTAGATCTGTAGGAGCTAGTCTAAGTAAGTGATGATTCTTGTTTAAGAGTGTCTGGTTGTTTTTAGTTTTCAAACTTTTTTTCTTTTTTTATCAAAAGAGAGGATTTCAAACTTTTGGATCTTCTTTTCTAGTTAGAAATTAGTACTTCTTTTGGATCTTTTTTCAGTTGGATTCTTCTTAGCTAGTTTAGGGTATTTGTTTCTATTTTTTCAGTTATAAACGGATCTCTTGCTTTCAGTGGCTTTGACATAAGTTGAGTGTGTAGATCCTGTATGTTTAAGAGTCTGATGAACTTCAGATCTTATATTTTCTATATATTTTTTTCACTTTGATACATAAGAGTAATGGATTTCTTAGTTTCAGATCTGTTTTTTTTTTCTTTCTATTTTCTTTCACTTAGATTATTAGAAGAAAACTAGTGTTCAATTTTATTTGATTTTGAGCTTTTTGATACAAGATCTTGGTTTTAAGTACTTTTCAGCAATCAGTTTCAATTTTCATGAATGATTTTAAGTTGGGTTGAATATGCAGTATTATATCTCAATAGTATTTGGTTTACTAATCCTTGTTTTTACTAATTTATTGTAGATGGATGGTGTGATTCCAGGCCTGTTTGATTCTGATGAAGATGAGCATCTTGTTTTTGATGTTGCTGCCTTAGAGCATGAGTTTCTAGAGAATCAGGCTCTATTTGATTTAGAACCCCAGAATCTGATCCCTCTGGATGGAGCAGAAGAAGACTACGATGGCACATTGATTGATTTAAGAGGCGTCCCAGTTATGCGTGCAGTTGCAGTTTTACAACAACATCCTTACTATCTGGATGTAGTTTACAAGTTAGCAAAGAAGAGGATCTTCAACTATGATCATGCAGCGTATATCAAAATCACAGGTATTTTCAGAAAATCCTTAATCTCTATAGAAAATATTATAAACCCTAAAAGTTGATTTCACTGATTTTGTTTTTTTTGTTTTTTTCAGGTCCCTATGTTCAGTTCTTTAGAGGAAGAATTGGAGGAAATAATCTTGACGAAAATGTAGAGATGGAGTGTGCCTTTCATGTGCCGGGAGAAGTCCACGGGCCACGTCTGGCACGCGTTGTTGTTGATGTTTTTGCACCTCATAACCGCGATGTCAGAATTTTCTGGAAGACTGCCGGGGATCCACCTTTCAACCAGCAGCAGATGATGTATGAGTTTCCCGTTGGGGAAGAAGTTGGGTTTTGGTTATCAAGGGTAGAAGAGAGATTCCATATTTTTATGGAACCTGTTCAGTTTTTTTTTTTTTGAAAAGAAGAGAAGATTTATTAAAGAGGAGAAGTATTTACATCAAGGTCTACCAGCGGTAGAAAAAAGAAAAAAAGAAGAAAACAACGTAGTTACATGAAAAGTGCATCCCAGTTGTTCATAACTGAACTGGTGAAATTTAGATGTACTCTATTGCCTCACGCACTTGCCCAAGCAAGAATCAAAGACTTCGCTTCAATTTTGATCAACGCCTTCATCTTAAAATTATAATTTAGCTCAAAGATGCGCTTGTTATGCTCCGTCCAAATTGTATAGATTACTGCCGCAGGAATTAGTCCCCAAAGAAAGTTTCATGTGCTTGTGAAATGCACTTGTTTCCAACCAGATGCAAGCATCTTCATATCTCTTGGAATTGCCCATGCCCAACCATCTTTAGGTAAAACTGAAGACCATAATTTGTGGGTTATTTTACGGTGAAGAAAAATGTGGTCCTGAGATTCAAAATCATCACCACATAACACACAAGAGTTATATATGTCAACCCCTTTTATCTGCAACATATATATGGTGTTTAGTTTCTCATGAATCAAGCACCAAACAAGGAAATTGATCCTAGGTGGTACTGGTTTCTTCCAGACGAAGGAGTAAGGAAAGTTATCGATGCCAGAATCTGCTGTCAAGTTAGAATAGAGCGATTTGACCGTGAAAACACCAGAGCTATGCAGAGACCAACGTCTTGTGTCAGGGAGGCTATCAAGCACCGGTGAATTGTTTCCAATTACAAGCAATAATGCTGCATAAGAGTTGATTTCTTCATCCATTAAATTTCGTTTAAAACTGAAAAGCCAATTACCCGTCGTAGAAACCATATCAGCAATCTTTGCGTCTTTGTTGATCGATAATTTATACAGGGAATGGAAAGTGGAAGATAGAGAAGCAGTGCCCTTCCAAGAATCATTCCGAACTAAGTAGATGTACCCGAATGAATAATCAAAGTTGAGTGCAAACTAACCAAATGTCTTCAGATCGGCTATGGTTTTCAAAGATGAAACACCGTGAGCATATTTGACCTTACTTGTTATCCAATATGAGAAATTAACACCATATTTGTCTGTTATTATTTTGTACCAAAACCTATTCTTTTCTTGGCCAAACCTCCAACACCATTTTGCGAGCATGGAAAGATTCATCTTCCTCAAATTACATACCCCCAAACCTCCTTTTTCCTTATCAGCACAAACTAGATCCCAACATACCAGATGAGAAGTTTTTGATGCACCATTGTACTCCCAAAGAAAATTTCGCATCTTACGCTCTAGAATTTTGATGACTGAAACCGGGGCTTTAAATAATGAAAAGTAGTCGAAAGGTAGTGAACTTAAAATACATTTCAGAAGAGTAAGTTTACCTCCCTTTGATAGAGAAATTTGCCTCCAAGCAGAAAGCCTCTCTTCAAACTTTCACAATAATTGAGTTCCAAATATGTTTTGAAGTAGCTTTTGCACCCAATGGCATACCCAAGTACATGAAAGGAAGATTATTTGTGGTGCAACCAAATTCCGAAGCCCAAACAAAAATCTCAGGCACATCCCCAATTTCTATCAATCTGGTCTTCATTGTGTTAACTTTTAAGCCAGAAATGTATTCAAAGCATTTGAGGGCGGAAAATAAGTTATGAATTTCTTCTTTGCTGTGATCGATGAAGAATATGGTGTCATCCGCATAGTGCAAATGATTTACGATATCTTGTGGGGACAACACGAGAAACCACTGAACATATTAAGATGTGAAGCTCTGTCCATATATCTTGAAAAGCCCTCCATGGATATATTGAATAGGAGAGGTGAGATTGGACATCCTTGTCTTACGCCACGAGAGCTAGAGAAATAACCGAAAGAAGAGCCATTAATCAACACCGAGAAGGTAGAAGTTGAGTAACAATACCTTAACCACTTGCATATCTTTGTTCCGAAACCCATTTTATTTAAAACAAACTCCAAGTACTTCCAATTAATCCTATCGAAAGCCTTTTCAAGGTCTATTTTCCAGATGATTCCTGCCTTACCAGATCTCAACCTTGAGTCAACCAGCTCATTTGCTATTAAAGTTCCATCTACGATTTGCCTCCCTTCAATATAGGCACACTGAACACGGGATATGAGTTTGTCCATCACTAACTTGAGTCTGGTAGCCAACACCTTTGCAATGATTTTGTAGATACTTGTAAGAAGACAAATAGGTCGGAAATCTTTAATGGTTTCGACATAATCTTTTTTGGGAACTAGAGTAATAAATGTTGAGTTATGTTTCACATCAATTTGTCCAGTAAAACAAAACTCATTGACTGTACTCATTATGTCCGCTTTAAGAAAGCTCCAACAATTTTTGAAAAACCATCCGGACCAGGCGCTTTGTCACTTCCAAGGTCTTGAATAGCTTGCCTGACTTCGGCTTCAGAGATACTTGATTCCAACATTTCACTTTCTTGAGCGTTTATTTTATCAAACACAATATCTTCTAGTTCCGGTCTAATCAACTCTTCCTTTGTGAATAAGGTGCTGTAGTAATCTACAATATGGTGTTGCAGCGTATGTTTGTCATCCACCAGTTCTCCATTGATGTAGAGTTGTTTGATCCTATTATGCCGTCTTCGAGCGGAGGCTTTGTTCATAAAAAATGAAGTATTTCTATCCCCTTCTTGTAGCCATTGATTCTTTGACTTAATCTTCCAATTCAATTCCTCCATTTGAGTTGTTCTCTCGAATTCAGACTTTAGTGAGATGATATTATTGATCTCTTCTTCAGATAAAGTGTTGTCTTCAGCAATGCAGTCTATAGCATGAATTTCGTATAAGATGTCATTCAACCTTGTTTTTGTTTGTTTGAACACCTCCTTATTCCAAACCCGTAACTTTTCCTTGAGAGCTTTAAGCTTCAGCCATAGCACGGTACTTGGAGAACCTGCAAAATCAAAAGACAACCACCAATCTTCAAGTAATTTCAAAAAACCATTCTATAGGAACCAAGTTGCTTCAAACCTAAAAGGACTAGGACCCCAGCTAGGATCAGAGATGTCAAGTAAGATGGGAATATGGTCTGAGGTTGGGCGGGCTTTGGCAAGATGTGAAATAAATGGAAAGTGGGTTTCAAAGGATGGGGAGATTAGAAATCTGTCAAGCCTACACATTACCGGGTTTGTTTGTCCGTTGGACCAAGTATACCTTGCACCCTTAAGTGGAAGGTCAATCAAGGTGTGTTGTTCAATGAACGTATTGAATTGAGTCATACTTCTTGTAATCTTGGTACAATTCTTCTTTTCATCACATTTTTTAATTGTGTTGAAGTCACCCCCTATGCACCATGGAAGATCCCATAATCTACAAGCAGTATCCAACTCCACCCAGAATTCTGCCCTCTCAACGGGGTTATTAGGTCCATACACATTAGTCAGCATCCAACTGAAATTATCCGACTTGTTTGTGCATGAAATTGATAAAGTGTACTCCCCCATAAGTGAATCATTCACCTCAACAAAGTCTTTATCCCATAAAATAAGCATACCACCTGAGCTGCCAACAGATTGTTGGAAAGTCCATCCCACATTTTTATATCCACAAATTTGCTTGATATCATATTGTGTACATTGCATCATTTTTGTTTCCTGAAGCATGACAATAGGAGCTTTAATTAACTGAATCATCTTGTGGAAAACCGTTCGCCTGTTGATGGAGTTTAATCCACGCACATTCCAATTTAGAATTGATAAATTCATTAAGAGCTGTGAATACCCCTTGCTTTCACTAATCTTCTCGTTGCTGGAGAATTATAGTCAGTTGTTGTGATGCCGAGCCTCTTCAATTCTGATTTTAGTTTCTTTGGAACTACTTGGAGAGAGTCGGTGGATTCTAAATTTACAGATGAAGCGTCATCTGAAATTTCAGTCAATGCAGTCTCAAATCCGGGAGGGAACAGCGGTGTACTAGTGGAAGAGACTTCATAATCATCAATAGTTACCATAAAAGAATCTTCAAGACTTAGCATTGGAGCAGCTCTTTGCTTAGGTTCATGTGTTGCTATTTCCTCTTCGCCGTCAAACTGTATAGTTTGTTGGACTGCAAAATCTTCCACTGGAATGTGTTTTGTAGGTAGTATTGGTGCTGGCTTCAAGATTGGTCCCGAAGAGGAGACTGCAGAAAGGAGAAACTTTCTTGAATGATTTGGCATTGTGTTGAAACTGATCCCCAAAAATACACCTAGGTTGAATAGACGATTCACCTCCGTGATTAACCAATTTGGAATGATAAAGCGATGAGGTTGGTTTAGGTTGAATGATTTGCACAAGTAGGTAAACACTGTTGTTGGTTTTGTAGCTTTAGATATATGGTGTTTGGGTTGTGTTGGGTCTGTAGGGATAGATATGATGGAACAAAGATTGGTTTTGGCTGGTGTTTGGTTTAGAATTGGAAATGGCAGCTGATGTGTGGGAGTAGGGGTAAGAGGCTGAGTCTCTACAATTTGGGTTGGGCTACGGTTCAGTGAGGATGGAGGTGGGGATGGTTGTGAATTAATGATGATTGGCTGATTTGCTACATGGGAGGTTATAGAATCAATAGAAAGTTTAAAAGATGGAATTGAAGGGGAGATGTCCACATCGATGTCCATGTCATCTGCCAAGTCAGTTGACTTGTCCACGGGTACCACTTCTCTCCAAATTTCTTTGTATTTAATACGCCTATTCTTGCTCCTTACTCTACTCCTTCCATGATGACCCGGTCTTCTTGGGATATCTTTTGAAAGATTTTTTGCAACCGTTGAAGTAGCAGTAATGGGTGCATGTTGCGCTGCAATCTTGACAGAATTAATTTGCTGCCTAAAATGTGGAAGAAATTTCCTTTGTTTCATTCTACTAACCTCCATTAGATCCGCCAAATCAGAAGTACGTTTCCCAGTTGAATTTTCCAAATTTAGCGGAGGTAGAATAACAACGTTGTGGTCAATGCATGAAGATTTTCCGGTTACTGCAACATGTGCAATGAACATTCGTCTTCCAACAAATTTTTTTATGATCCTGGGAATTGAGTTGATTCCCTTGCCGTTTCTAATCTTTAATCGAATAGCTCTTAGATCTTGTAATTTTAATGTTACAGGATCAATTAACAAAATATCCCCACAGATATTGCCTAGGCCATGTATGACATCAAGTGTCCAGAACTGAAACGGGACACCATAGATTTCAACATTGAAATCATAATGATGGGAGATTTGTGAGCTCCAAATGCGGCTATTCCATCTGAATACTGAACATATAAGATTATTGGAAGTGAACTGAAATTCCAAATTTGCCTTTGATAATTCAGAATCCGCATGAAAAATGGCCTGAGTTGAGTTGATAGGATAAATTGCAAATTGCGACTCAATCTGCAAAATGTAGCATAAATCAATACCAATACTCTGCCAAGAATGAACTGATGTTGGGGCCGAGATAATGAACGCATTTTCCCAATTACCAAGTTGATTTGAATCTTCAATTTTTAAGTACGCACCATATTTTGATGATTCTGAGGAGAAAGTGATAGGGGTAGCAAAGTTGTCACACGGAAATGGCGACTGTTTAGGGGATGGTTTACCAGCGGATCGCTTGATTGGTGGGATATGACTATTAGAAACAGATTGTGCGTAGGTTTTTGATGAATGGTGCTGATGGGAAGGTAAAATTGGTGTGGGAAATTGATGATCGGTAGGCTGATGAGGTGCGGTAGGCTGGTGATGGGTAGCTGAGATTGGAGTGGGAAATTAATGATCGGTAGGAAAATGAGGTGCGGTAGGCTGGTGATGGGTAGCTGAGAATTTTAGAGGCGAAGATGAAAAAGCGATAATGGATTCTAAAGCAGTTGAGAAAGCAAACCAACCTTCAAAATTGTTACCAGCAGGAATGAAGATGGAGATTGGATCCTCCCTGGGATTTGGTCTGGCTAATAAAATATGAATGTAGAATCCTTTCTCGTTGGATAGTTTTGTTGAACAGAACCATTTTTGGTTATCTACAAACTTCCAAACATGTTTTCCACTATCACCATTTTTGGCCGCTTCAAACATCATATGTTGGAGATCCGAAGCCAGTGAAAGTGTGAAGTTTGCTCTTCTAGATCCATTGTTAAAAAATTCTGTGAGGGTGACAGGCGCAAGTGGAATGGTTTTGCTGCAGGAAAATCAAAAAAATTTCTTTTCAATTTGAACATACTGATTATTCATTGCTTAAGAACTAAGGGTTGGGTGGGAATCTAGGGGAACTAAGGAAGAAAACTAGGGTTCTATATCCTAACAGGGATGAAGCAAAATGGAAAAGTTGGAACCTGTTCAGTTACCATTCAAGGAACCATACATGTACCTTTGAGCCTCTTGCAACATGATCACCCTCAGCTTCATTTGCTTTAAGTTTATCTGCTTTTTAGTTCTGTTTTATTTTGGAATAGATGGTAGTAAAAGGAAGGGCATGGGGTAGAGCAATTGAAACTTCTGATATGTAACCCTTATTTATGTGTTTTGGCAAACCCTATCTATGATTAAGTTATTTTGATGAACCCTATTTATAACATTGGAAGGATTTATATTATTTCTAGTTAGTGTTTCTGTTGCAAAATGCTATCTTTGATCTCTCAAAACACTAGTTTTTGTGCTGTATTACTTGAATTCTGCATCGAGCTTTTGACGGTGAATATTCCATGTCACAAGTTACTTGAAACATTTTCAGTAAACCAAATGACTGCGAAAAGATCCAGGCCTTCACTCTTCTCATCAGTTGAATGTTGAGAAGTGAAAGAAACACAAGACTCTGCATTGGATTTCTTAGCAAATGTTGCACGGCATTGCTACCGTGTTGTTGGAAAGTGTCATGAATTTCCATGTAGTCACCACTGGAAAAAAAAATTCCCCAGTGGGCAATTTACTGTCAAGCCACCGGAGATAACCTTTTGGTGGAGAGCAAGCTTCAAGCCATTGTATGTTCATTCAACCTTTTTAATCTGTGCATAGTCCCAAAGCCATCCAACTCGCAGTTCACAGCCCATATCTGACAAACTTGAGTCTGTCAAGTCCAAAGCAATAAAATTCTGGCACTGGAGGTTCAAAAGGGTCTGTAGTCAAAGAAGGCCAAGAAGGAATTTGCTCAGATGTGCTCTTTGCCGCAGCTGTCAGACACATTTGGAAGAAGGAATTTTCCTCTTCTTCGGCGTTGGAGGATTCTCTGATGCAGATTTTATGGAACCATTAATTTTACGATAAGCAAATTTCTGCCTTTCCATGAATGAAACCAGAAACTTCTACAAGGTTATCAGGCAGTGAAGCAGGATCAAGTTCAAAATAAACTTCAGGGACATCTTTTCGTTCTCTACCATTTGTTCTAAATGAAGGAACATTGTGAGGGAATCTCAAGATTTCATTACATAGTGGTGGTACCTGAAAGGAAGACACGGTTGGCTTAAACCGGCGTACAACACCTGCCAAGTTAACTAAACTGGCGACAAAAATGCCCGATTTTTTGGTGTAATCTGACAGGACTAGAACAAATTCATACTCGTGATCTATGTAGTTGTCTGGATCAAAGTGTTCCAGTTCTTGTAGAGGGCCCAAGTTTTCATGCTTGAATACCCCATAAGCAACAAGTAACCCACTTCTCTTCCGAGCAGTCTCATGATCCACCTTGAAAGCTGAATGATACACTTTATTGATCCGAGCATAGAATCTGCGCATGCCATCTAAATCGTCAAAGCATTCTTCACTCTTATCCCTGTCAAAGTCATAGAAATCTAGTTTGCCAACTACAATACCCACTGGTTCAGGCGCCTGCTTGTTCATAATTACCATCATCTTCAGCAAATTCCTCCTCCCCATTATTTTTGCAGTTTCCAGCTTTTCTTTTCCATTTGTTTGTCGGTGAATGCGACTCAAATTCTGTATCTTGAAGATTTATTTTCAAACCAGAGTGCCATATCTCATAATAATCATGAACTTTGTTGTGCAACGGCAAGTCTCATTTTCAGTTTTTATTTGGGTAACGTTCATGATTTAAGAAAAGTTTAAACCTAACAAGATTTATCAAATTCAGATTTCAATGAATGCCTGCAAAAAATTCAAGGAATCATGAACAAATAGCACTGCAAATGCAAAATTGTAAAATATAGAAGATATTTACTTGTTTTCTGCATAGCAGAAGAGCTTGAACTTTGAAGACCTCTCTCTGCAAGTAGAGTATAACTTCACAAAAAAACTGACACTAGAACTGTCACGGTACAAGTTTACAAGTGACTACTTTCAAGACCTAGTAAAGAAGAAAAATTGTATTCCAACAATAAGACTGCATTCATGTTTGCAAAGCTACAGATTACAGCAACATTTTGAGATAACAAGCTGGGAAGTAAAGAAAAAAGAAGAATATGAAGATGAATCTTTGATAATATATTTATTTAGCCCAAAAGGAAGGCAGTGAGCAGATACAAAACATTGACTTAGCTTGTCTATTACACTACCAACCAGATGCTATCCTTGCTTATTTTTCTCCACCGGTATCCCAACAACTTCACTCAAGAGGACATTCCCTTCTCCACTGACATTGTGGGTTCTTTTCTGTTGCTGCAGCAGTGATAGCACAAGGATTCCAAGCTCTGCTCGACTGAGTATGGGCGTCCGCATACCACTATGTACTGGTGTTTCTAGTACCTTTCCAGTTGTCCTAACATGTTAGATCTACTCTTATCTTTACCTAATCCAACATACATATGGAGACAAGATATTTTTAAAAATAAACATTTTTGTTTTTGAAAGTACAAGTTATTTACTCCCTCCGTTCCGATTTACTTGACATTGTAGAGTTTTTCACGGAGATTAAGAAATATCAGAGAGAGTAAAATCTTTCCAATTATACCCATATTAATTCTTCTTAAAGATTTAAATGACCTAGTTTTTAGTTTCTAGATTCTAGGGAAGTTATTAATCCCGTAGTAATTTACTTGGGATGTACTACCAAATTATCCATTATTTTGGAACACAATAAAAAATTAGAGTAGATTTAAAAACCAGAGTATTGATTACAATAAGAATTAATGATATTGTGTGATTCCAAAGTAAGGGAAAATTAGTGAGGTTATGGGGAAAATACTAAAACTATCGTCTATTTTGGAACACTTAAAAACCCCTAAAACATCAAGTAAAATGGAACGGAGGGAGTATTAAACAAAAGGAAGAGTTACAAACCAAAAGGAGTTTCCTCTGAAATTACTTCAGAAGTAAACATACACCATTCCTTAGTTACATGACTTTTGCGTGCAAGTTTCGCTAAGGCATCCGCCTGCCGATTACATTTACTATTGACAAACACACAGCAAGATCTTACAAGGGAAGCTAAGCCTATTTTACAGTTATGAACAAGAGAAAACTTTGTCCAGTGCAGCGACGAAGATGCTCCATTGATTGCGTTTACTAGGGATTGATTATCAGATACATATATAACCTTTTGCAGGTGGATTTGAGAAGACCAAGTAATAGCTGAGAACAACGCTTGAGCCTCGGCGTCAATTACTGAGTCTGCATGAGATGTCCAGCAATTTGCTGCTCCAAATTGTCGACTGGCTTTGCACCAGATGATTCCGCACCCTGCAATAGTGGAGCCATTAGACATAGAAGCGTCCACAAACATAACATCACAGTCTGCATAATTATATAACAGCTCTGTTGTCAAAACAGAGGTTGACTTTTTAGGCAATGGAACAATTAAAGTCTTCTTAAGAGTATTGAACATAGACCGAGTTTGATGTAAAGATGCAATTTGAGAGCTTATTCTCTGTATAACTATCTCAGGGCTTTGCCTCAGATTCTCTATGCTCACTTTACATCTAGCTTTCCACACCTGCCAAAGAACAATAATATAGTTCTTTTGTTCTTCAAACATGGCAGTCGTGCATTTACTTGCAAACCAGGTGATAAGCCACCCTTTAATGCTGTTAAAAGTTCCAATCACAGAAAGAGCTTTTGGAAAACTTCCAAACCATACCGCTCTAGCAAAATGACAATGATGAAAGATATGCTCCATAGTTTCATCAACACCACCAAAAAATGGACACAAAGAGTTATCAGTAGTTCCTAGGTGATACAAAAATGGCTTCAAAGGAAAAATATTATGCACACACTTCCACAAAAATAATTTAAACTTCGGCAAAATAAACATTAAGAAACCGAAACAGTTCAAAGTTTTCCAAACCTCAATTTCCATCCAAATACTCATTGTACATGGATTTGATTCGTAAACTTGGTAGAAACTGAATTCAACAGAAGTGTAATAAAAAAAAAATAACAAAACATAACAGAGGTTGAACAAAATTCTACACTAGTGAATCAAACAGATGTCTTTAACTAGTTCCCTCAGATGTTCTGGTTAAACAAAAGGGTTTGATTCATTAAGACCAAAAGGAATCTCAGAATTAGCATGGTTCTTAATCATAACTGGGAAATCAACATTTTCGAATTCTGACAAGGTTTAACCAAATGCAATGAATTGGATGGAAATAATCACATTCAAAAACACTTGGGCCAAATGAAAGAATCAGAATACAACGAAAGAAAGTGCAGAAATTGATTAAATAATCAGATAAGAATAAAACCCATCTCCTGTACAATTTTAGATAGGTTTAGTAGAGAACAGTTATTGAGCCTGTACCACTTTTCAATGTACAATTTTAGCAGAAATTGTACAATCACTCTATCTACAAACCATACGAATTGCAGAGTATAATTTGAAAAATCATGTTTAAGTATATTAGATCGGAATTGCACAAGTTAAGTGGAAACTGAAGCATTCAAATCAACTTTAGGGGATAACCTCATTAAATTCCTGGGACTAATTCATTGAATTGGTAGTTGATACAAGAAGAAAAAAACAAGAAGAATACTTACTCAGTTTTGATAGGAAATATCAATATGCTGTCTTGTGTGTATCAGTGATGATGATTCCTCCAATAAAAAACCAACACTCCACCATTTTGAACCCATCCCTATCTTACTACTACCCATTACTTGAAAGATTTTGATTTCAGGGAGAATAGAAATGAGATCTAGAGTTTCTTGGGATAAAATGAGACCTGAACTTGGATCCAGATGCAAGCCTACTATGATTTTTTTTCAATAGTTTAGCTAATCGGATGCGGATCCGGGAACTGCTCGCTCCATTTGTATAAACATTATTTTCCCTGGGGAATGACAATTCAAATCAACCCAAAACGAACCGCACATTAACTTATGGTGCTGCTGCCGCCTTGCCTAGTTATTTGAGTTCACTCATTTGACAGCTGCAGCCTAATATGAACTACTTGCTAGTGTAAGGATGTCATATGTTGGCGAGATATCAAGCGTGCATCAGGTTTCGTGTAGGAATGTCATAACAAGGTTACATAATCAGGTACAACAAATTTGAATGATCATATGTTCCGCAATTTGGCAGAATACTAGTCTTGCGACACATATTGAAGTCTAGAAGTTCAAGAACATAAATTTTAAGATTGGACATAACTACCCAACGCATTGATGATGTTAGCTGACTATCACAGATCAATTCTAGTGGTTCATAAACTTTAAGCTGATTACATGTTTAAGCAAATGCAGTCAACTTTGACGGGAATAGTTACATTAGGAAACACTTAAGCCAAACGAAATACCAATAATACAACGAAAGAAAGTGCAGATGAGATAGGTTTAGATCAGGAACAGTTGTTAAGCCTGTACCACTTTTCGATGCACAATTTTAGCAGAAATTGTACAATCACTCCATCTACAAACCCTATGAATTGCAAAATATAAATCGAAAATCAGGTTTAAGCGTATTAGATCAGAGTGGCACAAGTTAAGTTGAAGCTGAAGCACTGAAATCAATAATGAAATTCAACAGAATTTGGTCAGAAGGACACAAGTTAGGGGCCAATCGAAGCCAAGGGAGCAACTCTTGTACCAAAATCAAAAGAATGACATCAAAAAGAGACACTGACCAGAAGCCAGCAATGTAAAATGTCATAAGATATTTTCCAGTATTACATATACTAGAAAACAGAAAGAAATGGAGAAATTTGCACGTAAGTACAGGAATGAATGCAGACAAGAAAAATAAAACAAAGTGCTAATCAAGTTTCATTATGGCTCGTCTCGTGTAATATTAAACAGAGACTCACCTTGTCGGACACAACCCAGTCAACCTCTTCAGAAGGCAACTTCTATATATTATACGGAACTGCACTCCCTAACCAGTTTGCTTCATGAAGCGTCTCAAAGTCAAGCACTATATAACTGTACAACCTATTCCTTTTAATCACACCTCCAACACGATCTCTACTCTCTTCAGCGTCTCGGACTGGATCTTGCTGACGCAAGTTGTCGTCAGTTGGCATATCATCCACCTTCGACAACTTGGTGTTTGGATTAACACTGGATATGGATATAAGAAATGCTGCAAATCCAGTTTCGAAAAAGGAGAAAATGAATGCTTTAGAGATGGATAGCAAATTCAAGTTTCACAGCTGTACTAATTTCTTATAAGATGCAAATAGAAGAAATCGAGGTACTTCGGACTTGTTGACTCACGTAATGTTGTTGAGTAAGTGGGTTTTCAAAGTGAAACAAATCCGGATAAACATAAAAGATGAGGTCTCATGTCTGTTAAGCCAAACCAACCTCTTCAATGGTGTTCTAATATAAGCTGGAAGATACATCAATTAGATGTATTAATGCCTTTCTTCATGGAGATCGAGGAGCAAGTGTTTATGATCAGCCACCTGGATTTGTTGTCCTAACAAGAATAAAACCCCTTTTGGATACAAATTCAAGTAAGATAAACACCAAATAGAAGAAATGAATAAAACCTTTAGAGATGGATAGCAAGTTTAAGATTCTCTCTAAATAGACAAAACGACATTGACGTGAATGAAGAACAAACCATCAGACGAGTGAAAAAGGATAAGAAGGAAACAATGATCAAGGGATGTCATGGTCAATTTTACCTGTCTCAAATATTTTTACTAGTATGAGAGCGTCCTCCATAGAATTCAGACAATCATTTCAGCATAGAATTGAGAGTTCAAGCAGCTCCAGCATTTGAGATGGATGGTTTTGTTTTTTGTTGCTGTCGACGACCTGACCAACCACACTGGCCTTTCCTTCTTAAGAAGCTTCATAACTTCTTTTCTTATCCCGCCTATTTCCCTTTCTAGTTCAGACCTCTGATCTATTGGATGAACCTTGGTAATACATTTCAACAATCCGCTAGTTCAGATAAATTGACATCAGCGCAATGCAGCCGCATAACCTATAGCTGGAGGTCTCATGCTTTTCTCTTTGTTGGCCTCATGATCTACATGAAAAGCAATAGATGCAATGTCTTCAGTACGATGACTTATAAGAATTAGCAGGACACACAATTGATATCCCACCGAGCTCAATTTTAGTGAACGGAGTAATAAAGTTACGAAATTGATGATTACCAAAATCAGAGTTACTTTGACGGGAATGTCAACAAATTTATCATCAGCATTGTTATCTTCTGTAACGGTGTTATTGGTGACCGCTGTTGAATATTCAACACCAACTTAGTCAAGTGTTCACACCTATCTAGATTAACCTAGAAATATCTAGGATGTCTAGAGTCAATGTTAGACAATTAACATGTAAAATGAGTGTTCTAGAGTTAGACAAATCAAATAAGAATACTAGATTGTCTAGTAGTTGGTTTGGTGGAAACCTCCATGGTAGGTAAGCCTCCATAGGCATAGTTGTTAGCCTCCATAGGCATAGTTCTCTTCTTCTTTTTGTAGCCTATAAATAAGCATGTTGTATTCATTTGTAAGTAAGAAAGAAAGAATCAATCAATCAAAAATATCAAATAGATTGTATTCCACCAAGATTAATATCAATGTAGTCTTTACGCTTCCGCGTTTATTTTCTCCTCTCTCTTGTTCGAAGAGGACAAGAGAGAGGACCGAAATGTCCATCTCACCGGCAGACAAAAAAAAATCGAAACAAAGAAGAAGTTGAAGGTGATTTAGATGGGCGTAAAAGTTTCCGCTACGAATTGATGGGTTTCAAAGCTTTCGAGTTGAGAAGATATGAAGTTTAAGAAGGAGAAGATGCAAACACCACTAAGAAGATTTCAACCATTCCAACTGTCAAAAAAAAAAAAAAAAAAAAATCCTACCTTCACAGAGCAAAAACGCCTCCATGTGGAAAAAGAAAAGTAGAGAAGAAAAAAGAAATCACTTTTTGATAAGTGACCAGAAGACAAGTTTGAGGAAGAGAGCAATAATTTTCCTCCTCAAATTGTTTACAAAATTCTAAAGACAATTGTGGGAAGAGTGCACCAAGGATTGCCTCCACAATCGTTCAAGAGTTTTAGAAGCCGATATCATGAAAACGTCAACAACGAATGCCTCCATATATTGAGGGAAGAGAGCTTAAAATGATCGCCTCCTCATATTGTGGGAAGAGAGCCTCAATGAGACGACCTACTCGGTTTTGAGAGAAAAAAAAAAAAATGGCAAGAAAGCCATGTTTGTCACGACAACATCAAGTTTCTACTTGTGACACGAAGCCGGTGGACATGTATCCACTGGAAGAAGAAAAAACTACTGCTACTACAAGACAAAGCTTTTGTAATATCGACATTTCAAAAATGTTGAATTTGTAGAGGCTTGCACGCAGAAGTTAGGAGACATACTAAATGAGCAAGAAATACTAAAAGAGAAGAAATGGGGTCTCCATGAAGAAAAAAAAATGGGGTCTCCATGAAAAAAAAAAAACAAGATAAAAGAGAAGAAGAAAGGGTCACTTCCTAATAAGTGATCAGAGAAGGGTTTGAGGGTAAGAACAATAAGTGAACAATAAGTGGTTGTTTCCTCAAATCGGGAAGAAAAAAAAAGAAAAAAAAGAATATTGAGGGTAAGAGCAACAGATTGCTTCCTCAATTGTCGAAGAAAAGCATGGCATGTTTGTCACGAGATACTAAATCATACTCGTGATAAGAAGAAGAACAAAAAAATAAAAAAAAAAAAAAAAACGTGATGCGTGGCGGCAAACATAAAGAGTTTATCACGAGCGAAGCAAGCATGAGGAGATAAGAGCCGCAAACGGAGATTGGGTGAATATCAAAAAAAAAACAGAGCCATTACAAATTACTTGGGAGTGTTGGAATTACCTAATTTGTAATGTCCAAATGAAGTCTAAATGGGTTTCTGGTGTTTGTATAAATACGTACAAACCAAAGTGTGACAATTATGTCATAGCGTGGCAAATCTGTTATTAATTCAGAAATGTGGCAAATCTGGATAAAGTGGAAAATTTGTAACATCAAATAACAAGAAGAAAAATAGTTAGAGCTTGTGGCGAAGCTTGACGAAATGAAAGATTGTGAGAGAATCTGGATAACCAAAGAAGTGTTACTAAAGTTTTCGAACAAAAGCGTGACTGGAACAAAGATGAATAGAAGAAGAAACAACAAAAAATGTTGTGAAGAAACGGAAGCAATCACCAAGTGGTGATGAGATAGAGAACAACAAAAGTGGGTGAAAATCCTATGAGTTGTCTAAAGAGTACAAGAAGTATTTCTTGAAACAAAGAAGGACCGCAATGTCCCTAAACTACGATGGAACCCGTATGTTCTAAAACTACAAAGAGGACCGAAATGTCCCTAAACTACGAAGGGGACCATAATGTCCTTAAACTTCCGAAGAGGACCGCAATGTCCCTAAACTACGATGGAACCCGTATGTTCTAAAACTACGAAGAGGACCGTAATGTCCCTAAACTATTTAAGAGGACCATAATGTCCTTAAACTTCCGAAGAGGACCGAAACGTCCTTAAACTATGAAGAGGACCGAAACATCCTTAAACTATGAAGGGGACCGAAATTTCTACGATAAAGAGAAGTTGGAAAGTCGGTGTTGAGGGGGAGTGTTGAATATTCAACACCAACTTAGTCAAGTGTTCACACCTATCTAGATTAACCTAGAAATATCTAGGATGTCTAGAGTCAATGTTAGACAATTAACATGTGTAAAATGAGTGTTCTAGAGTTAGACAAATCAAATAAGAATACTAGATTGTCTAGTAGTTGGTTTGGTGGAAACCTCCATGGTAGGTAAGCCTCCATAGGCATAGTTGTTAGCCTCCATAGGCATAGTTCTCTTCTTTTTTTGTAGCCTATAAATAGGCATGTTGTATTCATTTGTAAGTAAGAAAGAAAGAATCAATCAATCAAAAATATCAAATAGATTGTATTCCACCAAGATTAATATCAATGTAGTCTTTACGCTTCCGCGTTTATGTTCTCCTCTCTCTTGTTCGATCTTTAAGAACCTCACCAGAGTCCGATCAATCTCCTGCTTGAGCTCATTCTTGTTCTGCGACTTGTTGTCGGGTATGTCAATGTTTTTCATAGGGGACCTCTTCCTTTAACTTGCTGTCTACCAACTTCTCATTGCCTCTTCTCCTCCTCCTGGAGCACGCAAGTAGGACTCCTCTTTGTTGAAGTTTGAACATCACTCATGTTGTCCTGTCTGTCCCTCTTCTTTTCGTGCAGGTGTTGTTGCTTTTGACCATCACCGGTGGTTTTTATTTCAGTAGTCATGTTCTTCTCATCACCCTTTTGATCCTCCAACGCATCTGCAACATATAGGAGAACAAGTACGTAGGGTTTAGATCCACATTCAAAAATTGATAAACAATACAAATTGAGACAACTACTAGTACATCAACAACAATTTGTAAAGAGGGAGAGAGGGTCCATATGCATATCATCCTCCTCATTCTAGAATACAACAATTAGGGTCTCTGCTAGGTGCTAACATGTTAACGGATATACAAAGAGGATGAAAGGGCTGTGTGTATCAGTGAGATTATGGTAAAACTTAAGCACCATTACTGAATAAAATGTAAAATTGAGCATCCACAAGAACAGTGTAAGGAGTACTATCATCATAACAACATCTACACACAAAATTTAATAAGAACCAATAACTTGAAAGAAGAAGGAAGAAGGAAGAAACAAATTTAAACCTTAAGGAGCGGCAATTAAAAAAAATGGTGATGGTGATGATGGAATAAGATTTATGGACAACTCTTCCAAGCATTTGAAGAAACATGCATCCTCCTCTTGAGAAGTATAAGACGATGATGGAGGGAGTACAAGGATCAATTTTATGATTTGCTCCCACAATAACTACTTTTTCTTAAACTAATTTCATTTCATTTCTTTTCTACTAAATCCCCAGGCAGAGAAGGAGATGATGACGATGATGATGCCATTATAATCGAACTACTCTTAATTTCTCTGGTTTATGCTTCTTCTCTTTCTCTCTCAATTTCTTCTCTTCTCTTTCTCAGATCTCTCAATTTCCCAGATCAACACCACCGCTGAATCAAAATAAGCTTTTCCCACAGCAAGTATTGGCCGCTTATCTATACAAGCAGCCAAGCACCACATCACCGTTAGATCCAAATTTTGCTTTCCCCTTTTATGAGCCATGAATTGAAGATTGCTAGCTTTTGCCTCTGCCTCGGTTAACTTAACTAAAGTCTAAAAAAGGAAAAAGAAAAAAAAAAGTCGGAAGCTGGAAGCTGGAAAGGTAATGGGATTTTTGACTTGGATAACAGTTTGACAGCACATCAGAAGTAGCTTTTTGACTTCTATAAATTGAAAAATATGAAGTTAATTTGGCTGTTAGATTTCAGAACGACTTCTGGAAGTCGAAACATTAACTTTTTGTGAAAAAAAAAGTTTTGCTTCTGACTTCGATTTCTGGAGGAGCAGAAGTCAGAAACAAATTTGTATCCAAATGTACTAGCGTGTTTGGATATACATCTAAGAGTAGTTGTTTTACTTCTAGAAGTTAAAGAGCAAGAAGTAAGTTTGAGTATAAAATTTCAGAACAACTTCTGGAAGCAAAAAAATCCAGAAGTTAGTTTGGGTACATAATTTCAAAATGACTTTCTAGAAGCAAAAAAAAATCAAGTTTTTATGAAGCAAAATGTTTCTGCTTCTGCATCCAGACGCGTTAGAAGCAAAATGTTTTTGCTTCTGACTTTTGTTTCTGGAGAAACAAGAATACTTCTGTTTTTTATATCCAAACGCGTTATAAAACACTTGGGATTTATTAGATATACAAAAAAAAAAATACAACTACAATCTTTAACCTACTCTTTTTTTGACAAAGGAAGACCACTTCAAAATAAAATGGAGACCTTGGGTTTATAAAAATCATTGAAGATTCTTGAAAAATCTCTCTCATCTCTATCTCTATAGATCACAATTGAAATTAGATTTCAGTTCTTCTTCCCTAATAAAACCCCAAAATATGTTCACCCCATTAGTTTTTTGCTCATCTTTGATATCTTAATTAGCCTCAAAATTTAACAAATCCACTATATCAAGTGATAAATTCACTACGCTGGCTAAGCTATGTACAGAAGATTTCAGTTGTGGGTATTAAATTTTGTAAAATACATTAATCTATTAACTTGAAAATTCTTGAGAAAATGGGTCATATGGACGAAAACCCAACAAACCTGGTCGTGGTGGACGATGACAACACTTATGAATAGGGGTGCAACGGACGGACGGTTGCGGATTAGGGGTCACCCGCAACCGAACCGTCAAAGTTGCGGATTTGGAAAATGGAACCGTGACCGGCCCAATCAACCGCGGATTTATCCTCTGCGGATCTGCGGATTGTACGGGCCGGTTGCGGATTATCCGCGGTTTAGTCAAAAAAAAAGTCAAAAAAAAAATCAAAAAAAAGAAGTAAAACAACCAAAAATATAAGTTTACAAACTAGAATTTTAACACAGAACAGTTCACACAAAAAATTACTAATTCAAATGCAACAACACGTTTGGTTCCAAGCCAATGGACAGAAGATAGTTACACAAAAGAAGTTAGGACACCTTCAACCAAAGATGATGGTGTAGTTGTCTGTAGATATGTGCTCTCGACGGTTGCTATCACGATTTTCAACAGGAATAGAAGGTTCCTTAGTACTTGGAGACATCTACAAACAAATTTAACACATTAGGTAAATGAACAAACCAAGGACAACACATTCTAAGAGATTAAGTACATTGATCTGTTTCATACAAAAATGATCAAGTTTATGCAGTTCAAAGCACTAAAAATGAAAGCATTAAAAACACTTTTAATCGGGGTAAGCACGAAGCAAAGCAACCAATCAACATTAGACATTTAAACTTGAAAGGCATAAGAACATCAAACACAAGTACATACAAGATCCTCTAAAACAAATACATAATTGAATTATGATGGATGATTAACAGGGATAGGTTGATTTGGAAATGTTGTTAGTAGAAAAATACCTCCTCGGACTGTAAGAAATATGAATGAGCAGTCTTTCATCCAACCCATTCTCAAAACTAGTTGCTTCCAAGCATATTCCGTCATTACTTATTGCACTGTTTTCAAATCAAAAGAAGCATCCATTAGTAGTTCTGGTGGCATGAAATTGCAATTCATAATTTCATTTCCAATGTGAATAATAGAAATTAACCAAACATAAAATGATTAAAATCACATACCTGGTGCTTAGTTAGACGCCTATGTATAGTTCTAGTTTTCTTAGGACGAAGATCAAGTGGCAAAAACTTCTTGTTCTAGCATCCCTAAGGATAATTTCGCTTCGAGATATCACCATCAATGCTCCACCGACCATCTGTTCTCATCCATCAAAAACAAAACACATTAAAATCTAATCCATACTTGAATCCTCTCTGAAGCATTAAATCAAACACTTTACCAGCAATAATCTTCTCAATAGTTTCAGAATTTTTCAGATCTTTCGCATTAAGTTCAGCACCTTAATCTCTACATCACCTGGTTCTTCACCATCATTTCCGATTCAATAACCTTCAAATATCTTGTAAAAATAAATGAAAAAAATTAGCTTCATCTCTGAGGTTAATCAAATCAATCAATAAGATTGATATACCAACAGTGATTTAGATTTCTTCAATGAAAGTCGGGATAAACTCGACCACGTTTCTTCGAGAACATCAAATGTTGGGTCTTCTTCTGAATCATCATCAGCCGCTGCAATTTCTGCAATCGATAACCTCACCACTTTGCTACATCACCCATAAATTCAACACAAAACCCCTAATTAGTCCAACAAATCAAACAAAACAAAAAACCAAAAACCTAATTTATGCAACATCAATCGAAGATTCAAAATATACATACATCTTGGAGAGTTTGTTATAAGCACCACCAGTAACCTTAGCAAGATAAAGTAAAGATCTTTAAGATCTTAGAGAGTGTGTTCAGCTTTAAGATATTTCAGCTGGTTCAATAAAGAAAGTACACAGATAAAGAAAGTACAGAGAAGAGATTCATCAAAAGGAAATAAATACAAATCAAATTCCAAAATCAGCAAGGGTCCATTAACTCACTTGTTAATCCTTACTTACTTCTCTGCAAATCGATTGAGGAAGAAATCGATTGAATCCCTAAAATGCAATCGATTTGGGAAAAAAATCAAAAGATTAAGATGCTGATGTTATAGAAAATTTCAAACTAATTGAAGAAGAATCGAAGGAGCTGATGAAGAAAAACGGATGCTAGGTCCGTCTGAGGTCTCTCTTTTTCTTTGAAAAAAAAAAAATCTATTAGGTTTCAGAAAAGATTAAGATGCTTATATATAATACCCACACTTCCCATATTATCCTTCATAATTTTACTAAATCCCCTAACTGCCCTACGGTGCGGGTAATCCGCGGTTTTCAAAACCCAACCGAATCAGAATCGTGACCGCTGCGCGGATTTGAAAATGCAACCGTGTCCGGTCCATAACTCTTGCGGTTTGGGTCAAATCCGCAATTTTACGGACGGTTGCGGGTGAAATCCGCGGTTACGGTTTTTATGCTCACCCCTACTTATGAACATTAATCTATTCAATTCACGATGACAACACTTATGAACATTCCCAATCTAACTCGTGTATATCTTGATGTCTGCAAATGAGGTCGAAGCCCATGTTACGTCTTAAGGCTTGCTTGAATCCTGGCTTGAGCTTTAGCTTGATCCTTGCCTTAAAATTAGGATTTAGCCTTGGCTTAGGCTTAAAGCTTGACCTCCATTCTTGAGCTTAACCTTAAGCTTCGTCTTGATCGCAAGCTTGGATTATATATCTTAGGCCTAGCTTCGAGTTTCATGTTTGCTTTAGGATTGCTAAGACTTTCATCTAAAGGTTTGTTCTTGTTGTAAGTTTTTATACAAATTTGCGCTTTTCTAGTTAAGAAAAAACAAACTAGTTAGTCTAGGGGCAGTGTTGGAATGCCGGTAAGGACAACCCATCCGGCTAAGCCTAGCCATAAGAGCACATAGTAATTTTAATAGATAACTGAATATCTGATTCCGTCCAAGTCCGTAACTAAATTTAGGATATTATCCAAAATTCTAGATATCTGATACAGATGTGGTAATACCAATATCATATAGGATAATTATTCGATATCAATGTACATATACAAGGCTAATATATATATGCTATATTTACCTAATTTCCAGACATGTTCTGATAATTTTGTTCGAACAGAATTGAAGGAACGACAAATTCATCAAAATTAGATTGTGGAATCACGAGAAGAAAAGGCGATTAAACACACACGATCAAATAATTTTTTTTATGCCTTATGCATAATTAATGGATATTATCGAATATCTGTTAATCTCAGTGGAACAGATACATAAAAAAATTTCTAGTTTATCGAATTTGGATATACAGTAAAAACTAACGAACACAGATGTGGAATTGCCATTATCCGTTTCTTTAAGTACAGTTGATAGGCCTAGCCGGCTAGCGCTTAGCCTTGCCATAGACTAAAAAAATAAATAACCAAAAAAATCCAGTAAAATTTGCCAATTTACACTTGAGAAGCTCCAACTAGTGTAGAGAACTTGGAAAGCTCGATCATTAATCTTAATGGGAAAAGGTAACATTCCTCGTTCCAAATGAGGATGATGAGTTGTCATGGCCAGGGCGTGTACAGTTACCTAGTGTGGAATAGCGGGACTGAACGGATGGGATTCAGAAATTGGCATAAAAAACCTCAACGTTGATGAGACACTCAAGTAGCTTGAGTTGAGACTACCAAAAAAACAGTCCATTAGGTTACATGTTTGCCTTATAGTGGCGTGCAAATTCGCGAGTTATGACTGATTATATGTTTAAGACGTTCGCATTTTCTGTAAAACACTTTAGATGTATCGAATCAGTGTCGGGTACCGCGAACCATGACCCAAATGCGGCATGATCCGTGTAGAGGGCAGACTGGCAGTGGTGTAATTGTAAGTTTAGGTACAAGGACAACATTGTAAATGTGAGCAGAACCATTGAATCGGCCTCACCCTATATAAAGAAAATGACCTAGTCTCCAGATGAGTTGTACATCTACACACTGAGAGCGGAAAGAGGCGCAAGGAATTAGGGTTTTTATTGGATCTGAACTTGAAGAAACTAAATGGAGATTCGTAAATTGAAGAGTGGTGGTGTTTTTGTATGGGTTTGTGGTGATCAAGATACAACAAGAACCAATCAGAATTGAAGAAGCATCATGATATTTACTCTCACAACAATCCTGTATCAGACCTTGTGGTTTTTATACAGATCTTTTTTTGGGGTTTTTTCTTCAATTTTAGGTCGTATTGAATTTAAAATCAGCTGTATAGGTAAAGTAGATATTGGAGTCTGTCTAAATCTAAAAGTGTAATGTTGTTATATTTTCGTAAAAACCCTAATATTTCAGAAATTAAATGCATGTCATCAAGAATTTTGTATTTGTATATCTTAAGCACCCAATTTCTGCAATTTAATTTTGTATATACAGACATCTTTGGTTTTAGAAATCTAAGAATGTTGTGCAATTTATAAATGAAAGGAACAGTGTTGACTGATTTTGAATTGTGAGAGTAGATTAGCTAGAATTATGTTTTGCGATGAATATTGGTTTTGGTGATCAACCAAATCAAGTTCAGTATTGGAAAGCCCTTCCTTTTATCCGATGGGTATAAGAATGAATTGTTTTGTAGAATGACAAGCCTTTGAAAGTTTTTCAATGGGATATGTCCTCCTCGTATATAAACAAACATAAAATCTTTCGTGAAGATTTTCAAACCAACCATTTTCCACTGTCCAGCTATCTACGCCTATCATTAGGAAGAGGACATAGTCTGAATTTTTATCCAATCCAAGTACAATTCACTAGGAAACTGAAGTGACTGGATAGTTGAAAAAAGCATTAGTTATTATTACCACAACATTTTGAATTTGCACCTACGAAGAAGGTCTAGTTAATCCTACCAACTCTTTATCTTTTTACATTAAAGCAGTGGAAACATTTTTTTACAGCTTCTAAAGAAACATGTCAAAAATGCCCTTGTATAAACATAACATATGAAAGAACATTTCCCTAGTTCTCTCTGTATTCTCTCTCTTCTTAGTGCCATCTGCTAGCAACCGTACTACGTACCACCAGCTGTGAGTAACTCCTCTGCACATACATTTTTCCCCTTTGGTTTCATTTGCTTACATGCTTCAATAATTTCGTATGTTAAACTCATTTGCTTATGGATTGGTCCCCCAAAAGGAGTAAGAATCACCGCAAGGAGTAAGGTGTTTTGTTTTAAGTTTTTCGGTTGGTTTCATTTTAGTTTACACCATAGGGTATGGGATAGTTTGATTCAGTGGAAATTGGGTGGAATGGCTTAGTGTTTGCAGAATGCTAATATCATGTAATTGAATCTATCTAGGTCTTCTGGAGTTCCACATTGTAGTTTGGGACGTTAATTGAGCCTAAGAGAGGATCAAGTTCTTAGGCTTTGTTGTTTTGGGGTCCTGTGGTTATTATCTGGTCAGGTGTTCTTATTCAAGTCATTTGGCCTAGTAATTTTTTGTTAAAAATCTTCTCGTTTTAATCTTGTTACAGTAATGATAGATGGGATTTTGTTATTATGGTCCCGAATCCTTGTCAGTCCATCTTCCCCATCCCGTCTAGCCCAAGATTATTACCGTTTTATTTTATTACTATTACTGCAGAAGAATAGAAATATAAATATTTATAATCACTAGTCACTAGTAATTCTATTCTAATTCAGGGTTCAAACTTTGTAAAAGTTGTATTCTTCCTCCTCCAAGTGGTTTTCTAGGGCACAATTTTGTTGTAAATGGAGAAGAAAGAGAAGAATAAGAAGATGATACCTCCTCCTGATGAAGAGCGTTGTTGTAGAACTGATAGAGTTAAATGGAGATGCAAGAATTTCAGGATGACTCTTGGCGCTTCTGCTGATGATGATGGTATTGATACTAAGTATTGTGAAAACCATTACAATTATTTCTGAGAGCAGAATAAAAAGCAGCAGCTTTATTATCAGAAGAAGACGAATATGAAGAAGAAGAAGAAGAAGAAGAAGAAGAAGCAGCAGCTTAAGAAGAAAAGAAGTAGTGAAACTGAAGATGATTCTAGTAGTAGTGGTACAGAAACTTGGGATTCAAATTCCTTGGTCGCCAACCACAGAAAGGGAATTCGACAAGCTACTACCAGCTGTGAGTAACATTTCTCCCTAATGAAAATAGTTAGGATTTCAAAATTTATGATAACTAATTGACAAATTTCATAGATTCAAAACTAATTGATTGTATGGGATTTCCAAAATTATTAGTTTGGTTGATAGAAAGGAAGAGCAAAAATCATTGCATTGTCTAACTAATTGAGAATTCTCAATATATGCAGCTGATATAGAGGGTGGTACTAGGACCGAGAGGAAAGAAATCGAAAGAAAGGAATTGTCTGATTTTACAGATATTTTAACAGAAAATCCTTCCTGGATGACTTCAGATAAGTTGAAGAAGAAGAAGGAGATGGAGAAGATGATGATGCCTCCAGATGAACAGCGTTGTTGTCACACAACTGGAACTGGTAGAAGTCGTCACAAAAGAATATACAGATGCTAGAATTTTAGGATGAATCATGGTGTTCGTAAGTCTAAACATTGTGAAAAACATTATAACTATTTCGCCGAGTATTATAAAAATCTTATGAAGAATGGAAGTGGAAACGGTGAAGCTTCTTTGATCCCTTTCGCAGAGTATTATAATTTTTATAATACTCTTTCGCAGAGTATTATAAACATTATAACCAAGATTGAGATGCAAGAATTTTAGGATGAGTCATGGTGCTGCTGCTGCTGATGATACTGTTTCTAAGACAAGATATTGTGAAAAGCACTATAACTATTACGCAGAATATAAGAAGAAGAGAAATGGAGAGGGTGAAGGTGAAGGTGCAGCTAGTCCTATCAGGAGGAAAAGGAAAACTGTGGAAACAACGGAAGGGTCTGAAGAACCAGAATCGGACAGGAACCAGCAGAATGAGCAACAAGGATTCTCATGTGTATGAATTAAAAACCAGAAAAAAGGTGCTGAAAAATGTGTATGACATTGGCACCAATAAAAATCATGAATTGGAGTCACAATTTCCCCAACACTCTGCTGTGAACATTTCTTCTGGAAGTCCGATTTTACCGGGTTGGGGCTGTGGGGAGGAGACACCATCCCACACTCATTCGGAGATGATTTTGATACTTCTACTGATTCAAAAGGTTCTCTTGGTGACCTTATGAAAGCTGTTTGTGCTCTCTACCGACAACAAATATCTGAAGATGCCAAGGGGTTGTTCCATTGCAGTGATGCGCCAAGGTATGTTAAGACCTCTCAAGTTTCGCTACTAAAATATATTGGCTTGTT
Source organism: Papaver bracteatum (assembly GCA_023529315.1). NCBI lineage: Eukaryota > Viridiplantae > Streptophyta > Magnoliopsida > Ranunculales > Papaveraceae > Papaver > Papaver bracteatum. Next base: position 123,670 of record JAJJWX010004145.1, read on the forward strand.
CAGTGTTGCCAGAGTATGAAAGCTTATTGGATATAAGTTTACATATATATAGAGTATGTTAAGTTGCATAATCTATTCCATGGGCTGTTTTATTCTGCTGCTGAATTTATAAGTTGTTTGCTTAATAGCATAAATAGCGATATTATGTAAGTGATGCGATTCCTCTAATATTTGGTTTGAATTTCAAAAAGTATCCTCCCATTTAGGTAGAACTTGTAGCCTAATTACTTGCATATCATAGTGTATGAAAGCTTATATTTATTCTTAGGAATCGAACCGTGTCAGGGCTAATCCCGATCAAAATGTAGCACATCCTATCTCTACTGAAAACTTGTGATTGCAAATTCTTGATATAGTTAGTTGAAGAGTATCCTGAAAATAGCTTTCATTGGCATCGACACTACCTCAATCCTCAAATCTCAATCTCAATCTCTGTGCTGACTGCGGGCTTTTCCATAGTTGGTTGACACAAGAACAAATTAGAAGTCAACTTTTCCATAGTTGTCAGATTTTTTTTTTTTTTTGCTACCTTCCCCATATTTCATATCTGTATTTGTTTTGTGAACGGTTGGGGCAAACGATTTTCTTTCTCGTGGATGCACATGCACAGGGCAGGAAGGCCATCCAGAAAAGTTCATTGCCATGCTGATGACCAAGTTTCTAATGGTTTTCTGTTTTCATACACTTTTAGCCTTAATCGAAATGTTTTCTTGACAGCGGTACTACTTTGGCCAAGTTTCTAATGGATGGAGCGTGCAAAGGTGACGTCAAGAAGTCTATTAAAGAGTTGGAGACATTGAATTCTAAAGCGGTTGAAGACTGCACGAGGCTGGCAAGAAGTTACTCGAAGCAGTTATTTGGTATCTACCAAAACAAGAAAGATCCTTATTTCCTCTTTGAATGATGAATTGCTGTGTGCAGGTGGCCTTCACTCTTTTTGACTAGGCATTACAATCTTGCATCTCCTTTTAACCTCCTCTAATTTTGACACTGCAATGTAGCAAGTGATGCTGTATTATGGTGGTTATACTTGTCTAGCTCATGGAACTGGTATATTGAGATGCGTAAAATCTTATTATTGAAATTAATTTGCCTAGTGTGAAAGTAGTGGAACTAGACGTATGGGATTCAGAAAGAACTCTATTATTGGGGCTATCCACGGCTGGGTTTTTGGGGGCTATTTGGGGTCATGAAATAATAACCCATAGCACCCTGTATCCATCATCTTTTATAATGTCTAATCTACCCTTAATTTGCTAATTAGCTTGATTAAGCTAAACTAATCAGTCTTAGTGAATCAATCTTACTAATATAAAGAAAAGATGTCATTGTTTGGTACGACCCCTTTTTTTTTTGGTGCTTGAAATGACGCTGATACCCTTCCGCTTCTCCTGCTTAAAAATCTATCGAACCACCCACATCACAAATCGGCCAAAATCTGTTCTCTTCTCCGTTAACACTTACAGATCATTATCTCTTCGAATTGAATCAGAGAAAAACAGATGGGGAATCCAACTTATTATAACCTAATCTCTTCTCTGTTCGAATCAAATTCTAATCTCTTCTCTGTTGATTTACAGAAACAACAGATGGGGAATTGAATTCATTAATCGAATTTAATGTTGTTCCAATCATAATCAAGGTTGTTTGATTCAAAGGGGAAAAATTTCGAATCACCCCAACGGCTGTGAAGAAGTTGAACAAGGTAAGTTTTTCTGAAAATTTGGGTTTGATATACTTTAGGAATTGGGTTTGTATGGAATTTGTATTTTAGGTTTTTTCCTTCTTTTTCATCTGCATTAAATTTTAGTTAAGGGGAATGGAAAATTAGTATCGCAAGTTGGAAAACTGAAGTGAGGATCAATCTTAGATGGATTAAAACAAAAAATTGATTGGGATTTGGAGTTTGTAGATTCTCAATTGGACTTTGTCACATCAGCTGTTTTCATGATTTCCTAAGAAACTATTTCCGCTTTAATTTTAGTTTGTGAATTCCTATTGATTCGAATCTCTGATTAATTTTAGTTCACTCTTTGTTTTATTCTGTTGATGACTTCATTGCAAGGTAAAGCTTTGGGTTCTCATCCACGTCAGAGTCCAAGAATTTTCGAGCTAGCTCGACTACGAGAGCTAACACAGAATTATGTTCTTTAATGTGCGCAAAATGTGCATAAAAATCTACTGAGGTTTTTTGTTCATACCCAACACCAGAACCTCTGAGAGCACAAAACTAAACAGGTAAGCATTCTTTGCTTTCCAAATTTCTCTGTCTTATCTTTTGTGTGATTGTATATATCCATGCTTCAATTAGTAGATGTAAACCGGTGTTTCAGTTTTCTTTTAACTTTGTTCGGGTTTCAAATCGTCCGATGATCCTTTAGCATGGGATTATGAATGCAAAGTACTAGCCGGAGATGCACGGAATGCTACCGAGGGTTAATTGTTAAATCTTAGCAAAAAAATAATAATTCAAAAACACTTAACACCCATTTTGGAACTGTAGTAATGTACAACTGATTGATATAAACTTCCTACTGATGGCCGTGGTGATGATTTGTTTGTTTTCTCCTCGATGGATATCATAGTTAAGATTCAGACAAAACTTAGGAATGAGGATCACTTAGAAGTGTGAAGCGTATTAATAAGCAATTTCACTTTGTGAAGTTTACCCTGTGAGTAGTGGTTTATTAATTCACGGTAGTCAAGAACTTTAAACAAACCAACTTAATATAATATTGGATCTATATGAACTCTAGAGCTAACTCTTAAGCCAACCATTAGACATAGTTTTGCAACTGATATGCATGCACCTATTATGGGCGCTGCCATTGTATAGGTAATGATCAAAAGAGGATGGTGTGTTTGCATCCACTGTTAGTACTCACGTGGCTACTATTATCGCAGCTAGCGGAGTAAATGTAGTTTATTTGTTTTCGTCATGTGATTAATTTACTAATTTTATGTTTGCTGGCAAACTATTTGGCCTTCTTATTTCAGTGTATTTTTTTTTTTTGCAATAGTCGTCATTGTAGATTCAAATTCAGAGTGAATTCTTAGTGATGTACTGAATTTTAATCTTAATGCTCACAATAACTTCTTTGCTCATAGCTTCGAGGTGGTATTACAGCAGGATCATAGCTCAGTTTAACTCGATAAGCTTCTACACTGGAAGGTAAGAGTAGCAGTAAGTTGATATCAATGCAGAAGACAAATGGGTTGTTGCTGCTGCATCGCATAACTGAAACATGACTAAAAGCTGATAGAAGGTGGTACAGGACCTGCAGATTGTTATGGAAACCATGTGCGCCGCAATCACGGAAGTAAATAAGGGTGATACTATGATGCAAACAGTTGATACGAGAACTAATCATGTCAGTGGAAAGGTGTCTCTGCTTCTATATTAAGTACTTTCACTTTGCATATGCATATACTACATCCTTTTGTGCAGGTACATTTTTTACCCAATCTTATAAAGTCTCGACCTTGAGCATGTTATAATGTATGAAATTCACTCTGAACTATAGTATATGAATGGAACTATATAATCAGCACAACGAAGTTTTTGGTATCAGTTCCACCTATACATTATTTGATCGACAATAGAGGTTTTGCGAAAGTATTTGCTGGTTGGCTCATGGGCTACACTAGAAAAGACCTGATTATGAAATGAACGGAATGGCAGGCGCATCGCGCATGCGTGTTATACTAGTTAGACTAATCAAAATGCGTGTTATACTAGTTAGACTAATCAAAACATTAATTTTTTGCAAATCAAAACTTGATTGTTTTGAGTTTTGAAGAATGAAAAATGATGATTTTGGTGAAATTATTTTGAATTTTTTGAAGCTTAATGATAAAACCCTTCATCCCAAAACTCAAGATAAGCTTATAATGAACTCCCAACATCAATTTCATCAATTTAAATTCGTCAAAAATCTGAAAAATTCTGGAATTTTTTGGTGTTACGGCTGGAAAATTGTGTCGACACAGCCGTAATCCATTGATTACGGCTTGGATATGATGACTTAGAGTAAAGAACAAGAACAACGGATGGGAAGTTAGGAACTTCACCGTTATTCAACGAGAATCTCCTGAGTCTGTTTTACGGATGAGAATTCTTATATTTCATCCGTAATTTAATCGTAAGCTGAGAAATTTTGCATTTTCAACATGAAAATTAGTAATACTTTCATTAATTAGACCACAATAAAACCCGTTACATACTTAATAGATCCCCGTTACAAATTTGGTTTTAATAACACCCCTTTCGATGTATTAAGAAGTCTTTGATGATGGAGAATTGAGCTTCCAAGTTGAAATCATAACCTTTCCATTTTCTCCATTCCTTCTTAGCTTGAGCCGCGACTTCTCTATCAGTCTCACCTCTAAGTCGAAGTTGGTTGCACATACGACGTAAAGCCATATATTCTTCCACATTTTTGTGTATGTCTGAAAATTGAAGATATAGTTCAACCCTTCGCGGTTGTTAGTGTTACCTGTTTCACTACAAAAATTCTCAAAAATATTACTCCAATACGATTGACTTGTTAAGCCACCTTTCCTTCGTTCTTCTCCTCTCTTTGGATAGCATAGTACAATTTTTTTTCAAAGAGATAAGTCTTCTTCCAAAGTAAAGTTGGGTTTATCCTTTGAGTACTTTGCATTGAGTTTGTAGGAGTTTTAGTGGAGATTATTAGTGTAGAAGGTGTGAATTTGATTTGGAGTGGGTGGTTATATGGATATGGGAGTTATTTCAAGTTTAAATAGGAGGTTGAATAGCTAGAACCTTCTATAGATCAGTCTTCAAAAGGATTTATTTTTCAAAATTCAAAAAATTAGCCGATATGATGCGGTATTCATAATTATAGGAATTTACGGCTTGGAAATTGAAGGAGAGACCCAGCCGTTATTCTGTATAAATTACAGGATTTGTGGTGTGTCATATTTACGGCTCGGTTGTTCAAGCCGTAAAACTTAAGTGTTATATTTCTGTCAGTTTTACGGCTCGGATGTATTTGAATTTCCAAGTCGTAATTTAGAGCTCCATTTTTTTGTCAGTTTTACGGTTAGGAAATCCAACCGCAAATAAAATCACGGCTTGGAAACGTAGCCGTAAAAAAGGTTCAGTTAAATTTTGAGTATCCAGGGAAACATATTGCCCGGATATATATGACTTTCCAAGCCGTAAACCAGAGCTCCATTTTTTAGTCAGGTTTACAGTTAGGAAATCCAAACGCGAATAAAATAACGGCTTGGAAACGTAGCCATAACAAAGGTTCAGTTAAAGTTTGAGTATCCAGAGAACACACGGCCCGGTATTTCCTAACCGTTTTACTATAACAGCCGGGACTTTCCATCCGCATTTCTGTGCAACTAAATTTGACAAGGATTATATGCACTTTCGGCTAGGTTATGTGAAGGATCGACCTAGCCGAAATAACACTAAATTTTAGTGAATCTTGATTGATTCCTCAGTTTTCTTAGATTTGACAATTGTAAAGACTAACATTCATTAACATTCATTAAGAAAACTAACATTCAGTTTTCTTAGTTTTAAGAATTCATCCATCCAAATGCATAACCAAACCACAAAAAATTAAATAGACAAAGTGTTAGATAGTACATGTTCCATGAAATGAAGTAATATAATGAAAAGTACATTGTCATTCACTTTCACTTGATCCCTCCTCAGAAGTGGCTTCCAAAAAGTCATCCACATCGTCCTTGGCCGAGGTTCCACAACTTCTTCTATAACTCCAGATTTTCTACCTCGACCGCTGCCACCTTGAGTTGGAGACTTTTTACCTCCACCACGTCCACCTCGAGCACTTGTTACAGCACGGCTAACTTTTGCAATTGGTCCACTACCTCGACCACCTCGAGCACTTGTTCCACCTTTTGCACCTCGACCACTCGTTCCACCTTTTTCACCTCTACCACCTCGGCCGGCTTTTCGTTGCTTAGATTGAACTTTCTTAGGGGGGGGGGAGTCCTAGTCGTCGCTAGGAGAAGGATACCTGGCCCTTTTAGATATCTTTGGTGCTTCAACAGGATATAAACCTCCTTTCTCAGGGAGTATTATGCATTTAACTCGATTCCGCATTAATCTGAGCTCAGCTACCGCTAAATCCTGACCCAAATCAATCAAACGGCTGAGGTCTCTAGCCACCCAATTAACTCGCTCGACCTATTTTTTCATATCAAACACACGCACTACGATTATTCATAGATAATTAAAAAAAAACATCATATGCAAACATATGAAGTAGTATACTACCACCATCTCCCGCCAATCATTTTCTTCACTCCTTGGTATCTTAGAACTCTCTTTTTCGGCATTCCTGTAATGTCTCCACTCCTCCGGATCCAAATCCTCCACATAAGGATGATCCTACCCTGTATACCAATCCATGTAATCCTCATCCGCTTGGGAAATACCATGTTCTGCTTTAAGGAGTCTTCTACTCATTTGGTTTTCATGTTCGGAACGAGCATTCCAATGGTCAATCGCCGGTGCATTTTCATAGTTCAATTTCACCTGTTTGTCCTTAAATTGGGAGTTGCCTACGCTCAATCTAAAACGAGTCTCTTCAGGCACAATCGTCTGGACAATAACGATTTGGCGGAGCGTTCTACGAGGATCTAAAATGACGAACCCGGTTGCATGAAACAAAGGTCCCGTATAGGTTTCCATATCAGAAAATACCCTATCATCAAATTCCTCTTCACCATCCTCATCAAGTTTCAAATAAGGATCAAAAACAACATCTTCAATTGTCAAAGCATTCAATTTTTTCCTCATGTCGACCATTTCCGTCTCTTTAGCCTTGTGTTGGGTCCCTCCAAAAGGATATCTCCCTCCTGTATGTTTATCTAGAGCCCAATATGTATTCTGATGAGGCCTCAAGCTTTTAAAATGGTCGTAAGCCCATGACTACGGCAAAAAAATAAAAATTTGGTTTATAAATAAGTTATTACACACAAATAAACATTTGTTATATTAAAACAAAAAGATACCTGCACAAGAGCAACACATCCCGTAATTTGTGTTTCGTTCCATCTTGAAGCTTTGTAAAGACATTCCAACACATCAGCAAGGAGGGCGGTGCCCCACGAGTACCTAGGTACCTCGTTTGTTTCCTTATCCAGACTGAGAGTCTTCAACCACTGCAAGTAACATGCATTTAACTTATTTCCCGAGAAATCGGGGAAAAGGACGGTCCCAAGAGCATGCAACAAGTAATCTATAGCCGTATGTCTAGCTCTTTCTGCGTCCATCACCACCATTCCACTATCCGCCTTGCGTTTAGAATCCCCAAACCGTGCCCTCAAACGAACCAAATTAATCTTTCGTGACATATTTACTGCTTCACTTAGTACGCCCGGTGTACTACATGGTCTCTTAGATCTAGGAGATGCTCCAGACCCAGTCTCAAACTCTTCTTCAGCTTCATCTTTACTCCACCCAAGATAGTTCTTCGCCAAGGCACAAAGCTCATCAAAAGGCATGGAATTGTTGAAACCCTCAAACACTGCCTTTCCTTCCAAAGCTAGACCAGTGATTTTCTTTGTGTCATCCGGAGTGATAGTCATCTAGCCGAATGGGAGGTGAAAAGTCATGGTTTCTGGCCAAAATCTTTCTCTAAAACCACAAACTGTGACAACATCATATGTCTTCTGCAAAGCATCGATTCCAGACCACAACCCCGAAGCTTTGACCAAAACATGCACATCTGGATGCTCATCGTCCGACGGCCAAAACTTTGCTTGTTGGTGCTTTAGTTTTGGGACAGCTTAATCCGTAAACTACAAAAAAAAAAAAAAAATTGGTTGTAAAAATAATAATCCATAACAAAATGAATATAACATATATGTAATTTGATTTGTTACCTTTGTGTCACAAACCTTAGAAGCCCATGAAGAAATGTAGCCAATCAAGACGGAACGATCTCCTGGCTCACCCCAAGGTCTCCCATTCCTCTTGGGAGGTAAAGGATGCATGGAATCAATTGCTTCTCTTGCCGATGCCTTAGGTTTATACTTATTCTTTCCCTCCTTCTTGCCCTTCTTTGTGCCCTCCTCGACTACGGCTTTACCTTTATCAATAGCAACAGCACCACTAGAAGTGACAACTTTAGTACCTCCGGTAACAACCGGTACACCTTCATTTCCACCACCACTAGAAGTGCCAACAACTTCAGTCACAACAACTTCAGTTCCTTTAGTAACAGCAACTTCAGTTCCCTCAGCAACTCCAACTTCAGTTCCTCTAGTGACTCCAACTCAATCTCCACCACCTTCCCTTTCTCCAGCAGGCACAACTTCGATTGCTTTCCTTGCGTCTGCACCCAATGGTTTTGAGTGACGAGGTTGCGGAGTCGGGTCACCAGAAGGTGTTACTTCTTGGGATCTTTTCTTCTTCTTTTCTTTCCCTCTGTTCCAAGACAAACAAGGCAGGAAAACCAAAAGTGTATAAGTAAAACGTCTGGGAAAATTTGACAAAACCTAACCGAAACAAGAAACACGGCTAGGAAAAATGGAGAGTCTAAGACGCAAAATTAAACACGGATAGGAAAAATTTTATCGACCTAGCCGACACAAAAATTACGGATGGGACATTAGTAATATACCTAGACGAGAAATGAATTACGGATGGATAACCTCTACGTTTTCATATTACGGATAGGAAAACCAAACCGACTGTGTATTTCTAATTCACAGTACAATACAGGGCACCAATACGGCTGGGAAACTGGATATTACGGTCAGGAAACACATACACTGTTGGGAAAACATATACGTAACACTAAAACTACTAAAAACATATGTACACAAGAGAACATACGGCTAGGAATATCCCAGCCGTAAACGAATGGTTACGGCTAGGAATCCTCCATCTCGTACACGTCGATTTAGTTACAGCTGAGAGTTCTTATATTTCCCAACCGTGTAATTTATATACGGCTGGGAAATCGACATTTTCCAACCGTTAATCTAATTTACGGCTAGAAATACAAGAACTCCCAGCCGTAAGCATTTTCAGAAACCGTTTTTCCAGACCTAAAATTTTCGAAACTAACTGATTAAGCAACGAAACGCTTAAATAAAGACTGGGTTTTTGAAATCATACCTTATTGCTGTCATAATAGGAGATTCGGCGGGTTCTGGAACTTCTGCATTCACTGGCACTTGATCTTCACTTTCATCTTCAGTGGATGAACTTGGTTTCTCTGCTTCATTCGGAGGTTGATTCGACTGGAATTGACCTAGATTTTCCTTCTGCTTCATGGTTTTATAGAATGAGTTTAATCGACGACGAATTTTTTTTTTGAATCGACGATTAATCGTTGAACAATGTTCAATGGAAGAAGAAAAGAAGAAAAGGAAAGAAGAAGAAAAGAAGAAGAAGAATAAAATGGGGGGAGGGGACGATTTTTTTGGTTTTAAAAGGCGTCCGTTTTTTTCAGTTTTTTTTTTTAATTAATTAATTAGGTAGTTAATGAGGGGTATAAAGGGAATTAATTAAAATTATGGAGGGTATTTTAGATATTTGACACATATGTGATCTCCCCCTATAACATTTAGACTCCACTTAGCAAAATAGCCCCCAAAAACAACCTCCCCCATATCCCCAATAATAGAGTTCTTCAGAAATTGGCATAAGAAACCTCAACATTGATGAGACAGTCTAAGTATTTTGGGACTACCGAAAACTGTCGATTACGTCAGATGTTTGCGTTATAATGACGATGGTTTTTAGATGTTTAGTAGACATTGCAGGAAATTTGGCAAAAAGTAGTCAGTGACCATAACAGGATAATTTTACAGGCACCAAAATTGCTAATTCAATAGGTTGAATTCATGAATGATCATATGTTAAGAGAGTCCCATGGTCGAATGTTTCCGTCGAGAGGGCAGTGGGGTCCGTAATTTTTTTTTTTAATAGGAAAAAAGGAATTTATTGATCAAATGAACTACAAATTTTTCTGGTCACTTTGGATTAAAGAGTTAATCCAAGTTGGCCTATTAACATCCCAATCTGTTTTAACTAAAAGGGTTCTTGCATACTTTGCCAAAGATTCTGCAATGTGATTTGCATCTCTATGGACATAGTTACAAGTCCAGAATTCAAAATCTGATAAACTAAATAAAACATCTCTAATTATTCTACTTGTAGTCCATTTCACAGCCGTTGAATGACCCTGGATAGCTTTAACCACATTCATACAATCTCCTTCAAGACACAGTCTCCTGATTCCACGTTCTTTAGCCCACAAAACTGCCTCCAGTGCACTCATCGCCTCAGCTTGTTCCGGATCTATAGCATAGTTTGGGATACATCGCACTCCATTGCATTCACCTGCATCATTCCTTAAAATTAGACCAGTTCCAGCTCTAACATTTTTATCAATAAAAGAGGCATCAAAATTAATTTTTTCTTCATGAAGAGAAGGTGGGTGCCAAGAATGAGTAATATTAGTTGCAGTTCTCAGATTAGATTGAGAGTTTGCCAGATAATTTCTACATTCCTATAAATGTTTCTGAATGTTGGAGGCAATTACTCTAGCATTAACCTGCACATTATCAAAAACCTTGGAGAATCTTGCTTTCCACACATACCAAACAATGAAACCAACACACTCAATCACATTATGGTTAATCTGTATACCTGTAGCATTAACATTGAAATAAGAGCACAACCAATCATGAAAATTATGATTACTGATAGACATATGCAGATTATTATTCACAGAGTTCCAAACTTCATGAGCCACAGGGCATTCTATAAACAAATGATGCATAGATTCATTACTATTATCACAGAGAGGACAAACAGAGCATTGATGACTAGTAAATCTGGATAACTTGTCCTTGGTGAGAAGACAAGAGTGAAGACACTTCCACAAAAGGTGTTGAATCCTGGGTGGAAGCTTGATATTCCAAAAAGCTTTCCAGTTTATGTTGAGGTTGTTCTTACTAGGACTGTGAACCAAAGTTTCATTCAAAATGACTCTATAGGCTGATTTTACAGTGAACAAGCCATTATGAGATGGTTCCCATCTTAGCCTATCATTACCAAACAAGGCGATCCTAATTCTGGTTATTTTTTGAACTATACTTTGGTCAAACAGAACCTGTAAAGTGTCTAACTTCCAGGATTTAGTATCCTTGTCAATAAGCTGGCTAACATGACTCATATTTTTAGAGTAATTAGTAGAGGGAGGAGGACTGTTACTCTCTGGGATCCAAGAATCCTTCCAAATGGAAATGGAAGCACCATCACCTATTTCCCAAACATAATGCTTTCTAACAATTTCTATGCCATGACATATTCCCTTCCACACCCAGGAACCCTGTTGAGATACAAAATCAGTTAAAGGATTAGATTGACCAAAATATTTACAAGATAAAATTTTAACCCAAAGATCATCTTGTTGAGTAATCATCCTCCAAGCTAACTTTGTAAGAAGAGCTAGATTTAGAATGTCATTTCTTCTAACATTAAGGCCTCCTAGAACTTTAGGAAGTGCAATGTCAACCCATCTCTTAGGATACACACCTCCACCAAAGTCTTTTTTTCCCCAGTAGAAATTCATTTGCAGAGAGTCCATTTTATCAGTGATTTTCTTTGGCATGGGGAAAACAGACAAATGGTGATTGGCCAAATTACCAAGCACAGATTGATTAAGCACATTTCTACCAGGAGGAGAAAGATAAGTAGTTTTCAATAGGGGAAGATACTTTTGATAACTATTTATTAAATGAGTAAAGGACTGGGATTTATCTCTCTGCAAAAGTAAGGGAACACCTAAGTATTTCTCTTGAAGAGCCATCCTTTTAATGTTCAGAATATTTGAAATAGTTAACTTTATATTCCCTGGAACTCTAGAGCTAAAAGCTACAGCAGACTTCTCAAAGTTTACTGCTTGACCAAAAAACTTGCTGAATTGGTCAATTATAGAAGCTAAATGATTAGCTTCTCTAATTCTAGCCTTAATGAAGATGAGGCAGTCATCAGCAAAAAATAAATGGATGATAGCAGGACTATCTTTAGTGACTTTAAAACCATGAATTAAATTAGATTTTTCAGCAGAGGTTAAAGACCTAGATAAATCCTCCATGCACAAAATAAATAGATAAGGAGAGAGAGGGTCTCCCTGTCTAAGACCTCTCTGGGGGTAGAAAAGTTCACCTGGTGCACCATTTAGAAGGATTGAGGTAGACACAGTAGAGATGCATTGTTCAATCATATTACACCAAATATCAGAGAAACCAAGAGCTTTCAAATTAGAAATTAAAAGAGACCATTCAACTCTATCAAAAGCTTTACTCATATCAAATTTGATAGCTAATCCACCATCTCTATCTTTAGTTTTCTTAAGAGAATCAATCATTTCATGAGCTATGATAATGTTATCATGAATCATTCTACCAGTTATGAATGCTGCTTGAGTAGGAGCTATAATTTTATGCAATAGTTTCTTCAATCTAGAAGCAAGAAGTTTAGAAATAATCTTATAAGCAACATTACATAAACTTATAGGTCTAAAGTCAATAGCACTTTTAGGACAAGAAGATTTTGGAATAAGAGTAATGAAATTATGGTTTAACTGTTTTAATATATGTTGTGTCTCAAAGAAAGATTTAACAATATTCACTACATCATTCCCTACTGTGTCCCACATAATCTGATAGAAACCTGCAGGAAAACCATCTGGACCAGGGGTTGTCCATGGCTTCATCTCAAAGACAATCATTTTAACTTCATCATAAGTAGGAGAAGCATTAATCATAATATTATCAGCATCAGAGATACAAGAGTTAACATTATGCAAGTAGCTATCTGGTTTTTCAGGATTAGTTGTTTTACTCATGCTAGCAAAATGTCTTAAAAGTTCAGGTGTTATGTCTTCTCTCTCAGAACACCAAATACCATTACTACATTGTAGAGAGTCAATTTGGGTTCTACGTCTCCTAAAATTAGCTTTCTTATGGAAATATGCTGTGTTTCTATCATCAAATTTCATGTGAGAATCATTATTCCTCTGTTTCCAGAAGTCTTCTTCAGCATCATACCAAAATTTTAGTTTATCAGTCAAATCTTTAACCTGGCTAGAGTTTTGCATGCTCCTAGTTCTGGTTAACACAACAAGCTGGGATTGAATTTTAGTTATCTGAGTATTAATATTACCAAAATAATTATAATTCCAATATTTTAGAACATGCTTTGTATCCCCTAGGTACCTAGTTAGCTTAAACCCAAAAGAACCAGAAACATGTTTACCCCAGTTGTTCTTAACTAGTTCAGCACAAGAAGAGTCCTTAAACCAAGATTTTTTAACCCTAAAAGGTTTTTTAGTATTATTATCCAGTTTAGAGGTCACAAGGAGAATAGTACAATGGTCACTAGCAAAAGGATTTAAGTGGTAAAGACCAGCATTTTGATACTTATCAAAAAAATCAATGCTTACATAAGCTCTATCAAGTCTTTCTAGTATCAATTCATCGTCATTTCTTCTATTTGACCATGTAAAGGGATTACCAATATAATGCATACTTGTAAGAACTCTATGATGTAACAAAGAATTTGAAAAATCCAAATCAGACTGAGAGGGACAGTTACCACCTTCATTTTCATCTGGAGTGAGAATGAAGTTTAGATCTCCTAAAAGAACCCAAGTATTTGAATGGTTATGCCTAATATCATCAAGGTAGTCCCATTGGGTTTGAATAGCCACTTCATTTAGAGCACCATACATAAAAGACACCAGAGAAGCTATATGCATATTATCAAGTTTAATCATACAATTTATGATATTATGATTTATATCCACAATAGAAAGATCAACACCATTCTTCCATATAAGACATAACCCACCAGACAGACCAATAAGATTATGAAACATAATATTTGGAAATTTGAACCTAGCAGTTAAGAATTGCATTCTTTTCAGTTGGTTTTTAGTCTCGGAAAGGAAAATAACATCAGGGTCATGGGATCTCATTAAGGATTGGAGATGATTTCTGGTGTCCTTATTGCCAAATCCACACACATTCCAAGAGAGGAGTTTCATTTTAATTTGACTATAGATATGAGAGAAATAATAAAGATTATACTGGGAGATATAACAACAGTAAATAACAGTGGAGGTGAGATTAAGGATTACCTGGCTCTCTCTATTTGTATTGCTAGTGTGCTCAAGATTCGCAAAAACTTGCTCTTTTCCATTAGTGGTCAGTGTCATTGTTGCAGAGTCATTATGTTGCTTCAAAATATGATTGGGAGATACAAAATTTGATGCTGAGATCTGGCTATCTGAGTTAGAAACACTCCTTTGCCTTTTCCCTAGTCTAGCACTCTCTTGATCTTGAATGTTACTACCAGCAGCTTCCTCAGTATTATTATTTCCTTCAAGATCCTTGATCATCCATCCATCTTTAGGAGGAACAAAAGGGGTATGCTTCTGAATCTTCTTGTTGCTTGAACTTGATGTTGGAACATAATCTAAAGTCTTCATTTTAGGTTTAATAGTAGCTTTCTTAAGATTACCAAACTTCAGAGGTTCCCCATGAATGGTCACTAGTTTCCCAGCAATATCCTTACAATTTGTTTTAGAATGCTTAAGAACGAAGCACTCTTTGCAGATCTTATGGGGTTGCTTTTCATAAAAGAACTTAATCCATCTTATTGAACCAGCAGAAGTTACAGCTAAATCACCTCTTCTTAAAGGAGTGGAGAGATTAATTCTGACACACACTTTGAAAAAATCTCCAGTTGGTGGTAAACCAGTTTTTGGCTCTATAGCTCTTACTTCACCCATTGTTTCCCCCATGTCATAGACAGCTTTCTGATTCATATGCTCTGGTAATAGATTTTTGACTTGTATCCAGAATTCCTGAGTATCCCAGTCCAGATCTTGGTAGTTCATTGCAGAACAGTATTGGTGCAGAACAGTGATGTGCCCATTAATGCTCCATGGCCTAGTTTTGAAAACCATTTTTAGTAGCTCCCAATCTTTAAAAGTGAAAATCATGGTATTATGCTCCAGTTCAAACACCTTGACCTCATCTTCTTGTAGAAAATCCCAAGTAAACTTAAGGTCTTTTTCAACCTTCTTATCAGAGATAACTTTGCCAATTAGAGAGATTTCCATCTCATCTGTTTCATTCTCTTCACTAAATAACTCATTTGTATGGAGAACCATATCAGTTGATGAACCAGTCTTATCTATATTGGTTTCTTTGAGTTGTTCTAACAGATTTGAAACTTCTTTATGCACCATTTCTCCTTTTTGTTCAATTGAAATCTTTGTTTTAGGGTTAGTGATGAAATTGTGAAAATAACTGGTATATCTTCCAGTATTTATAATACCTATAATAACAAACTTAGGGTTTGGGTATTGATTGAGGATATTCTCATTTCTAAAATATGAGTCAAATCCAATACTTTCCCCTATTTTTACTGATTCAGATTCGGAAAGGATTGCTATCAAGAAAGTCAACATGACCCAAACACGGAAACTGTAATTTGAAATTTGAATTTTTGGATTACCAAAATGGCGGAGTGTATTGTGACAAGATTTACCAGATCTATCCGATTCCTGGATTTCCCAATCATATTTGATCAACAATAATATGAGCAAACGCTTTGATAAAGATAATAGCAAACGCCTTGATTCTTTTGCTGCAACGAGCATGACAACAATGACTGCAAACGCTATGACCACTTCAACTGATACGGCAAATGCCATCTTGAGATTAAACACACTTCATAAAGAGAGAACACAAAGAGAATTAGTGAGACATTGAAAGATAAATACAAAGATTGTTTAAGTAATTTTTAAATCAGAAATATGAAGAGAAATATGAAAAGATTAAGAATCATATGGTAGGGAGGCTTGATCTGAACATCATTTGGATTGGAAATAGAGATTTGGTAGCGAAATTGAAAACCGATTTTCTACTGAGTCATTGCCCGATTTGCAGAGAGGAGAGAGAAAAATCACAGTACAGCTTCAATCACTGTTCACCGAAATATTAAATCGGAATCGGTAACTGCACATTGGATATTCTCTCCACATATGCTTCCTTTCCCAAATGAATTCCTCACCCTATAAAAAGAAAAAGACCTAATCTCCAATGAGATCTACATCTACACATTGAGAGACCAAAGAGGCGCAAGGAATTAGGGTTCTTTTTTTTTTAATCCGAAGTTGAAGAAATTAAATGAAGTTTTGTAAAGTGAAGAGAGGTGGTATATTTTTGTATGGGAATGTGGTGATCGATAAAGATACAACAGCAACCCAATAGAAATCAAAAAGCATTATGATATTTCCTCTCACAACAATGGTAACTGCAAACACTTTGTCTTCTGATGGTTTGGAGATTGGAGACTGTCTATATCTAACATTGTAGTGTTATATGTTTGTATAAACCCTAAGATTTCAGAAATTTAATGTATGTCATCAAGAATTTGTACTTGTAAGAACTCAATTTATAAATGAAATGAACACATTTCTCCACCCCACTGATTTTCATCTGTGACCTGTGAGAGTAGATTAGAAATATTTTCGGTACAACCTGCTAGCCCATGATACTCTAGTAGCATTAGCTTCAATTATTCTCAGCCAACCTGCTAGCCCATGAAATATTCTCAGCCGCCAAAGGTTGTTCCGGCGGCTCATCTGATTTCATTAGCTTGATGAAATTACTTGCACCAAATTTCTAAAAGGCCAAAGATTATTTTTTTTTCAGTTTAGATTTGTTGTGGGTGGCCGGATCGAGCATCCCAGCCAATTCCATCCCTTAGTTCCGTCACTGCTTATATCATACGAGATTCTCTCAGAACTCCTCACTCGAAACTCTAAATCATCGTGTGAGGATCAGACTCATATAAGACCTGACATCAAACTCAATCGGAGAATGAGTTGGTAATCTGTACAATAGGTCAAAGAAACCAAGACGGGTCGACCATGCACACAGTGTAACAGCACGCAGTGTGAGGATCAGATTCATATAGTGATTCACTTTGGCCATAGCAGGTTTTTAGCTAAAGAACAACCAGGCTTTTCATCAAGAGGGACTCAAGGATAACGGATCTAAAGTTAAACTAGGGAAAGAAACCAACAGAGAACAGGCTATCAAAATTTGCTCCTATGTTTATTGCACTACCTGGTATATTTTTTGAACTCTTTCACTTTATAAACAATCTTCGGCATCTGCTATTCCATTGACATTCACATCAATGAAAGCTCCCTATACTTTTCTGTTCTTTATTCATTGAAATTACTCGACTCCCTTTGCAGTTGAATCAACACTTTCATAGAAATTGCTCGGTATCAGTAAGAATACTACTGCCATCTTCTTCCAGCAAAGGAGATGGAACTGCCGTTAGTTCTGATGAAGAAGCTGCCTTAGCTTCATCTGATCGAGTTACACTATGTCGACGATGAAATTGGATTTGTTGATTAACAAAAGCAAGTTCAGAAGTAAGATTATCCAGTTGCTATGGAAGTGTCTCAGCAATTCCTGCTAATCCATGAACAAGATCTGACATTTTAAACCTTGCTTCCATTTTTGTGAAATTTCTTGGACCAAAAACTATAGCAACATTCTGAAAATCTTCTCCCCCTTTATCTGAAGGAAAAATTGGAGCTAAGGGACAATCTGGTGGACATCTTTTCCTCACCTGTATATGATGGTACCCAAAAATGTTTAGTAGACTAAGAAATTTCATCCAAGAAAATAGAAGATATGAAATTGCAATTAAAGTTCATGTACTCAAGACT
The DNA here is from genome assembly GCA_023529315.1 of Papaver bracteatum. Taxonomy (NCBI): domain Eukaryota; kingdom Viridiplantae; phylum Streptophyta; class Magnoliopsida; order Ranunculales; family Papaveraceae; genus Papaver; species Papaver bracteatum. Next base: position 141,459 of record JAJJWX010004145.1, read on the forward strand.
ATATACCTCTTGTTCTTCTTTGAGATGATGGGAGTACTTTGCAGTAGTCTCCTCTACTTCATGATCCGTGTTTGTAAGCCATTCATTGAAATCCGGATCTATGCAGTTCTTCGGATATGCCTTGTTTTCCAAAGCTGGTTCCTCAACAACCATGGAGCACTTGACATTTTCTACTGTTTTCCTGACTGAGATTCACCTAGTCTTCATAATTTTGTACGATGCACTTGTAATCCTCAATGGAAGTCTTAGACAAGCCTTGAGCAAAACTCCACCGCTGCCCTGATTTGAATTCTCTTTCAATTTGGCCATATCAGCGTCTCCCAGATTAGTATAAGCAGATTGTAGACTTGCAAAAGGCTTTATTGCATTATACATATGGAGCAATTTGGGCAGTCAATTCATCATTTTGCTACACCAAAACATAGATATAGATATTCAATCTTGTCAAATGAGCAAAATATTTTGTAACTGATATACTACACTTGAGAAATTGATAAACTTACTGTAAGAGTAAGACTGCGCTGTCGACCACTTAAACACAACTCCACCACTGCACTGATCAAAATTCTCTTTCAACTTCTGCCATAGCAGTGTCTCTCAGAATAGAATAAGCCGATAATAAATTCGTGAAAGGCTTTATGTCATTATAATCGACTTGGGTAGTTAGGAAATTCGACAATTCATCATTTTGCTACAACAAAACATAGATAGAGAAATTCAATCTTGTCAAAGATAAATAACTTGAGAAAAATATTTTGTAATTGACATACATACTACATTTGAGAAAGTGATAAACTTACTGTAAGGCTGCTGTCAACTTCTTGCAGGGAAGGAGATGGTACTGCTTCCCTTAGTGGTGATGAAGAAGCTCCCTTAGCTCCATTCAATCGACATTGCCGTTGCTCTAGTTGCGGAACTACACTGTGCTGACGATGAAATTGGATTTGGTGATTAACAGAAGCAAGTTCAGAAGTAAGATTATCCAATTTTTGTGAAAGGGTCTTTGCAATTCCTGCCAACCCATGAACAGGATCAGTTTTTCTAGCCCTTGCCTCCATTATCATGGTCTCAGCCGCTAAACTTTGGTGTGGGTGAGCTGAATTCATAAGCTTTATGAAATTACTTGCACCAAAAACTTTTGCAACATTCTGGATATCTTCTTTCCCATTATCCGAAGGAAAATATGGAGCTAAAAGACAGTCTGGTAGACATTTTTTCCTATAATACCAACATGCTGCACATCTTTTCCTTTACTTCCCCATTTTCACTCCAAGTTCTACCGAAAAAGAAGAAGAAAAAAATCAAACAAGAAGAAAATCATAATATTACACTTACAACATGTGCTAATCAGACTACAGTGATGAGAATGGAACAAACGAGAACATGGGTTTTGAAGAAAATGGGGGTTTGAAGATGATTTCTACCCAAAAGAAAAAATTGGGGATGGAGAATCAATGAATCATATAGAGATTATTAAAAAAAGAAAGAAAAAGAAGTGGGTTTCGTAAAGATTTATGCTTTTTAACTGTAAAAATCAAAACTAGTATTTTGTTGAGAATCTTACCAGATTTTGAGTCCACAATGCGCCGCAGCAGTATGTTTAGTTGGTGAAGACGAAGAAACCCTTGAGAATTTGGGGGAAGAAATAAAGAAAAGAAGAAGGAAATAGCAGCAGCAGCTATGAGAAGAAAATGGACTGATAAAGTTTGTACTCAGTTTTGGCTGTTTGCTATTATTAGAGGCAGCGTGATGGCCATGCTAATTACTGAGACCCTACTCAGACAAATCAGTAATTAATCAATAACTCTACTAATTAACCTCTAAATTGACACGGTAAACCAAACAAAATATTTTTGGGGCCCACTTTTACTTAATTTAATTTATTAGTTGTTTTAGAATATTAAATTCAAAACGTGTCCATAAAAGTGGCTAAAAAATACACTAGTCCGTTGACTATTCAATTTATAAATGATGACTATTCAATTTATACATTCTTCCATCATTTCGTAGAATTTAGAGAAGTGATTACCCCGTTAATTAAGAAAAATCCGTGGCAAAACGGTATAATATATCGTAAATGGCTTTAACATAAACTTTAGACATGTTTTTCTTTTTTTAATAGGTAATTTTAGACATATTTATAGGTAAAACTTAAAATAATTAGTAAGGAAAATGTATATCGAACCTTTTGGATTAGGCCGGGGTACATTAGGCTTTACATCGCGGCTTTAGAAAAAAAAAATTGTCTAAAGTGGATGAAAATCCGTTTGATAGGCTTAGCTTTGTAAGGAATAAAAAAGGAGGTTTACATTTGAGTACGGGGGTTTAGAGCATACCTATAAGCGCATATATTCCATTATTATATTATTCTTTAAAGTATATTGTTCATTGGCTTTAAAAGTACCAGTTATTTATTTTCTTCTACAAGTCCAAGCTAACAATGCTGGTAAGAGCAAGTCTTATGGTGGAATCCATTCTATTTTAAGTGTGGAAAAATTGTGGAATGTCAAGTCTAGTGGCTTCTAAATTGGTGTTTTTCATGAAAAATCCAAGCAGGGTTCCAAGATTTCACGGTAATCCATTTGAGCGTCAATCAGAATAGCGTAAAACTCTATTGAGAATAGCGCAGTAGAAGACGAAAATCGCTATTGTGAATAGCGTAAGTTAAGCGCCAATAAGAATGGTGTTGAGCGCCAATCCGAGTAGCATCAAACTGGCGTTATTCTTAATAGATTTGAGCGCCGTTAAGAATAGCATCATCCAAAATTTATTTTAATTACACTCCTCTCACTCCACATGAATGAATTTTCTGTTTTTGATGTTCATGTTTTTGTTTATAAATTGAAATTGAAAAACTTAAAAAATTCAAAACACAATCTTCAGAAAAATAAAATAAAATTTGGAATTAAATATTTAAAATTAGCTAATTTGAACCAATGAAATTACGTAAGCTTAATTTCATTTCATTGATTAAAATAACTTCAAATTATATGGATTGAGATAAATTAAATATGGATTGAAATAACTTAAAATTACATGAGTTGAAATATCTAAAATTTAGACTTAAACATGATACGATTTTCATTCTCAAGCTTCATCATCGGTATGATCGTGGGATTTAAGCTCCGGGAAGGTTTTTAAGAAATTGGTAGACACGATCATGTGCGAAATCTACAGTGGCGGAACCAGGAATTCAAAATGGGGGGGGCTAATTTTTTTTATATCACGCCTAGTTCGGTGTCTAGTTATGTTTCGAATAGTTGAAACTGAGGTTAGGAACTAGACCTGCTTGCGTTGTACGTGAATACATTTATAAAATCATTTTAATTTCGTCTTGCGACCTGCACGATGGGTGTACCTAAACTGCACAAGAAGTAATGTTCTTGACGACAAGCACCTCATTCATTGCGGAAGTAGTGACTCATATGCATCATCACTAGCCTTCCCCTCGCCTAACCATCATTCCTCATTCATTTACACCGTTACGGACCTGATAGTAAGCGACCTATAAAGAGGTAACCCCGTGACTATTTGGTGTGATACTGCACACATGAGGCAGACCTTGTAAATTTCAGAGCTAGCTGCTCTATAATTGGAAAAACATGGATATCTTTCCACGAACAAATGTTCTCAAGAAAACGAACATACTTGCCAAATTTATATGTTGCAACCTGTGCCGTATCAACTACTTTTATCACAAATTCACTCCTAGTTGAAACTTCCGGAAATTCAAACAAAATCAGAAGTAAGGTTAGCATCAACATCAGAAGTAAGGTTAGCTAATTTGAACCAATGACATTACGTGAGCTTAACTCCATTTCATTGATTAAAATAACTTCAAATTATATGGATTGAAATAACTTAAATATGGATTGAAATAACTTAAAATTACATGAATTGAAATATCTAAAATTTAGACTTAAACATGATACGATTTTCATTCTCAAGCTTCATCATCGGTATGATCGTGGGATTTAAGCTCCGGGAAGGTTTTTAAGAAATTGGTAGACACGATCATGTGCGAAATCTACAGTGGCGGAGCCAGGAATTCAAAATGGGGGGCTAATATTATTTTTTTGTCACGCCTAGTTCTGTGTCTAGTTATGTTTCGAATAGTTGAAACTGAGGTTAGGAACTAGACCTGCTTGCGTTGTACGTGAATACATTTATAAAATCATTTTAATTTCGTCTTGTGACCTGCACGATGGGTGTACCTAAACTGCACAAGAAGTAATGTTCTTGACGACAAGCACCTCATTCATTGCGGAAGTAGTGACTCACATGCATCATCACTAGCCTTCCCCTCGCCTAACCATCATTCCTCATTCATTTACACCGTTACGGAACTGATAGTAAGCGACCTATAAAGAGGTAACCCCGTGACTATTTGGTGTGATACTGCACACATGAGGCAGACCTTGTAAATTTAGGATCTAGCTGCTCTATAATTGGAAAAACATGGATATCTTTCCAGGAACAAATGTTCTTAAGCAAACGAACATACATGCCAAATTGATATGTTGCAACCTGTGCCGTATCAACTACTTTTATCACAACTTCACTCCATGTAGAAACTTCCGGAAATTCAAACAAAATCAGAAGTAAGGTTAGCATCAACATCAGAAGTAAGGTTAGCTAATTTGAACCAATGACATTACGTGAGCTTAACTCCATTTCATTGATTAAAATAACTTCAAATTATATGGATTGAAATAACTTAAATATGGATTGAAATAACTTAAAATTACATGAATTGAAATATCTAAAATTTAGACTTAAACATGATACGATTTTCATTCTCAAGCTTCATCATCGGTATGATCGTGGGATTTAAGCTCCGGGAAGGTTTTTAAGAAATTGGTAGACACGATCATGTGCGAAATCTCGGCACGGAGCCAGAATTCAAAATGGGGGCTAATATTATTTTTGTCACGCCTAGTTTTGTGTCTAGTTATGTTTCGAATAGTTGGGCGAGGTTAGGAACTAGACACCTTGCGTTGTGCGTGAATACATTTATAAAATCATTTTAATTTCGTCTTGTGACCTGCACGATGGGTGTACCTAAACTGCACAAGAAGTAATGTTCTTGACGACAAGCACCTCATTCATTGCGGAAGTAGTGACTCACATGCATCATCACTAGCCTTCCCCTCGCCTAACCATCATTCCTCATTCATTTACATCGTTACGGAACTGATAGTAAGCGACCTATAAAGAGGTAACCCTGTGACTATTTGGTGTAATACTGCACACATGAGGCAGACCTTGTAAATTTAGGATCTAGCTGCTCTATAATTGGAAAAACATGGATATCTTTCCAGGAACAAATGTTCTTAAGCAAACGAACATACATGCCAAATTGATATGTTGCAACCTGTGCCGTATCAACTACTTTTATCACAACTTCACTCCATGTAGAAACTTCCGAAAATTCAAACAAAATCAAAAGTAAGGTTAGCATCAACATTATGCTGATTAAAGTATGGCAATCCATAATCAAATAGAAGAGGGTGCCTTCAGTTACAAGAAGTAAGACATGTCTGCAATATAGTTACGATTAGACATAAGAACTAATTTAACCTAAATTAAAATTAATATAGAATGGTTCTCTATGAGGAATTATGATGCCAATTGCGCACTTGAGGAGACAACATTGCATCTTCTCCTCAAAGGTCGCAATAGCCAATAGCCACAAGCTTTCCCAACCAACACAGCTCAACTAATGTATATAAATCTCATCACCAACTAATCAACCATAGTCCAGCATCATAATAACTAGGGCCGTCAATTCCAACATTCAAAGGCATAAAACCGCAATCCAGAATTATGACGCATAAGTATAATCCAAGCCAAAGAACAACCAAAACCCTAGAAAATCAAATATTGTAAAACCTAAGGCATAAGTTTTAATATTTAGGTATTGCTCCTGTGCTATAGAATAAAAATCCTTGATGCTTAAAGATAGTTGATCTTGTGAAGAATAGTCGCCTTCAATTTCATCCAAGTAACTAACTCTCCTAATCTTTTCTTCCTTTGTTTTTCTTGGTGGACTAATCTACCGTGCTTGGTGGACTAAATTGATCGACATTGGTGGACTAAAAACTTTTTTTTTTTTTACAACGGTGAAATATGAACTTGGTGAGATTTCCCGTGAAAAGGGGGAGGGGATACAGCCAGGTTTAGTCAACCTGTGGCTCCGCCCCTGGAAATCTATGCCCTTAATTCCGAGAAAGAGAGTTTTGGCATGCGCCTCCTACAAATAAATAAACATAATCTCACATGTTTAGAAAGAACAATGATCGTATATAATTAAAAATATGAGGTCTCATTGAATCATACTTACAACTTCTTCTAACGTATATCCACCCATAGGCATATTTGTATAAATTGATTGTATCATGCGCATATAAATTTTGGCTTTTCTTTTCATCACAGCCCACCTTTTTTGTATATTACTCCTTGTTCTTCCGTTTTCATTTCCACCATCTTGTACAAAGACTTGAAACTCCCTCTCCCAAAAGTTGTTGATATTATCATTTCTAACAATCGAAATGAGGTCAACTCTCGAAAAAGCTCTTGTGATTGCCAAATCTTCACTTGTAGTGTATGCCATACTTGCAAAGAATTGAAAGAAGCTTTGAAATTAGAAAAAACAAAAGAGATAGAAAGCAAAGAAAATCTTAGATTTTGGGATGGTTTGTTTTGAGCTGAAGAAGGCAATTTATAGAGAAATTTTTTAATTCAATTTTTTTTTTTGTTAAAACGTTATTATGAATAGCGCTCAGCACTGTTCTTATTAGCTTTCTTTTTGATCCGTTGATTAGGAGCCGTTGTAAATCCAATAATTAGGAAACGAATGATGTGGCATGCAATCAACCTTAGCTTTAGCTCGTGCTGACTCTCTCTGGGCTAGTTGAGAGGCCCCATGCCGACCTTAACCCTACCCGTAATCAAGCAGCTAGTTTGAACCGGATATATGTTGCCTAGTTAGCCATTGAATCGGTCTGATGCAAACAGGTCGACACTTGTAAGTGAGAATAGAAAGAGGACAACCGCACGTTCAATAATCACTCCATATCTACGTTGGAGATGCATTCCATAGCCTATATAAAGAAAATGACCTCGCCTCCAAATGAGATCTAAATCTACACATTGAGAGCGGAAAGAGGCGCAAGGAATTAGGGTTTTTTTTTTATCTGAACTTGAAGAAATTGAATGGAGTTCTGTATATTGAAGAGTGGTGGTATTTTTGTATCGGAATGTGGTGATCGGGTCAAAATACAACGATAACCCATCAGACATCAAAAAGCATTATGATATTTCCTCTCATGACAATCTTGTACCAGACTTTATTATTCATATAAAGATCTTCTGGTAGGTTTTATCATTTCCTTTTCACGGTCTACAGGAATAGCTGTTCTGTTTGAATATTCTGCAGCATTTTCTCTTCAAAACTCTGATTGTTGTTAGAAGTGTGTTTCTGTGGTATAATACGTAATCAGCAGGTTTGAGGGTATTATAATATGTGATCAGAATAAGGTAGAGAGAAATCGTGGCTTGGGAGTATCGGAGAATAGTGGAGACTGTTGCTGTGTGTTCTTACCCGATTCTGGTAGTTTTCTCTTATTTGAACATGGAATTAATCAGTTTGGAGCTTACATTTCAATTGTTAGATAAAATTTTCTCTGTCAATCTATAAATGTTGTTTGTGTTTCATGATAGTGTGAGGTCTTATATATCCCTTCATAGTTTGTTACACATCAACTGGTTCATATCAGAGGCTGTAATTCATAAATGAAAGAAATATACCATTAAGAATTTTATTTGTTTATAAATTTAAAAGCATCCAGTTTCTGTAATTTACCTTTGTATGAACCCTTAGTTGCAATGAATGTTTTGCAATTATCAATGAAATGAACAGTCTCTGCCGGTTTTGTGAGACTAGAATGATGTCTCCTCAGCTTGTGCCTCCTGACTTTTCATAAATGAGGGTTGGACAACTTTTAAACCTAACAGTTAACACCACCTCTTCTAGCTAGATGTCTAATTCTAGATTTATGGTGCTTCACTTCGGCAATAGAAGTGTCTCCCAGATTAGTAAGCAGATAAAAAACTAGCAATAGGCCTTATGTCATTGTAAACAACTTGGGTAGTTAGGAAATTGGAAAATTCATCATTTTGATAGAGAAAGGCAATTTTGTCAAATTAACAACTTGAGAAATATATTTCATATTTGGCGCACAACATTTGAGAAAGTGATAAACTTACTGTAGACTACTACCAATTTCTTGTAGGGAAGGCGATGAAGCTGCCCCTAGTGGTGATGAAGAAGCTCCCTTAGCTCCATTCGATTGAAATTTTTGTTGTTCTTTTTGCATTACTCCACTGTGACGAAGAGATTGGTTTTGTTGATTACACAAGCAAGTTCAGAAGTAAGATTATTCAATCGCCGCCAAAGGTCTCAACAATTCCTGCCAACCCATGAACAGGATCAGACATTCTAGCCCTTGCCTCCATTATCATTGTCTTGCCGCCAAACATTGGTGTGGGTGAGCTGATTTGATTAGCTTTGTGAAATTACTTGCACCAAAAACTTTAACAACATTCTGGATATCTTGTCCCTCTTTATTTAAAGGAAAAAAAATTGAGCAAAGGGTCTCACAAATGAAAAAGCATTATGATATTTCCTCTCATAATAATGTTGTACCCGACTTTCAGATTTCGATAATAATCTTTGTATGGCTTTTTTTTGCAGGTATAAGATTCACTGTATGATATTGATGTTTCTTTCTGAGGATTATGGTACAGAAGAGATCTTATTTGCATAATCCGGAACATTTTGTGAAGTCAGGCTTCTTTTTGTTGTTGAATCTCAGGCTTCTTTTTTGTTGTTGTATCTTAAGCTTGAATTTGCATTCTGTAAAGTCATTCTCATTCATTAACATTTATAATACCATGACTCCAAGTCTGGAAGGTTACATAGCATATCACAGAAGAATCTTACGCTGTAATCCAAGTTGTGAAAGAAATATTATAGGGCTAAAATGACATAGAGAGCAGTCAATTATTGTAAGTTCGCATATCTTTGTTAATCAGAGACTCCTGCATCATGAGCCTTGATTGATCCCAACACCATAAATCCTTCATTTTCGTCTAACTTTAAGACATCAATGAGTAACATGTCTTCCAGAATTGTTGACTGAGACTGCCGTTGTTATGTTGATTAACCAAATATGGTTCAGAACTAAGATAATTCAATCTCTCTCGGCAAAATCTGCTAGTGCTAGAGCATGAACAGGATCAGACACTCTAGCATTAGCTTCAATTATCATAGTCTCAGCCGCTAAAGCTTGTTCTGATGGCTTAGCTTAATACATTCAAGAAGAATTTACAAAACTACTACCAAAAGTAGATAAAAGAAAGAAAAAAACGGCACACTTGGTAGACTACTGTTGCCCAATGGAGCACCGAATTTGAAAAACTAACATTTATCCTAGTGCCAGCAGCTGGTGCCCATGACAGGACTCACTCAATTCATTGTCAGTTTGAAAGATCCGACTGTTTCTCTCTTTCCAAAGAGTCTACACCACTGCTCTTGGAATGAAGTTCCATATGAGTCCAGAATTGTTGAGGATAAAAGAGCAGACAGTGTCAGGGAAAACTCAAGCCCAGTCTTTGTACTGCTTAGCTGGTACCGACTCTCTCAAGGCTAGTTGAGAGACCTCATGCCGACCGTAGTTTTATCTGCATTTCTAGTTACCCATAGCCAAGCAGCTAGTTTGAACCGGATATCTGTTCCCTAGTTAGCCATTGAATCGGTCTGATGCAAACAGGTCAAACACTTGTCAACAAAAAATAAGAAAGAGGACGACCGCATGTCCAATAATCACTCCACATCTACGTTGGAGATGAATTCCATAGCCTATATAAAGAAAATGACCTAGTCTCCCAAAGGAAATCTACATCTACACATTGAGAGACCAAAGCGGCGGAAGGAATTAGGGTTCTTCTTTTTTTTTAATCTGAAATTGAAGAAATTGAATGGAGTTCTGTAAATTGAAGAGTGTTGGTAATTTTGTATGGGAATGTGGTGATATTTCCATTAGAAATCAAAAAGCATTATGATATTTCCTCTCAGAACAATCTTGTACCAGACCTCTACAGCATTTTCTATTCAGAATTCTGCTTGGTGTGAGAAGAGAGATTTTGTAGTATAATATGTAATCAGAAGGCTTTGAGGGCATTATTAAAAATGGAATTGTGATCAGAAGAAGGAAGAGAGAAATGGTGGCTTGGGAATATTGGAGAATAGTGGAGACTGTTGCTGCAATGGGTGTATTCCTACCTGATTCTGGTAGTTTTCTCTTATTTAAAAATGGAATTTATCAGTTTGGAGCTTACATTTCGATTGTTAGACAAAGTTTTCTTTGTGAATCTATAAATGTTGTTAGTGTTTCATGTTGGAAGTCTTTATATATCTCAAAGCTTGAATTGATATCTCCCTGCATTTTTGTTGGTGAGTTGAATCAGTTCTGTTAATCACTCCTATTTACCTGACAACATTGTTCATAGTTTGTTACACATCAACTGGTTCATATCAGAGGCTGTAATTCAAGTTGTGAAAGAAATATTTCATTAAGAATTTTATTTGTTTATAAATCTAAAAGCATCCAGTTTCTGTAATTTATCTTTGTATGAACCCTTAGTTTCAATGAATGTTTTGCAATTATCAATGAAATGAGCAGTGTCTGCCGGTTTTGTGAGAGTAGAATAATGTCTCCTCAGCTTGTGCTTAGCTCGGTTCCCTGCCTCTTGCCTTTTTCATTGATGATAGTTGGACAACTTGACAATTAATACCAACTCTTCTCGCTAAAAATCTAATTGTAGATTTATGGTGCTTCACTTCGACCATAGCAGTGTCTCACATATTAGTATATGCTGATAAAAAACTAGCAAATGGCCTTATGCCATTATAATTAACTTGGGTAGTTGGGAAATTGGACAATTCTTCATTTTGTTACAGAAATGCATAGATGGAGAAAGGCAATTTTGTCAAACATTAACAACTTGGGAAATATATTATATAACTAACACACTACATTTGAGAAAGTGATGAACTTACTGTAGACTACTGCCAATTTCTTGCAGGGAAGGCGATGGCACTCCCCCTTGTGGTGATGAAGAAGCTCCATCCGATTGAAATTGTTGTTGCATCACTCCACTGCGCTGACGAAGAAATTGGTTTTGTTGATTACAAAACCAAGTTCAGAAGTAAGATTATCCAATTTCTGTGAAAGGGTCTCAGCAATTCCTGCCAACCCATGGACAGGATCAGACATTCTAGCCCTTGCCTCCATTATCATTGTCTCACCCGCTAAATGCTGTTCGGTGTAAGCTGATTGGATTAGCCTTCTCAAGTTGCTTGCGCCAAAAGCTTTAACAGCATACTGGAAATCTTCTCCCCCTTTGTCTGAAGGGGAAATTGGAATAAAGGATCTCAGAAATGGAAAAGCATGATATTTCATCTCACGCTGTTGTTTCCTTCTGAGGATTTTATTTGCATATTCTGCAACATTTTCTCTTTTGATCTCTATGAGATGTTTTAGGAGTATAATATGTTGTAATCTGAAGGCTTTGATCTAATATTATCATGTAATAAGTACTTAATCAGAATGAAAGCTGATATGCTTTCTTCTTTTGAAGAGGATCCTGAGATCTGTAAGAAAGCTGTTTGTGCTCTCTACCCACAACAAATTATCTGAAGACGCCAAGGGGTTGTTCCATTGCAGTGATGTGCTTAGGTATGTTAAGACCTCTCCAGTTTCGCTGCTAAAATATATTGTCTTGTTCAGTGTTGCCAGAATATGAAAGCTTGTTGGTTAAGTTCACATATATATAGAGTATGTTAAATTGCTTAATCTATTCCATGGACTGTTTTCATATTCTGCTGCTGAATTTAGAAGTTGTTTGCTTAATAGCATATATAGCGATATTATGTAAGTGATGCGATTCCTCTAATATTTGGTTTGAATTTCAAAGAGTATCCTCCCATTTTGGTAGAATTTATAGCCTTATTACTTGCATATCATAGTGTATGAAAGCTTATCTTTTTTCTTAGGAATCAAACTGTGTCAGGGCTAATCCCGATCAAAATGTAGCACGTCCTATCCTGTTGAATCAAACTGTGTCAGGGCTAATCCAAAAAAAACTTGCTGATGAAGAAGCTCCCTTAGCATCATCTGACTCAATACCCTGGCAGTGCACCAAGATACTGTCGCCTGCAATTTGAATTCAAACTCTAACTTTGTTACGGACCAGAAATTGACATAAGAAAACCTCAACTTTGATGAACCTGATGGGACACTCCGAATAGTTTAGGACAACCGGAAAACAATCCATTTCGTCAGGTGTTAGCGCTATAACGGCGATGGTTTTCTATTGTTTAGTAGACATTGCAGGACATTTGGCAAAGAGTAGTTGATGGCCAAAAAGATGTATGATGTAATAATAATAATGCTCATACCTGGCAAGTATAAGCATTAACATTCAATAGTATGGAGCAACAACAAAAAAAGGCGAAAAACTAAGGCAATAATTTGCAGGCTCCAAAATTGCTATTTCAATAGACTGAATCCATAAATGATCACATGTTTTCAGACGTTACCAAAAAGCCGATAAAGTTGACAAAATTTGCACATAAGAATGCATTCCAAAATTCCTATGAAAATGAAAATGCAATAGAAGTACCATCCACTACCTATGTTTCCGGGCTATCAAAATTTGCTCCTATGTATTTTGTACTACTTGGTATATTTTTTGAACTCTTTCACTTTAGAAACAATCTTCGGCATCTGCTATTCCATTGACATTCACATCAATGAAAGCTCCCAAAACTTTTCTGTTCTTCATTCATTGAAATTACTCGACTCCCTTTACAGTTGAATCAACACTTCATTGAAATTGCTCGATATCAGTAAGAATACTACAGCCATCTTCTTCCAGCAAAGGAGATGGCACTGCCGTTAGTTCTGATGTAAGTGTCTCAGCAATTCCTGGTAACCCATCAGACATTCTACCTCTTGCCTCCATTATCATTACTGTCTTAGCCGCCAAACATTGTTCCATCTTAGCTGATTTCATTAGTTTTCTGAAGTTACTTTTACAAAAAACTTTAATAACATACTGGAATTCTTCTCCCCCTTTATCTGAAGGGAAAATTGGAGCAAAGGGACATTCTAGCAGACATTTTTTCTTATAATACTTACATGCTGCACAGGGTTTCTTATCTCTCCCCATTTTCACTCCAAATTCTACAAAAACAAGAAGAAAATCAGACTGCAGTAGTGAGAATTGTTGGAAATTATAATTTGTAATCTAGAATAATCTAAATTAGTTTAGAAGAGTGTAGAAGTCAAAGGTTTGGAATTAGCTAGTTAGTCTAATTAGTTTAGTAAACTCTTGAAGTAGCTAGAGTAGGTAAAGTCAAGAAAGTTCTATGGTGTGAACGGTTGTAATTAAAATCAAATTGTTATGTAAAGAAGGTCCTATATGGGGGCTTGTAGAGGTCTCTAGAGTATTCTAGGGAATCTAGTAGTTGGTTTTATGAGCCTATAAATAGACCTTTATAGTATCATTTGTAAGTTGTAAGAAGCAAGAAGTGATTAATAAGATTAAGAGTTTGTGAGAGTTTAAGAGTGAGTCTTGCTTCCTAGGAGCTCTATACGAGCAACATAACCATGCTCGTATATCTCCAAAGTTTGTTTCCAAATTCCAACATGGTATCAGAGCGGAGGATCAATCCATATGGGACGTCAAAGTCGTCTGCGTAAATTGAAATCGTTTATGGAGTCCGAAAGGAGATGAAAGGTACGACTCTCAACTATGTGCAGTTTGAGTGTTTGAGTTTTGGTTGTTTGTTTTAGATCCCCATATGTATCACCCATGTCTACGAAAAAAAGAGAATTAACAACAAGAAAGTTGCGAAAAGAGAAAGAAGATATTGCTCGTGTGAAGGTCCAGTTTAAGTTAAATAGTTTTGATATGTAAAAGAGTCTCCATGAAATGAAAGTGAGAAAGAGAAAAGAGAAATTGTAGGGAGTGCATGTGGAAAAGAGTGCACTTTCAGACATGGCATGAGAAAAGCCATGTTGTCACGAGATGCTAATCCTCTACTCATGACGAAAGGTAGCCGAGTGAAGGCTACATGAAAGTCGAGTGAAGGCTTGGAAGGCCGCGTAAAGGCCGGGCCGAGTGAAGGCCGAGACTGTGGGACCGCACCCACTGGGAGGCTAGCAGAGTGATAAGCTAGCTGGAAGAAAAGAGGATGGAGAAAAAAAAAAGATTTGGAGACACTATGAGAAGACGAGGCGATGTCGACGCAATGAAATGTCACAGACATGAAAGAAGAGAAATTACAGCACGAGCACGAGAAGTGAAGAATTGGGTGAAGATCGAAACCACGAAATGGAGATTACAAATTAGGAGGGGATGTTGGAAATTGTAATTTGTAATCTAGAATAATCTAGATTAGTTTAGAAGAGTGTAGAAGTCAAAGGTTTGGAATTAGCTAGTTAGTCCAGTTAGTTTAGAAAACTCTAGAAGTAGCTAGAGTAGGTAAAGTCAAGAAAGTTCTATGGTGTGAACGGTTGTAATTTAAATCAAATTGTTATGTAAAGAAGGTCCTATATGGGGGCTTGTAGAGGTATCTAGAGTATTCTAGGGAATCTAGTAGTTGGTTTTATGAGCCTATAAATAGGCCTTTATAGTATCATTTGTAAGTTGTAAGAAGCAAGAAGTGATTAATAAGATTAAGAGTTTGTGAGAGTTTAAGAGTGAGTCTTGCTTCCTAGGAGCTCTATACGAGCAACATAACCATGCTCGTATATCTCCGAAGTTTGTTTCCAAATTCCAACAAGAATGGAACAAACAAGAAGATGGGTTTTGAAGAAAAGGGTTTGAAGTTGATTACTCAGACCTTAATTAAAATGGGGACTGACAATCGCAATAAAGTGGGTATTCACTATAAGAGAGCGTGATGCTCATGCTAATTACTCAGACCTTAATCACAAAAATTAGTAGTTAATCATAATTTTTACTGTTAATCTCTCTCACATGTACACAAATCCAACTCAGTACCTTGGGAGTGCACCAAAATAATCATAGCAACTAAACACACAAAAAATATTTCCCTTTCGTTTCAGACCAGAAACAACATCCATATCCATAAATAATTTGATGGTGCCAAGTTTCCCCACAATACTATTGTGACATTAGTAGGTCTTTAGCACACCTCTCTCTGGTCAGTCACAAAACTTAGGTAGACTAAATCAGCTTGAAAGTGGTATCGCTACGAAATATAATGTCGCCTGCATTTGAATTCGAGCTCTAACTTCGTTACGGACCTGAAATTGGCATAAGAAAACTTCAAATTTGATGAACCTGATGGGACATTCCATATTAGTTTGGGTCTACGGGAAAACCGGCCAAGTACTCTCTAAGTGTCCATATGTTTACGAACTGCAACATAGTAACACAATCGCTTATCACAAGTAGGAAGCAACAGTGGCGGAACTAGAAAATGAATGTTAGGGTGGCTTGAAAACAAATTGGTTTGACTTGGGATGGATTAAGCCTATTGTTTAGGCTTGATTCCCGGAAAACCGGCCAAGTACTCTCTAAGTGTCCATATGTTTACAAACTGCAACATAGTAACACAATCGCTTATCACAAGTAGGAAGCAACAATGGCGGAACTAGAAAATGAATGTTGGGGTGGCTCGAAAACAAATTGGTTTGACTTGAGCTGGCTTAAGCCTATTGCTTAGGCTTGATTTTTTGTAACCAAATATAATTGCACTATAAAATGTTATCTTTTTTTGGACCTTGGGCTGGCTTAGTCTTTTTAGCTGACTGACTGACCTGACATGGATTCTATTTAACAATGGGCCTCTATAAAATATTTGGCTTTAGGCCTCCTGAAACGTTGGACCGGGCAAACAACAGTCTGCAACCAATGACATCCTCACCACTCTCTGCAAACCCATTCTCAATGTGTTACAGTCCCGTTTTCTACGTGGTGCTCATTATTTTTATGTGATGCTCAACTGCTTATAAAATTGGACAAATAAATGGTGCACCATTTGATTCCGGCCGAGTCAGATCCTTTATTTTATGTCACTTTCTCAATCAGCAAAACATAAACACGTCTTAATATTTCTACCGAACTGCTAACAAGAAGCCAACCATATCATCTTAAACCCTCCAAGAAACCTCCCTATCTTGCACTGAAAATGCTTCCTTCCTTTTGTTCCCCTGTCAACTAAACTCTCGTTAATGACCAAGGCCAAGGTTGGTGATTGGATCACGACACGAGACTGCTATTGATATATTAAATAGAAAAAAACATATTTTGTGACCGGATTACCTGATATTGATATCAAACAAATTTGAAAAACAAGCATTGGTATCATAAACAATCAATTACTCTCTCCGTTCCACTTTAGATGATGTTTTAGGAGTTTTCACGCAGATTAAGAAATGAAAAGAGATATAGAGATTTTCCATCTATACCCTTAAGAAAAGTCTTCAAACATTAATTGCTATTAGGGAACTTAAAAACAAACTTATAGTTCCAAGACAAAATGTTAGGGTGTTATTGGAAATTTTGTGGAAAAATATGAAAACCTTCAAGTATTGTGGAACAAAAAAATAACCCTAAAACATCATCTAAAATGGAACGGATGGAGTATAAGTTTGAATTACGGTGGACATGAGCTATAATCAACAACAACAACAAATACTATCATATGCGGTAGTTCCTTATTAGGCTAAAATTGTAATAATTGAAGGCACTAACATAGACTCTTGTCTGGTGTGAAATGAAACACTTTCCTTAGAGCACAAGAAAGAAAATGCAAAAATGGTAGTAACCATTGTTAGAGCACTGCTCAGTCAACCTCGCATGCGTTGCTATCTCAAGAATGTTTGTCAATGTTAGTGATCAAAACTATAAGTCTTGATTTCTAGTCTCTTATAGCTAAGTCTCGGACTAGGATAGTAAGTGTAGTTGAGCTCAAGGACTTCATGGAGATTCATCAGACAAGTAGAAGATCTACTCAAGGAACCGGTGGAACTTCTCGACAAAAAGGTATGTGAAGAGAACTTATCTATCACTCAAACGTCTATATATTCTATCTCCTACTCTTTGAGACAAAAGTCGTATGCTATATATATATATATATATACTAGATCATGCATATTTGGTATTTCAAGCTGAGTATATCTCGCCTATCTATATCTCGAAATATGAGTTGGTAAGCTTTTCGCTTCGACCAAGTTTATCTTCACCTAGTGACGAAAGTCATGTAAAGTTTCAATCACTTTGAAAATTGCTCTGACAAAAAATGGTCTATAAATAACGGATGTATAATGTCCTCTGAGAATGTTTCAATGTTTGGAATGAGAGTTTAGATTACATAACCATGGATTCCTTGAACCGAAGTTGTCGAACTTTGTTGATCAAGAGAATCGAAAGGATTGCATGTTGCCAAGTCCGAGAACTCAGTCCGCAAACTGCTGAAGTTCTCATCCCGAGAATTTTTGATGAAGTTGACAAACTATTTGCGTGAGCTAAGTCCGCGAACCTAGCCTGCGAACCAGAGAAGTTCTCAAACCCGAGAATTTCTGGTGGAGTTTGTAAAATTTCTCCGGTACCTTAAGTCCGCTAACTTAGTCTGCGAACTTGAGTTGGTTATATATCTAAAGATGATTTCTGAACTTAATCTTAAAAGACTAAGGAATGATTTTGAAAACCGTGGCTATTAAAGTTCATGAACCAATTCATGTGGATCGAATCATCTTTGCTTCAATTGTATCTTCTGTGTTACATAAGATCTCATAGCAATTGAAAAACTACCTAACTAGTTCATCTGAGTCTCTTGAACTAGTTATGATGAGGAAGAACATGGTTGGTATGAAAAGCTATAGTGGCTAACCTTTTGGTTTATCATTGTTGAACCAACAATATACACATTTGGGTGCGGTTAACAAACCTAGAGGCGTGCATTTCATTTGTGTGTGACAAGCTAAGTTTTTGATCTAATGGTTGAGAAATATTATCTTGGATCTAAATCAGGTTTCATCTAACGGTGAATATTGATTGCTTTGTAACTAAGGCAAAACACTGATTTGAAAGACTATATAAGGGGAAATCTAGAAAGCTTGCAAAAATAATCCCCACATATTCGTGTGATACTAGTTTGCGTGCAAGAGTTGATTCTCCTTTAACCTTTGGTTTTCTTCTTCTAAAACCAGGTTAACGACTTAAAGACTTCATTAGGATTGTGAAGCCAGACCGATACTACTTTTATCATAGTTGTGTGATCTGATCTTGCATCTTCCATCGTACGAGTACAATCATATTGATTGGCTTGAGATCGTGAGAGTTCTCCAAAAGGCAAGATATAAAAAGTAATCACAAACACCTTCGTCTCATTTTTTGTGATTCCGCAACATCTTGTTCGTTATTCGATTAAGATTGTTGTGAGGGGATTGATTAATCTACTTCGGGAATATAAGACCGAATTATAAATTGATTCCTATTCACCTTGATTTTATCAAAAGACAAAACAAACTCTTTTAGGGTTTATCTGTGGGAGACATATTTATCCTTCGATAGACTTGTCTGTGTGAGACAGACTTGTTTATTGTTAAAGCCTTCGATTTTGGGTCGTAGCAACTCTTAGTTGTGGGTGAATCATCCAAGGGAATTAAGTAGTATCCTGCTGGGATCAGAAGCGTAGGGGTGCAACTGTACCTTGGTTCAGTGGGAGACTAATTGGGTTTCAACAATAATCCAGTACGAAGTTAGCTTGCAGTAGGCTAGTGTTTGTAGCGGTTTAATACAGTGTGTATTCAAGCTGGACTAGTACCCGGATATTTTCTGCATTTGCGGGTTCCTCGTTAACAAAACTTCTGGTGTATGTATTTATGTTCCGCATTATATTTGTTATATAATTGAAATAATACAGGTTGTATACGATTAAGATCATCAATTGGAAATCTGACCTTTGGTTGTTGTTTGATATTGATTAATCCTTGGACACTGGTCTTTGGCACCGTCCAAGTTATCTCTCTTTGATAAAGACTCACATATTTCTATTTTCTTGAGTAAAGATCAAATCGAGAGATTGAGATATAAACTCGTTGATATACTTTTAATTGATTGAGTCTTGTTGATTCTCTTAAAAGTCTATTCGAGTTAGTCCATACAGATTGCTAATCGAAATATTGGTTAGTGTTGTTAGAACCCCTCTTTTTCAATTGGTGTCAGAGCACGCAAACACGTTTAAGACCTCATAAGTCTATGTTTGTGGAAATCTGAGTCTGTGAACAGAATCTCATAGACATGCCGAAATGTCTTCTAAAGCTGTCAACTTTGTCAAGTGTCTCGGAAATACCTCAAAGGATCACTCCTTAGATGATTCTTCCGAATCCCGAGGTAACAAGACTGTCCCATCTTGTGTTGGTCTTTCTTCCTCAAATGAGACATTAGATATAATGGTAAAGGCTGAAATGGAGATCACCAGAATTGTAAAAAAAATTATTGAGTTTTTTGATCTACAAGATCATGATAAGCTCACTGATGATTTTGAAAGTCTATCGATCGTGAACATGCACTTTATGACATTATAGGGCCATTCTCTATGGAAATCGAGAAACTTCTTCAAGAAAACAATCTACAGCGTGAAAAAATTTGTGATCTTCAAAAGCTGATTAAAGAAAGATCAGTTAGAGAAAAATGTTTGATCAAGACTCACTCATCTGATCTAGACAGACTTCGTGTTGAGAAAGAGAAACTTGAAGCATCACTTGTTCTATCCCATGGACAGTGCAAATCCTTGGAAAAGGAAAACTCTTCCTTAAAAAGAAATTCTTCTGCACAAACTAACTTTCATGAGTCATTGTACAGAATAAAATTTCCTCCAGATGAAGATTGTGTCAAAAAGGGTTTTCGTAACTTACAATCTTAATTCTCTGACGGCTATGAAGTCTAAACAAGTGTCAGTTGTTGCTTCTCCTCCAAGAACCTGTAGCTTCTGTGGAAAAGGAAATCACTATGCTATCCATTGTTTTTCCAGAGAGAAACAAAAAATTTATCTTCGTAATTTGCTCCTATCAACGGCCAATGGAACAAATAGTCAGCCGACTATCGCAATGAATCGAATACCCATAGAAAACCAAGAATCTTATAAACATGAATTTCTTTCTAGAAGTCATCACATGGCACATGTATATTCTTGTCGAACAAACTCTGATATTTCTGATGAAAGTATCCCCTATGTTTATAAGAATGGTTTTGGTAAATCTAAATCTAGAAAATGGATTCCCATGTATTTTGATCCGCTTGAACCAATTACAAGAGGTCTTAGATTTATTCCTTAGAAATCCATCAGAAGGATATGCTAAACATGTTATGTCTTATTTTTCTGGACTGTGGGATAATCAAAGAAGGAAGGCTAAATAAAAACAATGTTCATTTAATGAGCTGAATGATCATACTTGTGAAAATTAATCACAAGGTTGATATCTCACCTACCAAAAATCCTAGTTGTGTGAGAATTGAATATGTATATTCTTTGCAAAGTAACTCTGATTATCTAGCTAATTTCTTATCCCTCTTAGACGGATAATCAATCGCATACCTTTGCATGAGTATTTTGATCCTTACTTTATACTAAATGTTTTTGTTTTTTTTTATTTCAACTTGGATTTTAAAAAACTAAAAGTTTTTTTTTCTTAGGGGGATTTCTCAGTTATCCCCGTACAGGTACATATACGGTTTTGGGCTTTGTCTCGTATACCTATCTTGTAAACCCTAATTCTCTCCAAATATTTATATACCCTTCCTATAGAGTTAAATCTTTTCACTCTAGGTTTCTCTTCAATGGACTCTTCTTCATGGGATTTGCATGAATACTTTGTTGATAATGGTATATACTTTGAGTTTAATAAAGAGAAGGGGACTCTTGTTGAAGTGGAAGGATCTTTTCCTCAATCTCCTGTTTCCTACTCAGATTTTGGGGAGAAGATTCCAACTAAGGTGATTATTGATACTCAGCAACTTGTTGGAACAATAAAGTATCTTGATGCTGTAAGAACTGAGTTGGAAAAGGTTAAATATAACCTTGCTCTCATGAAGAATCGGGTTAAAAAGCCACCTATAAAGGATTTTCCATCAAAGGTTGCAGAGGTTGCTATCGCTCATAAGCTCAATAATCACAAGACTCATGAACCGTCCGTCTGATGTTGTTAGAATCCGTTTTTTGGCTTAAGAGTCTGCTTTTGATTTAGTTCGCCTAGTATGTCTTCTTTTTGTCTTAGTTACAAGAATAACTAGTGCCTTGAATAACGATCATTGTGACTACACATAGCTATTATTTTGATTCATCTTCTTATTTTTAGGTTTTTGGTTTAAAATTCTAAAACTATTGTGGAAGATGTTTTTGCAGTATTTAATCTTTATGGTTTATTATATTGCAATTGTTATGGGATTTTGGTGTTTATGTTCGAGAACTTGTTATCCCATATTTTGTCAAAAGTAAAATCGCTTATGATCGGTATTCATTTATTGGTTTAAGAACGAATGGACTTTTGACAAATACAAAAGTTAAGCCTATATTGCCAATCTCTGACGGAAGATATGTTAAAATCTTTTGTGTGCAAGGATGATGTCTATTAAATATTATTATCTATTTAATGATTGAAAATAGAATGAATCCTTGTATTGTATCCACGGTTTTGATCTTTATTGATCCATATTTTTATTTACCGTGAAGGCTCCATTGTGTGTCTAATGTTGAGCACGATACAACTAAGTCAATTAATTTTGGCTTTTTTGGTTGTTCTATGAGATGCTATATGTTGAGCATTATGAACTAAATTAATCAACTTGTTTGGTTATTTAGTTTGTACTCTATAAGTTTTTTCTTGTGTTGAGTACATGTACGGTTAAGTTAGTTATGTTCTATGATGAACTTAGTCGGTGTTCCATAAGTTCTCTTATGTTGAGCCAAAATAATTGAATTGATCACCTCCGTGGTTAGTTTGATTTTGTATTCCCATTAAATTAGTAATGGGTTTACTTGTGGCTAATTTTATTGAGATTTTTGGATATAAAAATCATTTACATGGTTTTGATGTCCAATTAAGTCCTTTGTTTCTTTTGAAATTAAGGTCGCTCTTGTTGTTCCCTTTGGAATGACATCAAATGGGGGAGAGTTATTTTGAACTTATGCTTAATGGTCATATCTTGAGGGGTGTGCGGATGTGGAATTTTAGAGGGGTTATCTTGTATCTTTAAACTCCTTGATGAATGATGTTAGCTTCGGATATGAGATTGCATCTAAATAAGTTGATGTGTGTTCTTTCTTTTGGTCATGATCGCTGTCGTATGCGTCAAAAATAAATTACACTTTCTTACTACTCAAAATATAAATGTATCAAGGGCAAGAAAGGATCGATCCCACAGAGAGGTCTAGATTGTCAAGTTGTTTTGGTTTCCTATATAAAACACCGGGGGTTTTCTGATTTATATATACTAAAATAAAATAAAATAAAAACAAATAAATAAATAAAGCACGCAAATCAAGGATGTGAAATCACTAGTCCAAAAGGGGCTAAATGACGAATGAAGTCTGTTATAAAACATGATTTATCACGGTTTTCATCAGTTATTCGAACCGTTATTTATTTGGTGTGACTCTTTATAAATGACGAATAGATAACGTTATAAAGTATGACGATTATAATTTGTGATTTAAAGTCACGTGGAAAATCTATTATTTAGTACCACGGTTATTATATGTCAAATAATATAACAGTTGATATCCATCATAAATAATATAACAGTTGATATCCATCATAAATGAGGCGTTTAGTACCACGATTATTGTATGTTAAATACCGTAATGATTAATATCTATCATAAATCATATGGCCACTGATTCAGATTTTATGAATCTAAAGTTCTTATATTGGTTCAACTGAATCTGGACGTGAAAAAAAAAATCTGAAAATCAAATAGAATTCTAAAACAACGGTTGAAAATAATTCTTTTATTAATTATCCAAAATAGCATTGGAAAAAGGTAGAATCTCTGGTACAATTTTCAAAATAATTCTAACTATCAGAAATCACAGAATTCAATCTACTATCACCTTGCAACTCTAATTTGGTTGCTCTGCTACTTGATCTATATTATCTTTTGGCCATTTAATCTTATCACCTCTTCAAACATCTCGAAGTACTCCATCTATGATCCACCAGTCTTGCAGGCATAATCGGCATCATTTGGCGTCTTTACTCTATCAACATATGAACATGTAATCACTTTTTTCCTGAATCTTCTGAAAAATCAAACACAAAAAACGAAGATGTCGATGGTAGTTCAACCACCCGTGAATTAAACAAGAAAAACCGAATACATAAGCTTTAGCTGGCATATTGTATCAGAACCCCTTCTCTTCTAAATTATGCCTCCTGAAAGTACATCACAAACCTCATTAGCTATCTGATACATGATATGGGAATAAAAATTTGATAAACAAAAACATTAAGGGTCAAGCAATATAAAGATAAAGAAAAGCATCATTCTTCTACTCTTCCCATTTTGGTTTTAGGTGAATGGCAAAGGAAAAAAAAAACGCAAAAATAAATTGTTAGCTAATATTTCCATCACACAGTGATAATAATAAGTTAACAATGTATACCTGGTGGAAACTGGTGGAAACAAGTAGAGTCAACTCCTGAATTGGTTGAAACCTATGGTTGAGTATAACCAAGATCCTGCAGTCCCATGCCACAAGATACTTAAAACAATCAACTAACATTTAGATGACCGACGACACCAGATCCCTGGTACTGGAAAAAAAATATATATATATATATATATGCATTTTACGAATTGTTTAAAAAGCGTACTAAAATAATCAAATAACTGACGACTTAGGCACTGACCGATGAATTTAAATAAGGTTGTCGCAGCTACTGGTGGTGACGAATCTGATTCAACCACAGATTCATCACCACCAACATTTGTAGCCACCTGACTTTGATGTGACTGAGAGCCTTGTTGGATAAATATGAGCTGTGGTTGTGATTGCGACTGAAACTGTTGAGCTAGAGATTTTTGTGGATGAGGTAATTTTTACTACTGTCATTGCTGAAATAAGGTGAACTCCTCCCACTATAATTAGTGCACATTAAGAGACAAATGAGATCATGTTCAACAACTTAGAGGTGCAAAACCATATTAATGTGAATATTAAAATAATAAGGTAAAGAGAATAATAAGGAAAACATTACCATGCTTTCACTTGTTGCACCGTTATAGTAGTACTTGTACCTTCAGGGGAGGTGTATTCTGACCAGCAACAAGAAGAAAGTACAACCTTCCACACCGGTAGGTGATAAAGCAGGAACTGTAGCCGATGTTATGGAAGACCGGTGAATAGAAGTTGCAGTAGCAAGACTGTTGAAAACTGTCTGCTCTTGATCAATGTTTCATGACCATGGAGGCAACAACGAAAAATATACGGTCAAAAAGCTATACACATAAATAAACTATCCGGCTGATTTTCTTTTTCGAAAACACTATCCATGGCCCAAATTTAGCTTATTATCTACTGAGTTGTCTATATCAGTGTGTTAATTTTTTATATTAGATCATACAATTTTCTCACCAATCATATACATGTCTTTAATTACGAATCAGACATTCTATTTTACAAAATTTTAAAACAAATCTATGCAAACATTAACACAAAAACAAACAGTATAAGTACACTATTTCAGTTTCTAATATCAATTCCTCTACAAGGTTTGAGAACATTTATCATGGCCGTTTTTGATACAAAACCTTGCTCCAATATGCTTAGGTCACTGACTAATCAAAAAAGCATATAGTGTTGAGTTGATTGACAAAACCTAAACTAGCCTTCCAATTAACAGAGTAACATAACATAACCAATACAAAACCTAAACTAGGTTTCCTAATTAACAAATGAATCAGATTGAGTCAGGAAAAAAAAAAGAATACTACAATTATCTATTACAGAAATACCAATTGACTAACCTCCTCCATTGAGTTTCTCAAGTAGTGTTTTTCGTTAGAGACTAGAAGTTGAAGAACTGAGTTTCGGATCAACGGATTCAACAACAGCAGAAGCAGCATCTTTGCTTGCAACGCCTCCTTCAGTATCTCCGCCTAAATTCAACCAATCAAAAAAAAATCCCCAAAATGAAACAAAAACGAAATCTAAAATCGAGAACATAATGTAATTATAAATAAACCTAGAATCATAAATCAAATCGGATTTTGCTATGAAAACCCTAGAATCTTACACAAAAAAATAGATCTAATCAAATCCAAATTAAACAAGAGAAAACGAAGAAGAAAAATCATACTTGAAGTAAGGGTTTGCTTAATGAGAAAAAATTGTTGCTACTATGATCGGATTCATTGGAGAATCTGGGGAGAATGAAACCGAAAAAAGAGAAGTTCAAGAGAGAAAGGAGAAGATAATTCTTTTTTCTTTTACTTTCTGCCGTGAACTGTTCTTATTTTTAAGAATTCATTATGGGCTTGATAGAATGGGACTGGACCGATGAAAGGTTTATGGTATACATGCTAGTGGATAACCGGTCTTCAAACCTTTTGAGACGTAGCCTTATAATATGCCTAGACACTTTGGGCACGCAAGAGAAAACTGGTGTGGGGCGTATATAGACATAAAATATTTATCGGATATATTCCGTGATTTAATTTCGACCCATTAAATCACACACTTATTAAATTATCATGTTTGAGAATGACAGTTTGCCGGCGTTAAATGGTGGGTCCAACTATTTTCATGTAATATGACGGAATTTGTTTGTGAAACTCTAATCATATAATTAATTTGTCATTTAAAAACGTGATTAATAGCCCTTTCTGGACTAGTGAATATTGGGTAAAGGTTTCATCTTCAATTATAAGCAAGTTTTTGAATATATGAATATAATTCGTATTTAATCTCGCTATCATCAAAAGCCCTAGAATACCTTATTGCATAAATACTCCGTAAATTTCCTAAGTCATCAACACACACATTAGAGCTGCGTATGTGAATTCTACCTAAAGAATAACCTAACGCCTTACGCTAATTAAGTTCAATTCCTAGGAGCGTTAAGTTTCAGAAATAGGCTAATCAATGCAATTGTAATACATTGCGCAAATAATTCGAACAAAGGTCAATTTCTACATATGATTACAAGAGTGTATCACTACAAACCGTAATCATATCATGCTACTCGTATTCAAGGTTATCGCTTGATGAAAACCCAAAAATGGCTATAGATATGGATGTATGTTCAATCAATTCTAGACTCAACCAAACAAACATTCAATCATATTGCAATACATCAATCATCCAATTATTATAAACCGTAGAAAGTGAACGATGGTTTTGAGAGAAAAGTAATTCATAAAAATCAAAACTTGTTTTCAAAATCCAACTACATCTTTAACCAATAATAAAAACTTAGTTACTCATGGCATATGAGTTCATAACAAGAAGGAAGAGAAAACCTATCATGTTTCTAAACCCTAGAACCCAAAAATAGCAGCAGCTCTCCCTCATGGAGATATATCTAGGTTTAGAGAAAAAGTTCTAATTATATGCCTCTCCCAAAAGGATACCCAAAATTAGGTCAAGTTCTCAAAATCCGTCCCAAATTCGTCCACCAAGCCCATGTGTGAGAAATATGTCTCTGGAATTTTTGGGTTCAAAACCGGTCGCCGGAATTGTTGACGTCATTTCTGAAATCCGGTCATTGTTGCCGGAATCCGGCCACCAGAAAATTATCTCCGACCACATTGCCTGCAATTCTAAATACCACCTTGAGTCAGTTCAAGCCATCTCTTCCCTGTTTTGAGTCTCAGATTTAGATCAGCTCCCATTTTATGCAGTTCAGACCTGCAACATACTAGCATGTATCACCATTAGCCATTGCACTCAAATCTGAGTTGCTCTCCAGCCATGATGGTTGTACACCCTGCAATTCTTCCCCACCAGCTAACTGCCTAGCCATTTCTCAAACCATCCACACCTACAAATGCAGCTGCAACATAATCATTACTCCCATTACATTACAGTCCCATTTACAGTACCACCACCAGCATTCTCTCTTGAACTTGCAATTCTCAACACCAACAGCCCACCAACTTCACAAGCCATTGTTACCACCAGCTTCAGCGCTATTTCAGGTCCTTCCTACAACACCATCATCATCTCTTGAACTATGTCAGTTCATCAATCTTCAACTCAAGCTCAGACTAACTTCTCATGCTCTGCAATTGCTATCAGAGCTCATCTCATTAGCAGTAACACCATTATCTCCACCTGCATTCCTTGAATCTGCTATTGAACTCACTACAGCTTAATAACCTGCACATTAAGCTCCTTCCTTGCAATCCAACTCCAGCAACAGTGCCACCTTCAAAACCCCATCAGTAACAACTCCATTCTATGTGCTCACGAACCAGATAACATCAACACAAGCATACACCTGAGTCATCTTTTCTTCATATAACAGCAGCATCCACTATCTGCACCTGTACCTTCACCTGTCCTAGCATACATTCTATGATAGCTGCTTCACCTGCATTATCATGAACTGTAGCTACAACATCGACCATCATGCAGCTCCGTTGCGCCAAAACCCAAACTCAGTAAAATCACCACATGTAGTCTTGCACACAACCAGCTTAATAACTCCTTGGACCCAACCGCAACTACTCCCTGTAACATCCACCAGATTCCAATTGCAACTGCAGCTTCAATTCCTCATATGTGCTTCCAGCTGCAGCAACTATACATCTCCTGATTCTTGCTTAACTCTGTCAGTTCAAACCACTTAAATCCATCCAGAAACCCATTTCCCTGCAATTCACTGCCACCATCCAACAACAATCCATGGCTTAGCCTGCAATTCAAATCTCCTACCTACTCCAGCAGTAAGACACCAACACTACACCTAAACATACATCTAAATTCTTCATATCACCAAAAGAGTTTCATAACTTCAACCACAAACTTGATATCAATTGCTGCATCTTATTCTGTAGCATAATAACATCTTCACTGCCATACTTCCAATCTCAGTAACCCTTGAAAATCAACATTCCCTTCTTTCTTCATTTCCTGAATCTCCACCATGACAGCATCACTTGCATCTCAGGCACTCAATTGCAGCTGCAATACATTCAACATCACTGGTTGCTTCAATCTCAGCATCAACTCATATCAATTTATTTTATTATCAGCATCAGTGAATCTCCTCTTTAACTCATACCAACTCAAATCGTCTTTAACCCATCCATTCATAATCCCAGATAAATTTAACAATCAGTTCATCAATCGCAACTTCTCTTCATTCTCAGATAAACAACCAATAGAAACACACCATCTCAATCTGTTCTTCCCTCTGAATTCTCTATCAATTCCTCAAATCCCATGAACATCAACAAATTCCTTCTAATTCTCTGCCAAATTAACCCACTGCCTTAATTCTTACACCAATTCTGAGATCTGATCTTGAAACCCTTGCATGTGTTAATCGTCATCTGTTGTTGCAGTGATCATCCTCATTTATTTAACAGACTCCGAGAAATCCCATCGCCTCAGCTACAGCTTCTTACTTACCCTTCTCAAATCATGTTTTTCTATTTCACTCTTCTCTGAACTCAAAAGAAAATGGTTGAGAAATCAATTTTCTGCTGAAGTCTAGGGCCTGGTAATGAGTGGGATTTATCTAGGCACCATTACCCTGATAAGGGATGCCAAAACCAGCAGCCTCTAAAGTCTAAACAAACTCAGCTGATCCTCCCCCTATCCTTGGCTTTACTCCCAATAGCACTTGCAACGAAATGACGCTTATCTCTTTTCCGCCTATTTCTTCTTCTTTTGCTCTCAATGACTCCAGAGAACCTATAACACTCAAAAGCATACATAAGACACATAATTCACACGAAAACATAGCAAAGAAAGCATAAACTATAGATATAAATGAAGGTGTTTATGACACCTATCAAATTCCCCCACACTTAGACTTTGCTAGTCCTCGAGCAAATCAAATAAAACAATTATAAAACATACATACAACTACGTCTCGTCGAGTCTACGGTCACTTTTAGCATAAATAACAAGCCTTTTAACCCCTAGGTGTCCCTAGTGGACGAGTTTTAGTCTCGTGAAGGTTTGCAAGAGGTCTGCCTAAAAAACCTATATTTCCAAATCCGTCTACCTGTGACAAATCGATGAACGAAACCAAAATGTCTATTGAAGGAGGTACCCTGATGTGAATTCAGTTCATATATAAATAAATTAAGCTTTTCTTAGAAAGTCAAACAAACCACAATACTCGGAATCTGACTAACCACAATCACAATGAAAATATTAAGAAGATGGATATAGAAATAGATGTTGGCGAATGTTAATAAGTGATCGGTGTTTCCCATATCTGTCTGAAGGTCACCGCCAAGATGAACCTAATAATCCTATTGGATTGAGCTACTGGTCTGAATCTAGTGTCAACACACTAGCATATACAAGGGAACCAGTGGTCAACAATCTTAATTCTACATTAACTCAACCGGCATATACAAGGGAACCAGGAGTCGACTTTATTCAACAATAATAATAAAAAAAAAATTCTTTTTCACTTTTTTCACTTTTTTTTTTTTTTTAGACAGCATGAGTAGATCTTTTGGATCCAAGCGCATGCTTCTTGTCAGCAAGAATGTGATATTTGCCTTGGATCCTGCATTCCACGCTTGTTTAGGCGACGGAGACAGGGACAACGTTTCACACATACTGCTATCCAAGTGTCTTTTTTTTTTATTTCGATTGGTCTAATTGGTCGGTCTCTTTTTTCTTTTTCTTTTTTCTTTTTTAGCAACTCAATCACTCTATTTCATCCTAGCAGTAATAACAAGTCGATGTTTAGTGACCCACCAAAGCACTTAGAGAACAATAGATAAATATGGAAAAATAAAAATAGAACGTGATATGGTGATATTCCGAGATATGGTAACAACTATCATATTATTGCTAACACTTGAATAATTCTATCCCTTTTAGTTAATGGGTTCCTCAACTCCTCCATCCAAGATGGTTCCATCCATTTAGATTGATAGTGTCATCCTACAGGCCCATGATTCTAGGTTTCGGAGTGTATAAAGCAATTTTTTTTTTTTTTTTTTAAACAAGGGAAACTAACAAGGCTAAAAACTCTATATGAGAACACTCCCCCACACTTAAAATTTACATTGTCCTCAATGTAAAATTTAGTCATTCAAAGTAAAGTTCAAGATGGGAAATTCATAACATGAAATATATACACAACGAAAATAAAATGCATGATAAAAACTCATTACTCCAACTCATAGATATTTCGGAACAATAGAGGATAAACACTAAACAAGCTATTTAGTTGGCATCTAATCTCAACTCAGCCAATATACACCTCACCGCCAAGAAAAAATTCCAACTACTTAGAAAGGCTAGTGTTTATTCTAAATTGTTCAAAAATCTCTAAAAGTTGGAGTTTTGATATGCAAATATACAAAATAAGAAAATAAAGATAAAAGACTTAAAATAAAATAAAAAAGATAGAGATAGAGATAGATAAATAAAACCAGTGGGTTGCCTCCCATTAGCGCTTGGTTTAAATTCGTCGGCCCGACTTGCAAGTTGAATTCCCCATACACCAATAATCGGAAAAGTTGGGGATCCACCCATAGCACCTGTTTTTCAAACACTAGCTTCGCACAAATATTAGTAATATAAAACATAAACGAAGCTATTAACCTATAAGAGTTTTCCCCACACTTATTCTTGTCCACACTTGAAAGTGCATAAAGAATATATGAGTCGGGTACTTCCACGGTTTCATGTTCACAAATCTGCATAGTATGAGAATAAAATATCTCTAATGGCGGATATCGAGAAACAAAGTCATCTAACAATGTTTTCGAAGCACAAATATTTAAACCAATAAGAGGTAAAGGAGAAGAGTTAATATGCAAAGGGTTAGACAAACCTATCACAATCTCTTGTATTACGGAATCCTCTTCATCCTTGAAAAACTCAAGTGAATTATTCACCTCTTGTATATCATGTTCCTCTATCAAACCTTGCAACCATTCTTCGTCTGTTTCTGCCTTAACCAAAGTCTCGACATAAACATCATCATTACAATCATATGAAAGTTCAATTGGGTCTTCCACAATATTGGTTGTAACGGTCACATTCTCAACATACTCCTCTTTGTTGTAAGGCACATACTCCACTGCGGATCCAAATTTCACTATGAGGAACATTTTTAAAACGCTCAAAAATGCTTCATCCTCAAGCTCCGCCCTTTGAATAGGCTCTTGATCATTATTAAGATCCATGCTTAAGCAAGCTGCACTAGTGTCATCATATTCCTCTTCGTCTTCATCTTGATCCCAAAAATATTCCATTGTACACTCCTCTTTGTTGTCACCATGAGTTGTTTCAAGCAATGTATCATAATCACCGTCACTTTCATAGTTAACATAAGGTTCTTCGTCGCTGAATTTAGTGTTGCTAAACTCTAACTCATCCTTTTGAATAGGCGAATGATCATTATTAACATCAAGAGTTGAGTTAGCTACACAATTATCAACGAAAGTGCCCAAGGATTGGCCTTTTTCAACATTAGCATCAATCAAATATTTATCACAAACCATATGCACATTAGAATTATTCATACCTTCCTTACATTGATCAATGCCTATTAGCAAGTTAGCAATACCTTCACGAAGTTCTTGGAGTTGCTCGTCTCTAGTCTCTTTAGCTTTTTGAAACTCTTGTCGTACAAAGTTGGAAAATTTATCTAACAAGTTAGAGACTTGTTGTTCACGAGCATAAGAATCCTCCCATCCTTCTGGTTGTTCACATACATACCCGCCATAAGGTTGTTGAGGAAAACCATAAGGTTCCATGGAATATTGGCCATAACCAATGAATTGGTTTTGATTATACCCTTGGAATTGGTAGTTGTCATATTGTTGAGGTTGTTGAAAACCGTATCCGTTGTTCCAATATGCTCCATCCATGAGAAATAAGTACCTGAAACATGATTCTCAAAACAAGGTTAAAACCCATAAAATAAGAAAAACTAAAAAAAACAAAACAAAAATAAGAAACCAAAAACAAGTGACAACCGTTGCCTCCCTGGCAACGGCGCCAAAATTTGATCGATGTCGTATGTGTCAAAAATAAATTACACTTTCTTACTACTCAAAATATAAATATAGCAAGGGCAAGAAAGGATCGATCCCACAAAGAGGTCTAGATTGTCAAGTTGTTTTGGTTTCCTATATAAAACACCGGGGGTTTTCTGATTTATATATACTAAAATAAAATAAAAGCAAAAAAAAAAAAAAAAGCACGCAAATCAAGGATGTGAAATATTGGGTAATGGTTTCATCTTCAATTGTAAACAATTTTTTGAATATATGAATAGAATTCGTATTTAATCTCGCTATCATCAAAAGCCCTAGAATACCTTATTGCAAGAATACTCCGTAAATTTCCTAAGTCATCAACATACACATTAGAGCTGCGTATGTGAATTCTACCTAAAGAATAACCTAACGCCTTGCGCTAATTAAGTTCAATTCCTAGGAGCATTAAGTTTCATAAATAGGCTAATCAATGCAATTGTAATATATTGCGCAAACAATTCGAACAAATGTCAATTTCTACATATGATTACAAGAGTGTATCACTACAAACCGTAATAATATCATGCTACTCGTATTCAAGGTTATCGCTTGATGAAAACCCTAAAATAGCTATAGATATGGATGTATGTTCAATCAATTCTAGACTCAACCAAACAAACATTCAATCATATTGCAATACATCAATCATGCAATTATTATAAACCGTAGAAAGTGAACGATGGTTTTGAGAGAAAACTAATTCATAAAAATCAAAACTTGTTTTCAAAATCCAACTACATCTTGAACCAATAATAAAAACTTAGTTACTCATGGGATAGGAGTTCATAACAAGAAGGAAGAGAAAACCTATCATGTTTCTAAACCCTAGAACCCAAAAATAGCAGCAGCTCTCCCTCATGGAGATATCTCTAGGTTTAGAGAAAAAGTTCTAATTATATGCCTCTCCCAAAAGGATAACCAAAAGTAGTTGAAGTTCTCAAAATCCGTCCCAAATTCGTTCACCAAGCCCATGTGTGAGAAATATGTCTCTGGAATTTTTGGATCCAAAACCGGTCGCCGGAATTGTTGATGTCATCTCCAAAATCCGGTCATCGTTGCCGGAATCCGGCCACCGTAAAATTATCTCCGACCACATTGCCTGCAATTCTAAATACCACCTTGAGCCAGTTCAAGCCATCCCTTCCCTGTTTTGAGTCTCAGAATCAGATCAGCTCCCATTTTATGCAGTTCATACCTGCAACATACTAGCATGTAGCACCATTAGCCATTGCACTCAAATATGAGTTGCTCTCCAGCCATGATGGATGTACACCCTGCAATTCTTCCCCACCAGCTAACTGCCTAGCCATTGCTCAAACCATCCACACATGCAAATGCAGCTGCAACATAATCATTACTCCCATCACATTACAGTCCCATTTACAGTACCATCACCAGCATTCTCTCTTGAACTTGTAATTATCAACACCAACAGCCCACCAACTTCACAATCCATTGTTACCACCAGCTCCAGCGCCATTTCAGGTCCTTCCTACAACACCAGCATCATCTCTTGAACTATGTCAGTTCATCCAGCTTCAACTCAATCTCAGACTAACTTCTCATGCTCTGCAATTGCTATCAGAGCTCATCTCATTAGCAGTAACACCATTATCTCCACCTGCATTCCTTGAATATGCTATTGAACTCACTACAGCTTCATAACCTTCTCATTCAGCTCCTGCCTTGCAATCCAACTCCAGTAATAGTGCCACCTTCAAAACCCCATCAGTAACAACTCCATTCTATGTGCTCACGAACCAGATAACATCAACACAAACATCACACCTGAGTCATCCTTTCTTCATAACAGCAGCATCCACTATATGCACCTGTACCTTCACCAGTCCTAGCATACATTCTATGACAGCTGTTTCACCTGCATTATCATGAACTGCAGCTGCAACATCAACCATCATGCAGCTCCGTTGCACCAAAACCCAAACTCAGTAAAATCACCACCTGTAGTCTTGCACACAACCAGCTTAATAACTCCTTGGACCCAACCACAACTACTCCTTGTAACATCCACCAGATTCCAATTGCAACTGCAGCTTCAATTCATCATATGTGCTTCCAGCTGCAGCAACTATACATCTCCTGATTCTTGCTTAACTCTGTCAGTTCAAACCACTTAAATCCATCCAGAAACCTATTTCCCTGCAATTCACTGCCACCAGAAAACAACAATCCATGGCTTAGCCTGCAATTCAAATCTCCTACCAACTCCAGCAGTAAGCCACCAACACTGCAACTAAACATACATCTAAATTCTTCATATCACCAACAGAGTTTCATCACTTCAACCACAAACTTGATCTCAATTGCTGCATATTATTCTGTAGCTTACCAACATCTTCACTTCCATACTTCCAATCTCAGTAACCCTTGAAAATCAACATTCCCTTCTTTCTTCATTTCCCGAATCTCCACCATGATAGCATCACTTGCATCTGCAATACATTCAATATCACTAGTTGTTTCAATCTCAGCAGCAACTCATATCAATTTATGTTCTTATCAGCATCGGTGAATATCCTCTTTAACTCATACCAACTCAAATCGTCTTTAACCCATCCATTCATAATCCCAGATGAACTTAACAATCAGTCCACCAATCGCAACTTCTCTTCATTCTCAGATAAACAACCAATAGCAACACACCATCTCAATCTGTTCTTCCCTCTGAATTCTCGATCAATTCCTTAAATCCCATGAACATCAACAAATCCTTCTAATTCTCTGTCATATTAACCCATTGCCTTAATTCTTACACCAATTCTGAGATCTGAGCTTGAAACTCTTGCCTGTGTTAACCGCCATCTGTTGTTGCAGTGATCATCCTCATTTCTTTAACAGACTCCGAGAAATCCCATCGCCTCAGCTACAACTTCTTACTTGCCCTTCTCAAATCATGTTTCTCTATTTCACTCTTCTCTGAACTCAAAATAAAATGGTTGAGAAATCAATTTTCTGATGAAGTCTAGGGCCTGGTACTGAGTGCGATTTATCTAGGCACCATCACCCTGATAAGGGCTGCCAAAATCAGCATCCTCTTAAGTCTAAACAAACTCAGCTAATCCTCCCCATATCCTTGGCTTTACTCCCACTAGCACTTGTAACGAAATGACGCTTCTCTCTTTTCCGCCTATTTTTTTTTTTTTCTCTCAATGACTCCAGAGAACCTATAACACTCAAAACCACACATAAGACACATAATTCACATGAAAACATAACTAAGAAATCATAAATTATAGATATAAAAGAAGGTGTTTATGACACCTATCTCTTACGGAAATTTCATTATGAACCCGTTCTTTTACCTTGGCCAATTTTATTGACAAAAAGGGGGAGAAATAATGTACATCACACTACATATACATATGGTTTTCGGATCATTGTGTAAGGGGGAGTGGTTTCCATAATCGAGATGGAGTATTGAATAAGGGGGAGTGATACATATTACCATAGTATTATTGTTGAAGTTGTGATACAATTGGACTTTGGCACTATATAACAATGATCGAGGACTATGTTTTCTCATTGTTATAGCTACAGATATTCCACAACGGTGATGCTAAACTTACAACCTTTGGCATCATTGGAGTACTTGGAAGTGACGGAGATTTCAAGTAATGTTGGAGATTAGACTTATAAAACATGAGCCACTAAAGTTTTATCTTTTTTGTATTCCATATGTATTCATAGTTTTGTCACTAAAATTGGCGATGGGGGTGATTGTTAGAGAACTGCACGGTCAACCTCGTATGTGTTGCTATCTCAAGCATGTTTGTCAATGCTAGTGATCAAAACTAGGATAGTAAGTGTGGTTGAGCTCAAGGACTTCATGGAGATTTATCAGACAAGCTGAAAATCTACTCAAGGAACCGGTGGAACTTCTCGACAAAAAGGTATGTGAAGACTTGAACTTATCTATCACTCAAACGTCTATCTATTTTATCTCCTACTCTTTGAGACAAAAGTCGTATGCTATATATATATCCTAGATCATGCACATTTGGAATTTTGAGCGGAGTATATCTCGCCTATCTATATCTCGAAATATGAGTTGGTAAGCTTTTTGCTTCGACCTAGTTTATCTTCACCTAGTGACAAATGTCATGTAGAGTTTCAATCACTTTGAAAATTGCTCTGACAAAAAATGGTCTGTGAATAACGTCTATATAACGTCCTCTAAGAATGTTTCAATGATTGGAATGAGATTTTAGATTACATAACCATGGATTCCTTGAACCGAATTTTTCGAACTTTGTTGATCAAGAGAACCGGAAGGATGGCATGTTGCCAAGTCCGCAAACTCAGTCCTCAAACTGCCGATGTTCTAATCCCAAGAATTTCTCCTGAAGTTGACAAACTATTTGCATAAGCTAAGTCTGCGATCCCAGTCTGCGAACCAGCGAAGTTCTCAAACCCGAGAATTTCTGCTGGAGTTTGTAAACTTTCTTCGGTACCTTAAGTCCGCGAACTTAGTCTGCGAACTTGAGTTGGCCATATATCTAAAGATGATTTCTGAACTTAATCTTAAAAGACTAAAGAATGATTTTGCAAGCCGTGGCTATTATAGTTCATGAACCAATTCATGTGGATCGAATCATCTTTACTTCAATTGTATCTTGTGGTTTACATAAGATCTCATAGAAATTGAACAATTATATAACCAGTTCATCTGAGTCACTTGAACTAGTTATGATGATGAAGAACATGGTTAGTATGAAATGCTCTAGTTGATAACCTTTTGGTTGATCATTGTTGAACCAAAAATGTACACGTTAGGTGCGATTAACAAAAGTAGAGGCGTGCATTTCATTTGTGTGTGACACGCTAAGTTTTCGATCTAACGGTTGAGAAATATTAGCTTGGATCTAAACCAGGTTTTTATCTTACGGTGAATATTGATTTCTTTGTAACTAAGGCAAAATACTTATTTGAAAGACTATATAAGGGGACATCTAGCAAGCTTGCAAAACTAATCCCCACACATCCGTGTGATACTAGTTTGAGTGCTAGAGTCGATTCTCCTTTAACCTTTGGTTTTCTTCTTCTAAACCAGGTTAACAACTTAAAGACTTCATTGGGATTGTGAAGCCAGACCGATACTACTTTTATCATAGTTGTGTGATCTCATCATGCATCTTCCATCGTACGAGTATAATCATATTGATTGGCTTGAGATCGTGAGAGTTCTCCGAAAAGCAAGATATAAAAAGTAATCACAAACACCTTCGTCTCATTGTTTGTGATTCCGCAACATCTTGTTTCGCTAGTCAATTAAGATTGTTCTGAGGTGATTTATTAATCTAGGATGTTCTTCGGGAATATAAGACCGGATTATCAATTGGTTCATGTTCACCTTGATTTTATCAAAAGACGGAACAAACTCTTTTCGGGTTTAATTTATCTGTGGGAGATAAATTTATCCTTTGATAGACTTATCTGTGTGAGAAAGATTTATTTATTATTAAAGCCTGCGATTTTGGGTCGTAACAACTCTTAGTTGTGGGTGAGATCAGCTAAGGGAATCAAGTGCGCAGTATCCTATTGGTATCAGAAGCGTAGGGGTGTAACTGTACCTTGAATCAGTGGGAGACTAATTGGGGTTCAATTATAGTCCAGTCCGAAGTTATCTTGTAGTAGGCTAGTGTCTGTAGAGGATTAATATAGTGTGTATTCAATCTGGACTAAGTCCCATGGTTTTTCTGCA
This sequence comes from Papaver bracteatum, assembly GCA_023529315.1. Taxonomy (NCBI): domain Eukaryota; kingdom Viridiplantae; phylum Streptophyta; class Magnoliopsida; order Ranunculales; family Papaveraceae; genus Papaver; species Papaver bracteatum. The sequence goes on from JAJJWX010004145.1 coordinate 179,533, forward strand.
TTTGCGGTTTCCTCGTTAACAAAACTTCTTGTGTTTGTGTTATTTATGTTCCGCATTATATTTGTTATGTAATTGAAATAATACAGGTTGTGCGTTTAAGATCATCAATTGGAAATCCAACCTTTGGTTGTTGATTGAGATTGATTGATCCTTGGACATTGGTCTTTGGTACCGTCCAAGTTATCTCTCTTTGATAAAGACTCACAGATTTCTATTTGCTTGAGTAAAGATCAAATCGAGAGATTGAGATATTAACTCGTTGATATACTTTTAATTGATTGAGTCTTGTTGATTCTCTTAAAAGTATATTCGGGTTTTTTCATACATATTGTTAAGCGATATATTGGGTAGTGTTTTTAGACCCCCGCTTTTTGAATTGGTGTCAGAGCAGGCAAACACGTTTAAGACCTCATAATTCTGTGTTTGTGGCAATCTGATTCTGTGGATAGAATCTCATACACATGCCAAAATGCCTTCTAAATCTGTCAAGTGTCTCTGAGGAAGATTTTGCATGGACTCTTCTTAGCGTGTCACACACAAATGAAATGCACGCCTCTAGGTTTGTTAACTTCACCCAAACGTGTACATTTTTGGTTCAACAATGATCAACCAAAAGGTTAGACACTAGAGAATTTCATGCCAACCATGTTCTTCCTCATCATAACTAGTTCAAGTGACTCAGATGAACTTGTTATATAGTTGTTCAATTGCTATGAGATCTTATGTAACACACAAGATATAATTAAAGTAAAGATGATTTGATCCACATGAATTGGTTCATGAACTTTAATAGCCACGGTATGAAAAAATCATTCCTTAGACTTTTAAGATTAAGTTCATTGGGATTGTGAAGCCAGACCGATACTACTTTTATCGTAGTTGTGTGATCTGATCTTGCATCTTCTATCGTTTGAGTACAATCATATTGATTGGCTTGAGATCATGAGAGTTCTCTGATAGGAAAGATATAAAAAGTAATCACAAGCACCTTAGTCTCATTGTTTGTGATTCCGCAACATCTTGTTTCGCTAGTCGATTAAGATTGTTGTTAGGTGATTGATTAATCTAAGATGTTCTTCGGGAATATAAGACCGGATTATCAATTGGTTCCTGTTCACCTTGATTTTATCAAAAGACGAAACAAACTCTTTTTGGGTTTATCTGTGGGAGATAAATTTATTCTTTGATAAACTTATCTGTGTGAGACAGATTTGTTTATTATTAAAGCCTGCGATTTTGGGTCGTAAAAACTCTTAGTTGTGGGTGAGATCAGCTAAGGGAACTAAGTGCGCAATATCCTGCTGGGATCAGAGGCGTAGGGGTGTAGCTGTACCTTGAATAAGTGGGAGACTGATTGGGGTTCAACTATAGTCTAGTCCGAAGTTATCTTGTAGTAGGCTAGTGTCTGTAGTGGCTTAATACAGTGTGTATTCAATATGGACTAGGTCCCAAGGTTTTTCTACATTTTCGGTTTTCTCGTTAATAAAACTTCTGGTGTCTGTGTTATTTCTGTTCTGCATTATATTTGTTATGTAATTGAAATAATACAGGTTGTGCGTTTAAGATCATCAATTGGAAATACGACCTTTGGTTGTTGATTGATATTGATTGGTCCTTGGACATTGGTCTTTGGTACCATCCAAGTTATCTCTCCTTGATAAAGACTCACAGATTTCTATTTGCTTGAGTAAGATCATACCGAGAGATTGAGATATAAACTTCTTGATATACTTTTAAATGATTGAGTCTTGTTGATTCTCTTAAATGTATATTCGGGTTTATCTATACAGATTGCTAAGCGAAATATTGGGTAGTGTTGTTAGACCCCTCCTTTTTCAACCATGAATGAACTGACCTACTCCCAAATTCAAGTATTAATTTGTACATTGAATAATCGTGCATCATTTATTTCAAAGTTTCTAACATCTTACGGTGTAGTGATTTTCCATATCTATCTACCAAAATATGAAATCAATATTAACACATCAATAAAGAATCATTCAAGACTTGGAAAGTAGTCTTTTCTTGGATATATGAGCAGTTTTTAATCACATTACTTCCGTAATTAATTTCTTTTCTGTCATATATTTTCAAATTCCTTGTCTCTGTACACACTTCCTCAAAGTCTATATGAGGGGGTATATATTAAGTACTAACTTAACCCATTTTCTCATAGTATTTTCTTTACAATGTATTCGTCAGAAAGATCTCCCAGTTCCTATTGTCTTACTTTGTCTCTTTAAAAGCAGTAGTACTAGTCTTTTGTTCTTGCGCTTAATTAGTTTGTTTGGAGATCCTGATTCCCATACTAGTAATCACATAGTTTTACTCATAATGGGTCTTGCACGTACGTGACAGAGTTATGTTTTTCATGGCTTTGGATGTTTTGTGTGTTGCTTCTTCAATGGCTGAAGTTTACATGGTTGGTGATATAGCTATGGATGGACATCATGGGAAACTAATAGCATGCCTGATTATAAAGAATGGTCTACTTCCAAGTAGTAAGGCAGAATTCAGAATAATAATATACGAGAAACTTAGAAAACATAACACAAGTAGTTATTCGAAGAAAATATCTTCTCTAGATTATGAACACGAAAATGATTACAATTATCTCTTTGTTACGCTCACAATCTTCTCTAAACAGTGGATTAACCTTAAACTATTTGCTAAGCTTGCGCGCACAAGTATTCTTCCAAGATTTCTCTAGGTTTTTTGTTCCTAGAATTATGTATGTATAGCTATTAGTCTAAGCCCTCTATATATAGACTTCATCGTACTCAGCCGACCAAGGACTTCTATTAGGAATCTATTTCCTAAACTAAGAGTATTGCCTAAAACAAAACTCTTCCCTAACTAGGAATTCTGCCCAAACAAGGATTCCTGCCTAGAATAGGATTCTTCCCTCAGTTTAGCTTGAGGTTAACTAAGTTCCCTAAAGGAGTACGGATACACATGTATTATAGGATGTGCTTGAGGTACACCACCGACCTTTTCTTTTTCTTCTGCATCACCATCAGTTGCTTCTTCACTAGTTTTATTAGGTCATGTTAGAAGGGTGGTTCTTGATCATTTTCTTTTTCTTCTTTTTCTTATTCTTATTTGTGTATCTTCTATTTCAACAATGAACCCACCTGATCCTCCTCATGTTTCTCAAACAATTAGCGATTTTCCGATCTCTCATGATTAGGAACAAAAGGGAGATGTCGCCTAGGGTTTAGGAACAACAGGGAGAGAAGATGCTTTCTTAGAACTGATCACTTATTTCTCAAACTTGCAATTAAAAGTATTTGCAATTGATTTTTTCTTAGATATTCATTTTTTTTTTTGGATTTCTTTGGGTCCTTTTTTCTGCTTTGTTCTTAATTTGTAATACTACTTTTTCTTTAAATTTTTTTTTTTTGTAACATTGTAGATTTTTAATTTGGGACTTTTAATTTGTATTCTATGTAAACTTTATCTAAGTTTCGCCGTTGTTATTGGTAACACATATGAAACTGACTATGTAAATGTCTAGTTATCAAAACATAAATGCCAACTCAATTATGGTACATGATAAAAACAAAAAATTAGTGATGCAATTAGGGAGACTTTAGTAAAAATTCAACACATTTTGATTTTTTCAATATAAAATATAATCCAAAACATAATTACAACTTGCAAGTCTCTGTAATAGTTCCATTTAATATTAAATTCCCCCACAAACAACAAATATACGTAATAATTCTTGGAGAGATGATAAGCGATGTATAAAGCTTCTTTTGGAGCCCATAAGATAACATCGTACCTTCCATCGTGGTTGAAATTTCCATTTAGATAGTTTCGCACATCCCTAGCCAACATATAAGTTTCAAATCCAATTTTTTTTAATATTTTTCTCAAATTAATGTAATATAAATTACTTACACTTTCCTACTAGATTTGGGAAATTAACTTCGACGAGCACATTTTGTTTGATCGGGATAATTTGAGAATAATAATAATCACTTAAAAATGATTAAATAAATAGTTTCCCTCGATACATGAAAAAGTATAGGTACATTTCTGCCACTGCAGCCGCCGCCATCAACTACGAAGAAGAGAGATAATGATGGAGTCTTCTTCATGTTCATTTCTCTTTATTATCTTTCTTCGCTGTTTTCTCTCTTCTCCTTTCAAGTTTCGAAATCTCTTCCTTGTGTCTTTTACATCAAGTTGAAGATAGTAAAATGACTCTATTGTATAAGATTCATAGTCCACCTTAACGCATTTAATATAGTTCCTAAACTGACCTTTGAATAAATATTCCATGGTACCCTCCACAACACTTCCCTTCATTATATTGTCCATCTACTTATAAAGAACCATAATGTACTCTTGTACATCCTGATGCTGAGACACCTGGTCCATTTGAAAAGTTCGGTCAACTCTTTGTTATCTACAACACCGTGATTACTGAGGTCGAGCCTACAAAACAGAGTCTGTAAATCCAAAGAGACCAAATCATTATCAGCCGCTGGCATACGGTACGCCGCCTTCCTTAAGTAAGTAATATGATATAGAGTCTGGAGAAGAGAGTTTTGTTCTTATTATTTAAGAAGGAACACTAGTTTTTGGAGTAGTTTTCCTGTGTTACATTAGTTGTTCCAAATATTATCATCTTGCATGTTTATAGTTTATTAATTGAATTTTATTGTGGAAGTTGACTTGAAATACCTAATCTTCATGGATTATATAGATGTATTGATTATTTTGTGAGATTTGTTTTTTGCTACCATTCTTTGGTGATTAGAACATATATCTCATATTTTCTCATAGGTTAAGCTGTTGCAAAAGAGGAGAACTAAAGTTTTAATCTCTCCATGATTACACTTTTGTGAATAAATTGGTGCATGATTCCGTAAGATGTTCTTTAGGGATCGACTTACTTCGTTGGTTGCGTTACGGCCAGAGAATAAGTGGTGAACTTTAATCTCTATGTTTGTACATGGATAGAGAAGTTATAATTCTTATGTTGAGTTATAACGCACTAATTGTTCTACTTGTTCGTAAATTGGGTTCTTATTGGAACCCATGTATGTGAAGACTTCTTTAAGTGTTTCTTTGAAATTATACCAAAACTTGTGTTATTTTTTTTGTTTGATGCGTAAGTTGTACTAGCATTCTTGGAAGGTTACTTGATTTGAGAACCAGTATCCTTCATTTTAAAACCTAAAGGTTTTGTCTTTTGAATGTCAGTAACTTCTTTTAATATGAGATTCAACGTGTCTTTATTAGACTCAATATGATTGTTTTCCAATCTAAGCTTACACTTCATTTGAACATGTCCTTCTGCTTTGCAGAATTAGCAAAGTTTCTGAACCCTGACATGGTCAGTTTGCACAGTTTTAGCATAAGAACTTTTCTTTCCATATAAATAAATAAATAAAAAAGGATTTAGGGTTGATAAAGGAGGGGAAGTTTAAAATAAGAGAAGATTTTTGATTAGAATTAGGTTTTGATTTTGGTTTTAAAGTTTTTATTTTAAATGGAGGATAACTTGACATTTTTTATTGAATCAGGACACCCCATAACCAATTTTTGAGTCACTAGGAATCCATGTGAAGTCCCTCTATTGGAATGTGAAGCCCCAATAATAGGTTTCTATTAGATAAACATGGCAGAACTTGAGATATCATATAAATCCATAAAGGAGATCAGTAGGAAGAAACCTACTTGATTCGCAACCAATACAATCCTTTCCATTTTTTAACTTCTACTAATTTTATCGTCTTCTTCCAAATCCCTCCTTCACGATATTAGGATCCTATGCATAGGTGCCAAATAGAGCCAAACCCTCCTTGTTGAATTATCCCAGAAAAGCAGAAACCCTAAGCTTTTGTGTACGCATAATTTTTTTCAACAATAACCTTGATAATATTTATTAGCACCCATTTTAGGATGAGGGATCTCACAATTTACATCTAAAGGGAAATCAAAACTGGTGTTTTGTGGATTCAAAGCCCAAAAAGTCCTCACTTAGGATGAAGCAACTCTTAGGATGTAAAGGACGTCAGCTAAGGGAATCAAGTGCGCAAAACCTTGAGAGGTTAAAGAGACGTAAGAAATGCAACTACAGCTGAATTGCTTGGAGGGTGGATTCGGCCTCAAATACATTCCAGTCCGAAGTCTGATAGTAGGCTAGTGTCTGTAGCGGATTAATATAATGTGGGTTCAATATGGACGAGGTCATGGGGTTTTTCCTGCTAGTGCAGTTTTCCTCGTTGAAAAAATTTCTCCATGTCTTTATTTACTTTTTTACTTCTGTGTTATATTTGTGTTTGATATATTTAAAGTAAAAACAAGTGATTCTATAATCAACCTAGACAGTTTTTAATCAAAACTGTATAGAAACTACAAGACTTGTTCTTGAGAAATTGTATCTTGAAATATAGATTACAAGGCTTGTTATTATTGGAATTCTATTCACGTACTGTTACTGTACATACTAGATTGTCTAGAATATTTATTTTTGAGATCGTCCAAGAGTTCTTGTACTAACCAGGTTTACGGATCTTGATTTTGCAAGAAAGATAAACCGTATATACATATTGTTCAAGGATCATTAAGTTGGTCTACTTGAAATTGTATTAGGTTTTGTCTTATAGGTCCAAACAAAAAAGTTGGTGTTGTATTTTGGTACCACCGCGTTTTCAAATTCCACATCCGCACCCTCCACAAAGATATTAACATAAAGCACAAGTTCAAAAAAACTCTCCCCCATTATATGTCACTCCCAAAAGAACAACATGAGCGACCTTACTCTAGTCACAAAGAAAGAATTTCTTGAAATTTAAATTTATTCATTAGTTACAAACAAAATAAATTTGCTTCCATATTTTTCTATTTTCTCGCCAGTTATGAACAAAGAAGTTAAAAATAACAATATTCATGTTAGAGGAACTAAGATACAAGATTTTCGTGAGGAAAATCATCAGTAATACGAGTTAAATAGCAGGAAAAAAAGAAAAAAAAATCTAACTAGATACCAGTAGAGGAATCATCGGTTTTGATACCTTTGAGTTTATCATCAAATGCATCCACGAACTCTTTAGGCTAGACCTTCATTGAGCAAATCATTGACATGCGATTTCATGAGAACAAGGTCATCTGTAACCTTTTCCAACTCAGATCTTAGCATATCTTGACTTTTAAATGCTTCAACAAGCTTAATATTTCCTTCTTCAATTTTTTTAAGAAAATCATAAACTACATTAGCATAATTCTTCTCTTCGTGTTCTACATCCTGAAGATCATACGCAAAGTAATAATTTATATTAGGATGATCCTTTGATCCATCAACTTCATCTTCAACCAAAGTTCTTTTCTTTTCCCTTTCAACCAAATACCACTTTAATTTTTATTTAGAACCCCTTCCATGCTGTCGCTAGAACTTGACATGAGATATAAACTTGAATACAGAGACAAATTTGAATGAGAGAACTCACCTCAAGTTTAAGGTATTTATATTGGTGAACACCTAGAAGTTTTCCAAGAATAGGGTCGGTTTGTGGCCTCTAAATTTATTTAAGCATAATAAGGAAAGAGTTTGTGAGCCGAACTTCCTTTACTCAAGAGTTTTTAACAAAGCATGAAATTACTTCCAGAGACATATTGTCTTCTTTTCCATATCAACCCCTTCAATAAATACTTACCAGTTCTCAACCCCCCTTTACCTCTTCTTAATAACCCAGAAATGAAGGAAAATTGGGATGACACATTTGCTGATGTTGCATTCGTGAATGATTTACTTGTTGATGATGACCCTTTGCTGAATAGAAAAGAAGAACAAGAAAACCCTGTTGAGCCTATTATTGTCGATGACCCTGATGAAGGTTATGACGATAATCTTCTCGTTGATCTGGTTCAATAACCAATGCTTATCAATCTTCAAGGTGTTTTAAGAGAAGACTTCAATAACGCTAGGGTTTACAAACTTGGCCATAAGAGGGTCACCGTGACTAACCTAAATGTGCAGTTGAACATATGTGGTCCGTATGTTCCATATTTTCAGTTTAGAAATAGGGGAGTGCCTGGTGAATCCATGGAAATCTTCTGCAAGTTTCACTTTCTTGAAGAAGAAGAAGAAGAACAAGAAGCATATTTGGAAATACCTAAAGAGGATGATTTAGAAAGAGGATATCTGGTACGGGTGGTGGTGGACACCCGTTGGCCAGATAATCAAGAGATCCGTGTGCATTGGAGGGTTTCCGAGCCACATGGATATGGCCCGTTTTCTGAATATGTTTCCAGTTTCTTCGACAGTTGGGTTTTGGTTTACCCGACGGGTTAACCGGTTCCATATCTTTATAAAACGGATTTAACATGGTTGGATTCTATTTTGAGTTGTATTTTGAGTAATTCTCTTTACCCTTTTTGTTTTTTTAGAAGTAGGCTAGCTCTGTGTGTTTGTTTGTTTAGAAGTAGTCTTTTTTTTTATCAAACAACTGGGTGTTTAGAAGTAGTCTGTGTGTGTTGGCTTGTTTAAATTTTGTAACCACGGTGGGTAAAAGAAATGCGATGTGTTATCTAGTAATATCAGAATTTAATGTTGTTGATACATTACAAATTAGTTTTATTTATGAGAATTCAATAATATCATCAGTCATTCACTCACTGGTGCATTTTTTCATACTCTTCGGAGTATTGCAAATTAACCTTAAGGATGCTATATATATCCTACACAAAAATTTCTTTTTGTTCTTGATGACAGAAGTTTATGCATGCAAAGGACAGGCCATCTAGCTATCATCTTATGCTTTCACATTCAAAAAGAGCTTACATTCTTCTGGGTCTTTCTCTTCCCAAATCAGTGTTGTCACATGGTAGAAGGAAGATAGATATGTATTTTTCTTGTGTTTTCATGCGTGTGTTCATCCTTATCACTATTTCAAATGCGTACATAAGAAATTTGTGAAATATTTCAACAGACTTTTTTTTAAAAACCGGAGTAAGTTCAACAATAAAAATTTGTAATGTCTTAGAAAATCACAGTAATATATATATATACAGCACCTTTTCTTACAAAGGACCAGAAGAACTATGTCATATAGAAGAGATATTGGAAACACATCAAACACATGTTTACTTAAATCCTCACCTTACATGATTTTTATAGATGATGAGGATTACAGTCTCCTTACTTCAAAATAATCAAGATGAGTATTTTTATACTCACCATTTGAGACTTTTTCACGTTTCAATTTAACTTTACTTCTATGTTTACCATTCGGTTTCGAAAAGTTATCATAAAACTCACTATCGTCATGAAGAGAGATGAAGTTGGAAACTTTACCCGGGTTCTCCTGTCTTTGAAAAGTACAAGATAACTTGCATATGAGATCTTTGTAACATGCAATCATCAAGTCCATGTTTGCAAGTTGAGCAATCTTTGTAACTAGTAAATCATACATATGTTTTCGCAAGTCTTAATCTAACTAGTCGGTTTATTCGACTTTTCTATAAGTATTTTTTTCAAGATAAACAACTTACTGATTCAAGAAAATTAAGCATATATATGCAAGAACTAACACAAAGACCATAACAAAAAGGAAAAATCTTTAAGTCTTCAATCTTCAGATTAAGTATTGGAAACAACTTGATTTCATTATTGATCAACACATATAGAGCGGAGTCTATTAACCTTGATTTATCAACAGTTCTATTAATAGATATAGAATCACTTAGATCTATTTTAGTCAATACTCAAACAAACTTAAATGTCCTTAATCATAAGAAAGTGACCATACAATAAACAAGTATGATATATTAGGAATACTATACCGCGAATTCTTAATCAAATATATAATCGAGAAAAAAACTAAAATAAAATTGGGATTTAGTTTACCGCCAATGGTACTAACAAAGGATTCTTAATTTTAAATAATACTTTACACGAAGGAAACACAATATGTTTCACCTAATTAGATTACTCCTATCTCCTAACAAGTTGGATTCCCATACAATCAATCGATTTGTTTGTTCAAGGGATGAGTTTGTAAGAATATAAGACTTTATTATTTATAGTGTTATACCGACGCTTGTTTGGAAAACAAGATACTGTCAACTTTGAAAATCATTAATAAGATATGCAGTAAAGATTTATTTCCAAAATTAAATGATAAAAAACAAACCAACCAATTTTTTTACAACCAATAAACCTATTTATCTCATAGATGACGAGTAATATTAGCTAGCACACATATATGCACTTTACTATTATGGAAACTAGAGATATGCAAGTGAATGGGATTTGTTAAGCATATAATTCGACAACAAAATAGGTATTGAAATTTTTTTATCAAGGATATTTTATTGAACATCAAAGGAATATACTTGAACAATAAGATATTAGAGTTTAGCATATGTTCAATTTACTAAGTCGATGTATATAAAAATTCCTAGTCTAACTCGTGTATATCTCGATAGCTTCATACGAGGTTAAAGCTCATGTTACGTCTTAAGTCCGGCCTGAATCCTGATTTGAGCTTAAGCTTGAGCATTGCCTAAAACTTAGGGTTGAGCCTTGGCTTAGGCTTAAGCTTGATCTAATTCTTGATCTTAACCTTAAGCTCCATCTTGATCATGAGCTTGAATTATATTCGAGTCTCGTCTTTGCTTTAGGATGTATAAGACTTTAGGCTTGTCTTAGGATTAATCCTTGAGCCTCGGCTCAGTATTATGCCTAAGAAGCACCTACGAAACTAAAGTTTGGGTCATGTTCATAAACATCGATTGTGGCTTAACAAGGTGAATGTGATTGAACCAACCTAGATGATCATGAAACCATTATGCTCCTACTCTTGACTATTTGTATAATGCTAGGAAGGTATAAAATGATAGTTAAGACCTATGAGTAGTATTTATTCTTGCATTGCAATTTCACCTTCAAAGTTTAGAATTACTTCCTAGATAGTTTTGGTATAAATTTGGTTCTTGCTAGAAAAGTTAAGACAAATTTATAGTAATGGGGTCAAAATAAAATCTCTAATAGAGTGGCATTTTTTCGGAGTTTGCTCCAATTTGCAATCTGGTGGTGTTTGAGGGTGAAAACAGTTTCTGCTGGTTTTGGTAATTTCGTGTATTGTGGGTGAGAAACGAGTCTTATCCCTAAACAATGTACTATAAGGGAGTACCTTAGATTCAAGAGATAAATATGTACAAATCCGGCCTAAACCAAGAAATGGTCGTTCCATACTTGCTTCGGTCACAAAGTGAAGTAGAAAGGTTGGTTTTGGGGAAGGAGGAGAAGAGAGTGTCGAGACCAAAATAGTTGATACTGGAAGAGTAGTTGTTTGACTTGTATCAGAAAATAAAAGCCAACAGATAGGAAAGCTAGTAAGTGATTTCTGAGTGTTGTATGCTCCTGACCAAAACTTGTTCTTTGGTGGAAATAGGTAAGACCTATTTATACAAGTCGTAACAAAATTTACTCTGGTCTTGTAAGAAATAGAAACGGCTAAGTGAAGCGGAAGGAGGTGGTAACACCTGGAATTGATGTTCCATAATGAAAGAAACATTTCACCATTAGTCCTTGTATTTACTAATCGACTTATTCTTATGAACACTTTCTTGGAACGGGCGTAGTGTACGCCGCATGTTGTAAACTGCCAAACCAATACCCTAATGAGCATCCCCCAGTTTGTGACATGTGTTGATGTCTCGAGTGTTTTCGTGGAAAACGTATACCATTTTGCTATTGTTTGGAAAGTTGAGCATGGGAGACTTGCCGGCTCGGTGGTGATCCTCGACGGTCGAGATTTTGCATCTTAATAGGAAAGGTAGCCGTTGATTATTGCAACCCTTCGTTTGGTAGCCAGCGGTATGAAAGTATGGCCGACATGGATTTGACATAGTTAGGCGTGGACAAGCTAGGATTTTTGCATAGTTTATGCGCGGCCAAGAACTAGGGTTTTTTGCATAGTTTGGGTGCGACCAAAATTAAGGATTAGCGTTGTGCCAAAGGTTGCCACGCGTTGGCTGGTGACCTTGGATGTCTAAGATCTGCATCTTAGATAGAAGGGTGGCCGTTGATTATTGCAACCCTTCTTTTTGGCGGCCAATGGTATAATGGAAAGGATGGCATGTGTTAGGTGCGGCCAAAGTTGGGGTTTGCATGAACCGTGATGTTTGGATTTGGGCCGCAAGTTTCTATGTGTTTGGTGGCAAAATTATACGGCTGATATACGCACCTCAGATGGAAGGGTGGCTGTTGATTGTTGTAACCCTTTGTTTGGCAGCCATCGATATGGTTTAGGGCCGGCATGGATTTGGCATAGTGTACGCGCGACCAAAATTACGGTTTTGGGAAAACCGTGATGTTTGTCTTTGGGCCGCAGGTTTCCATGCGTTTGATAATGAACTTGGACAACTGAGATCTACATCTCAGATGGAAGGGTGGTCGTTGATGGTTGCAACCCTTCATTTGGCAGCCAGTGGCATGGTTTAGGGACAACATGGCTTTGGCATAGTGTAAGTGCGGCCAAAATTAGGGTTTTGGGAAAATCGTGATGTTTGGCTTTGGGCCGTTAGTTTCCATGCATTTGGTGGCGAACTTGGATGACTGAGATCTGCATCTCAGATGGAAGGGTGGTCGTTGATTTTTGAAACCCTTCGTTTGGCAGCCAACGACATAGTTTAGGGCCAGCATGGATTTAGCATGGAGTCGTGGATGACACGGTTTTCCATTGGCGCGGTGGTGCGATTGAAATGGTCGGCATGCCTTGGTGCAGAGACGTGGCCGGCATGGTTTTCCATTAGCACGATGGTGCAGTTGGCATGGTTGGCATGCCTTGGTGTAGAGACGTGGCTGTCATGGTTTGACATTGGCACGGCTGGCATGGTCGGCAAGGTTTGGCGCGGAGACATCGCTGGCATAGTTTTCCATTGGCATGATGGTGCGGATAGCATGGATTTCCATTGGCATGGCTGGAATGGTCAGTGTGCTTTCGCGTGGAGACGTGCCTGTCATAATTTTTTATTGGCACGATGGTGTGGCTGGCATGGTCGGCATGCTTTAGCGCGGAGACGAGGCTGGCATGGTATGACATTGACATGGTGGTGCGGCTGGAATGGTTCCCATGCCTTGGCGCGGAGTCATGGCTGGAATTGTTTTCCATTGGCATGGTGGTTCGGCTGGCATGGTTGGCATGCCTTGGCGTGGAGACGTGGCTGGCATGGTTTTCCATTGGCACGGTGGTGCGGCTGGCATGTTTGGTATGCCTTGGCGCGGAGTTGTGGTTGGCATGGTTTTCCATTAGCACGGTATTGCGGATGGCATGGTCGGTATACCTTGGCGAAGATACGTGGCGGTCATAGTTTTCCATTGGGACGGTGGTGTGGCTGGCATGGTCAGCATGCTTTGGCGTGGAGATGTAGCTGGCATGGTTTTCCATTGGCACGCTGGTGCGGATGGCATGCCTTGGCCCAGAGATGTGTCTGACATGGTTTTCCATTGGCACGGTAGTGTAGTCGGCATGGTCGGCGTTCCTTAGCGCAGAGACTTGACTGACATGGTTTGCCACTGGTACGGTGGTGCGGATGGCATGATCTGCATGGCTTGGCGTGGGGGCGTGGCTGGCATGGTTTTCCATTGGCACGGTGGTACGGTTGGCATGGTTGGCATTCCTTGGCGCTGAGTCGTGGCTAGCATGGTTTTCCATTAGCACGGTTGTGCGGATGTCATGGTTGGCATGCCTCGGCGCTGAGTCGTGACTGGCATGGTTGGATGCCTTGGCACAGAGACGTGGCTCGCATAGTTTTCCATTGGCACGGTGATGTGATAATTAGGGTTTGGTATATATTAAGATGATGTCGGTCAATACTAAGGGTTCTGTCGTGGAACATGACACATGTATAAAAAAAAGGGTACCCTGGTATTTGTAGGTGAAAATGGTTTCTGCTGATTTCGGTAATTTCGGGTGTATGGGTGAGAAACAATTTAAACCCTAAATAATGTACTGCAAGGGGGTACTTTAGATTCGAGAGATCAATCTGTATAAATCTAGCCTAAACCAAGAAATGGCCGTTCCGGACTTGCTTCGGTCACAAAGTGGAGGAGAATGGGTTGGTTTTGGGGAGGGAAGCAAGGAAAGTGGTGAGACTTGAATAGTTGATTCTGGAAGAGTAGTTGTGTTACTACGACTTGTTATCATAAAAATTGGAAGGCTAACAAATGGTAAGCTAGCAAGTATTTTCTGAGTGTTGTATATCCCCGAATGAACTTGTTGTTCTGTGGAAATAGGTAAGACCTATTTATACAAGTCAAAGTGAAACGTACTCTGGTCTCATTAAGGGATGGATAAATGGGTAAGTAAATGGGATGAGGTGACAATCGTATGCATGGAATTGATGTTCCATAAAACCGTTAACGTATGGAATTGATGTTCCATAAAACCGTTAACGTATGGAATTGATGTTCCATAAAGTCGTTAATGCATGAAATTGATGTCGAGCGTTTCACCATTAACTCCGTATATTTACTAACTGCCTAACCCTTATGACACTTCCTTATGATAGGCGTAGTGCACGCCGCACGCTGTAAACCACCAAACCAATACCCAAAGAGGATCCCCCAGTTTGTGATATGTGTTTGATGTCTCGAATTTTTTTGTGGAAAACATGTGGCTTGTCGTTGTTGGCTAGAAAGTCGAGATTGGGAGACTTGGTAACTTGGTGACCTTCAACGGTCGAGATCTTGCATCTTAAGAGGAAATGTATCCGTTGATCATCGCACGCTTTCGTTCGTTGGTGGCCGCATATGGAAGGCCAGTATGGTGGCGCAGCTAAATTGGCATGCCATTGGCGTCACCAAACTTAGGTTTTCGTGCCAAAGGTTACCATGTGTTGTTTGGTAACCTTGGATGGCTAGGATTTGCTCATTGGATTGAAGGGCAACCGTTAATTGTTGCACGCCTTTTCTTTGGTAGCCGTGTAAGGAAGGCCAGCATGGTGGCGCGGCTAGGTTCGCATGTTGTTGGCATGGCACGGTTTGGCGTTGCCAAACTTAGGTTTTCGGGCCAAAGGTTACCATGCATTGTCTGGTAACCTTGGACGTCTAGGATTTTCTCATGAGATTGAAAGGAAACCGTTGATTGTTGTACGCCTTCATTCTGGTAGACGTGTAGGGAAGGCCATCATGGTGGCGAGGTTAGGTTAAAGGCAGGGGGCATTTGTCCTGTCATATGGGGCCAAGGGTTTGTTATGGGCGCAAGGAGCGGCTAGCTTGGCTAGGTAGGGTTTTGGCTTGGCATGTGGGTCCAAGGGTTTTCCATGGGCGCATGGCATGGCTAGCTTGGCTAGGTGCAGTTTTGTTGGGCATGTGGGGCCAAGGGTTCGCCATGGGCGCATGGTGTGGCTATCTTGGCTAGGTGCGGTTTGGGATTGGCATGTGGGGCCAAGGGTTTTCCATGGGCGCATGGCGTGGTTAGCTTTGGATAATTGCAGTTTGGCTTGGCATGTGGGGCCAAGGGTTTTCCATGGGCGCATGGCGTGGCTAGCTTTGGCTAGGTATGGGTTGGATTGGCATGTAGGGCCAAGGGTTTGCCATGGGCGCATGGCGTGGCTAGCTTGGATAGGTGCGGTTTGGCTTGGCAAGTGAGGCCATGGGTTCGGCGTGACTAAGCTAGGGTTTTGGGCCAAAGGTATTTTGGTAACCTTGGACGGTCAGGATTCGCACCTGTGACTGAAGGGCGACCATTAATTATCGCACGGCTTTGTTTTATTAGCCACATAAGGAAGGCCAGCATGGTAGCGCGGCTAGGTTTGCATGGGGCCATGGCGAGGTGCGTTTGGCATGGAGAGGTAGGTGTGCCTGGCATGGCTTGCCATTGGCACATGGGTGCGGCTAGCATGGTTGGCATGCCTTGGCGCGGTAGGTGTGGCTGACATGGTTTTCCATTGGCATAGAGGTGCGTCTAGCATGGTTGGCATTCCTTGGCATGATAGGTGTGGCTAGCATGGTTTGCCATTGGCACAGAGGTGCGTCTAGCATGGTTGGCATGCCTTGGCGCGGTTGGTGTGGCTGGAATGGTTTTCCATTGGCACAGGGGTGCAGCTAGCATGGTTGGCATGTATTGGAATGGTAGGTGTGGCTGGCATGGTTTGTTATTGGCACAGGGGTGCGGCTAGCATGGTTGGCATGCCTTAGCGCAGTAGGTGTGGTTGGAATGGTTTTCCATTGGCACAGATGGAATTAGGGTTTGGCTTGTCGTAACCCTAATTAGTATTAAAATAAAAAAAGATACGCCGTTTAATTTTTCACAGACACATTAAAGGTTTCAATAAATGCGCCTAGTAAAAGATTATTACTTAAATGCTGTGATGTCACTTTCTGACTAGGGTTTAGGGTTTTATGATTTTAATCCTAGGCTAAAAACCACCATCAACATTAAGTTCCATGCTTAGCTCGAAACAGGTGCCTTGTTGTGAGGTAAGCATATGATGGTGACAGACAAGGACGAGATCAAGACATAAATCATTGCAAAAATGGTTAGGAAAATCAGACTAACCCTTTCAAGGGGTGAAGAAATTTTTTGCTTCCCATGTTGGTGGCCCTGTATAAGTTGTACTAGGGATGCATACCATGGAGTGGTGAGACGAAAGTTGCCGGCTTGGTCTGGACATACATCACCGAGGTACGGCGGGCCTGGTCTTGGAAGGCAAAGGATATCGGATTGGAGAGGAAAAGCATAATGGACGGCTTGGCTCGTGGGGCCAAGGGGTGGCGTGGTCTTGGAAAGGAAAGCACGCGTGGATAACTTGGTAGGATAGGGTCACGATAATGGAGCGTGCAGCCTGGCATGGTGCGGCCATGGCAAGGCGAGACGTACACGAAAGTTTAGGCGTGGTGGGCCGCGACAATGGAGCGAATGGCTTGGCATGGTGCGTCCATGGCAAGGCGCGGCTCGGTGAGGTGAAGCGTGCATGGATGGCTAGGAGTGGTGGGGCCAAGGCATGGTATGAGCGGTCTTGGGCGTGGAAATTGGTCTTTACGGGACCAGTTTTCTCTTTTGATTCTTTGGATAAAAATATGAAATCCTCTCCTTGCTAAAACTCGCAAGTATCACGTCTATAAAAGGGGGCCGACCTCTCCCTTTAATTCACGCCTTCCTTATATATATTAGTTGTGTGGAAACGGTGAAGCGGACGAGCGGACTAGGTATGTTTCCCAGTACTTCCTCTTTAACTTGCTTTCTTTTGTTTTCTTGTGTTGGTGCAAATCCTAGTTGTAGGCGTACCTTTTCGTGACCTTGTAGAAAATGTTAGTGCCGTAGGTATGTCTTGCACGATCCCGTAATAGTACTTAGGCATGAATACCGTAGTAATGTTGACCACCTCAACTCACTGTGCAAAGTAAGCACACGATAGTAATTTTCGTCCATTTCCCACGAAAACCTAGTTTTTTAGAGTTTACTCCTTATTTTGGTATGGCCGTGTGCATGGTTCCCATGGTGGGTCACACCTCCTCGGTCGGACAAGAATTCTGTGCTGCAGGGTACGTCCTTGAAACAAACTGGCTTGCGTCTTGGGTGAAAAAATAATTTCCGTGCACTTTCCGTAATAAGTTCTCTTCGTATTGTTCCATTGTAGTTGTTTGGAAGGCGGAAGTACTGTAAGAGGATCTTTTTTATGAAGTCGCTTGAGAAAAATTATGCCATACCGAAGGACGTTGGTAACTCCAAGCCAAACGTGGCTGATGAATTCTTCACGATAGTCTCTGCCAGGAGAAGTCCTCTTAAGCATGTGCCATTGCTTCTGACCGGTTCGGAGATTGAGGGAGGGGATCGGTCGGTTCCTCCCGGAAATGTAATACGGTTTTGTCTTCAGAGGAAAGAGTATTCCGCCTCTCTTATTGATTTCAAAATCCCAGTGAGTCCATTGCATTCGTTTGATAAATGGATGCATTTTATGATAAGTCAAGAGTGTGTAAGAGCTAGTTTGACCAAGGTGCAAATCATTGATGTTGTAACAGCTTCCATATTACTTCAAATTAGGAAAGACATCCCGGGATTGGTTGCTTTCATATCCAGGTGGTGTCCAGATACTCACATGGCCATATGAAGGTGGGGAGAACTGACTATATGCTTAGAAAGTGTGGCTATCCTGCTGAATCTTCCCATGACAGGAAACCTTAACATCAAGCTGTCTGATAATGAGGAAAAATGCGTACCGCCCTAGTTGCGAAGTCGAAAGGGTTTGTCCGAAAGGAGAACGAGACAAAGTGTTTCTATGCCTGGTGGATGTCTCAATGGTTCCCTGATGAGCTGGCATCGGATCAGAAGAATAATACACTCCACGTTGTGGCATTCTTGGCTCTCTGATTATCCCGGGATATTTTCGTTGATGGCTCTGGTAAGAAGGAGATAAGGCTGGAGCTCATCAATTTTGCTATAAGATTGGCGAAAGGAATCGTTCTCCCCATTGGCGGTTTGTTTCTTGGTTCTCTATACACACACTTGGACCATTTGGCTGTGGACATGCGTGCTTCAAACGGTTACATGAAAGTGGATTCGTATGATCATGTTGTTTTTCTCCAGGCTTAGCTATGGGAGCATTTTGAAAGATACGCTCCTAAACCGTTGGTTTCACTTCCCGCATCTTTAGGTGGTTCGAGAATAATTCGCTGGTCGAATAGGCGCCCAAGAGCTGGCTCAAACCTTGCTGATTTCCTAGATAATTCATGCGCCGCTAATTTTCATCCATGGTCCCAGTGTGTACATCCATAGTCCAGGTTAATACTTTTTCTTCTGCTCCAAACATGTCTTTCCTTTCTGATGGAGGGAATTTGGCCGTCAGTGAGATTGTATTCATGCGAAGTTGCACGTATGGTTATATACCGTATTTCTTTCGAGGATCGTGTCAAGCAGTCCCTTACAATATTGATCGACCAGCTCGACATATGGGTTTCGACCAAGGGGTCCCTCTCGTTCGTCAGCTGGTAACTCCAGAGGACTCATTACCGGCCGTTTTTGATGCTAGTGTTCTTGCGCCGGGAAAAAGCCTCCCTTTCTTGCTTTAGGAACGAAATCCTTCGACTACCTCCAAGTATAACGCATTCTGGTAGAGTAACTTCCTCGTCATTCAGGAATTTGTGAAAGCCGTAGTGGAGAACACTCGTGGTAGGACTTATGCAGTGATTTTAGCAAAACATCCATTGTTGAGGGATACTTCTTTGACCAAAAGGAGATCCGTCAGTCCAGACGTGGAAAGTCCTCAAGCGAAGGAGCGAAGGTCTAAGAATCGTATGACTTTCCTCTTGCCTTTTAGTTCATCCAACATGCGGGTATGTATGATTTTCCTCTTGGCTTCAGATGGATCGTTTATATCCTTGTTTCTTTTCTGAGAATGCGTCATTGTATCTCGTCCAGGGTTTCAGCAGCATGAACGCCTTTGCTAAACTTGCAAGTAGTCAGAAATTATCATTTTTCGAAACAGAGGGTGGCGTTGCCGAGTCTATCCAAGTTGACAAGGAATCCGAAAAGTATGAAAGTTCAGATTCTGGTGATGGCGAGAGTAGTTCTTCCGATAAAAGTGTTGAATCTTCCTCTAGTCAGTCTGAAACCCAATCAGTGAGTCTTGTCCATTTTGTTTTTTTTTTTTTTGAAGTAAAACTAAATTTTGATATTCTAGGAGGAAACCGCTCCTGGGAATGCTTTTGAAGTGGAAACCCTCCAGTGTGAAGACGTAGTCATACTTCCAATTGTGAAAATTGTGCCAGCTAGTGACTTGGACATTGAAATTCATCATCCCGAAGGTGCTTCCACGACTCAGATGGTGGAGAGCACTCCAGGGCACGCTGGTGAAATTGTAGTTAGGGATCTCTTTCCGGTTGATGATTCAGTTGCAGGTGCCACCTTCAATCCTCCGTATCTGGTCCCTTTCCCGGGTCATGTGTTGATCGGTGGATTTAGCGTGCCAGTTAAACTTGCGATATTGAATTCCAAGATATGGAAAATCTACGGTCATATTGCCACGAATAAGAAGACTACTAGTCGACATGCGTTGGTCAAGCGGGTGGAGGAAGATTTGTCTTCGATTGACTATATGTGCAACATGACTGGTCATATGGTTTCTGAGGATGTAATCTCGAGTTGGAGGTTCCATCGTGATGTGTGCGTGGACTTAGAATTCAATGTCCCTTGGTTCGTTGAAGGCCTCTCTGATGATGAAAAGTTGTTAGCCTAAGCAGTTGAAGGTCTTTCCGAAGACATGGTGAAAAAGCAGGAAGCGGAATTCAAGAGGTTGTGCAGGCAGCTGAAATTGAAGAGGGCGACTATTCATAGTACAAGGGAGGCCTTTGCTAAGAGGAGTAAGCCGCTGCTGAAAAACTTTCCTTGAATATATTTATGTCTTTTGAACCTCTTATCTTATCTTTAGTTTTTTTTTTTTTTTTTGAAAGGCAAATAAAATGCCTAGTTTATGGTTTTTGATTTTCAGGTTTTCTTGGGTTGATAGATAAATGTTACCTTGACGGTTTTGGATTATTCTTTTGGAATGAAATGTTTATGATTGTTTTTGGTTGTGACTAAAAGTGGCGCAAACATCCCAGGAAAACCATGGAACCGTGTGTTGGTAGATGACATGGGATGAAACATAACATGGCTATCGGTCTTATCATTCTTGTGAAACTTGAAAAAGCAAACCATGTATTTTGTCTAGGTAATACTTACTCGGTTTCTTAGATCTTTTGATGAAAAGTAAACCTAAACAATAGGTAAGGGAGTACTTTAGATTTGAGAGATCAATCTGTACAAATCCAGCCTAAACCAAGAAATGGCCGTTCCGGACTTGCTTTGGTCACAAAGTGGAGGAGAATGGGTTAGTTTTGGGGAGGGAAGCAAGGAAAGTGATGAGACCAGAATAGTTGATTCTGGAAGAGTAGTTGTGTTACTATGACTTGTTATCAGAAAATTGGGAAGGCTAACAAACGGTAAGCTAGCAAGTATTTTTTGAGTGTTTTATATCCCCGAATAAACTTGTTGTTATATGGAAATAGGTAAGACCTATTTATACAATTCATAGTGAAACATACTATGGTCTCATTAAGGGATGGATAAATGGGTAAGTAAATGGGAGGAGGTGATAACCGTATGCATGGAATTGATATTCCATAAAACCGTTAATGTATGGAATTGATGTTCCATAAAGCTTTTAATGCATGGAATTGATGTCGAGCGTTTCACCATTAACTCCCTATATTTACTAACTGCCTCATCCTTATGATACTTTCTTATGATGGACGTAGTGTACGCCGCACGATGTAAACCGCCAAACCAATACCCAAAGAGGATCCCCCAGTTTGTGATATATGTTTGATGTCTCGAATGTTTTTGTGAAAAACATGTGGCATATCGTTGTTTCCTGGAAAGTCGACCTTGGGAGACTTGGTAGCTTGGTGACCTTCGACGGTCTAAATCGTGCATCTTAAGAGGAAAGGTAGCCGTTTATTGTGACACGCCTTCGTTCATTGGTGGACGCATAGGGAAGGCCAGTATGATGTCCCGGCTAAGTTGGCATGCTAGTGGCATGGCATGGTGTCGCTTCTAGGTTGGCATGCTGTTGGCATAGCATGGTTTGGCGTGGCCAAATTTAGGTTTTCGGGCCAAAGGTTACCATGTGTTGTTTGGTAACATTGGATGGCTAGGATTTTCTTCGTGGATTGAAGGGAAATTGTTGATTGTTGCACGCCTTTGTTTTGGTAGCCGTTTAGGGAAGGCCAGCATGGTGGCACGGCTAGGTTGGATTTTCGTTGGCATGGCATGGTTTGGCGTGGCCAAACTTAGGTTTTCGGGCCAAAGGTTACCATGCATTGTCTGGTAACCTTGGACATCTAGGATTTTCTCATGGGATTGAAGGGATATCGTTGATTGTTGCACGCCTTCGTTCTGGAAGCCGTGTAGGGAAGGCCAGCATGGTGGCGGGTCTAGGGCCAAGGTAGGGAGCGTTTGGACTGGCATGTGGGGACAAGGGTTTGTTATAGGCGCATGACCCGGCTAGCTTGGCTAGGTACGGTTTTGGCTTGGCATTTGGGGCCAAGGGTTGTACATGGGCGCATGGCGTGGCTAGCTTGTCTAGGTGCGGCTTGGCTTGGCATGTGGGGCCAAGGGTTCGCCATGGGCGCATGGCGTGGCTAGCTTTGGATAGGTGCGGTTTGGCTTGGAATATGGGGCCAAGGGTTCGCCATGGGCGCATGGCGTGGCTAAATTTGCTAGGTGCGATTTGGCTTGGCATGTGGGGCCAAGGGTTCGGCATGACCAAGCTAGGTTCGTAACCAAGCTAAGGTTTTGGGCGAAAGGTCGTTAGGTAACCTTAGACGGTCAGGATTCGCTCATGTGACTGAAGGGAGAACGTTGATTGTCGCACGCCTTTGTTTTAGTTGCCGTATAAGGAAGGCCATCATGGTGGCGCGTCTAGGTACGCATAGGGCCATGGCGAGGTGCGTTTGTCATGGCGCGGTATGTGTGGCTGGCATGGATTCCCATTGGCACAGGGGTGCGACTAGCATGGTTGGCATCCCTTGGCGTGGTAGGTGTGGCTGGCATGGTTTGCCATTGGCATAGAGGTGCGGATAGCATGGTTGGAATACCTTGGCGCGGTTGGTGTGGCTGACATGGTTTTCCATTGGCACAGAGGTGCGGCTAGTATGGTTGGCATGCCTTGGCATGGTAGCTGTGGCTGGCATGGTTTGCCATTGGCACAGGGGTGCGGCTAGCATGGTTGGCATGCCTTGGCGCGGTAAGTGTGGCTGACATGGTTTTCCATTGGCACAGAGGGAATTATAGTTTGTCTTGTCGTAACCCTAATTAGTATTAAAAGAAAAAAAGATACCCAGTTTAATTTTTCACAAACACAATAAAGGTTTCAATAAATGCACCTAGTAAAAGATTGTTACTAAAATGCTGTGACATCATTGTTTGACTAGGGTTTAGGGTTTACGATTTTAACCCTAGGCTAAAAACCACCATCAACACATGGTAATTCTTATGTAGGCATGTTGATTGATTCAATAAATTCGCTAGTGGTCATAGTGCATGATGCCATGTCGGATGTATGGTTTTACGATTTTAACTCTAAGCTAAAAGTCACCATCAACATTAAGTCCCCTGCTAAGCTCGAAATAAGAGCATTGTTGCAAGGTAAGCATAAGTAATAACAGGCAAGGACAAAATCAAAATGACAAGTCATTAAAGATAGTCAGGAAGATCCGTTTAACCTTTTTCGGGAAGTAATGTGAATCCATGATCCTTGCATTTGGCGGCTTTATGTAAATTCTGCTCGTGGAACTGCATAGTAGTAGAGGCGATCACTGGTCGATATGCAAGATGTTGGCCTCGGTCTAGAATGGTTGTGCGTCCTCTGGGATAGGCTTCAAAAATGCAGAATGGAGCCGCTAGCGTAGATTTGGCATGAAGGGAAGCCGCTAGTATTGGATTGGCTTGGAACGAGCCGTTAGTATTGGTCGACTTGGATTTGGAACCGTCAGCATTGGACGGCTTGGGATGGAGCCGTTAGCATTGGTCGGCTTGGAATGGAGTCGCTGGCGTTGCGCGGCTTGGAGTGGAGCAGCAGGCATTTCGCAACTTGGAGTGGAGCTAGCTTTATTTTCTTGGAAGGATGACGACTGGCTTCAGTTCCGTGGAAGGATGATGACCGGGTTCAGTTCCGTGGAATGATGGAAATTTTGTCTAAATTAGGTTTGGCATGCCGAAACCCTAATTAGTGCCCTTTACTAGAATCGTAGTCGAATTCTCGTACGAACTCGGATTTTGACGGTCCTCCCCTCCATTTCTATCGGAAAATAATTTCCTATCTCCCACGCGGGAATATTTAGGTTATGAGCTCGTTTAGGAGGTGAAAACTGCCCGTCAGAAAAATTCAGGAAGAATTCATGAGGGATGCTGCGGGACCGAGGTGGCATAGTCGCGCCCAGTCATCTATTGATGGAGAAAAAAGCAATCTTCGTTTTGTTCAAACTCTAGAAACTCCGTCCGCATGAAAAGAGGTATCGACCCTCTTTTGTTGTTCATCTGGATTTGCGCTTTCGCCTGCAGTGTCTCTCCAGTGGATTCCAAAATTTACCAATACTCCAATGCATTCTTAGGATGGATGGATAAAATATATGCTCGGCAATGATCATGTCTGGGCTAATGTTGGATATTTTGGTTGCGTTGTTGGTCCATCCTTGATTCTAGGTTGTTCAGTGTCTGGACCTTCTGATCGTGATGATGATATGCCATGGATGGTAGAAATCTTCTGAAGCCACATGATGAAATATATGAGTTGGGAGACATTCTGTTGCCGATGTCCTACTATCAAGTCTTCAAGGACTTTTCCCCAGGAGACACCCTTCGAACCAGCTTCTGAATCTTGGTCTGTCATGTGGAATGGGATTCGGTGAGCAGTCCCTAGTTATATTTCTGTTAGATCCGATGGCATGGCCGAATATGTGAATGTATCCTTGTGGCATGCTTTTGGAGTCTTCGGTGCGCATGTACGGCTTCATGTTGATAAATTCCTGCGTCTCGTAAAACTTCGGCAGTGATGATGTTGAAATCGGAAATAACCAGGTTGATGGGAGTGAAAGCATCTCGTGCTGGTAGTCCCCTTATGTAGCCTACTTTCATTACATCGCCTTGAATTTATGTCCACGTGATTTGATACAAGATTATTGTACTCTTCTGGATGTGTTGCTGGGATGCACATGGAAGAAATATTCTGGATGGCTAAGATGGAGGAATGAGAGGGTTATGTTGTTTATCGTGGCTCCCTCCGTTTCTTCAAGAAAATATTTCAGCCGCGTCTCAGGAGTTATCTCATGAGTATTTGCTGGTCGTCGGGATGGACTGCGATGAGCAGTCCCCGGTCGCACTTTTCTTTAGTTTATGAAGTTGTTTTCTTCTGAGCAGGCTTGGGATCCACCGCGGCCTCCTAAAGTGTTGAAGGCGTCTTCTAAACAGAAAGATGATGATATTCTTGCGCTACAAATTTGAAGAGTAGATGACCTTGTTGTGGCTATGGCCTTTTGGTTGACTATGTTTTCTGAGAATTGACAGTGAAGGGATTCCTGTGTAGATCTTTGTAGTGATTGTTATTGCGGTGAAGATCTGGATGGTATCAACAAATGAGCGGCAATAGTTATTTGTAGCAGATATAATCAGAAGAGGCTACATTGTCGTAGGAACAATGTAGGTTGGCTAGAATTGTATCGGCATCCATGAAAGTAAAAGTATTGACTGGATATGTAAGCAAGCAAACTTTCCATGGTCACGAGTTTTGGCAGGATGGATCAAAGAGCGGCCATTACTACGAAGATTGGCTGGCTGCGATCATGATCCTTCACATGGGGAGTATGGTGGTACGACCCTTTGCAGGAAGGAGTGATGTTGAAGCGAACATTGAAGCGGAACCGATGCTGGAGAACGTTGAAGTGGAACCACTTTTGGAGAGAACGTTGAAATGACGCCTTGTAACTCTCATAGCCTTGACAGTTACCATATTGAAGTCGGAGGATGCGTCACGTTCAATCAAACTCGACATCCCTCAAGTGAACAAAGGTTAGGAGTCCCCAGTTTCATCTATCGATCATGATTTCCAGGAGAGGTTGGGGTTTGGAAATGGCTTCCCTGGATGGAAACACCTTCTTTCCTGATGAAACGCGATTGAGAGATGAAAATATGTCTTGACACTACGCCTTGTTCAAATATAAAATCTCACATAACTGTTTTATTATAGACTGTATAACTTTGTGGGCGAAGTTCCCATCGTGCAGCTCCTGGCGGGAAGAGGGTCTCTGTGAACTCAGGAGGGTTTCTGATTTCCTTTGCTTTCGATTTTGGAGAAGTCGTTCATGATATTTACGTGTGATGAAATTGGATTGTTGATCCCCTTCTATTGGGCGTTCAAGACCAACGCGAGCCTCTTCATCTATAAACGCATGTCCTACTGAAGTGCCTTTTGTCTTTTTATCAAATCAACAGTGGTAAAAGGAGGTCGGATTCTTTCGGATCTTTCAATATCTTGCCCTGATGGTAGAGTAGCAGCGTCTCTGGTGACGGTTGGAGCTATCATACTTGAATAAATGTTGGGGTGGCGGAAGCGGATCTGGTTCTGGTGATCGTAGGTGTATTATGCAGAGATGGAACGGTTTTGATTACGGAGTGCTGGATCAATGGCATTGTTTCGAAGGGTGAGTATGGTGCTGGAAGGGTGCAAGTTGTTAGCACTGGAAAGGATGCAAGTTGCTGGCGCCAGAAGATGGAAGCTATTAGCGCTGGATCATCTTGGAATGGACACTGGCTTGGCATAGGCGCTGATTGTTGTCCTGGTATGGCGCTGGATAAGAACGGCGTGGGCCGTTGGGCACCGCGAGTCTTGTTCTTGTGGGCCGAGATGCCTCTTTCCATACGTAGCTCAAATAAGAAATCTTTGCCTTATTCAAATTTCAAAAGTGTTATTCCTATTGGCTTTCCCTTTTTTTTGAAAGGAAAACAAAGCACCTGGTTTACGGTTTGATTTGAATTGATAGATAACTGTTATCTATGATGGTTTTGGATTATTCTTTTGGAATGAATTATTTCTAGAATAATGTTATTTTGGTTATGACTATAAGTAGCATAAGTACCCCAGGAAAGCCATGGAATTGTGAATGTTGTGCTACAGTAGAAAGCACGAAATGAAATATGGGAACAATATGGCTATCGGTTTTTATCATCTCTATGAAGATTTGAAGTAGTAGACCATGTATTTTTTCTCGGTAAGACTTACTCGGTTTTCCGGATCTCTTGACGAAAAATGAATCTTCCGGGTGTAAGTCCGAGTTTTGTGGGATGCACTGCCGTGATTATAGAAAGTCCCCAGTCGCCTCTGAGCCACCTGATTACCAAGTCGTTGACATCTGGTCGGATCGTTTGCTTCTAACCTCTAGGAAGTCCTCAGTCATCCCTTGTCGTGTCATGACTGGGAATCGGGCCGTACAGTAACTGAGTCGTCGATCCCTGAGTGGATCGATTTCTTCTACCGCCTTGATGTCCGGGTCAAGGTATGAGATCGATAATTGGAAATTGATATTGTAACCGAGAGATTAATCTCCCACTGTGGTCGCCAATTGTTTGAGGGTGAAAATAATTTCTGCTGGTTTCGGTAATTTCGTGTGTTGTGGGTGAGAAACGAGTCTAAACCATAAACAATGTAATATAAGGGAGTACCTTAGATTCGAGAGATAAATCTGTACAAATCTGGCCTAAACCAAGAAATGGTCGTTCCATACTTGCTTCGGTCACAAAGTGAAGGAGAAATGTTGGTTTTGGGGAAGGAAGAGAAGAGAGTGTTGAGACCAGAATAGTTGATTCTTGAAGAGTACTTGTTTGACTTGTATCAGAAAGTGAAAGTTAACAGATGGGAAAGCTAGCAAGTGATTTCTGAGTATTGTATGCTCCTGACCAAAACTTGTTCTTTGGTGGAAATAAGTAAGACCTATTTATACAAGTCGTAACAAAACGTACTCTGGTCTCGTAAAAAATGGAAACGGCTGAGTAAAGTGGAAGGAGGTGGTAACAGGTAACACCTGGAATTGATGTTCCATAATCAAAGAAACGTTTCACCATTACTCTTTGTATTTACTAACCGACTCATTCTTATGACACTTTCTTGTAACGGGTGCAATATACGCCGCACTCTGTAAACCGCCAAACCAATACCCTAATGAGTATCCCCCAGTTTGTGAAATGTATTGATGTCTCGAGTGTTTTCGTGGAAAATGTGTAGTATGTTGTTGTTGTTTGGAAAGTTGAGCTTGGGAGACTTTCCGGATCGGTGGTGACCCTCGACGGTCGATATTTTGCTTCTTGAGAGGAAGGGTAGACGTTGATTATTGCAACCCTTCGTTTGGTATCCAGTGGCATGAAAGTACGGGTGACATGGCTTTGACATATTTAGGCGTGGACAAAGTAGGATTTTGGCATAGTTTAGGCGCGGCCAAGAACTAGGGTTTTTGGCATAGTTTGGGTGCGGCCAAAATTAGGGCCTCGAGTTGGGCCAAAGGTTGCCATGCGTTGGATGGTGACCTTGGACGGCTAAGATCTTCATCTTAGATGGAAGGGTGGCTGTGATATGAAGGAAATATTAGCATATGTTATGCGCGACCAAAATTAGGGTATGCATGAACCGTGATGTTTGGATTTGGGCCGCAAGTTTCCATGCGTTAGGTGGCGAACTTGGACGGCTGAGATCCGCACCTCAGATGGAAGGGTGGCCGTTGATTGTTGTAACCCTTCATTTGGCAGCCAGCGACATGGTTTAGGGACGGCATGGAGTTGGCATATATAGTGTAGGCGCGGCCAAAATTAGGGTTTTGGGAAAACCGTGATGTTTGACTTTGGGCCGCAAGTTGCCATGCGTTTGGTGGCGAACTTGGACGGCTGAGATCCGCACCTTAGATGGAAGGGTATCCATTGATTGTTGCAACCCTTTGTTTGCCAGCCAGTGACATGGTTTAGGGCCGGCATGGCTTTGGCATAGTATATACGCGTCCAAAATTAGGGTTTCGGGAAAATCGTGATGTTTGGCTTCGGGCGCAAGTTTCCATGCGTTTGGTGGCGAACTTGGACGGCTGAGATCTGCATATCAGATGGAAGGGTGGCCATTGATTATTGCATCCCTTCGTTTGGCAACCAGCGACATAGTTTAGGGCCAGTATTGCTTTGGCATTGTGTAGGCGCGACCAAAATTAGGGTTTTTGGAAAAACGTGTTGTTTGGCTTTGGTCCGCAAGTTGCCATGCGTTTGGTCGTGAACTTGGACGGTTGAGATCTGCATCTCAGATGGAAGGGTGGCCGTTGATTGTTGTAACCCTTAGTTTGGCAGCCAGCGGCATGGTTTAGGGCCATGATGGCTTTGGCTTGGAGTCGTGGATGACACAGTTTTCCATTTGCGCGGTTGTGCGGTTGGCATGGTCGGCATGCCTTGGCAAAGAGACATGGATGGCATGGTTTTCCATTGGCACGATGGTGTGGTTGGCATGGTTGGCATGCCTTGGCGCAAAAACGTGGCTGACATGGTTTTCCATTGTCACGGTGGTACGACTGGCATGGTCGGCATGCTTCGGTGTGGAGACGTGCATGGCATGGTTTTCCATTGGTACGGTGGTGCCGCTCGCATGGTTGGGATGTCTTGGTGCGAAGACGTGGATGGCATGGTTTTCCATTGGCACGGTGGTGCCGCTGGCATGGTTGGCATGCCTTGGCGCGGAGTTGTCGCTGGCATGGTTTTCCATTGCCACGGTGGTATGGCTGGCATGGTTGGAATGCCTTGGCGCGGAGTTGTGGCTAGCATGATTTTCCATTGGCACGGTGGTGAGGCTGGCATGGTTAGCATTCCTTGGCGCAGTTCCATGGCTGGTAGGGGTTGTCATTGGCACGGTAGTGCAGCTGGCATGGTCGGCATGCCTTGGCACGGATACGAAGCTGGCATGGTTTTTCATTGGCACGATGGTGCAGCTGGCATGGTCGGCATGCCTTGGCGCGGAGACGTGGCTGTCATGGTTTTCCATTGGTGTTACGGTGCTGCAAGTGTCGCATAATCATGAGGCATTACAGAGTTGCCGGCCAAGTCAGTATGAATCCATAATGGCGCAATTGCAAAGCCATAATAGCGCAACGCAAGCCATAATAATGGTATTACTGTATAAACTGTTAAGTGCCGAGAATGGCATGACCCTACATGGCCAATGTAGTTACATTGTAAGAACATTTATCTAAGTAATGAAGCTTATTGGCCGACACAGTGAAGATTCATTGAGGAAAGGCAAGATATGGCCAAAGTGACATATACAACATGTGATGTTGGCATTGAGGCACATCCGTGGAATTGAGTTGGCTCAAACTCAAGGATGATGGAAAAAGATAGAATAGACTAAGAGTTAGTCTATGGAATTAGTTCAAGGATGGCCAAATCTTGGACAATGCAAACAAGTTAGTAATGCAAGAGTTGCATTGTTGTTGTCAAGCTAATTGGCGAAGTGAAGAATATATGACGCATGAGTAACTAGAGTGATCTTAAGGAGTTGGCCTCGACAATTAAAGCATAAAGAGTGTTCGTGCATTATCTTAGAGTGAAAACCATACAGGGCCAAGAGGGATAAACGTTGGAGAAAGGAAGAATTAGATAATGGCGCAACAAGTGGCGTAATACAACTCAAGTGACAGTTACAAGTTGGTTACGAGCTTCACAAGCATGCCAATGACATGTGATGAAGTAGAACGGTTATAAAGGAATTTATAAATGTGGGAGAAGAGTTATAACTGCCACAGAATAGGTGTTGGATGATTGGCGCAAGTTAGAAGAGAACTGGCCAGTTGGCACAGTTACTGGCGGTTATAGAACTGCTCCATGTGACAGATGGATATCTCTAGCGTGTACAACGGTTGTGCACGGTTTGGCCAAACAAATATGCTATATAAATAGTCCTAAGGCATGGGAAATTCTGCATTCTAGCATATGTGAGAGTAAGGCTTGCATAGGAGAGTGTAAGACTCAAAATAGAAGGGTTTTTGTAAGACTTAGACTTGGTTCAAGGGTGAACAAGTATGTGTAAGTCCCCTGGTGGGCAAGTTTTGTATTTCTTCCCTTTGATGCAATAAAAGAGTTGATTGTGTCATATTATAAGTGTTCTTGGTTGGATGATTGTTGTTGGTAAAGTATATCAAATATTGAATGTATTATGGGGTGCATTTGATGAGTTTAGAGAAGTGAAAGACGACAGTAAAGACTTCCGTTGTTTGACCTGAAGTCTTTGTTGTTTACAAAGGTACAAAATTATAAGGCTGGGGTGCAAGTGGGTGAAACTTTATTCACAGAACCATTGTGCTGCCGGGTTACACTTTCGCAGAAAATCTCTGGAAAGTTTGAAAGTGTGACAATACGGGTATCAGAGCTGTGTTTGGTACACAATTCGAGTGTATTTGTTAAATAATACACTAGTGCTTCTTTCCCTCTAAAGTTATTTTCCTGTGAGTAAGTAAGTGGTACATTATTTTCAGAGTTTTGCATTAGAAATGAGTCCTAATGGCATGATGATCGACGAAGAACTACCGGGTACGTTTGATCATCTTAAGGAATATGGTAGTAATCTTGGTGATTTTACCATAGACATGGACTGCGATGGCCTTGAAAAGCTTCTTTTTTCTGAAGATAAGGGCAGGCTAGACCTACTTGAAGGAAGAACATCAGATTGGTTTAAAGAATTTGACGAAAGGGTAGGTGTAATCGAGGACAAGGTGTCTGATGCAACTTTTTTGAATTGTGAAACCAATGCTGAAGTGAATGAATTGAAGGTGCAATTCAGTGACATAAAGATCATACTAACAATCCATGCAAAGCAAATTTCATAGGAAGTGGAGGTATTCGCAGGTTAATCAGTAACAGCATGTTTGCATAGGGGAAAACGTGCATGGAGAAAGATCAAGTCGAGTCTCTGAGCCAAGAGTTTACGTTGGTTCCAGAAATGCTAGAGAAATTGAGAATTTCTTGTATGACATTGAGGCATAGTTTGAAGCGAATGTAACTGGGGAAGAACAAAAAGTAACTCTCGCAGGAAATTACCTTGGTGGTGATGCAAAGGTTTGGTGGATAACTATGCTGCAAGAAGATGAAGTTGCTGGTTATGCCAATCTTATGTCATGGAATGACATGAAAGATGGACTGAGATGTCAGTTATGGCCAAGCAATGGTTCTTGGTATGCAAGAGAAAGTTTACGTAGGCTAAAGATAACGGGTACACCATAGGCCCATGCTGAAAACTTCTTTGTATTGGTGCAAGAAGTACGTGGCATGAGTGAAGAAGATCAGATGTTCCAATTTATGGCTGGCGCAAGTTCGAGTGTGATTACTGAACTTAAGAAGCGTAAAATCCAGAGTATCCATATGTCTATTCAAGCGGTAAGAGGACTTACTAGTTGCACAACGACTGAAGATGTGCAAAGAAGGTAAAGCCAAAAGGAAGGAAAAATCTGTAGGCAGCAAGAGTAAGCATGAACCAAAGGAATATGATCTGTTCCCTTCAGCCCGGAAGTATAAGGGATGTTTCATTTGCAAAGGTTTGCATTTCGCAAGAATCTGTCCACTCAAGGCCCAACTCAATGGATCAGTTGGGGATAACTATGGGAGTCATTCTAGCAAGACTCAAGAAGGCCGAAGTGAAGGTTCAAGGAAGAGACCACGCAGCAAAGTTGTTGCGCACTTAGACAATAGTAGAAACTAAGATATAAACAAGAAGGTGTGTTGCTGTCTCCTTTGGAAACACCTAGTGCAGAAAATGTGGTATTTTCTGATCTTGTTTGGCATAGATTATTTGAAAGTTGTTTCAAACACTGTGCGTAGAGTTTGGTTGTACATACTTTTATTTGAGTCTTCAAGTTTGTATATACTTTGCTTTGGTGTAAGCAAGTTGCTTTGTTAATGAAGTTTTAGTTTTCCTAAAGTGATCAAGTGGATCAATCATGTAATGGTACATGGTATTGTTATGTAAGAGCAGTAATGAATGTGGGTGTTTTCGTTTATAAAGTCTTGCCTCTTTATTTACGATGTAAAGCTAGTTCATGGGAAGATGCTGCAAGTAGTATACTTAGCCTAACGTATGCAATAACAAGACAAGTTGAAAGCTAATAAGAAAAGTATAGGACAAGGGTCCTAGTTGATGTAGAAGTGATGTTG
The DNA here is from genome assembly GCA_023529315.1 of Papaver bracteatum. NCBI lineage: Eukaryota > Viridiplantae > Streptophyta > Magnoliopsida > Ranunculales > Papaveraceae > Papaver > Papaver bracteatum. Next base: position 212,256 of record JAJJWX010004145.1, read on the forward strand.
CTGTTTGGGGATTGCAAAATGGGACGACAGCAGATGGGCGGAGACAGTGCAAGCAATATAGCAAGTAAGAAATCACGTCATCATCAATCATGAGTTGGGTAGAACTCATGGCATTAGAGAAAGATGCACACACTTTCCAGGAAATTAGAAATGCAGTTCAAAGAAGTATTTGGAAACATATTGGCTTTGAATGCATAACATATGGACAGCTAAAGGGTTATTTAATGATATGTCCAAGAGATAGTTAGTCACAGTTTTAAATGGGTTGTGCAACTCAATAGTTTTGTTGCATGGAAGTTAAGCAAAGAAAACTCACCATTCTAGTACGGGTATGCAAGATGGCATAAGTATAGAGTTTATACTTGGTGGCCACATTTAAAGAAATGAGTTCTTGAATGTTACTCGCATAATTTGAGTTTGGCGAGGCATGAAGTGTTGATTTCGGGTGTCTAATGGAAAGAGAACCCTGATTCGTTTGTGACGTGCTTAATGAGGATCGCGGAGAACAACAGTTCAATAGTGAAGTCGCCTAACAAAATTGATTGAAAATGAAGCCAAGTCGTTTATAAGTCCTTGTCACGTTGAGTGAGATGCAAGAGGCAAAATCAGGAAGCGATGGAAATGATCATGGTGATCAGATTGAGAAGAATCATTGCTTGTATACACTTAGGCACAAATGATTCAAGTGAAATTCAAGCCTAATTCAGATAGTTGGCAAGAAGAATTTCCAGTTAGCATTTGGGTGTTGATACGCGATTGTAGTTGAAGTTGAAGCGTTGGCCAACGTGAAAACAACAATACAAGTCAGTAGGATCAATGGCAAGGCAGTAAGCTAAGTGATGGCATTAGGTACTAGGCATAAATTTTTTGGCAAGAACGAGGGACAAACAAGTTTGCTGAATTCTGAGAATGGCTCAGAAAGGAACAAGGCCGAAGAACAAGTATAACGAGTATACTTGTTGCGTTCAACGAGGAAATTGAACGGATTAGGTAGGGGAGGTCTGTTATGGTACTGCAACTATCACATAATGATGACGCGTTACAGAGTTGCAGGACAAGTCAGTATGAAGCCATAATAGCGCAACGCAATCCATAATAGCGGTATTACTGTATAGACTGTTAAGTGTCGAGAATGGCATGACCCTATAGGGACTATGTAGTGCAAGTGCAGCATTATATTGTAAACACATTTGGCTAAGAAATGAAGCTTATTGGCCTATATAATGAAGCTTTATTGAGGAAAGGTAAGATGTTGCCAAAGTGACAGATGCAACATGCGATGTTGGCATTGAGGCATATCCGTGGAATTGAGTTGGCCCAAACTCAAGGATGATGCGAGAAGATAGAATAGACTAAGAGTTAGTCTATGGCATTAGTTCAAGGGTTACCAAATCTTGGACAATGCAAACAACTTAGTAATGCAAGAGTTGAATTGTTGTTGTCAACCTAATTGGGGAAATGAAGCATATATGACGCATGAGTAACTAGAGTGAGTTTAAGGAGTTTTCCTCGACAATTAAAGCATAAAGAGTGTCCGTGCATTAGCTTAGACTGAAAATCATACATGTCCAAGAGGTCTGAACGTTGGAGCAAGGAAGAATCCGATATGGCGCAACAAGTGGCGCAATACAACTCATGTGACGGTTACAAGTTGGTTACGAGCTTCACAAGCATGCCAATAATGCGTGATGAAGTAGAACAGTTATAAAGGAGTTTATAAACGTGGGAGAAGAGTTCTAACTGCAATAGAACAGGTGTTAGATGATTGGCGCAAGTTAGAAGAGAACTGGCCAGTTGGCACAGTTATTGGCGGTTACAGAACTGCTCCATGGGACAGATGGTTGTCTCTAGCGTGTACAACGGTTGTGCACGGTTTGGCCAAACAAATTTGTTGTATAAATAGTCCTAAGGCATGGGAAATTCGGCAGTATAGCATATGTGAGTGTAAGGCTTGCATAGGAGAGTGTAAGACTCAAAATATGAGAGTTTTTGTAAGACTTAGACTTGGTTCAAGGGTGAACAAGACAGTATAAGTCCCCAAGTTGGCAAGTTTTGTATTTCTTCCCTTTGATGTAATAAAAGAGTTTATTGTGTCATATTCTAAGTGTTCTTGGTTGGCTGATTGTTGTTGGTAAAGTATGGCAAAGATTGAATGTATTATGGGGTACATTTGATGAGTTTAGAGAAGTGAAAGAAGGCTTTAAAGACTTCCGATGTTTTACCTGAAGTCTTGGTTGTTTGCAAAGGTGCAAACTTATAAGGCTGAAGTGCAAGTGGGTGAAACTTTATTCACAGAACCATTGTGATGCCGGATTACACTTTCGCAGAAAATCTCTGGGAAGTTTGAAGGTGTGACAATTGGCACGGTTGTGCGACTGGCATCGTCGGTATGCCTTGACGCGGAGACGTGGCTGGTATGGTTGGCCATTGGCATGGTGGTGCAGTTGGCATGGTCGGCATGCCTTGGCGCGGAGACGTGGCTGGCATGGTTTGCCATTGGCACGGTGGTGCGGCTGGCATGGTTGGCATGCCTTGGCGCGGAGTCGTGGATGACATGGTTTGCCATTGGCACGGTGGTGCCGCTGGCATGGTTGTCATGTCTTGGCGCGGAGACGTGGCTGGCATGGTTTGTCATTGGCACGGTGATGTGAGAATTAGGGTTTGGTATATACGAAGATGATGTCGGTCAATACTAAGGGTTCTACCATGGAACATGACACATGTATAAGAAAAAGGGTACCCAGGTAATTCTTACGTAGGCATGCTGATTGATAAAATAAATGCGCTAGTGGTCATAGTGACGTCATGTTAGATGTACGATTTTACGGTTTTAACCCTAAGCTAAAAACCACCATCAACAGGTGGAGACGGTGGAAAGAGAGGATTGATGTGTTCTATAGCAAGTATACTAGGAATAGGAGTGTTGAACAGGTTATTGTGGCAGCCAAAAATGTCGAATGCTTGTTGTTTGATTGGGCTGTGATATTTTTAGTGGATTTTCTTCGTCAACTCTAGTTTGTGACTGGGAAGTTGTTGTAATAAACACTTTCATCTAAAGGTTTGTTCTTGTTCTCGCAAGTTTAGTGTCAATAAACTCTTACATAATTTTTTTATTTTTCTTATATATATATATAAGAAAAGAAACTAGTTAATGTAGGGGTAGTCGTACCGGACCGCCGATAGGGAATTCATCTGGATAATCCTAACAAGAAAAGCGCACAATTATGTGATAACCGAATATCTGATATCCGTCGTAGCCCATAGCTAAATTTACGTATTATCCGAATTCTTGGATATCCGATACCTTATCGGATACGGATGTGGTATATCCGCTATGGAAATACCAATATCATATATGATAATCGTCTGATATTAGATAACATATTTATCTAGTTATATGTTAAATTACTATTATAATTATCTTATAGTAAATGTATACAAAACTACTATTATATGTTAAATTTACCCAATTTCCAGACATTTTTTGATAAATATTTTTGAAAAAAAATGTAGAAACGACAAATTCATTAAAAACGACAATTGTAGAATCACGAAAAAAATATGATCAAACACTCGCAGTTAAATTAGATTTTTTATGCTTTGGATTTTTGGATATTATAACATTGTAAATGGAACCATTGAATCGGTCAAACACTTGTCAACAAAAGAGGACAACCGCACATTGGATATTTTCTCCGCATATGCTTCCCAGATGAATCCTCCCTATACAAAGAAAATGACCTCGTCTCCAAATGAGATCTACAATCTACACACCGAGAGCTGACAGAGGCGGAAGGAATCAGGGTTCTTTTTTTGGATCTGAAATTGAAGAAAACAAACCAAATGGAGTTCTGTAAATTGAATAGTGGTGGTGTTTTTGTATGGGAATATGGTGATCTATCAAGATACAAACAATAACCGATCAGAAATCAAAAAGCATTATGATATTTCCTCTCGCAACAATGTTGTTTCCATTCCCATATTTTCTTGGAGATCTCTTTTTACGTGTATGCGAAGGAGTTTCTCTGGTATATTTTTGGGTGGCTAGTCATCAAGTGCTATTGTTCTTTCATTCTCATGAAGGATATCGCCGATGAGACACCTTGAAGCTATTAGCATATTCTGCAACATTTTGTCTTTCTGATTAAAGAGAAATGACGGTTTGAGAGTATTGGAGATTGTCTAGTTTCATCAAGAAGAATTTTGTTTATTTATAAATTTTGATCATCGAATTTCTGCAATTTAATTTTGTATAAACCCCTTTGGTTTTAGAAATCTAATGAATATGTTCTGCAATTTATCAATGAAATGAACAGTCTCCACTGATTTTGAACTGTGAGAGTAGATTAGAATGATGTTTTGCACAACTTATTTCTTTGGTTTTGTTGATTAACCAAATCAAGTTCAGAACTGAGATACTCCAATCGCTCGGAAAGGGTCACAGCAAAACCTGCTGGCCCATGAACAGGATCTGACATACTAGCATTAGCTTCAATTATCTCAGCTGCTTTCCGCACGGCTTAGCTGATTTCATTAGCTTGATGAAATTACTTGCACCAAAAACTTTAGAGACATTCTGGATATCTTTCTCTTTATCTCTAGGAATTATTGGAGCGAAAAGACTACTGTTTGTACCCCTAATATTCTACACAAGGAAATGAGCAAGTTTTGGCCTTCAAAACCCCCATATCCAAGCCCATGGGCAACAAACTAAGCTAGGCCTAGCTAACAAACACTCAATTCACAAGCCCATGAGCAAAAACTCCAACTTGGGCTAGAAAGTTCCGCATAAGGACCGCCACTTCACAAATTTCGATCCGGCAAGTCCAAGACGACGACAACGGCTAAGATCCAGCGCTAAGTCCGGCTATGGCCATAGCCAATGACGACAAAGGACGGACGAGGAATTGCCGATTAATCCGCACGTGCGATCGATGCATTGAGTAAATCCCGGTAAAAATCGGCGATTAATTGCCGATTGGTTTCGAGGCGATTTGGTGCTTCTGTCTTTTAAATCCGTAGCCCGGATATTCACGCCCCATTCGATTACTTTATGGATATTCGCGCCCCGATCGATTACACCCATTTCTCTAGCTTCTTTGGCTATCCACACCCAATATAACTCATTTACCATAATGATGGAAATTTCGGAATTGATATCTCGCATGGATGTGCATCGAGGAGGCATCGGGACATTATTGCAAGGAGGCATGCGAGGGGGGGATTAAGCCAATTGATATCAGCCATAAAAACAAAGAATTGAAAACGAAATTGGCCACATATAAATAGACAGTTTTACTAACCAAAATGGTATGCAATCTTTCCCATTAAAACTCTGAAAATATTCTCATGCTAACTTAGGCATCGGAGGGTTTTTTGAAGGTACCCCCACCTTTCTCCATTAACCAAACCAAGTGAGGATTGAAGCGTGATCGATTCCGTGCAAAGAACTTCATACAAATTTCTCGTGTTTGAGGTAGAAGAGATTTTACCTTACAAACAAACATGACCACTAACGATTTCGAAAAAAGAAAATCGTGTTTTACTAGATCGAGATATGGAAATTGTAAGACAGACTGCACGAGGGTCTGATTCTGAGAACAATTCCCAACCGCGCAGGAGACGTGCAATGGAGAGGGACGATATTGAGGTTCAATCTGCACCTGTTATACCCACTGGAAACAGACAGGTTCAAGATCATACTCATAACAAATCATTGAATCATGGGAGAGATCGAGATCGTTTTCATGACAGAGCCACAGATCCAAATCGCAGAAAGGAAAAACAACCAGTGATCGATAACCAAGTGATCGACGTTGATGGGGAAAACCAAGATGTTCGTGGAAAGAGAGGGTATGCATTCGGCAGCCCCTCTAGGAAGAATTACAATCGACAAGATCTGCGTGATGGCCGCACTGCAACTCCCAGTACATAGGAGGAACATCTACGGCAGCGGCTAAAGGAGCTAGAGAAGGAAAATGCTATCCTGAGATTAGAACGTGAAAATCAAAATGGGACCGACGTTTTGAATAAACAGAGGGTACGATCTGTATGGAAACGCCTTGGAGGTCGAATTGAACCACAAGTCGCAGATCCTAATATAGAAGTAGCCGATCTAGATCGAAGAGACAAGAGGTTGCTGGTCACCGGAGATTTACCGAAATGACCTAAGCAAGCAGGGGATCGGATAGCTGCAACACAGCAGAGTGCGGCAAGAAATACATCTCATTCAAAACGCCTCAGAAATGAGGAGGAAGAGGATCGAGATTGGAATGATGATGAAGATTTTTCGCCCGATTACGGTGCTCATTCGGAGCAAGGAAGAGCTGGAAAAGAACTTGTTGGACCCCATAGCAAAAAAAGGAGATCGGATAATCATATTCCAGGTGGAGGGATTATGAACAGAAGGCGATTTCGCACACGAAAACCTAAACGCAATAACAGAAGCTCGTCTTGCGAGGATGATCGAGAAAGTGATGATGAAAAAACAATCCAGAGAAGAAAAGATGGACAGGCTACATCGAGCAGCAGGAGCACCTTTCAAGAGGAATATATGAGAATTCAGACCGCCAATGAATTTTCTAGTTCCAAAATTACCGGAATTCGACTAGAAAACTGATGATCCAGATCAGCACGTTTTACACTATGAGACTGCCATGTCCTTGTGGCAATACATCGACGAACTGATGTGTAAAATGTTCCCGCAATCCCTTACGGGAGGAGCTATAACGTAGTTCAACCAGCTTCCAGCAGAGTCGATCGGGACTTACTATAAGCTGATTGATGATTTTTGCTCTAATTATAAGTACAACAAACGTGATCGGAAAGGATGCCATTCACTGTTCCTTTTAGGAATCTGGAAGGAGGAAAGCATCCGACAATTCACTAGGCGTTTCAAGCAAGAGTTAGCGGACGTGGATGGAGCCAACGACCAAGTTGTCATTGCGGCATACAAACAGGCTTACCAGCATGATCAAAGAGGTGTGTACGGTTCTTTGGTCAAGAGACCACCAAAAACTTTGGAGGAACTATATGATCGAGTTGAAGAGTACGCCCAAGTGGAGGACGATTCTAAAGCCCGAGAAGAAGTTAAAATATCATCCAATCATCCAAATGATGGGAATAAGGAAAAATCCAAGAACCGTTCAAACGGACAGCATAATGATCGCGGTGATGCTCGAGAGAAAAATCAAGGTGAACGCACCGAAACTGGGTACCAGATATTTCACGATATGAAGCTGACCCCGCTGAACGTAAGTCTTACAGAGTTGTACGAAAAAATACAAAAGGATTTGATCCCCCCACGTCCTTTGGCGGCATAAACAAGAGATAAACGTGATAGGAGCAAATACTGCAAGTTCCATAAAGACCATGGTCACAAAATTGAGAACTGCCGCTCTTTACAGATCGAGATCCAGCAAATGATCGATGCTAGAAAGCTGCAACAGTACGTGAAAAAGTACTTTGGGAAAGGTCTTGGCCAGTTTGGCACTGCACATGTGATTAACGCTCGTGTGATTAACGTCAGTCACGCCAGGATTCACTCAATGACCATACGGGCATCGGAAGACGAGACCAGGAGAAAGCTCAGACAGTTGAAAGAATGGTACTTGACAAATCACATTGATTTTGTCAGCGGTAACGGAGCATAAACTAAGGATCTTGGGTGCAAAAGGATCGAGTTTTCTGATACAGACATGATAGGTGTATATGCTCCACACAACGATGCTGTCGTTATAACTGCTTGGATTGGCATGTTTCGTGTGCACCGGATTTTGGTGGATACTGGAAGTTCGGTGAGTGTGATGTTTTCGGTGGAGCTTACGCCTCTATGAATCTCCCACACGACCTGATCGAGGAGGATGAAAACCCAATTATCGGTTTCAGCGGCGAAGTTACAAAGGCAATTGGAAAAGTAAAGATACCGATAACAGTGGATGACAAGCCTGTCTTGGGAACTTTCTTGTTGCTGGATTGTAGGGAACCATACAATGCGATCGTAAGACGAGATTGGCTGCATGAGATCGGTGCAATCACATCATCTAATCATCAGTGCCTGAAGTTTATTACACCAGACGGAGTTGTGAAAGTTAGAGGCGATCAGATGGCCGCCCATAAGTGTCATGAGAATGCAATGGATGAGTACAAGAAGTCAGAAGTCAGTGGAAACCAGATCATGTGGGTCGGCAGAAATAGCAATTACAGAACCCTCTCCCTCCGAATCATATAGGGGAGAGGACGCAATTTGAACCCCGACGATCGAGAAACTGATCGAGGTCCAGTTGGAGATGAGGAGCATAAGACAACGTTAGTAGGGGGAGATCTTCCGGCACATGAACGCGATGATTTGATTACATTGCTAAGGGCAAACGCGACGTTTTTGCATGGATTTTTGCTTGAGATGCCGAGGATAGACCCAAATGTAGCTCATCACGGAGCTAAATATCGATGAGAATTTCCGTCTCGTTTGACAGAAAATCAGGAATATGGCGCAAAGCAAAAAAGATGGAGTGATCAAGAAGTAAAAAACTGTTGAAGCGAGGATTTATTCGACCGGTGCAATATCCTCGATGGTTGTCCAATGTGGTAGCCGTTCCAAAGAAGAATGGTAAAATTAGGTCAGTATCGATTTTCCGATTTGAATAAAGCGTGTCCAAGTGATCCGTACTCGCTACCAATGATAAGATATTTGGTGGATAAAACCGCAGGTTTCAAAGACCTATCATTCATGGACGGTTTTAAAAGGTATAATCAAATACCTTTGTTCGAGGACGATCAAGAGCATCTGGCGTTCGTGTCGATCCGGGGAGTTTATTTCTATACTGTAACGCCGTTCGGGCTAAAGAATGTAGGGGAAACCTACCAGCACTTAGTAGACCATATGTTCAAGGATATGATAGGGAAGTCGATGGAGGTATACATCGATGATATGGTAGTGAAATCTCACCAGAAAGAATCACATTTTCTTGATCTGCAAAAGACGTTCGATATCTTAAGGCAGTATCGTATGATGATCAATCCAGCAAAATGTTCATTCGGGTTGTCATCAGGAAAATTCCTTGGATACTTGATGACACACAGAGGAATCGAGGCAAATCCAGATCAAATCAGAGCCATCAGAGAAATGCCATCCCCAAGAACGAAAAAGAAAGTACAGAAGCTAGTATGACGATTGGCAGCCTTGAATCGTTTCATTTCACGCTCGTCAGATCGATTCAAGCCATTCTTTGATGTTTTGAAGAAAACAATGAATTTTGGTTGGACGGCTGAGTACGAAAGGGCTTTTGATGAGATAAAGCAGTATTTGTCAACCCCACCAGTTTTGGTGAGTCCAAAAGCTGGGCAACCTATTGGAGTTTATCCGGCCGCAACAGAGAGCGCGGTGAGTGCGGTCTTTGTTAAAATGAGATCCATATGAGAAGCCTGTTTACTTTGTCAAGAAATCCTTGAAAAGGGGGCGGAAACACGGTACAAGAAAATTGAGAAGATAGAACTTGCACTATTCCATGCATCTCGTCGCCTAAAGCCTTATTTCAAGGAAGGCAGATCGTGGTATACTCGGAATACCATCAAGCGAATCTGGAACGTCTTGATGATTCAGTCGACTAGCCATATGGTCAAATTTTCGGGGTGTATGAGATCAAGTACGAAACCAGAATCGCAGAAAAAAGGACACGCACCGTGGCTGCACTGCTAGCAGATTTTCCGGTGGACGATATAGAAGCTTGATTCTTTGGATAAGAAGAGGAGTTGTTCAAAACCACCGAAGCAGTCCTTGATCGGATCGGGGGAAAGCGCAATGGAGATCGATACACAGAACCATTGTGGACCGTATTTGTGATGGGTCTTCAAACGTCAGTGGTGCTGGAGTGGGATGCGTAATCCTTACTCCCGAAGGTTCGAGGATCGAGAAAGCGACCAGGCTAGGTTTCCAAGCATCAAACAATGAATCCGAATACGAATCTGCGATTATCGGTTTAAAAGATTTCAAGCAGTTAGATGCGAAGAACGTGAAGTCGGTGTGATTCTATATCTTTGGTGGTTAACCAATTTACGGGGACCTACGAGCAAAGGAGGAGAGAATGGCATTGTATTTGGACCATATGAAAGAGCGGGGAAAATGAGTTCGAATAGATTCTCTATTGGGCAGCGGCCGCGATTGGAGAATAGTCACGCAGATGCTTTAGCATATACATCTTCCGCAGATCTTGAAGCAGATACCGCCAGATTCGTGGTAGTAGATTTTCAAGAATTTCCTAGCATCTCCGACAACCATTTTGTTTTGGATTTCGAACATGCTAGTGGGGGCGAGAGGGCAGCTACATCAGCATAGGGAAAAACGGAGAACATCGACAACAACATGGATATTGACAGTCCAGTGGCAGATAATTCAGGAGATCATGCTGAAAACATTGCAGACTGGCGTCGACCTTAGATCCAATACCTGACAACTGGGAACTCCCTAAAGATGAGAAACTTGCAGCAAAGGTGAAAAGGGAATCATGGAGATACTCAATGATCGAAGGGCTGTTATACCGCAAACCTGTAGCTTTGGAGCCATTTTTGCGATGTGTATCAGCCGAGGAAGGACAACTAATACTGGCAGAGGCTCATGAGGGTATCTGCGGAAGCCATTATGGAGGACGCAGTCTCGCGCACAGGATACTTACCCAGGGATATTTCTGGCCGTACATGCGAGAGAGATGCTAAAGAATATGCACAGAAATGTGTGCCATGCCAGGAACACGCTCCAATTCCGAAAAGGCCAGCTAACGAGTTGCATCCAGTTTTCAGTCCCTGGCCATTCTCTATTTGGGGATTGGACATCGTCGGGCCACTTCCAAAAGCTCCTGGAGGCGTCAGATTCGTAATAGCCGCTACCGACTATTTCACCAAATGGGTTGAAGCAGTGGAACTGATACACGTTACCAGACATGATGTGAAAAGATTCATATGGGAGAATATCGTCTGCAGATTTGGAATCCCAGACGCGATAATATCGGACAATGGGAAACAGTTTGATTCTGGAGTAATCAAAGATTTCTGCAAGGGCCTGAATATTCTCCACAATTTCTCCTCCCCATACTATGCCAGAGCAATGGGCAGGAAGAAGCGACCAACCGCGTTATTATGGACAATCTCAAGAAACGACTGGTGAAGGCGAAGGGAAAATGGACCGAAGAATTCCCGGGAGTCTTATGGTCCTATCGAACAACCCCAAAAAGATCCACTGGTTTTTCGCCATTTACATTGGCATATGGGACGGAGGCGATCATACCCACCGAGGTGCGGTGAAGACTACCAAAACTCGTCTTCATCAAACGGAAAAACGAACGACATGCGCTCTGGACAAGGAGTTCTTTGGAAGAGCAGAGAGAAACGACCTTGCGAGAATATAGTTCGATACCAATGAGGCAATCAAGTGGGATATGATCGCAAGGTCGGGAGAACGGTCATTCAAGACAGGGGAATATGTCTTGAAGAAAACCCGAGCGACCAAATGGGAACCGAATCATGCGGGAGCTCGGAGCAAGCGGGAGGGTCCATACATAGTGGATAGGTCAGCATCTCGGGGGTCCTACTACTTGAGGAACCTCAATGGAAAGGAGGATTCAAAGCCATTGAAGCCGTGGAATTCGTTCCACTTGAAGAGGTTTTATTATTAGAAGTAGATTCAAATCTCATTTGTCTTGCACTCTTTTCCTTTTTGATGGTTTTATCCCTTGGGTTTTCCACTCAAAGGTTTTAATGAGGCGGTATGTTGTCGAAGAGTAGGTATTTATCTTGTTATTTCGATTCAGAAATTCAATTCAGCATCATTTTGATATTCCATGCTTTATCACTGCTATTCAAATTAATTATAAGCTGTTGCGGATGATCGGATCCGCAGTCGGCCCGAGTGACAAAACAAAGATACGATTCGATTTCACATCAACAATGATGACGACAACTCTCGGATAGGTTGAATGCGCGGTTCGAGCATTTCAACCCTGTCTCAATTTTATCCCCATCATACGGGACAACAACAAATGTGGCAAAAGTTTTCATCCGTCCAGGAACATGAGAATGTACACAACTCAAACTCTGCGCGTATCTTGAATAGCAGGATTGGCCCCCTTTGCAAATTCAAGATAGCAGAAAAACTCAACTTTTCATTCCATGCGCAAGCAAAATGCAGCAGGGAGGTGCACCCCTGCGCAGGCATTGAGCAGCATGATACGAAACACAATGGGGGCGAGTTGTATGTCACCCCAACCATTTGGGGACAGGATGTATGACACCCCAGCTAAGTCATTATAATTATGGGGGCGAGTCATGTAACACCCCAGAAAAATGCAAATTCGTAGGGAAACCCGAACTTCTTAACCCATAACTGGTTATGGATTAAGAGGGGGCGATGTTTGTACCCCTAATATTCTACACAAGGAAATGGGAAAGTTTTGGCCTTCAAAACCCCCATGTCCAAGCCCATGGGCAACAAACTAAGCTAGGCCTAGCTAACAAACACTCAATTCACAAGCCCATGAGCAAAAACTCCAACTTGGGCTAGAAAGTTCCGCATAAGGACCGCCACTTCACAAATTTCCAGTCCGGCAACCAAGTCCGGCACGACAACGGCCAAGCCCGGCGCCAAGTCCGGCGGCCATGGCCAGCGAGCAGCAATCGGGACGAGGAATTGCCGATTAATCGGCACGTGCGATCGGTACGAGTAAACCGGTAAAAATCGGCGATTAATTGCCGATTGGTTTCGGGGCAGTTTTGGTGCTTCTCGGTGCTGCTTAAATCCCGTAGCCCCCGGATATTCACGCCCCATTCCAGTTACTTTGCGGATATTCGCGCCCCGACTGATTACACCCATTTCTCTAGCTTCTTTGGCTATCCACACCCAATATAACTCCTTTACCATAATGATGGAAATTTCTGGAATTGATATCTTCATGCATCATTATCGAGGGGAGGCATGCAGGGTCATATTGCAAGGAGGCATGCGAGGGGGAGTTAAGCCAATTGATATCTGCCATAAAAACAAAGAATTGAAAACCGAAATTGGCCACATATAAATAGAGCAGTTTACAGCCAAAATGGTATGCAATCTTTCCCATTAAAACTCCTGCGAAAATATTCTCATGCTAACTTAGGCATCGGAGGGTTTTTTGAAGGTACCCCCCACCTTTCTCCATTAACCAAACCAAGTGAGGATTGAAGCAGCGATCGATTCCCGGCAGCAACTTCATACAAATTTCTGTGTTTGAGGTAGAAGAGATTTTACCTTACAAACAACTACATACCTCTGCTTCTTCTTTGATATGATGGGAGAACTTCGCAGTAGCCTCTGTTCCTTCATTATTGAAGTTTATAGGCCATTCACTGTAATCTACGCAGTTCTTCAAATATGCCTTGTTTTCCAGAATGAGCTATTTGGCATATTATATCTTTTGAGCAAGCAAGCAATTTAAGATTCTTGATAGAAACCAACTAAGACTTGGATTAAAGAGAAGAAAAAATAAGAAATGAAACCAAAGCCAAAATTCAGTAGTCCACAAAGCGAGAAAATCAACATTAGCATCTGGAGAAACAAGATTTTGTTGACATGGTACATTTGCGAAAAAATAGACTTACTGTAACTGTAAGAACATTTCCAAAGCAGGGCAGGAGATGGCATTGTCCCTAGTGCTGATGAAAAAGCTCCCTTAGCTTCATTTGACCGAAAATGTCATTCTTTTTTATCTTTTTGGCAGAACGCTGATGAAATTGGTTTTGTTGATTCACAAAAGCAAGTTCAGAAGTAAGATTATTCAATTGCCGCAGTTAGAAAGGTTATTTGGTAGAAATCTTCCACACATCAAACTGTGGAGATGCACTCGTATTTATATAAGAGTTTTAGAAAGTTGGTTACTACATCTGTTGACCATTTAGTATGTAATTGGCTATTTTGGAAACTGGCATGGTCCATGTTGATCACCTTGAACAGTTGTCTTTCTGTTTCAGTACGTCGTACAGGTACATAATCGAGATCCTGCATATACATTGATTAGGAAGACCACATGAGTTCTTAGGATATTGATTCTGGTATAGTAACCTCATGTACGATCGTCAATTCTCGTATAGGGACTCTTTTTGGTCTGCCATTGTCTTTTTTGAAAAGACGAGAGATTATATTGAAAGAAGAAGGATATACAAAAAGTAGTTCTACCAGATGTAGAAAGATCTGAAAAAACGGAAAAAAAAATGTAAACTGAAACCTAAAAAAACAAGAGAATCAAAAAAAGAGAGCTTCCCAGTTGTTTATAACCGAGTTTGCCATGTTCAAGTGAATTGTTTTCCCACATTTGCACTAGCCCACGAGAACCAGAGACTTCACCTCAATACACAAATCTAAATCCGTTTTGAAGTTATGATTCCTCTCAAAGATTCGACCATTACGTTCGGTCCAAATTGTAAGAATTACTACTAGTAGGGATGAGACTCCAAAAGTAGTTTCATGAGCTTGAGAAGTGTCCGTGATTCCAGCCCAAAGAAAGCATCCTCATGCTCATTGGAATTACCCATGACCAGCAGCTGCTTGGAATGACCGAACTCCAGATTTTGTGCGCTATTTTGGTCTGCCATTGTCACAACTTGCATGTTCTTCATCCATTCCAGCCTATAGCAACCACTCTTGAGAAAACATGAACTAAACATTGGGTTAATTAAACCACGTAATCAAAGATCGCTGAGCAGGATGAAAAAATATAAAAAACTTGAAAAAGTGAGTTTTTGTAATGGAATTTCGGCTAAATCTGATTCAATATGCCGAAGCTTGGTATTTCACTTACATACAAAGCAAGTACAATCGATGTTCCTCATATGCAAGTAATTTCACTCTATGGAAAATGTAAAATTGTGCCAGAGGATAACGGTATGGTGACAACAAGTGAAAAACAGTACTACCGTTGAGTTGCAAACCACTCAACCAAATACATGCGGGTCGGGATCTTGTAACAAAAATGTTTGACAAACCACTTTAACAAATTTCATAGACCGTTCGATAAGGTGATCACATGGCCTATATTTAGGATGATGGTCGGGAGTACTTCTTTTTTCCTTCGTCTAGCCGAGCCAGATTTCCTTTTTTCTTAAAGGAACGAATCAAGATTTTTCCTATATATGCTCCATATTAAAAGCACTATCTAGTAGTATCATTCTCGGCTTTTCTATTTAGGATTATAAACAGATGTACCCCTGTTATTATACCCGATAAACAAATGTATCCCGTTTTTTTTCACATTTACAAATATAGGCTTGTTTTCTCTTTTCCATCCAAATCAGTTAGTTTAGTCAATTTATCATATTGTCGGTCAAAATTTCGTTGACCGAGATGAGAAATTGAATACCCAGATTACTATTAGACCCTTTAGTTGAAACCACTTATTAAGCAGAAGGAATTAGATCGGGCCATATCGTTCGTTCCTCCATTATTATTTTCCTTTCTTCTCTTTGGTTCATGAACAACCTATTATTCTCTCTGCAAAATGGAACAAAATCGATAGAAACTTAGGGGTTTGTTTGAAAAGATTGCGTTTGGGTTGTTCATTTGGTATTTTTTTTGGTGATGATATGGCAGTGGGCGAGATGGTGCTTGGCGGCGCAACTGGTTGCTGTTGTTGATGGGGTTCTCGCTTGACGCTGCTGGTGGTAACGGTGATGATTTGTTCTTGCTGTGCTCGATTATTTTTTTGACGGGTACTGCTATTGAAATATGTTAATTGCGATTTTCAATTGGGATACAAAAAATTGGCAGTTAAATTAAAAATTGAAGCTTGAAAATTAAAGGGTTTTCTCTCGCATGTGTGTAGATTGTAGCTTAAATATGGTTGTTTTCAGTTTTGAGAATTGTCAAGGTCTTGTATAACAACTGATTTTGGTGTTTATACAGGCTATGGAGGTTTGCGACCAACACCATCAAAACTGCATAACAAGTGTTTGAGAAAAGTCCCAAAAGAAACAAAGGTAAAGTTCTTCTTGCTTTCTTTACTCATTTCAATGATGATAGGTGTTTCATTACAGCTCTTTCCATGAATTGATGAATTGGGTATCTAGTAAAGATGTATAATTTATGATTCATCATCTTGGAT
Organism: Papaver bracteatum; assembly: GCA_023529315.1. Classification (NCBI taxonomy): domain Eukaryota; kingdom Viridiplantae; phylum Streptophyta; class Magnoliopsida; order Ranunculales; family Papaveraceae; genus Papaver; species Papaver bracteatum. The sequence goes on from JAJJWX010004145.1 coordinate 228,371, forward strand.
TGTGAAAATTTGGATTATAAAATGGTATCACAAGGCTAATTTGGTTAAATGTCAAAACATGAGCATATATGTAGCAAAACAGAACAATATTATGCCATATAACCATGAATAAGCAAGGTGTGATAATGGAAACAATGAGATGATTTCCTTTGAGCATTATTTAAAAGTGGAAGAGTTGTGAGAAACTTAATTGTCACATACAAGATATCTATCTGAGATTATCAATATGAGCAGGTAAATTATATCGTCTTGCATCTATATATTGGAATCATCTTCCACATCTCACTACAGAGAATCAAATTAACGCAATAATTCTAGTATGAAAAGAGCTCTGACATGCTGTCTTTATGATGGGATAAATCCTAGAGTACTTGATTGATCCGATAGAGTGGAACCATGAATCTCGGCCGTGATGAACGGTACTGTTGTAGTTTTTCATGTGATATTTTCTGTGCTTTTGAATATCTTAATGTGTGAATTTAATTTGGATCACAACTCGGAAGTTTTAAAATAAGTCTTACATTTATTAGTGTCACCATCTCCACTAAGCCTTTACCCATCTTAGACAGTAACATGATCGATCGGTTAGGCAATGGAATGAAATCTAATTAATTGTAGAAACTTACAGGCACTAAGGTTGAGTGGTACACATTCATGTGTAACTATTTTCAAATCCTTAGTGTCCAGTGTATGCATTGATGATGTTGAATTTTCGTAACTCAGTTGCAATGTCAGTAGTTTATCGTTTAATGGCTGTTTCTTATGACTAGTTCCACTATATTGTATTATGGGTCAGTATGGAGCACCGCTTAATGATTTTGTTACTGTGGCTGCAGATGCCAATTACTGCGATGGAAGAATTAATAGTGAATCTCTTCGCAGCACACGAGTTACAAATTCTATTTCAGGGATTCAATTGTTGAGCCACCCACAAACTTTGAGGAATTCAATTGTTGAGCCAACTACCTTCGGCGAAACAGAAGATAGTGCTGACACAGAAGATGGCATAGAGATTCCTGAACTTGTTGAATATGATTCCAAGGGCAGCAAGATGGAGGAGGTCGACTAACCCTTTAATTGATTGTTTCTCATACCGACGCTCTCCACGCTCTCTCTTTAATATTAGCTTTATTTTTACTTTTTTTCTTTCTTCTTTTTTTTGAAGCATTTTTTCTTTCTTCCTTTGAGTTTCTGCTTTGAATTTTAGTATTTTTCTTTTATATTAAAAAAATAGTGGGAGCCAATTTTAGGATGCAACGTGTCAGAGAGATATTTCCATGTACACAGACGAAACTGAGTTAACTAGTAGCTGAAATCGGCAATTCAATACACTAAACAGGTTGTTTGTTAAAAGGACTAAACAGTCTTTTTAGGGCCACTTAACTATCCATGTGGAGGATAACTTTCAGTTTACCATTTTTTTTTAAAAAACGGTCAAAACGGGGTACATTTGTAAAGCCCAAAAAAACGGGGTACATTTGTATACGGCAAAAAAAACAAGGGTACATATGTATTTCACCCTTCTATTTATCTTCCTCCGTGTTCATTCTTGTATGACTACTTATTTAGTATCATGCTTCAGTACTTCTGTGCCTTAGCTTTATATTTCGAAAAGACGCACACTCCTTTTTAGTCGCATTCCAACTCAGTTTTAGTAATTACGTTCTTCGAATATTAAAAAAAATCTAATTGCTTAAAGTAGTAAAGTAGTCTAATTACGGTTGATTTTACCATAATTTGCTCATAGGTTTTGTGCTGCAACTGAACGTTTGCTAAGAAGCACTAACCTATCCAGTGGTGGAGATGGAACATTTGCTAAGAAGCAAGATTTTTTGTTTGTTCACCATTATGATTTCTCGTCTAGTACAAAGGATGGTACTTGAACCATGTTTCTTTTGATAAGGGAGAAAACACTGATAAAACTCTTCACTGTTTTTTCGATCTGTTAGAAAAAAACGTTTTTAAAAAAATTTAATTAAAAATGCATGAACCATGTTTTGATCCCAAAACCTTATGCTCCCTAGATATTTTTTCATGTGAATGAATAAAACATTAGTCCCATATAGACTAAAACATTTAGAGTTTTAGACTTAAATAGCAAGAGTTTAGATAAGGGCATGGCCCATAATCGAGAAACTTTGGGTCTTTAGACCTTAGTGTATGGGGAAAAGATTAATACCAGCGACCCAGATTAAACCTTATTGCATTTCTTATTGCCTTTCCGTTCATATAGATTCCGGTGCCGAAACGTCACCTTCGAGACCGCTTCGCCCCCCTAATCACCGTTAAGTGGGTGTGGGTTTATTCAACCCTATCTTTTAAAGCCCCTCAAATTTATGTAAAGAATTTTATTCTTTGCCTTCTCTTATCTTTTGGATATCTTTAAGAGCTTTGTTTTCGCACCACAAGTCATTAGAAACATCTTCCTTCACAACCAAGAAAACCTTGTTTTCGTGTCAACCACGGTGCATTTGACTTTGTGCCTAAGCATGTGCAAGAGAATCTATAGGATTATTTTCATCGAATGGTCTATGAAATTGGTTAAAGTGGTTTGTTCGAACCCTTTTGTTACTGGATCACAATCCAATACATTAAACACCCTATGCAAGATAATTAACATGTTTCGAGCATTTACGAACTTTACTAGATAAGCCAAAATACAATATTTTCGTATTAAAAAAAAATAAAAACTTTATTAGATTAAAAAAAAAAAGAATAATAAAGAAAAAGCAATAAAATCAATGTCCTCAATAACTGCAGATCGATTTTGGGCTAAGGCCTTGGCACTTGGGCCGGATGCTCCTCTTGAGTCCAAAATAAACTCACAAAATAATTAACTTGATGATTGCTAGTGTCTTTAAAATTCTGGCTTCCCACCTATAAATTTTTAGGTAATAGCGGTGAAACAATTTGAAGTTGTAATGTTTTCAGGCAACAACTATTTGGATACTTATGACATCGATCTCCGAAATTCCTTACCGGATGGTTTCCTTTCCTTTTTACACACTTTATATTAATTAAAAATAAAATAAGCAAAAGAAAAAACAAAGTCAAAATTGATACATTTTTCTCCTTTTTCTAATATACACTTTATATTAGAGTCGTGCATCTGTCAGAAAATCAAAAACGGATATAACAAAAACTTCAAACCCAAAAACAACTGATATTAATAGTCTGCATCAACAAGCAAAAATGAAAAAGATTAAAAAATATCTAAAAGTGAACCGAAAGATTTCACTGTTTGATATCGGAACAATATTAGCATAATGAATTATACCTTGATATTGCTAGATGAACCTGGTTACAACAACCCGAGGGTACCTGGGGAATAAAAACAAACAAAATAAAGAGAAAAAACCCATTAAGAAGAAAAAAGGATCACAAAATCAAAAGAAGCAACGTGGAAACGATTGCCTTATCTTGGGTGCTTATATAGGGAGTCATCAAGCCTAAAGATTCCATTAAAAAAAAACTTTATTTAGGAAACAACATCAATTAAATGTTATGTAATATTTATGATTTTGGATATCCACTATTATTTGGATAATCACATTAATTGTCGTAATATCTTTGCAAAAAAGTATCGAGCATATCAAAATTAGAAATTATTTTCTAAGTTTCGATTTAGGAAAAAAAAATCCATGGTTTAAGAAATTACACCCTAATAAGAGTAAGAAAGCTATATTATTTTCATGTCACCGTAATTAGTGGTCTAAGATATTTTTTTATATTAGGTATCAAGATATCACAAAATTAGAAATTAGCTTTTTTTTTTTTTTTTTTTTGTTAAATATATTTATTAATTAATCATCATCACCAACAAGGAGTTTACAACTATTGGATGGAAGCCTGGCAACAAGCTGCGCTCCAATCCCTTTTTTTTTAAATCTTTAGATCTTATAATAAAATTTCCTCTTCAAAAGAAGATACAATAGAGTTAGAAGGAAGTCGAGCAACAAGTTGTGCACCAATCCCCTTCTGAATGACCACCCATAGTCTATGGAAAAGGAAATCTCCCACATTGTTATTCGCATCATGTCTAGACAAATAGTTACGCAATTTCTTCAGAAAATCGATAGTATCATCACCAAGTTCCCCCAGAGTAGTGAAGGCAAGGACCCCAAACCCCAAGCCTTGAGCAGTGCATTTCTCCAGATATTTGTTACGTTTCCGTGTCACAGCATTGCTAATTGCTTGACCGGGCACAAAAGTGCTAACACCTCCCCCAGTAAAAGGTGAGACACCGGTAACATCTAAACACATATCATGGCTTTATTTTGTTTATTTTTTTATTTTAGACTTATTTTATTTTTAATTATGGTATGAAGCTTGAATTTTTTGTAGCTCGTTTTTGCATTGGCTTGCTTTAGATTTCAATTCTTGTTTCAATATATTTTTTTTCTTCAGATTCTAACAATTCTGTAATTTTTATTTTTGAACAGGATCGCTGTAGAATTTATTTGCAAGAAAGACACAACATCGGATTCAAAGGTTAGAATTCACGACCAATGTGACCAATTTTATTTTTTTTCTAAATTTCATTAGAAGTGTAACCTTATTCTTTAGTTTTAATTAATAGAAGGGAACTATAATTATGTGATTGATTATGTGATTGATGCATGATTGATCTAATTATGTGATTGATTATTCTTTAGTTTCATTAGACATCGCCTTTTTTACATTTTTTTTATTCATTAATTATGTGATTGATGCATGATTGATTTAATTTTTTATTTTTAAGATGAAATCGTAAATGTGTAGTTTTAAAAAAAAAAAAAACTATATTAATTTAATTTAAATAATAGAAGAGGTTTTAGTTGGTAGCCGAGCAACAAACTGAGCTCCAACCCCTATTTGAATAACAATACCTAATCTATGAAAAATAAAACTAACAAGACCACTACCCACGTCATCACTAAGTAAACAATTTTTCAGACGCTTGAAAAAACAAACAATATCATCACTAAGTTCCCCTAAAGTGGTAAAGGCTAGCACACCCAAACCGTATCCATGTGAAGAGCATACATTCAAATATTTAGAACGTTTACGCGAGATTGCTTTTGAGATAGCTTGGCCTGGGATGAAGCTACGAACACCATCTCCAGTAAAGGGGGAGACTCTTGTGACATCCATACACACATCTTGGCCGTTTTCCCAGTTGAGAACAAGGATATCTGTTGGACGTTATTTTTGGCAACATTGTTATTTTAAAGATAATTGATTTAAGAAATAAAAAATCATTTTCCATTTAAAAAGATCTCATGGAGCCATAAAATATTTTCATGTTTTCTATTGTGCCATATCAAACAATTTCCTTTAAAAAAATAAATGATATTTTTTAATGGAAATTAAACCGTTATTATCCGAGGCAAGAAGATTTTTCAAGATTTAGTTATCTTATTTTTAGAAAAATAATATTTTTATTAGTTTAAATTCAACATTTTAATACCAGAAAAATGTAAATAGTGGGGTCAGAATTAACCAGAAGCTAGAATCAACCAGAAGTTAGAATCGACGTGGAGCTCCGGTGAATGAAAACGCTTTAAAAAACTCTATTATTATATAGAGAATTTGAGGAAAAGTGGAATGAAGAATTTTCAAGGGGGCGGTGACGCTCACCCAAGGGTGGGTATTCTTACCGCGCGACGTGAGGCCTTATATGACTTAGGGGTTTAAAGGAGTAGATTGGTATTGCTGGTAATGCTGTGGCACGGAATCAACTAGGGTTGTCAACGGGTCCGGGTCCTCCCGGGTAGTACATGGACTTAATAGGACCGTCATATCAAGATTTGGGGTCCTAACAGTTCCGGGGCCGGTTCCATAATTTGTTGGACCAGAACTGGACCCGTTTAAAGTCCCGGGTACCCGTCGGGTCCGGGTACCCGTTGGGTATTAAAAAATTATTATTAATGTACTAAATAAAGATTAAATATAAGAAAAAATTCAAAGCCGAAACTTGCAAAATACCTATAATTTTGCTAAAAAGATGATTAAAAGGTTAAATAATGTAACCGAACCCAATTAAATGTCCGGCCCGGTAATGTAACGGCCCTAGAATCAACCTTAGCTCGTGCTGACTCTCTCTAGTCTAGGCTAGTTGAGGCCCCATGCCGACCTTAGGTTAGGTCCAATCTCAAAGAGAGAGGTGTAAATTGGTCGTACAAGAATTTTAGACAAATTTTGACCCAAAGACGCTAAAAAGTTGAGGACATCACTGAAGTTGACATCACGTTAGTTAAATGGGTCCAACTAATTAGAAGACAAAGACGCTGAATGATTAGCAACCCAAAGATTAAGAAAGCACGTCATAGCATGCACAAGTACACCATATACCAAGGCATAATAAATCATATTTTGTGTATATTTCACAAAAGAATCACTATTCTAGCTAGTTTTTGACATTTTATACTGACTTACTTTTATAACAACACATATAATACCTAAATATTTGGAAAATATATTCTAATATCGTTTCCATAATCAACTAAAACATTAATTTAGCAATGATCAATTTTATGTTGACTGAATAAACTCTTAGTTTGATATGTTGCTATTTAGTTGAGGCCCCATGCCGACCTTAGGTTAGCTCGTGCTGACTCTCCAGGCTAGTTGAGAGGCCCCATGCCGACCTTAACCCTACCCGTAGTCAAGCAGCCAGTTGAACCGGATATCTGCTGCCTAGTTAGCCATTGAATCGGTCGATACTTGTCAGTGAGAATAGAAAGAGGACAACCGCACGTTCAATAATCACTCCTCATCTACGTCGAAGATGAATTCCCATCTGCCTATATAAAGAAAAAGAAAATGACCTAGTTCCCCAATGACATCTACACACAGAGAGCGGCAAGAGGCGAAAGAAATCAGGGTTTATTTGGATCTGATCTTCAGTAAACAAAAATGGAGTTTTGTAGATTGAAAAGTGGTGGTGTTTTTGTATGGGAATCCGGTGGTCAAGATACAACAACAACCGATCAGATTGAAAAAGCATGATGATATTGCCTCTCACAACAATCATGTATCGGTCCCTGTGACTATTACTCGGATCTTTTGATGGGCTTTGTTTTATTTTGTTGACGGTATATGACATCGGGTTGGAGCGATGTTCAAGTTCATTGAATTTTCTGCAGAATTTTCTCTCTTCTGAATGCTATGTGCGGAGGATGAAGGTTTGGGAGTATAATATGTCATCAGCAGAAGAAAGAGAGAAATGAGAGCTTGGGAGATTGGTGAATAGTGGAGACTGTTGCTGCAATGGGTGGATTCATATCTGATTTGGTAATTTTCTCTTACTTGAACGTGGAATTGATTAGTTTGGAGCTTACTTTTCAATTTGTTGTATAAAATTTTCTTTCTGAATCTATAAATGTTGTTAGTGATTCATGCCAGTGTTAGATGTTGGAGGTTTTTATATATCTCAAAGTTTGAATTGATATCTCCCTGCATTTTTGTTGTTTAGTTTAATCAGTTCTGCTAATCCTATCTACCCGACAACTCCAACATTGTTCATATCAGAGGCTGTAATTCATGTTGTGAAACAAAATATTTCATTAAGAATTTTAATTGTTTAGGAAATTGGACAGTCCATCATTTTCCTCAAAACAATGCATAGGTAGAGAAAAGCAATTTTTTCAAACATTAACAACTTGAGAAATACTATATTTCATAATTGATGCACTACAATTAAGAAAGTGTTGAACTTATTGTAAGACTACTGCCAATTTCTTGCAGGGAAGGCGATGGCACTGCCGGTCTGCCCCTAGTGGTGATGAAGAAGCTTTCTATTGGACTGAAATTGTCGCTGTTCTTGTTGCATTACTCCAGTGTGGCGATGATGAAATTGGTATTGTTGATTCATAAAAGCAAGTTCTGAAGTAAGATTATCCAATTGCTGCAAAAGGGTCTCAACAATTCCTGCCAACCCATGAACAGGACCAGACATTCTAGCCCTTGCCTCAATTATCATGGTCTTGCCGCCAAACATTAGTTTGGGTCAGCTGATTTGATTAACATTGTGAAATTACTTGCACCAAAAACTTTAAATAACATTCTGGAAATCTTCTCCCCCTTTATCTGGCAGAAAAATGGAGTAAATGGTCTCACAAATGAAAAAGCATTATGATATTTCCTCTCACAATAATGGCGTGTACCCCGAGATTCGGATAGAGATCTTTTTATGAGCTTTTTTGTTGGTGTAAGGGTCTCACTGTTTGATATAGCTGATTTGATTTAATTTGGATTTACTTCATCTATGAATGTTGTTAGTGTTTTATTATAGTGTTTAATTTTGTAAAGTCTTCCATATCTCTAAAGCTTGAATTTGATATCTCCCAACATTTTCGTTGTTGGATCTTAGGCTGTAATTCATCTTGTGAAAAAAATGTTGCAAGGCTCAACTGTTCATTATTTTTACTTGGAAAGTGCCAAAATGGCATTGAGAGCTATTGCCTTCCCTGCTTTGATGGCTTAGCTTTCAAGAAGAATTTACAGAACTTCTATCAGAAGTAGATGAAAGAAAGAAAAAAAAAAAAAGACACAATTTGTAGAAAGAATTTAGCTTCCCGTGAATGGCAGACCAAATAAGAAAGTTTAATTTAGGTGTAATGCAGGACTTCCTGTGGTTCTTCTTTGAGATGATGGAGGAACTTCGCAGTAGCCTCCAATCCTTCATTACTGAAGTTTGTAAGGATTCCCCTGCAATGTATGCAGTTCTTCAGATCTTCCTTGTTTTCCTGGATGAAACTCCAAGGAGGTTCCTCAACATCTGTGGAGCACTTGACACTGCCCTTGTTTTCCTGACAGAGATTCACAGGGTCTTTATAGTTTTGTACGGTTTCTTTGTTTTCCTGAATGGAAGCCTTGGCCAAGTCTTCAGAATCGTTCGACCACTTAATTCTCTTTCTACCCATCACAATCCTTGTTCTTGTGCTTCACTTCAGCCATAGCAGTGTCTCCCAGATTAGTATAAGCGGATAATAAACTAGCAAAAGGGCTTTGTGTGACTGTCCTTATAATCGACTTGAGCAGTCAGGAAATTTGATAATTCATCATTTTGCTAGAACAAAGCACAGATAGAGAAAATCAATTTTGTCAGACATTAACAACTTAAAGAAAAAGATTTTGTTTACATACTGCATTTGTGGAAAACATAAACTTACTTACCATCGCCAGTATCCTGCGGGGATTGGGGAAGGAGATTGTACTGCTGCCATTAGTGGTAATGAAGAAGCAAGTTCAGAAGTAAGATTATCCAATTGCTGGGAAAGGGTCTCTGCAATTCCTGCCAACCCATGAACAGGATCAGATCTTCTAGCCTCAGCCGCTAAACGCTGTTCTGAGCCAGCTGATTGATTAGCTTTGTGAAATTACTTGCACCAAAAACTTTGACAACATTCTGGAAATCCTGCTCTGTTGCTAAAATCCAAAATAAATAGGCAGCAACCAACAATATGTCAGAGACAAGAAATGTTCTAATTTTTAATTCAAGTTCCCCAGCATTATTCCGTTATTCATCATCTAAACTAAATTGAAAAAATACCTTCAAAGGGAGAGAGTGAAAAACTCCAAGTGAAGCCCGTATCTCCAAAAAAAAAAAAAAAAAAAACTAAATTGAAAAAAAGGAAAATAAAATAAAAATACAACCAACAACAAGAGAATGCTTCCATAAGAAAATAAAACAAAAGCACAAACCCAGTCCCCCTTCTAATCCATAAAGAGTTTTTTCCTTTTCGTTTCAGATCATAAACAACATCCATAGTAGGCAGTAGACTATGCAATCTTTCTACTAGCATCTTGAAAGACATTCTCAAGGTAGACCTGAGCACACCTGTAGCAAGTGATCAAGGTAGAACCTAGATTAAGGGAATAGAAGTTAGGTGGGCTAGGTTACAATAGATTTTTGCAGCGACAGTCGACAGAGATGGGACTGGTGCCACTAGTTATGATGAAAACTCCCTTAGCTAAAATCCATCAAAACTATTCTGGCAAAACCTGTTTCTCTGGCGATGAAATTGGATTTGTTGATTAACCACATCAAGTTCAGAAAGAAGAAGATCCAATTTCTGTGAAAGGGTCTCAGCAAAACTTGCTAGCCCATGAACAGGATCTGACATTCTAGCATTAGCTTCGATAATCATTGCCTCAGCTGCTACATGTTGTTCTGACAGCTTAGCTTTTTTCATCAGCTTGATGAAATTGTTTGCACCAAAAACTCTAGAGACATTTAGGAAATCTTCCTCTCTTTCTCGAGGAAAAATTGGAGCAAAGGGACATTCAAGCGGGCATTTTCTCCTTTGATACTTGCAGGCTGCACACGCTGCTTTCTGATTCTTCGGCATCTGTGACAAATTCTACAAATTTGTAAAAGTATCGAATCAAAGCACTAAATGAATAATCAATAAAATGGGTTTGGAAGATGAAATTTATATACTACTGAAAATGGGGAATGAGACTTAGATACAAGAATCTCATTTAAAATAGAGTAATTATAAGCACATTAAATATAAAGATTTAGGTACTCTGAATTCTAACATTAAATCAAGGAAGTTACTATAAAATCACAATTCTTATTGTTCATGAACCTTACCAGTTGTCACGCTTAAATTCATAAAACATCTTGAAATTTTGCTTCCATATTAAGACAGAAAAAATCAACTCTTCAAACAAATTCTCCAAAAAAACTACGATCTGAATTGAGGCCGGGGGTCAAGTACAATATCCTCTCCCATTCATGTATGGTTTTAAGCAAAATACTGCTGACAAAGAAAATTATGACAATCAACTTCTCAACATTAAAGCTTCAAATCTTAAGAAGCAAAACAAAGAAAAGGCGAGTTTTGTGTCTTATGCACGAATCTCCTGAAAGATCCCCAGCCCAGTGACCAAACTTAATGCACCTAATGACATATAAGTAAAGCCCTAAAGCTCTTGCCCCTCAAAGTACTGACATTATTCAAATTTGCGACAATATTCCATTTTTTAGGCCTTAAAGTTGCCTTATTGCTTGTTGGTGATTCAGTGGTACACTACAATCAATGCTCAGGCTCAAAGGGTTCTCATTTTCATACATTTGAGAAAAGTTCAATCAGAAAAAAGCTTACACTTTCTGCAATCAGGAAAAAAAAAAGACCTTACTACAAAATTTTCAAGTCAAAGTGAAAACACTGAGTTCATATCTAAATCAGAACAGCACAAAACCATTCAGCAAAACAAAGAGAAGTTCAAGCGGATCTACTTACTTTTTATCTCCATTCTCTTATCAGGTTGAATGATGGATAACCTTTTCCGGATAACCCTCGCCCACCTTTTTAGCCGTCCTCTGAACAGGTAACACTCGGAAAATGAATTAAGCAAGTAATAAATAAACTGAATGGACCTACAATTTAAGAGTTCAAAACAACGGTTTTTCTAACCGACTTACGAAATTCGGTCCTGGACTCCAACATATGTGGATACACTAGGAACTTAAACCCCCACAAACTTTACAGCAAGTGACATCCATCTACACATACATAATCCAATGTCAATCTAGGCACCTAAGACACCTATCTCAGCAGGCAACGATGTTCTTATAGTGGGTGCCAGGTAAAATGCAATCAACAACTCAAATTTTTCAAAATGATAAGGGAATGCCATTTTCAAACTTAGCAAGAAATTGATGCGCAGTTACTAGTAGAGACGGAAAATTTAGAATTTGCCCAAATGTTTCCCCTGTAATGGGTTCTACACACACATTAGAATAAAAACCAACACCAAAATCTCGCCTTACCAACACCAACAAAAAAATATTAACAACCAGTCACTTAGAAAACATGAATAACCAGAACAAAAAGTAGAGCAAAACTAACTTATTCTGAGAATCAAATCAAAACCAAACTATTCATAACTATCAAACAGTTCTTATTTGAGTGAAAAGTCGATATCACAAGCCATTTTACTCATTCACTTTAAGAATCACAACTGATCATTCAAAACTTACTTGAGTGAACCACTAAAATCCGTTCTGCTTCTTCTAAATGCCACACATACAGTGGCAGGATAAGCATAGATCATGGGGCAATTTCCCCCCACAAGCCATTTCACTCAATAGGGATTCCTCCCCCAGCACCCCACACCTCCACATCATTGGAGTATGTCTGCCTCTATCACAGCACACATAATATATAGTTTTCAATGTCATGGGTACAGAATAGAATCCCAAACTGATAAGCTTAATCTCTCATTACAATAATAACTTTGAGAAGAACATAAAGAATGATCCAATTGAAAATCAATACAGACAATTGAGGGATGGGTTTTGACAAAAGGAAACACTGACCTTAACACAGATAGAGGAAGGTCTTTAGAAGAATCTCTAATGGCGAATTGGTGATGGCTTAGAGTGCTGGAAAGGGAGTTAAAGGAAACAACTCAATCTAATAGTAATACCCTTTCCAAAACTCTAATTCATCACCAATTATGCCTGAATCACCAATATCTGATGCGTTGCTCAACCAAAGAAATCTGTATGATCGGTCACTGATAAATTATTTAGTAGCTCGTACTCAAAACCTAATAAATCGAGGGGGTTCGAGAGAGAGAAGAGATCATCGATTTGTGGAGGTATAACTGCCCTTGTGGGGTGTGAGCAAGGTATCAATGATTATTACGACCAAATGACCGTAACTACCCTTAGCGTCTGTTTGGTTGGGAGTCTTCGGACTTGGGAGTTCGATGATTATGACCAAACCTGGTGCTACTTAGATGTGATCCTTCCATTGTAGGCGGTTTGGTTTTCTCTAACTCAACTGAATTGTCTGGATTTGATTTGTTATATTTGACTAGAAAATTACTACCTCCATCCCACTATTAAATGACTTATTTGATTTTAGATTTTTTCCCACTAATAAGTGACATATATCACTAAATAAGGAGATATTTCTAAAATTATCCATTTAGTTAATTATAAAAAATATAAGAAATATGCATAATTTGATAGGCTTGTTTATATTCCTTACGTAGGTGTTTTAAAATGTTTTTCAATAGTATGAAGTTTGCGAACATTCGTGGAGTAGTTTGAGAGATAAATCATTTCTAAATTTCACGAATTACTATCCATAAGGGGCATAATTGTAAAAAATGCTTAAAAGTACTATTTTCCTTGCTTGCCTTAAAAATTGTGCAAACTTAAATTAGGTCACTTAATAGTGGGACGGAGAGAGTATTTATTAGTTGAGTTATAAAGCTTTTTTTAACCCAATCAAATATATATTCAGCGAATCAGGTACAAAATAATATCAGGAATTAATTTGGGGCCTCACGAAATTTATACCCACACCAAAAATTATAGGGGGCTTCCAAAATGAGGTTGAAAGTACCACTCTACCCTTCATGTTGATACGGTTACTGCGGCGAAGGAGTATTCGAGTACAAGTAAGAAATCAAAAACCTCCGGACAAACAAATGGCTCTAATTAGAAGGTATGTCCTTTAAAACACCCTACTCTAACTTGGGTTTTAGTTGAATTTGATTTTCTGCTCAAAATTAGGGTTTGAATCGGAGAAATTGATTTCTCAGAATAGAAGTCGTTAATCACGAAGTTTGAATATCTAACGATTTTTCATATTTGCTTAACGACTTTTCATGTTTGGTTAACGATTTTTGATATGCATGTTGGACTTTGGAGAAATCGTCAACCATGAGTGTGGTGGAGAAAACGATTCCTGCTGTATTTTATTTTTGGGTTAGAATCGTTAGCCAATTTTATTTTGTTAACGATTTTTGACATGCATGTTTAAATCGTTAACCAAATCTTTAGGTTAAAACGACCCCCGTGCAATGTATTTTTACGACCCTTTTTATTAATCAACGAATCAATAATTTTCCAAACCACCACTTTGTTCCAATAATAGGAAAAGTCGTCCATAAAATAGGCATGGGTTAACGACTTTTGTGGACGACCAATTATATAAGTGTACGACTCTACGTACTCTTCCCATTTTTGTTGTGCTGTCTTAAAAATAGGTAGAGTCGTTCAAAAAATTTGTTGAATCGTTTAGAAATAACTGAAAATCGTTAAGCATATAAAAAGAGTCGTTTCTTATTTATTAGAGTCGTTTGTTTTTTTAAATTTTTTGGACGACTCTTAATTATTTTTATTGTTGGCCTTTCAGTAACAAAAATAAAAATGATAAGAATGTCTTGCTAACTCCTCCATCCAGACCTCCCCGCAACCAAAAATACCTAAATGCTGGTTGGTTACGAGGAAAAACACCTAGTGAGGTAGCCTTAATTATCGGTGAACCCAAAGATCCATGTGGTGATTCCTCTTTATCGTCGTCTTCAACATCTGCTATTATAACTACCACCCCAAGCGATGAAGAAGAAGAAGTCGCGGAACATGAATAAATTCATTTAGTTGGTTAATATGGTTTTTATGATGATGAGGAGGATGATGATCAAGGTAATGGTGGTGATAGAAGTAATGGTGGTATTGAGGTGGCAGAGATTGAGGAACAGGGGGATCAAGTTAATGATGAGGATGAGGATGGAAATGGTGGTGGTAACAGTGATGAAGAGGATGATGAGGATGATGGTAATGATGGAAATGGTAAAGAAGTAAATGATGGTAGTAGTGATGATGATGATGAGGAGGAGGATGTTGTGCAACCACAGCCGAAGCCGGAGAAGAAAGGCCTAAAGAAACCAAGCGCGCGACACATTCCATCCACGCGTTTGCAGCTTACTCGTATATCCAGTGAGAAAGCCAGAGGTGAACCTAAAGATGGCGGCAAAGTTCTATACGGATATGGTACCTCGTGGGCCCGTACCATCAATGAGACAATTGTAACAATCTCAACTTTGCTTTTCATATGATTTGTTGATATTTAATTTCTTATGTTTTAATTCTATTTGTTTGTCTTTCGTAGGATCATAAGAATGCCACACGTCTTTTTAGACACCAGTCTTCTTATGCAAAAATGAGAAAATGGCCCCTAGAAGGTGAATGTCCAAGAGTGAGAGCCATCGTTGAAGTGTATGTTTCCGTTTAAAACTCGATCGGTGATTGCATATGACAAGGCTGCAGTATCATGTTTTACTGAGAGGCTTTATGGCGAAGTCGACACATTCCAATTCCCATTTGGTGAGATGGCATTGATTCCCGAAGATGCAGAACAGATTCTAGGATTGCACGTTGAGGAAAAATCCACGGAAGATGAGTTCAAGAAAAGCCTAGAGTGGGAAAAAAATGCATTGAAGGAGAAGTTGTTTGGATGGGATGAAAAGAAGACGTCTGGCCTCTTTGTGATGGGAAAGAAGTACCCAAAGAAAGAGTTTAAACTTGTTGAGATTATAAAGATGTATGCGGGGTCACTTGAGAAAGACGGAGACAAAGAACTACTCTCTGATTTTGAAGTTCGTGCGACGACAGCCGCATACTTGTTGTATGTCCTTGCTTCGGTTATATTTCCCGACATCAAAGGAAACAGCTTCAGCGTCAACCTTATTCAACTTTTGGATACCTTGGATGATGTGAGTAAGTATTCGTGGGGGACTTCTATAGTAGCACATTTGAACGCTCAGCTAGCAAAGGCAGCCCGAGAAAGAACTTCTCAAATCAACGGGAATTTGGCTTTACTTCAGGTAATTTGAGTTAACAAATTTGGGAAATGTTCGTAATATTTGTTGTTCTATATTTTTAGATATAACATTATTTTTATTGTTTTGATGTTATTTCAGGTGTGGATTTACGAATACTTCCCCTCATTGATCAAAGGCGATGAAGACATCAGATTTGAGCCAACATGGAACAATACTAAACCAAGAGGAACCCGATACAAGTACACTGGAGCTCAGGATAAGGAGGAAGCGCAGAAGTTGAAGTTGTTAGTCATGCACCAAAAATTGGACAACATGATAGCCAAAGAGGTAACCTTTAATCCCTACAAGAATGATAGAGTAGGAGGATTGGAAGATCTTGCATATTACCATGGCCCTATGTTTTACCCTTATGGATACTCAATGTATAATCCGCAAAGAGTAATGCGTCAGCTTGGGTATATTCAAGATTCACCCGATGAGGATTATGTAACACCGTTCAAATATAAATTAAAGAAATGCAAGGCAGACAAAAATGCGTTGGTTGTTGCTTATGAACCTGAGCATAAGACTGAGCATTGGAATAATATGCATTTGGGTACTAGTAGGGTATAAATCTCTTGGTGGGAGAATG
Organism: Papaver bracteatum; assembly: GCA_023529315.1. NCBI lineage: Eukaryota > Viridiplantae > Streptophyta > Magnoliopsida > Ranunculales > Papaveraceae > Papaver > Papaver bracteatum. The sequence goes on from JAJJWX010004145.1 coordinate 244,578, forward strand.
TTAATGAAGGTCATGAGGTAACCGTGGATTATATGCCATGGTATAAAGGCTTCTCCCACGGTCGAGTGATAAGGATAGATAATACTACGGGTAGAAGGAGCAACAATGCATCTTCCTCTGCTTGTACAGCCGACACTAGAGATGACTCTTTCATTCTTAAGCTTGTGGTAAGTACTTATTTTTGGAATTGTGTTAACTATTTACATACAGTTTAATTATGTTAATCTTAATCGGTATTTGAATGCAAATAGAGGGACCGGATGAAGATTTTTATGAAGTCATTTTGTTGCAAAGCCGACAAAAGAAAAGTGATAGAACCTGAACAAAGTCGTCAGTACTTTGAGTGCTGGCAACACATTGAAAATCCACAAGCAAATAAAATGTTCGCTGATCTGGAAAAGAAATATAAGAGGACAAGGAGAACAGCTAGCCAACTAGCACAAGAACGTGCACAAAAGGGAGATGGTGATTATCAAGGTAGCTCTGAAGATGGTGGTTCTCAAAGGGGCAGTCCTGTACAAGGTCCTTCAAAGAAACGTCGTACATCATCAAGTCAGAGAGGTCGAGGTGGTAGTAGTGAGTGAGAAGAACTTATGTCTAGAACTTTAAAGTGTATGGTTTAACATCTAAAACTTATGTATTTTAGTATTGTCAGACTTTAACTTACGTCGTTCTTAGATACAACTATTTTTCGTAGTTCGTATTGTCAGTATTTTGTGTGGATTGTGTTTCCTAAAAATTTATCATGTTGTTTAGAAGTTTCCATGCTTATATGAATGTTTAGAATATTTGAAAATCTGGTGAATATGAGAACTTGTCATTTTAGTCGGTAGCAAATGTTTTGCAGGTGAACGATTGTGAATATGAGAATTAGAGTCGACAGAAAAGGTTTTTGCAGATGAACGACTCTTAACTCCGGGGAAAAAAATCTAATGTTGGAGTCGTCAACAAATTCTTTGCATGCCAACGACTCAAGCGTAGAGCAAACCACCCCTCTGTCCGATTTTTTTAAAGGGTCGCTAACATTTATCTGCCGACTCTAATTCTCATACTCAGAGTCGTCCAGGAAAAACTTAAAAAAACAAGGGTCATCCAGGAAAAACTTTAATTAAATAAGGGTTGTCAACTTTAATTCAAAGTTGCATTGCAGACGAGTTAGAATTTGATACATCAAGTGTTCTTCGATGAATTTGAGCGACAACGGAGGGTTAGTATGGGTAATCTAGAACCTGACACATCAAGTGTTCATTGATAAACCTCCTTGCATGTCGGTACAACGTCGTATATTCTTTGTGGTGAATGAACTTTGTTTCCCCATTACGAATTATCCATATCCCATTGAAACGTTCTAGCTGGAATACAATGAACTCTTAAATAGTATGGGAACTTTTAACGATGCCATATTTTTAACTTTAACAATAATCATTCTATGATTAATCACTTTTTGTCTAAGAGGAGCTTGTGGATGATGTTGGTAAACCATATTTCTAACTTTGACATACTCTCGCATTGCACTTTTTATGTAGTTGAATCGAAATTCTAAGTCTCGCCATTTTCGGTTTTTCGGATTCCCGGTATGCCCGTAAAAAAACTCTTTAACTCTCTTCCAAAACATTGAATATATTTCATTTGGACGTTCACGGAACGTATTTGCAAACGATTTAACAAGACACAAATCTTCATAAGGTTCCCATTCCGCCATTGCTATTGAAAGTTGATGTACTCTGGTAGAAAATGGATGGATTTTGTTACGTTTTTCAAGAGAAAAGGGTGGTATTATATAGAAGAAAATTCCAATGGTAGGATTTTTTAAATCCACACTGGGGGTCGTTAGGATATAAATAAAATAAATTACGACTTCCTAGAATGTTGTTTGTATCGTGTATAAAATACACGGGATGCATGCAAATCAATACAAGGATCCATGCAAGGAAGGTTAATTCCAGGAGTTATGCGTGGCAGATTAATTCCAGGATCCATGCATGGAGGTTTCATGCAAATTAATTCAGGAGGCATGCAGTATTAATTACAGCGGTTTCATGCGAATTAATTCATGAGGCATGCAGTATTAATTCCAGCAGTTTCATGCAGAATTGAATGAGAAGTTAATGCCATTTAAGTTTAAATTGGAATTAAATATTGAATTGTATAAATAGGGAGGAGGAGAAATCATAAAAGGGGGGTAGCTAAGAGAGAGAAAATCCCATGTAATTATATTATCAATAAGAAATCACTCCCCAAGGGGATTCGCCCGTGGACGTAGGCAAACCATGCCGAACCATGTTAAACCTGCGTCTCTTTATTTGTTCTTCAAATCGTCTCCTAACCGTAAAAACACGCCAAATAATCAATTCAATCATGTTTCGTGCCCAAAAGTAATTTTGGGTACAAACATTGGCGCCGACTAAGGGCATACGAGAAAAGATAATCGTGTTCTCCCAATGAAGAGGTCTTTTAAGAGAAGCGTTCTAAGTTCGAGCTACACACACCCCAATTCAGATCGTGTTCAACTTGGAGTAAAATCACAGATAAGTTTGTCTCCTTTTATTAGAATACAAATTTATCTGCTCATACGTATGATATTCCTTCACAAGCCTAAACTGTTGTTGGTTTGTTTTTCCGTGAGGAGCTAGTCTTTTGATTAGTGAGAATTTGACATGTGTTTGATAACGTCCGAATTAATAACAATTAGTCCCCATATTGATTTTCATAAAAGATAGTATTAGGGTGAACGGTGGCATTAATAAGCCTTACTTTTTTTTTTCTATCCTGGTTTTACTGGTTGACCAACTTTTTAAAACTTACATTATTTTTTAAAAATTAATGGCATTAGCTCGACGTCTTCACTGTTGCTACAAAAGGAAAGCTATTTTCTATATCAAGAACTTTAGTGATTAATTCTTGGTTTTTGATTAATAGTTCGTATTCCAAGTCAAGGAATCAAGACATAAACAGGAATAAGCTTTCGCTGCCACGCAAATCCATGGAGGTCAGCAGTTCAAAAACACTAGTGATGACCCTGCATGAAACTATCCGTTGACATATGATCAGCAACATGATTGAGTTTGAGGTTTGTGCATAACGACATGATCGAGTTCGTGGTTCGTGGATAGAGACATGATCGAATTCAAAATGAGGATTGCATAGACCCTTCAATATTTATCCTTGCATCTCTTCGCAAGCACCTAAAGCCTCACCTTGCACGTGAGCACATAAGTCTTGCTTTTATCGCAAGCATAAAATCTCGTCTTGCACGCGAGTATGAAAGACTTGAACCTTGGCAAGCATAAAGTCTCGTCTCAACCACGAGCCCAATGCCCGATATTGGTCCAAAGACTCGTACTCAACACAAGCAACAACCATCCTGCCCTAGCAGCAAGTGCTAGCCTTGTTACGTTGTGAGCAAAAATCCTTGCCCCAACCGGAAGAACACACTACATGATACTTAAGACTCGACTAGCTATCGAGCATCGTAAGTACACCACATGGCAAAAAAGTATCGCCTAGCACATGAGCAAATTTTATTGCAGGTTATCATAGTTGGGGGCGTTTTTGTAATGTCTCTACTCACGCTTGGGGGAGGCTGGCGAGTTACGTCATCGACGCGAAGGAAAAACAAAATTCTTAACCCCCAACAAGTTGGAGGTTAAGAGGAGGCGATGTTTGTACCGTGTATAAAATACACGGGAGGCACGCAAATTAATACAAGGAGCCATACAAGGAAGGTTAATTCCAGGAGTTATGCATGGCAGATTAATGCCAGGAGACATGCATGGAGGTTTCATGCGAATTAATTCAGGAGGCATGCAGTATTAATTCCAGCGGTTTCATGCGAATTAATTCAGGAGGCATGCAGTATTAATTCCAGCAGTTTCATGCAGAATTGAATGAGAAGTTAATGCCATTTAAGTTTAAATTGGAATTAAATATTGAATTGTATAAATAGGGAGGAGCAGAAATCATAAAGGGAGGGTAGCTAAGAGAGAAAAAAACCCCATGTAATTATATTATCAATAAGAAATCACTCCTCAAGGGGATTCGCCCGTGGACGTAAGCAAACCATGCCGAACCACGTTAAACCTGCGTCTCTTTATTTGTTCTTAAAATAGTCTCCTAACCCTAAAAACACACCAAATAATCAATTCAATCGTGTTTCGTGCCCAAAAGTAATTTTGGGTACAAAAAAATGTGTTAAAAAAACAAAGTTTGAGTCGTCGTTTGAGTACCTATATAAAGGTGTTGATGGTGGTTTTTAGCCTAGGGTTAAAATCGTAAAACCTTAAACCCTAGTCAGACAATGACGTCACAGAATTTAAGTAATAATCTTTTACTAGGCGCATTTATTGAAACCTTTAATGTGTGTGTGAAAAATTACCAGGATATCTTTTTCTTTTAATACTAATTAGGGTTACGACAAGATAAACCCTAATTCCCACGTATGCCAATGGAAAACCATGCCAGCCATACCTACCGCGCACCAAGGGATGCCAACCATGCTAGCCGCGCCTCTGTGACAATGGCAAGCCATGCCAGCCACACCTACCGCGTCAAGGCATTCCAACCATGCTAGATGCACCCATGTGCCAATGGCAGACCATGCCATCCAAACCTACTGCGCCAAGGCATGCCAACAATGCTATTTGCACCCCTGTTCCAATGGCAGACCATACCAGCCACACCTACCGCGCCAAGGCATGCCAAACATGCTAGCCACACCCCTATGCCAATGGAAGACCATGCCAGCCACACCTACCGTGCCAAGGCATGCCAACCATGCTAACCGCACCCTTGTTCCAATGGCAGACCATGCCAGCCACACCTGCCGCGCCAAGGCATGCCAACCATGCTAGCCGCACCCTTGTGACAATGGAAAACCATGCCAGCCACACCTACTGTGCCATGCCAAACGCACCTTGCCATGGTCCCAAGCTAACGTAGCTACGCCACTATGCTGGCCTTCCTTATGCGTCTACCAAAACGAAGGCGTGCGACAATCAACGGCCGCCCTTCAATCCCAGGAGCAAATCCTAGCCATCCAAGGTAACCAAACGACCTTTATCTCCAAACCCTAGATTGGTCACGCCAAACCCTTGGCCCCACATGCCAAGGAAAACCGCACCTAGCCAAGCTAACTGCGTCATGCACCCATGGTAAGCCCTTGGCCCCACATGCCAAGCCAAACCACACCTAGACAAGCTAGCCGCGCCATGCGCCCATGGCAATCCCTTGGCCCCACATGCCAAGCCAAGCTAGCCGCGCCATGCGCCCATGGAAAACTCTAGGCCCCAACCATGCCATGCCATCCTAGCCGCGCCACAATGCTAGCCTTCCCTACGCGGTTACCAAAACGAAGGCGTGCAATAATCAACAGTTGCCCTTCAATCCCAGGAGCAAATCCTATCCATTCGAGGTTACCAGACGACACATGGTAACCTTTGGCCCGAAAACCTAAGTTTGGCCACGCCGAACCATGCCATGCCAACGGAATGCCAACCTAGCATGCGCCATCATACTGGCCTTCTCTATGCGGCCACTAACAAACGAAAGCATGCCACGATAAATGGCTACCTTTCTTCTTAAGATGCAAGATCTCGACCGTCGAAGGTCACCAAGCTACCAAGTCTCCCAAGCTCAACTTTCCAGGCAACAAAAACATGCGACATATTTTCCACAAAACATTCGAGATAATCAACACATATCACAAACTGGGGGATCCTCTTTGGGTATTGGTTTGGAGGTTTACAGCGTGCGGCATACACTATGCCCAATATAAGGAAGTGTCACAAGGGTGAGGTAGTCTGTAACACCCCGTATTTTTAGCATGGCGCATGCTGAAAGATGCGCCATGGCCTGAGATGAAGCTTTATCCAAAGCTTCCGTTGGTTGGTAAGAGGTAGATTTGCTTAAGGCCAATATCACGCCAAAATGGCGCATTATGTTTGGCTTTTGGCCAAGGGCCAATATTGGGTGCCAGGTAAGGCACATCGCGTATGCATATTGGCTAAGGCCAATAAGGCATTAGTTGGAAGCTACATTGTCCAAGAGCCAAATCTTGCATCAAAAGATGCATTAGGCCAGTTGGGTAGATGGCCTTGAGAATGTACAACCAATATGGCTGGACATCGGGTTGGTAATGCACAGCCATCACGGCTGGGCATGGGAGTGGCCTACGGGCCAAAGCTAGAGTATAACTATCCTGGCTGAACATCGAGTTGGCATATGAACTGGAATGTGAGCCAGAACTGAATGTACATCCACCTTGGCCGGTTATTCAGGAAAATACATGGCAACGGCGATGAATAGTGAAACGGGGAGTTGATGAATGATTTTTCATACCCTAATCATAGTTCTAAAAATGTCAAATAAACATATATAGGGAAGGGTAGTTGGTTGAAGGTGCATATGCGGACTATGCACCAAGTAAGCTTCATAGCTTAGCCGGAAGGGTATAAATGATGCCTAAGGCTCATTTATAGTTGCTTAGCCTTAAGAGAGGGAATATGATGCTAAGGCATCACTATGCCATTCCACGGACTCGATGATGCATCACTTGGATGTATTTGACGGAACGGCCTATACGGACTAGGCCATTACCATTATTGCTTGGCCACGGCCTAGCAAACTAGTTGGAATAAGTTGCTTGTCCCTTCGAGGATGAACTATGGTATGTGCTTGATTCCTTTAGAGTATGGAAAGATACATAGGCATCCGCAATGAGTTGCAGCATTTCCGGTCCAGCACATTGGCCCCTCATATCATCTAAGCTCGGTAGCTCGACGCAAGAGATGATTATGGCCATACTTGATGAGGCTAAATTGCATGCCATTAAGTGGATGCTCATACTTCCTATCAAGTTATAAAGATAGTTGGTAAGCGAAGTAACGTAGGAAATGACAAGGGCTTGGTTCGGTCTGTGCCTAAGTCCACGGCTTATGCCTTAGGCCTGGACAAGACATGGAAATACGACGGTTGCTCAGCTAGCTAGGAAATTCAGTGATGGACCTCCTATGATGAGGCGAAGCTAGAGATGAATGTGAAGTCCGTTGGCATTGGCCTTATGGCCTTGAACCCTTTTGCAGAACAAGGGTAAGTTGGAAAGTTGTGGAAGCTTAAATAGCTGTATCATGCTCCACGAGCATCCTTGCAAGGGAAAGTGAGCGTGTATTTGCCATGGGATGAGGCCCAGATCGTAGCTTCATCAGTGGCGCACCGGAAGAGTTGCGTCCTGCGGGGCGACGCGCCGAAGGAGTAATTTTCCGGTCCGTTACAGATGGTATCAGAGCAAGTTCCAAGAAAACACTAGGGACTTGTGCCGAGTGGACTTGTCCACGAGTATTTTACTTAATGGAAAACTTAAAGTTGGATAGTAAGCCAACTTCTGCACGGGAAAGAGTTATAACTGCTTCGCCAGTTACTGTGCAAATCGAGTTGAGCTTGTCCATGTGATGTGAGTTTGCCAGGCCTCTGTGGAACCCCTCTTACGAGTGGATATCCGGAAGACCGTCTGGGATGGTGGGTAGACAATGGGACTGATCATCCCCACATGTTGGAAATTGTCCAAGGGTGTGCGTTGTCAGGCCCGGCTAGCATCCCACTTACGAGTGGCAACCTGGATGACCGTTAGGGACGGTGGGAAACTGGAAAACTGTTCCACACAGTACAGTGTTGATGTTGGCAACTGGCTGTATGTTTGGGCAATTGGACTATGTTTATTTCGATGACATCTTCCAACCTTGTGAACTTTAGGAACTTCTGAGTGCGTAGTATGGGATGCGCATTCAGGATACCTGGTCGGGATATCCTTTTGGCATTCGCCAATTGAGATTCTTGGTATCGTTGTGGGCACTTTTTGGATTCCTTTGCAGGTGGTATGGGACATGTGCTCAGAAGGTCTAAATTTTTGTTCATGACAACTTGAAGATACCTGTGATTTCTGAGCATCTGGAATGGGACTTTTGTTCAGGAAATCCAAATCGAAGAGATTGTCCACAATAGTTTTTATTTGGAATTTCGATGAAGAAATTATTTTAAGGGGTGAAGAGTGTAACACCCCGTATTTTTAGCATGGCGCATGCTGAAAGATGCGCTATGACCTGAGATGAAGCTTTATCCAAAGCTTCTGTTGGTTGGTAAGAGGTAAATTGGCTTAAGGCCAAAATCACGCCAAAATGGCGCATTATGTTTGGCATTTGGCCAAGGTCCAATATTGGGTGCCAGGTAAGGCACATCGCGTATGCATATTGGCTAAGGCCAATAAGGCATTAGTTGGAAGCTACATTGGCCAAGAGCCAAATCTTGCATCAAAATATGCACTATGCCAGTTGGGTAGATGGCCTTGAGAATGTACAGCCAACATGGCTGGACATCGGGTTGGTAATGCACATCCATCACGGCTGGGCATGGGAGTGGCCTACGGGCCAAAGCTAGAGTATAGCCATCCTAGCTCAACATCGAGTTGGCATAGGAACTGGCATGTGAGCCAAGCTGAATGTCTGACCACCTTGGCCGGTTATTCAGGAAAATACATGGCAACGGCCATGAATAGTGAAACGGGGAGTTGATGCATGATTTTTCCTACCCTAATCAGAGTTCTAAAAATGTCAAATAAACATATATAGGGAAGGGTAGTTGGTTGAAGGTGCATATGCGGACTATGCACCAAGTAAGCTTTATAGCTTAGCCGGAAGGGTATAAATGATGCCTAAGGCTCATTTATAGTTGCTTAGCCTTGAGAGAGGGCATATGATGCTAAGGCATCACTATGCCATTCCACGGACTCGATGATGCATCACTTGGATGTATTTGACGGAACGGCCTATACGGACTAGGCCATTACCATTATTGCTTGGCCACGGCCTAGCAAACGAGTTGGAATAAGTTGCTTGTCCCTTTGAGGATGAACTACGGTATGTGCTTGATTCCTTTAGAGTAGGGAAAGATACGTAGGCAGCCGCAATGAGTTGCAGCATTTCCGGTCCAGCACGTTGGCCCCTCATATCATCTAAGATCGGTATCTCGACGCAAGAGATGATTGTGGCCATACTTGATGAGGCTAAGTTGCATGCCATTAAGTGGATGCTCATACTTCCTATTAATTTATAAAGAGAGTTGGTAAGCTAAGTAACGTAGGAAATGACAAGGGCTTGGTTCGGCCTATGCCTAAGTCCACGGATTATGCCTTAAGCCTGGAAAAGACATGGCAATACGACGGTTGCTCAACCAGCTAGGAAATTCAGTGATGGACTTCCTATGATGAGACGAAGCCAGAGATGCATGTGAAGTCCATTGGCATTGTCCTTATGGACTTGAACCCTTTTGCAGAACAAGGGTAAGTTGGAAAGGTATGGAAGCTTAAATAGCTGTATCATGCTCCACGATCATGCTTGCAAGGGCAAGTGAGTGTGAATTTGCCATGGGATGAGGCCCAGATCGTAGCTTCATTAGTGGCGCACCATGGGAGTTTCGGCCTGCGGGGCGACGCGCCGAAGGCGTAATTTTCCGGTCCGTCACAGAGTGTAACACCCCGTATTTTTAGCATGGCGCATGCTGAAAGATGTGCCATGGACAGAGATGAAGCTTCATCTAAAGCTTCCGTTGGTTTGTAAGAGGTAGATTGGCTTAAGGCCAATATCACACCAAAATGGCGCATTGCGTTGGGCAATTATTGAGTGCCACGTAAGACACATCGTGTATGCATATTGGCTATGGCCAATATGACCTTAGTTGGAAGTTACATTGGACAAGAGCCAATAACGCACCAAGAGTGCTTCAGTCCAATTGGGTAGATGGACTTAAGAATGTACAACCATCACAGCTGGACATTGGTGTGGCCTATGGGCCAAAGTCGGAAATATAGCCATCACGACCCTTCATCGGGTTTGGCTCGGGAAATGTTCAGCCATCCTGGCCGAGCATAAGAACTGGCATGTGAGCCAGAACTGAATGTACAACCACTTTGGCCGGTTATTCAGGAAAATATATGGAAACGGCCATGAATAGTAAAACGGGGAGTTGATGAAGGATTTTATCGCCCCCAATCAGAGTTCTAAAATTGTCAAATAAACATATATAAGGAAGGGTAGTTGGTTGAAGGTGCATATGTGGACTATGCACCAAGTAAGCTTCATAGCTTAGCCGGAAGGGTATAAATGATGCCTAAGGCTCATTTATAGTTGCTTAGCCTTTAGAGAGGGCATATGATGCTAAGGAATCACTATTCCATTCCACGGACTCGATGATGCATCACTTGGATGTATTTGACGGAACAGCCTATACGTACTAGGCCATTACCATTATTGCTTGGCCACGGCCTAGCAAACGAGTTGGAATAAGTTGCTTGTCCCTTCGAGGATGAACTACGGTCTGTGCTTGATTCCTTTAGATTAGGGAAGGATACGTAGGCAGCCGCAATGAGTTGCAGCATTGCCGGTCCAGCACGTTGGCCCCTCATATCATCTAAGCTCGGTAGCTCGACGCAAGAGATGATTGTGGCCATACTTGATGAGGCTAAGTTGCATGCCATTAAATGGATGCTCATACTTCCTATCAAGTTATAAAGAGAGTTGGTAAGCGAAGTAACATAGGAAATGGCAAGGGCTTGGTTCGGCCTGTGCCTAAGTCCACGGCTTATGCCTTAAGCCTGGAAAAGACATGGAAATATGATGGTTTCTCAGCTAGCTAGGAAATTCAGTGATGGACTTCTTATGATGAGGCGAAGCCATAGATGCATGTGAAGTCCGTTGGCATTGGCCTTATGGACTTGAACCCTTTTGCAGAACAAGGGTAAGTTGGAAAGGTGTGGAAGCTGAAATAGTTGTATCATGCTCCACGAGCATGCTTGTAAGGGAAAGTGAGCGTGCATTTTCCATGGGATAAGGCCCAGATCGTAGCTTCATCAGTGGCGCACCGGGGGAGTTGCGGCCTGCGGGGCGACGCGCCGAAGGCGTAATTTTACGGTCCGTCACAGATGGTATCAGAGCAAGTTCCGAGAAAACACTAGGGACTTGTGCGGAGTGGAATTTTCCACGAGTATTTTCCTTAATGGAAAACTTAAAGTTGGAGAGTAGGCCAACTTTTGCGCGGGAAGAGTTTGTAACTTCTTTGCCAGTTACTTTGCAAATAGAGTTGAGCTTGTATAAGTACTGTGAGTTTGCCAGGCCTCTGTGGCACCCCGCTTACGAGCATCCGGAATACCGTCTGGGACGGTGGGTAGACAATGGGACCGATCATCCCCACACATTGGAAACTGTCCAAGGGTGTGCGATGTCAGGCCCGTCTAGCATCCCACTTACGAGTGGAAACCTGGATAACCGTCAGGGACGGTGGGCAACTGGAAAACTGTTCCACACAGTACTGTGCTAAATTCTTGTCATTTCGATGACACCTTTCAACCTTGTGAACCTTAGGGATGCCTGGGTGGTAGTATGGAATACTATTCAGGATACCTTGTCGAGTTATCCTCTTGTCATTGGCCAATTAAGATTCTTGGTAACGTTGTGGGCACTTTTTGGATTCCTGGGCAGGTGGTATGGGACATGTGCTCAGAAGGTCTAAATTTTTATTCATGACAACTTGAAGAAACCCGTGATTTCTGAGCATCTGTTATGGACTTTTGCTCAGGAAATCCAAACCAAAGAGATTGTCCACAATGGTTTTTATTTGGAATTTCGAGGACGAAATTCTTTTAAGGGGTGAAGAGTGTAACACCCCGTATTTTTAGCATGGCGCATGCTGAAAGATGCACCATGGACTGAGATGAAGCTTCATCCAAAGCTTCCGTTGGTTGGTAAGAGGTAGATTGTCTTAAGGCCAATATCACGCCAAAATGGCGCATTGCGTTGGGCAATTATTGGGTGCCAGGTAAGGCACATCGTGTATGCATATTGTCTAAGGCCAATATGACCTTAGTTGGAAGTTACATTGGCCAAGATCCAATCTCGCACCAAGAGTGCTTCAGGCCAATTCGGTAGATGGCCTTAAGAATGTACATGCCATCACAACTGGACATTGGTGTGGCCTATGGGCCAAAGTCGGAAATATAGACATCACGGCCCTTCATCGGGTTTGACACGGGAAATGTTCAGCCATCCTGGCCGAGCATAGGAACTGGCGTGTGAGCCAGAACTGAATGTACAACCACCTTGGCCGGTTATTCAGGAAAATACATGGCAACGACTATGAATAGTAAAACGGGGAGTTGATGAAGGATTTTATCGCCCCAAATCAGAGTTCTAAAAATGTCAAATAAACATATATAGGGAAGGGTAGTTGGTTGAAGGTGCATATGCGGACTATGCACCAAGTAAGCTTCATATCTTATATGGAAGGGTATAAATGATGCATAAGGCTCATTTATAGTTGCTTAGCCTTGAGAGAGGGCATATGATGCTAAGGCATCACTATGCCATTCTACGGACTCGATGATGCATCACTTGGATGTATTTGACAGAACGGCCTATACGGACTAGGCCATCACCATTATTGCTTGGCCACGACCTAGCAAACGAGTTGGAATAAGTTCCTTGTCCCTTCGAGGATGAACTACGGTCTGTTCTTGATTCCTTTAGAGTAGGGAAGGATACGTAGGCAGCCGTAATGAGTTGTAGCTCGATGCAAGATATGATTGTGGCCATACTTGATGAGGCTAAGTTGCAAGCCATTAAGTGGATGCTCATACTTCCTATCAAGTTATAAAGAGAGTTGGTAAGCGAAGTAATGTAGGAAATGGAAAGGGCTTGGTTCGGCCTGTGCCTAAGTCCACGGCTTATTCCTTAAGCCTGGACAAGACATGGCAATACGACGGTTGCTCATCTAGCTAGGAAATTCAGTGATGGACTTCCTATGATGAGGCGAAGCCAGAGATGCATGTGAAGTCCATTGGCATTGGCCTTATGGCCTTGAACCCTTTTTCAGAACAAGGGTAAGTTGGAAAGGTGTGTAATCTTAAATAGATGTATCATGCTCCACGAGCATGCTTGCAAGGGCAAGTGAGCGTGCATTTTCCATGGGATGAGGCCCAGATCATAGCTTCATCAGTGGCGCACCGGGGGAGTTGCGGCCTGCGGGGCGACGCGCCGAAGGCGTAATTTTTCGGTCCGTCACACGGTCAGTAAATACATGGAGTTAAAGGTGAAACGTTCATGGGACATCAATTCCATACGTTAACGGTTTTATGGAACATCAATTCCATGCGTTAACGATTTTACGGAACATCAATTCCATGCATACGGTTACCACCTCCTCCAATTTACTTACCCATTTTTCTATTCCTTAACGATACCAGAGTACGTTTCACTTCGACTTGTATAAATAGGTTTTACCTATTTCCACAGAACAACAAGTTCATTTGGGAATATACAACACTCATAAAATACTTGCTAACTTACCATTTGTTAGCCTTCCCACTTTTCTGATATAATTCGTAGTAATACAACTACTCTTCCAGAATTAACTATTCTGGTCTCATCACTTTCCTTGCTTCCTCCCCGAAACCAACCCATTCTCCTTCACTTTGTGAAAAAAGCAAGTTCGGAAGGGCCATTTCTTGGTTTGGGCTAGATTTGTACAGATTGATCTCTCAAATATAAAGTACTCCCTTGCAGTACATTGTTCAGGGTTTAAATTGTTTCTCACCTGCACACCCGAAATTACCAAAATCAGCAGAAACCATTTTCACCTACAAACAATTGGCGACCACAGCGGGAGGTTCGATCTTTCAGTTTCAATGTCAAATTTAGGCCGTCGATATCGTTCTTCGACCTAGACGTCAATATGGTAGAGAAAGATGATCCACTCCGAATCAGTTACCCGAAGACTCGATTATCAGTCATGACTCGACAAGGGATGAATGGGGACTTCCCAGAGGTTAGAAGCAAAACGACCCACCCAAGGATCAACGGCTCGCTTATGAGGAAGCTCAATAACAACTGGGACTTCCCACGGACGTGTTTCTCACAAGACTCGATTCTACACCCGGAGGGTTTACTTTTCATCAGAAGACCTAAGAAACCGAGTAAGTCTTACCTAGACAAAATGTATGGTTTTCTTTTCTTTTCAAGTTTTTTATGGGAATGATAAAACTGATAGCCATGTTGTGTTTTCATCCCATGTCATCTACTAACACACGGTTCCATGGTTTTCCTGGGATGTCTTCGTCACTTCAATCACAACCAATAACAATCCTAAACATTTCATTCCAAAAGAATAATCCAAAACCGTCAAGGTAATATTTATATATCAACACAAGAAAACCAGAAAATCAAAAACCATAAACTAGGCGTTTTATTTGCCTTTCAAAAAAAAACCCTAAAAATAAGGAGTTCAGAACACAGAAATGTGTTCAAGGAAATTTTTCCAACAGCGGATTACTCCTCTTAGCAAAGGCCTCCCTCATGCTCTGGAGATCCCCCCTCTTCAATTTCAACTACCTGCATAACTTCTTGAATTTCATCTCCTTCTTCTTCCCTATGTCTGCGGAAGGACCTTCGACTTCTTCGGCCAGCGACTTTTCGACATCAAAGAGGCCTTCAATGAACCAAGGGACATTGAATTGGAAGCCCATGCACATGTCACGATGGAACCTCCATCTCGAGATTACATCCTCAGAAATCGTATGACCAGTCACATTGGACATATCATCAATCGAAGACAAGGCTTCCTCCACATGTTTGACCAACGCATGTCGACTAGTAATCTTCTTGGTCGTGGCAATATGACCGTAGCTTACCCATATCTTGGTGTATAACTCCGAATATTTAGCTGGCAAGCTAAATCCCCCGATCAACACGTGATCCGGGAAAGGGACCAGATACGGAGGGTTGAAAGTGGCACCTGAAACTGAATCAGCAACCGTTAAGAGATCCCTAACTACAATTTCGCCAATGGACCCTGGAGCACTCTCCACCATCTGAGTCATGGAAGCGCCTTCAGGATGATGAACCTAAATGTCCAAGTCACTAGTCATCACGGTTTCCGCAATTGGAAGTACGGCTACGTCTTCACTCTGGCGAGTTTCCACTTCAATACCATTCCCAGGAACAGTTTCCTCCTAGAATATCAAGATTTGGTTTTACTTCAAAAAAAAAAAAAAAAAAAAAAAAAAGAGGAAGAAGAAGAAGATCATGGAGAAGACTCACTGATTCGCTTTTAGACTGACTAGAGGAAGATTCAACACTGCTATCAGAATAATTACTCTCGCCATCGCTAGACTCTGAACTTTCATCCTTTTCGTATTCCTCATCACCATGGATAGCCTCGTATCACCACCCTCTGTCTCGAAAAACTATGTTTTCTGACTACTTGCAAGTTTGGCAAAGGCGTTCGTGCTGCTGAATCCCTAGAGGAGATACAGGGACGCATTCTCAGAAAAGAAACAAGGACATAAAAGATCTAGCTAAAGTCAAGAGGAAAATCATGCGTACCCGCATGTTGGATGAACTAAAAGTCGGTAGAGCTGCGAAATCTGACTGGAAACCGCCTGCACGATCTTTAGGTCTTCGCTCCTTCGCTTTGGGACTTTCCGCGTCTGGACCGACATATTTTCGTTTAGTTAAAGAAGTATCTCTCAATAACGGATGCTTTCCTAAAATCACGACAGAATACCTACCACGGGTGTTCTCCACTATGACCTTCACAAATTTCTGAATGACAAGGAATTCACTTTGCCAGAATACGTTATACTTGGAGGTAGTTGAAGGATTTCGTTCCGAAAACAAGAAAGGGAGACTTTTGCTCGGCGCGAGAACACTAGCATCAAGAACGGCCGGTAATGAGTCATCTGGAGATGCCAGCTGACGAACTATAGGGGCCTCTTGGTCGAAACCCATATACCGAGATGCTCGATCAATATTGTAAGAGGTTGTCTGACAAGATCCTCGAAAGAAAGACGGTATATAACCAGACGTGAAACTTCGCATGAATACAATATCGCCGACGCCTAGGTTCCCTTCGTCAGAAAGAAAAGTCGTGTTCGGAGCAGAAGCAAAAGTATTAACCTGGACTATGGATGTACACTGTAACGACAATAAATATCATTTTATCTTTGGATTCGAACCCAACCCATTTGAGTGGTAAGTTAGAATCGTATGTGCGCTTGCGATCTTAATACAAGGTCCGTATAGCCGTGGTATATCGACTACTTTAAGAATGAATTCATTTAATCTTGGTATATCGACCGTACTTCTACTTCGGTATTTTTGCTTATGGAGCAAGCTTTTGTGTGAATTGCGGCATCGATGCATTCCACTTTTGTGAATTTATTGTGGTTTAGAAATGTACTTTTATCGGAGAGTTCGTTTGAGATTACTGCCCGTAAGAAATATAAAGCTCTACTTTAGAACGTCGGGCCTAAGTGGCACCCCACCACCTCGGTGGCAACCCGGAAGATCGTTGCGGCAATGATGGCTGGTAACCAGAACTACCCTGACGGTGGCACTGGCCATGAAAATAGTAGAGTAAACTTATTTATGGCTCTGAATCTTGTTTGAATGGTATTTGCGTAAGGATCTCTCTCTATTTTATAATTTTTGCTGCTCCTTGTTTACGCATTTATATTTTCATGTCGATATTGTTATTTTGCTGTCGTAACCTCTGCTCGGCATTCGCTCATCCCGTTTTATTTTGTTTTTCCCCCCACGGAGTACTTGAGGAGCTTAGAGCAGTAAGCCGGGGAGAGCTTACAGTGAACTTTTAGCGCTTCAGAATTTAGTAATTTGTACAAGCTTATGATAAGTATATCACGGGGATATCTGGGGTAGTTTGGTTTCTTTGATCCCATGTCATTTTTGTTACATTTTGCTATTGTGTGTATGTTGGTATGTTGAACAGGATCATTATATGGTTTGAACTGAAAACTTGTTAGTTTCGTATACGATGGGTCTGGCCTTAGACATATGCAGACTAGTTTTGAGTTCATTTTATTGTATATATAATTTTCACGATGAAGTATGAGTTCTTGGCTTTCCTTGCACATATAGTTAAATATGTTATTCTGTGTCAAGTTTACTGTTTTGTAAATTTGGGATTCTTAAGTTAAGTTCTGGATATTCTTAGCATTAGTTTTACTGACTATATTTTTAACTTTATGTTTAACAATACGATTCATTTTGATATTTCTTTAATTGAAGATTGGATCCGGTGAACTACTAAATATAATTAATAGAAACTAATATTCATTTCCTTGAGAAATCTACTTGCTTATGCATATGTACCTAGTATATAGCTCGCGTGAAATCATTTTGTCTTATGAATATAAGTGTATGATGACGTTTATTTAATGATGACGTGAAATCATTTTATCTTATGAAATCCAACCCGTTGGGAGGAAAAATTCACCTGTCCGTCACATACACACTGGGCCCATGGACGAAAATTAGCAGCGCACGAATTATCAAGGAAATCAACCTGGTTAGAGCCAGCTCTTGGGCGCCTATTTGACCAAAGAAGTATCCTCGAACCACCCCAAAATGCAGGAAGCGAAACCAACGGTTTAGGAGTGTATCTTTCAAAATGCTCCCACAACCACGCCTGGAGAAAAGCAACATGCACATACGAATCCACTTTCATGTAACCGTTTGAAGCACGCATGTCCATAGCCAAATGATCCAAGTGTGTGTACAGAGAACCGAGAAACAAGCCGCCAATGAGGAGAACGACTCCTTTCGCCAATCTTATAGCAAAATTGATGAGTCCCAGCCTTATCTCCTTCTTACCAGAGCCATCATCGAAAATATCCCGGGATAACCAGAGAGCCAAGAATGCCGCGACGTGGAGTGTACTATTCTTATGATCTGGTGTCATCTCATCAGGGAACCATTGAGACATCCACCAGACATAGAAACACTTTGTCTCGTTCTCCTTTCGGACAAACCCTTTCGACTTTGCAACCAGAGCGGTACGCATTTTTTCCTCATCATCAGATAGCTTGATGTCAAGGTTTCCTGTCATGGGAAGATTCAGCAGGAAAGCCACACTTTCTAAGGATATAGTCAGTTCTCCCCACCTGCATATGGATGTATGAGTATCTGGACACCATCTGGAGATGAAAGCAACCAAACCCGGGATGTGTTTCCTAATTTGAAGTGATGCGGAAGCCGCGATAGCATCAATGATTTGCGCCTTGGTCAAACTAGCTCTTACACACTCTTGACTTATCATAAATTGCATCCATTTATCAAACGAATGCAATAGACTCATTGGGGTTTTGAAATCAATAAGAGAGGCAAAATACTCTTTCATATGAAGACAAAACCGTATTATATTTCCGGGCGGAACCGACCGATCCCCTCCCTCACTCTCCGGACCGGTCAGAAGAAGCAGCACATGCTTAAGAGGACTTCTCCTGGCGAAGACTATCGTGAAGAATTCATCAGCCACGTTTAACTTGGAGTTACCAATATTCTTCGGTACGACAGAATTTTTCTCAAGCAACGTCATAACAAAGATTCTCTCACAGTACTTCCACTTTCCAAACAACTACAATGGAACAATACGAAGAGAAATTATTACGAAAAGTAGACGGAAATTATTTTTTCACCCAAGATCCAAGCCAGTTTGTTTCAAGGCCGTACCCTGCAGCATAGAATTCTTGTCCGACTGAGGAGGTACGCCCTACCATGGGAACCATGCACACGGCCACACCAAAACAAAGAGTAAACCCTAAAAACTAGGTTTTTATGGGAAAGGGATGGCAATTACTATCGCGTTCTTACTTTGCACAGTGAGTTGAGACGGTAAACATTACTATCGTATTCATGCCTAAGTACTACTACGAGCTCGTGCAATACATACCTCGGCTAGGACTCACACCAACATTTTATACAATGTCATAAAAAGGTACGCCTACAACTAGGGTTTACACCAACACAAAATAAAAGAGAAAACAAGTTAAAGAAGAAGTATTGGAAGGCATACCTGGGATTTGCTCATCCGATTTTCTTTACCAGCTACCACACGGCTGGGATAAGTAAATAAGCGTGGAACAAAAGAGAAGTCGACCTTCCTTTTATATATACATGGTACATGGGAGTTTGAACAAGGAAAGGATTTCCTATTTTGTGCCAAGAAAGGAAAAGAGGAAACCGGTCCCGCAAAGACCAATTTCCATGCCCAAGACCGCTCACGCAATGCCTTGGCCCCATACGCTAATCCATCGACCATGCTTTTCTTCCCAAGACCGAGCCACCTCTTGGACCCGCGTGCCAACCCTCCACTATGCTTTGCCTCCCCAAGCTATGCACACCTCGCCTTGCCGGACCACGCCTTGCCATGGCCGCACCATGCCAGGCCGCATGCTACGTTTTCGCGACCCTATCATGCCAAGTCATCCACGTGCGCTTGCCTTTCCAAGACCGCGCCACCCCTTGGCCACACGTGCCAAGCAGACCACCATGCTTTGCCTTTCCAATCTGCTATGCTTTGCCTCTCCAATCCACTATGCTTTGCCTCTCCAATCCGCTATGCTTTGTCTTCCAAGACCATGCCCGTTGTGCCTCGGTGATGTACGACCAGACCAAGCCGGAAACTTTTGTCTCACTACTCCACGGTCTGCATCCCTAGTACAACTTATACATGTCCGCCAACACGGGAAGCAAAATATCTCTTCACCCTTTAAAAAGGTTAGTCGGATTTTCCTGACCATCTTTGCAATGATTTACGTCTAGATCCTATCCTTGTATGTCACCATCATATGCTTACCTCGCAACAAGGCACATGTTCCGAGCTAAGCATGGGACTTAATATTGATAGTGGTTTTTAGCCTAGGGTTAAAATCATAAAACCTTAAACCCTAGTCAGACAGTGACGTCACATCATTTAAGTAATAATCTTTTACTAGGAGCATTTATTGAAACCTTTAATATGTATGTGAAAAATTAACGGGTTATCTTTTTCTTTTAATACTAATTAGGGTTTCGACAATCCAAACCCTAATTCCCACATGTGCCAATGGCAAACCATGCCAGCCACACCTACCGCGCCAAGTCATGCCAACCATGCTATCCGCGCCTTTGTGCCAATGGCAAGCCATTTCAGCCACACCTACCACGCCAAGGCATGCCAACCATGTTAGCCGCACCCCTGTGCCAATGGAAAACCATGCCAGCCGCACCTATCGTGCCAAGGCATGCCAACCATGCTATCCGCACCCATGTGCCAATGTTAAACCATGCTAGCCACACCTACCGCGCCAAAGCATGCCAGCCATGCTAGCCGCACCCCTGTGCCAATGGCATACCATGCCATCCATACCTACCGTGCCAAGGCATTCCAACCATGCTTGCCGCACCTCTATGCCAATGGAAAACCATTCCAGCCACATCTACCGCACCATGCCAAACGTGCATTGCCATAGCCTCATGCCAACCTAGTCGCGCCACTATGATGGCCTTCTTATGCAACTACCAAAAAGAAGGCGTGCGATAATCAATGGTTGCCCTTCAATCCCAGGAGCAAATCCTAGCCGTCCAAGGTTACCAAACGACCTTTAGCTCAAAACCCTAACTTGGTCACGCCAAACCCTTAGCCCCACATGCCAAGCCAAACCGCACTTAGCCAAGCTATCTGCGCCATGCGCCCATGGCAAACCCTTGGCCCCACATGCCAAGCCAAATTGCACCTAGCCAAGCTAGTCGGGCCATGCGCCCATGGCAAACCCTTGGCTCCACATGCCAAGCCAAACCGCACCTAGCCAAGCTAGCCGCGCCATACGCGTGTGGCAAACTGTTGTCCCCAACCATGGCATGCCAACCTAGTCGTGCCACCATGCTGGCCTTCCTTACGCGGCTACCAAAACGAAGGCGTACAATAATCAATCGTTGCCCTTCAATCCCAGAAGCAAATCCTAGCCATTCAAGGTTACCAGATGACACATGGTAACCTTTGGCCCGAAAACCTAAGTTTGGCCATGCCAAACCATGCCATTCCAATGGCATGCTAACCTAGCATGCGCCATCATACTGTCCTTCTCTATGCAGCCACTAACGAACGAAAGAATGCCACGATCAACGACCACCTTTCCTCTTAAGATGCAAGATCTTGACCGTCGAAGGTCACCAAGCTACCAAGTCTCCCAATCTCGACTTTCCAGGAAACAACAACATGCTATATGTTTTCCACAAAATATTTGAGACAATCAACACATATCACAAACTTGGGGATCCTCTTTGGGTGTTGGTTTGTCGGTTTACAGCGTGCGGCGTACACTACCCCCGACATAAGGAAGTGTCATAAGGGTGAGGCGGTCAGTAAATACAGGGAGTTAAAGGTGAAACGTTCATGGGACATCAATTCCATACGTTAACGGTTTTATGGAACATCAATTCCATGCGTTAACGATTTTATGGAACATCAATTCCATGCATACGGTTACCACCTCCTCCCATTTACTTACCCATTTTTACATTCATTAACGAGACCAGAGTATGTTTCACTTCGACTTGTATAAATAGGTATTACCTATTTCCACCGAATAACAAGTTTATTGGAATATACAACACTCAGAAAATACTTGCTAACTTACCATTTGTTAGCCTTCCCACTTTTATGATACAAATCGTAGTAACACAACTACTCTTCCAGAAACAACTATTCTGGTCTCATTACTTTCCTTGCTTCCCTCCCCGAAACCAACCCATTCTCCTTCACTTTGTGACCGAAGAAAGTCTGGAACGACCATTTCTTGGTTTATGATGGATTTGTACAGATTGATCTCTCGAATCTAAAGTACTCCCTTGCAGTACATTGTTTAGGGTTTAAATTGTTTCTCACCAGGACACCCGAAATAACCAAATTCAGCAGAAACCATTTTTAGCAACAAACAAAAGGTTAATGACCCTTTCATTAAAACTTGGAAATAGCATATGAATAAAATCTTATGCTACATTAGAGTTGATCTAAATAAATTCCCTCTTTTCAACTCATTACATGTTATTCCTTTTCATTGTGCGAGAGGAAACTACCATTGCGGCTTTGATGTGGTAAAACTTCTCTCCTCTCCATTTGTTATATGCAGCTTGGGCCGCACGCCTATCCCATTTGTTCCTCGACGGAAACTCGTTATAATTGGTGCACAATCTTATAACGTGAATAGTCCTATCTCGAATATGGGACGGTAGATAATCATAGCGTAGTTGCTTGTTGTAATTAGCGAAAGGACTCCAACCAACTTGAGTCCAAAATATACTCTCATCTTGATGTTCTTCGGGAAGAACTTTGACGATGTAATAATTTTTAACCCATTCGGTCTCTTCCTCGACTTGCTTGAATACTTCCCAGAGATGCGCTTGTTCTTTGCCTCGTTTTTCAACCTCGTGCCTCTCTTCTTCTTCCTTCGTATGATATGGCGTAAAAGTGAATGGTTTTTCAGTAGGTCGCATGCATATTTTGCGTATCACTTCTTCCATTGCCAATATTGATTTGGTTGATCGCTTGCATCTTATAAGTATGCTTTCAATTGAATTGGTAGTTGATGATGAACTTTCCATTGAAAAAATGATAAAATTTGATTGTTTTAAGTTCTATTAGACAGACATTGGTTGAATCTTTATATACAAAATACCCCAACGGCCATTTTTTTTGGAAAATTGTGTCTCCATAAAGAGCCGTTGAAGGTTTGGGGGAGTATTTGCATAATGACCAGCTGTGGAGCGGGTCTTTTGTAGGATCCTTTGTAGTATTTTGCATTTTTTTATGACCAGCTGTGGAGCGGGTCTTTTGTAGTCTTTTGCATTTTTTGTAGTGTGTTTTCTATGACCAGCTGTGTAGCGGGTCTTGCAGTCTTTTGTTTCTATAACCAGCTGTGTAGCGGGTCTTTTATAGGTCTTTTGTAGAGTATTTCCATGACCAGCTGTGTAGCGGGTCTTCTGTGAATCTTCTGTTGTCTTCTAAGACCAGCTGTGTAGCGGGTCTCAAAAAAAAAAAAAAAAAAAAAAAAAAAAAAAAAAATTCAAGGTTCTACGAAATTCCGAAGTTCATCATCTACAGTTGAAGACCGAAGACGAAGAAATTTCTATGGATGCTCTGAAATTAGAGAAGTTTTTGTGGGTACATCTTTGGTAGGCCCTCACGAGACTACAACTCGTCCACTAGGGACACCTAGGGGTTTAAAGGCTTAGTGCATACGCTAAATGCATTCGAGAGACCAAATGACAGTGGTATAGTTAGGATTTCTAGATTCCTGTTTCACTTGAGGACAAGTAAAATTCAGGTTTGGGGGTATTTGATGAGTGCCAAATATTGCATATTCATACACCTTTTCATTGGCACTTAACTCATCTTTCGCGCTTCAAAGTCATATATTATCCCAAATTCTGCATTTTTACCATTTTCAAGAATAAATATTTGTATTAATTAATTTTGTGTTTTTAAGTACTAAATAAAGCTTGGAAGAATTGAGAAGACAAAAGAGAAGAAAGTTGGAAGCTGTTAAACCCACGCGCATCGCTGGCAACTCTGTTTACAAATTCATGGGGATTAAACAACCCATGATCCAAAACCCAAGACCCAAATCCATTTCCACCTCACCCTCATTGGATTCTTTCCAAAACATCCACCTCACCCCCATTGTATTCCATTTCATCCATCAATTAAAGAAAACATCCCCAGTCTCTCACTCAATCACTCCCAATTTGTTTCCCACAACCAAATATATTACATTCAATCCATCAATTAAGAAAACATGTTTTGTTGAGTGGATGCTTTCCAAATTTCTGAATCCAAGTGCTTGAGGAATTTTTGTATAAATAGAGAGGGTTGTTGTGTTGAAAAACCATCCAAGAATAGCTTGTTCATGTTAGTTTATCAAATTTAAGTTTTGTTGTAATGTTCTTCATGTTCTAGTTTCATTTGCTAGGGTTTAAATGAAGCCGTAACTCATTGGTATGTATTCATATCTTGTATCTTGTTCTTGAAAGTTTAGAATTGTTTAAAGATATAATTTAATCCAAGTTTGCCAACATCTTGCTCTCACAATGTATGCCATGTATCCATTGTAGTTAGAATATCTCTATGTTGATTATGCTACAACTCATGCTTAACCAAATATTGATCCTCATATTAGTTATGGTTTAATTAGACAGTTAATGCTTTGGACAAATACTTTAGTTGTGATTAAATTATCCATTTGAGAAACACCTTAGATATACTAGAGACTTGAAATTAGAAGGACAAGAATAATATTACAAGTTGAATGCATATCATAAGTTAGTGGTGGATTTGAATACCCTAGTATCCATATTCTCAGTATTTACACCTTGATTTAGTTGCATATTTTAATTCAAATTACTTTCTGTTTAAGTCTTTGCAAATATCTCGTCGTATCGACAAAATCAAACCCCTTTTGGTTACTCAATCAATCAGTTCTAAGTAAGGATTTAGAATCAACTTCTACACTCTCCAAGTCTCTGTGGTTCGACCTGTGCTTGCCCTGTGTTGCTTGTCGACACTGTGCACTTGCATTTTATACATAGAAGTAGGTATCTTTCCGATCCTACCACTCCCTTGCAGTACATTGTTTAGGGTTTAAATTGTTTCTCACCAGGACACCCGAAATAACCAAAGTCAGCAGAAACCATTTTTAGCAACAAACAAAAGGTTAACGACCCTTTCATTAAAACTTGGAAATAGCATAGGAATAAAATCTTACGCTACATTAGAGTTGATCTAAATAAATTCCCTCTTTTCAACTCATTACATGTTATTCCTTTTCATTGTGCGAGAGGAAACTACCATTGCGGCTTTGATGTGGTAAAACTGCTCTCCTCTCCATTTGGTATATGCAGCTTGGGCCGCACGCCTATCCCCTTTGTTCCTCGACGGAAACTCGTTATAATTGGTGCACAATCTTATAACGTGAATAGTCCTATCTCGAATATGGGACGGTAGATAATCATAGCGTAGTTGCCTGTTGTAATTAGCGAAAGGACTCCAACCAACTTGAGTCCAAAATATACTCTCATCTTGATGTTCTTCGGGAAGAACTTTGACGATGTAATAATTTTTAACCCATTCGGTCTCTTCCTCGACTTGCTTGAATACTTCCCAGAGATGCGCTTGTTCTTTGCCTCGTTTTTCAACCTCGTGCCTCTCTTATTCTTCCTTCGTATGATATGGCGTAAAAGTGTATGGTTTTTCAGTAGGTCGCATGCATCTTTTGCGTATCACTTCTTCCATTGCCAATATTGATTTGGTTGATCGCTTGCATCTTATAAGTATACTTTCAATTGAATTGGTAGTTGATGATGAACTTTCCATTGAAAAAATGATAAACTTTGATTGTTTTAAGTTCTATTAGACAGACATTGGTTGAATCTTTATATACAAAATACCCCAACGGCCATTTTTTTTGGAAAATTGTGTCTCCATAAAGAGCCGTTGAAGGTATATGTATGGAGTCGTTAGATATGAGTTTTAGAAATCAGACGACCCTAGTTCAACAAAATGTTCTGAGTAGTTCATTTTCAAATGAAACAACAATGACCCATATATGTAATTCGGAGTCGTTGGTTTATTGATATCATAATAACGACTTTATGGTACTCAAATATGGGGTAAAAGGATCGTTCGTTTGTTAAAAAGATATATAACGACCCGTAATTTACAAAACATACAGGAGACCCTTTTTTTGGGTCTGACAGAATCGTTAGATTGTGAAAATATAGTTAACGACCCTATAAAGAAATGCATATAGTCGTTTGTTTGATAATAATACCACTAACGACCATGAATTCCCAAATCATGTAGGAAACCAGTATATTTGGAGTACAAGGGTCATTTTCATTATGAATACTTACCTAACGACTTAAGTTTATAAGGTCAGTGTCGTTACCTTGGGTTGGTTAAATGTAAACGACTCTAGTTTAAAAAAAGGTTTATAATGATAAGTTCATAACACAAGATAAAACACATTGTATTCGTTAAGGATTACTGATAATACAAACATCCAAGTATTAATGCATGGTAAATATAATCTGCGACGTCTCTTCTCCACGGTAAATCAACCTCACTTGTTCCAACGCCCAAACATAGTCCTCTATTTCTTCTTTTTCCATAAAGCACCATGCAACGGTGAAACAATTTTTATCCGAAGTATGGCTTACCACATTCAACATCGGCATGTTATACTTGTTTGTCTTATAGGTGCAGTCTATGAAGGGAACCTGGTAAAAACACTGAACCAAATCCACCATCCTTGGATATGCAAGAAAAATATAAGTCACTTTCTCATCCGGACCCACCTTAATTTGCATGGTGTAGTTTAGTGTTTTCGCTAACCACTCTGATTGTTGCATAATCAACCTACCATTCCATTCGGTTCTCTTAATGGTTTCTTTGGCTTCGTTGATTGTGGAAATGTTGGACAAGTTATCCTTATCTTCCACCCTTATTGCATTTAGGATCTTAAGTGGTCTAAATCCCTTCATCTGCCTAACTCTATCCATCTGATGTGGTTTCAACCGGGCATATGCAGTGTGCCCATATAAACTTGTGGGTGGATCATGGTTGTTGATGAGTGCCAAATATTGCATATTCATACACCTTTTCATTGACACTTAACTCATCTTTCGCGCTTCAAAGTCATATATTATCCCAAATTCTGCATTTTTACCATCTTCAAGAATAAATATTTGTATTAATTAATTTTTGTGTTTTTAAGTACTAAATAAAGCTTGGAAGAATTGAGAAGACAAAAGAGAAGAAAGTTGGAAGTGTTGCAACCCGTTCGCGCATTAGTGGCAACCTGTTTACAATACATGGGATTATACTACCCATAATCCAAAACCCATGATCCAAAACCCAAGACCCAAATCCATTTCCACCTCACCCCCATTGGATTCCAAAACATCCACCTCACCCCATTGGATTCCAAAACATCCACCTCACCACCATTGGATTCCAAAACATCCACCTCACCCCATTGTATTCCAAAACATCCATCAAGTGAGAAAACATGTTTTGTTGAGTAAATAATTGCCAAAATTCGAATCCAAGTGAGAGAGAATTTTTGTGTATAAATAGAGAGGGTTGTTGTGTTGAAAACTCATCCAAGAATAGCTTGTTCATGTTAGTTTATCAAATTTAAGGTTTGTTGTAATGTTCTTCATGTTCTAGTTTCATTTACTAGGGTTTAGATGAAGCCCTAATCTCATTGGTATGTATTAATATCTTGTATCTTGTTCTTGAAAGTTTAGAATTGTTTAAAGATATAATTTAATCCAAGTTTGTCAACATCTTGCTCTCACAATGTATGCCATGTATCCATTGTAGTTAGAATATCTCTATGTTGATTATGCTACAACTCATGCTTAACCAAATATTGATCTTTAGATTAGTTGTGCTTAATTAGACAATTAATGCTTTGGAGAAATACTTTAGTTGTGATTAAATTATCCATTGGAGAAACACCTTAGTTATACGGTAGACTTGAATCTACTATAAGGACAAGAATAATATTACAAGTTGAATGCATATCATAGGTTATTGGTGGATTTGAATACCCTAGTATCCATATTATCATTGTTTACATATCTTATTATTTGTATCTTTTACTTTTAATATTTCAGTCACTTGAAAATCATATCGTCGTATCGACAAAAACAAACCCCTTTTGGTTACTCAATCAATCAGATTTAGAATCAACTTCTACATTCTCCAAGTCTCTGTGGTTCGACCTGCTTGCCCTGTGTTGCTTGTCGACACTGTGCACTTGCAGTATACACAATAGTAGGTATCTTTCCGAGCCTACCAGTTGTGACAACCATTCGGAATACTATACAATCGGAATACATCGGCTTCATGACATCTTTTGAAAACAATCATGATCGGGAATTCACACTTCTTCGAATTTATTTTGTAGACCCTAGTCGTCTGCTTCGCATACTTTTAATTCTTGCCTTTGTGACTTTCTCCCTTCTTACCCGCTCTCTCTCGCATACCATTTCCATCTTGTTACAATTGACGTGTTTACTTTGAACAACCATGCACATCTTCTCTTTTGCCTTTGGGATAAACCATTTCTTAATGTCATCATTGGTTTTCCATGTCTACATTGAGCAGAAAAATACATTATACAACCATGTGATCACTAATAAAATTATTTGAATATATAAATATACTGATTCGGTAAAGTTAAACGTACCAAATCGGTCATATAGTGTTGGGAGGTATCCAGAACCATTGTAGATACTGGTATTGGCCGGGAGCTTTGTTGAACTACCAGCTAAAAAACAAAACACCAAACCATCATTAGAGGGTCGTCAAGATATTACATGCAAAACTGACGACTCTTCAGAAGTTTTATTAACGACTATTCAATTTTTTTATTAACGACTCTTAACACATTAACGGTAAGTTTGACTTTGACGGGCAGTTACTTAACATACTAAGGAGTCGTTAGGTAATATAAATAACCAATGTCGACTCTACATGCAGTTAATGCAGAATTTCAAAATCAAAGATATGTTTGATTCCTAGGAGCAGTTATTGCTATCTTTTGAAAAAAAATCACGTTTTTATTCAGAAACAAGTAGCTGTTGAGTACATTTTTGCTATAAATAGAGACATATCTCTTTCAAACTTAATCACCCATCACTTTCAATCATCCTAAATCTGTCACCTATCACTTTCAAAACCTAAAAATGTCTCAAACTCCATTCACTAACCTAAAAGATGTTGTTATTGTCATAGCACACACCACTCTCACAAAGCACTCCTTTCAAGAAGCGCAATGGGTGACCATTAAAGAAGACCCAATAAGAGGGCCTTACCTTGGGCATGATCAAAACACCAATACTTAGTGGAAACATGTGTTTAAGGTTTTTAAATCACTAAAAGGAAATGGTAATAGGAGGACGCTCCCGAAGATAAGGGAAAGGTACACTGATTTATATAATGATTGTGTATTGCTGAGAAACGAATTGAAAGCTCGTAAGGACGCTATGCCAAACGAAGACCACATGAGTCGAGTAAGTTTGTGAATTAATATGCCGTTCATCAAAAATTATTAATTTGGTTATGATTATTCAACAACACTAATTTATTAAAAAAATTGTTTTTCCAGTATTCTTTGTGTCGGGCCCAATACGAATTAAGGTATGGCCATGAGTTTTTACACGAGGACTGCTACACTCTCTTGGAGGAAGTTGAATGGAAATTCTCCCAATATAATTAATCTCGTATACATTTTCTAGCGCGATGTATTGAACTATTTTATGTCTTTTCCTTATATTTACTTTCACATTACATGTACGTTTTTTTTAAATTCAATAAAACTAGTTAAAAAAAAAAATTAAACAAGGGTCGTAAACCAATATTTTGTTGGTGGCCGACACCAGAAAGAATCAGCAACCAACATTGTGCAGATTAACGACTTTTGTCACAAAAATAAGAGCATTATACAAGTGTAGTCAATCTGCTAAAATGTTATTTGCCGACACATTAAGATCATTTGACGACTCTATACATAAACTAACAATTCTAGACTAACATATGTATACCATTCTGCTCGTTTTTATTCTCGAGTCGTTGGGTTATTTATGTCAAACCTGACAACGAATTATACAGAGTCTTAGAGTCGTTTATTTGAAAACTTAATATATTAACGACTCATGATAGTATTTGCATTTATTGAGGAATTGAACTCTACCAAATGTGGTTGAGGCAGTTAGGTCGTTGAATTCTATAAATACAAACCCATATCTCACCTCTTCATTACCAATACCATAATTATCAACCTTCTATTCTCTTTCTCATTTATTCATCATCTAAGAGAAAAAAAAGAGAAACACAATAACTCCCTACACTTCCGAAGAGAACTGTGTCATTACAAGATCTTGGAAAACAGTAACAAACCACTTTGAAAGTCTAGACAAAGACATTGATGAAACATCGGATGCTTGGTGGAACCGCGTATTCATCGTTTTTGTGGCATTGGACGGAAATCGCAACTCAAGGTCTTTGAAACAAGTCAAGGAACACTTCAAAGAGATAAAATTCGAGTGTGATGTTTTTAAAAGAGAATTTACGGCCATAAGGGAAGCCTTTCCGGATATGATGGTTACTATAAGAGTAAGTATTTAAACAAGAGGTAAAACTTATCCAAAGCTTTGATCGATATTAACTAACTAAGTATGTTTGTGTTTGCATTTTCAGATGAAGAAGGCGTATGCATACTACGAGGTACTTCGTGGGAAAAAGTTTGAGTTAAACGATTGCTACTTTATCTTCCATGAAACCGTATATAATTACATGCTTTATGATTGAGTGTAGAAGTGAATCATTATCATGTATTGTATTTAACCCTATGAAAGCAGTATGAAAGATGTATGACTTTTAGGATTCAATGAAATGTTGCTATGAAATCAGAAATTATTAAAATAAAATTAAAAAAAGAGTCGTCAATATTAGAGACGTATGTAAAAACGACTCTCATTTAATATAAAGTGTCGTCCGCTTATAGTAATGCTAAAATAACGACCCTTAGAGTGATAGTCACAGAGAGTAAAAGGTATTTGAGTCATTGGGTTAAAAATATTTTGAGTAAACGACTCTAGATGACCTAAAAATGGAGTCGTCAATATTTTCAACAAGGTTTGACGATTTTTCATAACTAGAGATTGGAGTCGTTAGTTTTTTCAAACTTTAATGACGATTTTTCATAACTCAAGATTAGAGTCGTTTATTTATGTGACTAATAACTATAGACTCTTAAGGGTTGTCAGTTTATTATACTCCCGACCAAACGACCCTCACTCCGAGTAGTTGCATGGTGTCCATGAATCGATCACTTGGAGTACCATTCATGAAATTTGAAGTGTATAGGAAGTTTACCTGATTGTTTTGAGCTCTGGGTTCTTCATATAGAGGATTGGTTCCTTCATTTTGATCAATAGGATCTAAATTTGCATCATTTGTCAAAGCTTCCTCTATTAACATCTCCTCATCAAACATCCATTCCAAAGAATTAGATGAGACAATCTCACCATTAACACAATCATGTAGGTTGTTTGAATCTTCACCTACATCATTTCCTCCACTACAATCACTCATTTCAAATAACCTAAATTTTTCCCCAAAACTCACTTTCTTCCTCTCTATCCAACACAAAAACACAAATTTTCTTTAATCTAATTTTTTACCCCAAAACTGATTTTATCTAACTTAACTAATTAATAACTAATCTAACTTAACTAATTAACTAAATTAATAATACTAATGGTTTTTTGTGATAAGGGGTAGTTTAGCCATTTCAAAAAATGGGATAAAGGGTAGCCCCAAAATGCTATTGGGAGACCAACTGGTGAGGCCCCCAATTATTTTTTGTGGCCCCAATTCATCCGTGAATAATATCCAAGGAACGCTCTTCTTTTCTTTCTTTATTTCTTTGTCTCTCCTCTCCTTTCCTATTCTCTCTGGAAAAAAAAAAACTGCTAGCCGCCAGTAACTTGTTGCTCAGATTTGATCCTTTTTTGGACCAGATATGAGCAACGATTTCTTTTATTTTTAAGTTTTAATTGAATATAATTTGTTTCCTTTTCTGTTTTTGGTGTCTTTTGACATATTTCTTCGCAATTTGATTTGATTTTTCTTCGTCATTTGGGGCGAGTTTCTGTTCGCTATGAGGGAAATTTATTCAAACCTTGATCGATGGTTGGTGACTTGATATTCTCGATTCAAGAACATTGACTATTCAACATGATATCGGTATTGCTTTGATCTATATTTAATCCAAGGATTTAGGGCATCAGAGTTCATTTGGAACTACAATATTTTGGGTAAAACACTCATTTCTTCTAGGAGCATTGCTTGAAGAAGAAGAAAAACGGATTAAATGGTCGGAATCGATCCCGGATTATACAATCATCATTCTCTACTACATTTACAAAAATTGGATATCTTTCCGGTTTATGGCTCTTTCACTTCGCGATATATTTGTAATTCATATCTTAATTTGTATTAGGGTTTTGATTATATTGTACTTTAATGTTTTTGTTATTCTTGTAAGCGATTATTTGAATAAATTGAATTTGTTGATTGACCAAAAAAAAAAGGTACAAAATGATATCTGACTCAAATAGTCTCGAATCATATCGCGAACCAGACCCAAATAAACAAAATATTTCTTTGAAAAATGAAAAGACAATTGATTTGATATCTGATTCGCGTCGAGTCGGATTCAAATTATGAATCAGACCCAAACAAACAAGATTTTTTTTTATTCCACATGTTGTAAAATATTCTAACAATTATAGTAGGTAAAATCTGGGTCGGAGGGTTGGTATAGTATGCAATACCCAATCAAGTCAGGAGTATTATGATACGGTGTAAAGCTGTGGGGCCAATTTCATGTTAACATGGTTAATTAAGTTGTGTTTCTCTCTTTCAAAGGCCATATATCTTTCAAGGGACATAGTAGAGTTTGTACCTCTAGAGAATATATGTATGTATGTATTTACGTAGCTCGGTTGCGAAACCGAAAGCTATTATCGATGCAAATTTATTATCCCATGGCTGCATAAACTTTTAAAAGTTATTTTCTAATAAATCGAAAATCAGAAGTTCATTTGACGCAATTTTAAAAAATATTCTACGAAAGAATTAACTTTTTGTGAAGCAAAATCTATAATCTTTTTGCTTAGAGTGTGTTGGATATACCTTAAAAAGAATATTTCAATTTCTATAAGTAAAATAGCCCATAGTGGGGTTGGTATTAAACAAATTGACGGTGCTTTGAATTAAAAAGAAAGTTAGAAAATAATAAAAATAAATAATGTTCATGAAGACCTCCTCTATTTTAAATTATTTTTCCACTTTAATGATGTTTGTATTTATTGCAATATTCTTCACTATGTTCCAACCTCCGCTTGTTCCCCCTACACGTTCTTGGAATAAAATAGGATACGAATGTGTGGATCATTCCGAATAATTTCTCTGAGTATAGTAGGAAATTTTAGAGGTTTCACCTTCTTTTTGTTCTAGAAATGCTTAGCTAGAAAATATGCATCTTGACTACTAGAGATACTCCAAAACACTATTTTAAGCATGTACCCACCAAACCTTAATCCTCGACCATGATGTTCTTTGACGATTCAAAATAACTTTATGAATTCACATTGTTCGGCATCAGAAAATTCATTCTCCATACACTTCTTACGAAGTACTATATGTGTTCTTGGTCGTATAAATTTGTCGCTATGATGCATGGCGGCAAGTTCTTGTGGTTTTGATAATCTGATGTGCCAGCCTTGTAAGTCTTAATGATATGTAGCGCACTAATAGTATGGCATCGATTCCATAAGTTATAGCAAGTTTTGAACCGCTTCTCAGTGATTTTAGCAGGTAATAAAGGTGTGAACCCATTTTATAAGACCATGCATATGTACTTATTGGTTTTCCACCAGGTTCACGAAAGAATACTCCATAACCTCTAAGTGCTTGTTTCTTTTTGTTACTAAGTTTAGTGAGTAAATCCTATATCTTCCAAGATTTTTTCGCCGACTGACCCTGAATTTTTACTCCTAAACCTGATTTTCTCTCCACATTGTAATATGTTCTCTTTGATGCGTTTATGCCTGAATCAATTAGTTCACCTCCCACTCACCTATCAACCTTTATTATCTTGATTATTTCATCGCGCGATATCATTCCTCCCAATTGAAACTCAAATTTGTGTCTATTGCCCCTATTTTTCTTTTTCTTTTCTCAATATCCATTCCATCCCTCAATCCTTATCCCTGGGCCTATCGTGCAAGGTGTCACATGCCCATTTAATTGCCTAAAATTTTCATGGGACATGACCGTCAATGATTATGGTTCAGTGAATCAACTTCACCCAAAATCACTCATCCTTGCATACTTGCACCAAAGTATGCATCTTCCTTCACTCATAAGGAAACATGAAATGGAAGTCTTTTCTTCTTTCTCTCTAACTCTTCATGCCCCCACAAGCATAAGAGGTTCTGCCATACATAAATTCCAATTGACAATCTCACAACATCAGCAACATAATCAACACAAAGACATACTGCAACAAACCCATTTTATTGCACTAAAGGAAGATTACAAAACTCGTCCATGACATGGACCAAAACAGGCCATTCACCCTCTTGGTGAATGCCTAAAACTCTCTCTACAAAATCATTAGTTCCTCTCCAATTGAACAACACTAAACTTATTAATTCTTAAGCTATTTATACTAACTAGGATCAGGCCAAAACTTCTGTGCAACCACTGCACAATCCTTGAATAACCAAGTGTCCAAGTAGTTTCCATAACCGCAAACTTCAACTGCCATCTTTTGAGTTGTCACGCCAACAGGTGCCACACCTGTTCTTGGTGGTTATGAACACTCACAAATGGTTATAAACTAATTGTATAACCATTATCCCTTGTATCACACATTTGGCATGCTTGTAAAGCTCGTAACCAACTCCTAACCGTCACCTGAGACATATTGCACAATTGTTGTGCTTTACCGAATTCTGCCTTGATCCAATGATCAGCCATCTTGGACCTGCATGCTTATTGCTCTAAGAAAATACAAGGACAATCCTTGTGCTTCAATCATCCAGGCCAACTCCTTTGCTCAATCTGGTTATCTGGCGCTATATGCTTTACTTAGCCAATCTTTTTGACAATAGTAATGGCACTCTTGCATTACTAGCTTGTTTGCATTGTTCAATCTTTGGAAAGCTTTGAACTAATGCCATAAACCAATTCCTGGCCTATTATTCACTCTTGTATCATCCTTGAGTTTGGGCCAACTCAATTCCACGGATATGCATAAATGCCAACATCGCATGTTGCATCTGTAAACTTTGGCCTCATCTTGAAAATCCCTCAATGAAGCCTCATTGTGTTGGCCAATAAGCTTCATTACTTAGACAAATGTCTTTATATTATAGTGCCACTCTTGCACTTTATTGGACCTGCAGGGTGTCACATTCTTAATGCTTGACATTCTATACAATATACCGCTATTATGGCT
The DNA here is from genome assembly GCA_023529315.1 of Papaver bracteatum. Taxonomy (NCBI): domain Eukaryota; kingdom Viridiplantae; phylum Streptophyta; class Magnoliopsida; order Ranunculales; family Papaveraceae; genus Papaver; species Papaver bracteatum. The sequence continues at coordinate 279,553 of JAJJWX010004145.1, forward strand.
TCGGAATGCGTCATTACTGCTGAACACTAACTTGGTCTGCAACATTGTAACGTGTAATTATTATACGTCACTCATGCATCCATGTCATAGACCTCCCCCACCTAATCCTTTCAACTCCCTCGTTCAACGCAATAAAGTATACTCGTTATACTTGTTCTCGTACTCTTCTGAGCCTAACTCAGAAATCAGCAAACTTGCTTGACCTTCTTTGTCAAAACTTTATGCTTAGTACCATATGACAATACTTAGCTTACTTCCTTTCCATTGATCCTACTGACTTGAATTATTGTTGTCATGTTGGCCAACCCTCCAACTTCAACTACAATAACATATCAACACCCAAATGCAAACTGGAAATTCTTCTTTTCGACTTTCTGAATTAGGCTTGAATTGCACTTGAATCATTTGTGCCTAAGTGTACACAGTACAAGCAATGATTCCTCTAACTGATCACAATGATTATTACCATAGTCTTATGCCTTCATTCTTCGACTTTAGTTGCACCACGCAACTTAACAGGATGTATACAAGACTTGGCCTTATGCTTCAATCATGTTGCGCCTTCGCCAAACATTCCATGCCTTAAGATATGCACCTTATGATTTCATACCACTCTTGGTATGTGCCATAACCTATAAAAAATTTCCGCACTTTGTAAACATCAACACTTTCACTAGATTTGGCCTCCAAATCATGTTGCAAACTTCACATTCTCGGATTCGTATCATTTGTATGCCAAAGAACCAACACCTTGTTTTTATTTGTTTGCACTAACACACCACCTTTATCAAAATGAATGACTTTTATATTAGTCATGTCTTAGGATACTCAGGGCTATCCACCGTCGCTTTAAAAGTAGTATCCTCTTCACGCGCCTTTGAAACCAACACTTTAAGCATCACTTTCTCTTTCAAACTGCTACGCTTTAATGTAGCGTAAAAAAACATCATGTTCTTCCTAACTATGAGTTACTCTTAACTCATATACTTGATGGACTTATATCTTCATTATTAATGAGTTACTCCATGCTATCGCTTCCATATGTTGTCGCACTTTTACATAACTCTCAACAGCAAACTCGACTATGCCACCAACTCATCTATTTGCTTCTTTCACTTTCAACGTCTCCTATTCCATATTTTGGCTTCATATGCTATTGTTGATAGTGGTTTTTAGACAAAGGGTAAAATCGTAAAACCCCGAATAACCTAATATCACCGGTGACACATTTATTAGAACATTTAATGCATGTAGTCAGTGATTGATAGGGGGTATTTTTTTCAAATTAGGGTTACAACGATCAAAACCATAATTACCCTCCGTGCCAATGGAAAATCATGCCAGCCACACCTATCCCAAGCTATCCGCGCCATGCCAAACGCACTCTGCCTTGGCCCTAGCTATGCTAGTCTCACCATATGTGCCAAAGCATGCAAACCATGCTAGCCACACCTCTGTGCTAATTGCAAATCATGCCATCCACACCAAACGCGCCAAAGCATGCCATGCTAGCCGCACCTCCATGCCAATGGCAAATCATGCCAGCCTCACCTAGCCCAAGCTAGCCACGCCATTCCAAACATACTCTGCCTTGGCCCTAGATATGATAGTCACACCAATTGCGCCAAAGCATGCCAACCATGCTATCCGCACATCTGTGCCAATGGAAAATCATGCCATCCACACCAAACACGCCAAAGAATTCCATGCTAGCCGCACCTCCGTGCCAATGGAAAATCATGCCAGCCACACCTAGCCCAAGCTAGCTGCACCATGCCAAACGCACTCTTCCTTGGCCCTATCTATGCTAGTCACACCAACCGCGCCAAAGCATGCCAACCATGCTATCCGCACATCTGTGTCAATGGAAAATCATGCCAGCCACACCAAACGTGCCAAAGCAGGCCAACCATGCTAGCCGCACCTCTGTGCCAATGTAAAATCATGTCATCCACACCAAACGCGCCAAAGCATGCCATGCTAGCCGCACCTCCATGCCAATGGCAAATCATGCCAGCCACACCTAGCCCAAGCTAGCCGCGCCATGCCAAATGCACTCTGCCTTGGCCCTAGCTATGTTAGTCACACCAACCGCGCCAAAGCATGCCAAACATGCTAGCCGCACTTTTGTACCAATGGAAAATCATGTCATCCACACCAAACGCGCCAAGGCATGCCAACCATGCCAGCCGCACCTCTGTGCCAATGGAAAATCATTCCATCCACACCTAGCCCAAGCTAGCCGCGCCATGCCAAACACACTTTGCCTTGGCCCTAGCTATGCTACCTACTTTCCAAGCCAGTATGCTATTGGCACATGCCAAAGTAGCGCTCGCGCCCTAGGCTTACAAACCGTGCAACCTAGGCCAATATGGTCGTGCGTGCCATTGACACATGCCAACACGCATCGCTAGCTAGTTTCCAAGCCACTATGCCATTGGCACATGCCAAAGTAGCGCCCGCGCCCTAGGCTTGCAAACCGTGCAACCTAAGCCAATATGTCTGTGCGTGCTATTGGTACATGCCAACACGCACCTCTATCCACTTTCCAAGCCGCTATGCCAATTAACATGCCAAAGTAGCGCCCGCGCCCTAGGATTGCAAACCGTACAACCTAGGCCCAAGTGCCCGTGCGTGCCATTGGTACATGCCAACACGCACCACTAGCAGCTTTCCTTACCAAGCCTTTATGCCATTGGCACATGCCACACGCTCCCTTAGCAGCTTTGGCATTGCCACATGCACTCAAAGTGCAACCTGTGACCAAGGCATTTCGCACATGCCACACGCTCCCCTAGTATCTTTGGCATTACCACTTGCACTAAAAGTGCAACCCTCGACCAAGGCATTCTGCACATTCCACACGCTCCCCTAGCAGTTTTGGCATTGTCACTTGCACTCAAAGTGAAACCCGCGACCAAGGTATTTCGCACATGCCACACACGCCGCTAGTAGCTCTGGCATTGCCACTTGTACTCAACATGCAACCTACCACCAAGGAATTCCGCACATGAAATTGACACATGCCACGCACGCCACTAGCAGATCCGGCATTGCCACTTGCACTCAACGTGCAACCTACCACCAAGGTATTCTGCACATGCCATTGGCACATGCCACACGCGCCACTTGTATCCTGGCATTGCCACTTGCACTCAAGGTGCAACCAACACTCGAGACATCAACACAACCTTGGGGATGCTTTCTAGGGTCTTGGTCTGGCGGTCATAGCATGCAGCGTACACTACGCTCACTTTAAGAAAGCGTGAATAGGAATAAAGCCGTCAAATAAATGAGGAAATAATGGTGAAATAGTTTTCACCCATAAACACCATGCGGTTACCACCTCCTCCAATTATTTCACCCTTTACTCTCTTCCTTCTTGAGGCCAGGGTACGTTTCAATCTCTACTTGTATAAATGGGTCTTACCTATTTCCACCAGACAACAAGTCTCGGTCAGGATAAAAACACAACACTCTTAGAAAAGGCAACTTTGCAAGCTCTCCAAAAAGCTTTCATCTCTTGCAAGATTCCGAAGATTTTCACTTTCTGATACAAGTCGAGACACAACTCTCCTAGAATTATTCTGGCCTCAACACCTTTATTTGTTTCCCTCCCCAAATCAACCCTTCTCCTCCACTTTGTGACCGAAGCAAGTCTGGAATGGCCATTCCTTGGTTTAGGACGGACTTGTACAGATTGATCTCTCGAATCTAGAAAGTGCTCATGTGCAGCACATTTGTTTAGGGTTTAAACCAGTTTCTCACTCACCTACCTAATTCACCAAAATCGACAGAAACGATTTTTACCCATAAACAACTATGTAGCATCTTCCATGCGAACTAGCTTTACTTTGAACGAAAGAGGCAAGAACTTTCTCTTGAAATACCATCATTCACTACTACCTTACATAAAGAGACTTCATTCCAACACCAAGGTCCACTGACCCAAACTCAAAGTATACTCAAACTTTAGCAAATACTTGCGCCAACTGATTGCAACTTATAAGACCTAAAAAACCTTGCAATACTGACTTCATCTCCCTTATAAGAAACAAAGGAAGCGAGGAAGCACCTATTGTCCCCAATATAGCAATTCACTTTGCCACATGCACTCTTCCAACTATCAATGTTCTTATGCCACTCTCATAATGAAGCACAATATAATTGACATTTAGTTGAATACTCCTTTAGATTGATGCTATCATTTTGCTTTAGCTGTCATGAAGATTTTTTCTATAATGGCCACATGCCATCTTTATGCATCACCACTACTTTGTCCTTCTTTCTCCATGCATCTACAATTCTCCTAACTTGCATTTCTTCACTCATTATGCATCTTGGCCATGCCCGAATCCTATTTGGCGCATGGTACTATTGCATATTTGTTATGCCAGTCAACACCCGAAATTTAATGCAAACTTGTGAACCTTTGCACAATTGGAACAGACTTAACTTGGTGACTCTGAGCATCACCATAGATCTCAGCAAAGTCATATCACTCAATGACGTCTGCGGATAAACACTTTGGACAGTTACAACCAAAGCCATAATATTTGAAAATGAGGCGCCACTGCCTACATTCCATGAAGCAAGAATGCCGCATTCTTCTTGAAACTTGGAACTCATTTTTACTTTCCACGCATAACTGGTTACTCTTGTCTTTCCCCTTCTCCAAAATCAACTTCAGTAGAAACAATTGTTGATTTACAGTCGACAAGAACACCCGCTTGTGGTTATGATCAAATGCATGTCTTTGGAAACCCTTGTCCAAGCATATTGATCCCACTCAAAAAATAGGTGCATGCAATACTCCTTGTGCACATCTACCATCAACAAAGAACTCTTTGCAAACACAAGACCGTGGTGTATCGGTTTTCCCCTAACTTGTGATTTTTTCCTTTAGCCTTTCCATAAGATTTATGCTAGATAATAATTGGCCATCCAATTCTTCTTTTATGGAACCACATTTCCACAAAAATGCTGGTTCGCAACCAGACTTTGCATTACCACCAAGGTACATGCATTCAAGAGAGATAGCTATAATCTTCTATCAACTGGCTATGATGAAAAAACCTTCAATCTATCAATAGACATGTTTTTCATCTACTTTGATACTGCAAAGGCCATCAACTTCTTTGAGTTCAAGAATTTTTTTCAAAATTCCCATTACAACACGTAATGTACTCGCTACTGATAATACTATGAAAGAATGCATTCCAAATGCATAATCTTGGTATACTTGTGAGAAACATAGACTTTAAACACCTTATTTTCACCATAAAAGTCAGCATACTCCTTAGTTTTGTCATGACATCACTTGAAAACCCGATTTTCAATGATTCTTGCTTGTTCGTCTAACACTTTGGGCAGGAATTTTGACACCTTTGTCATAAACTTTCATGGCATGTTGCTACATCAAGCTTCAAAGTTCATTCCAATTAATAATTCCACACAAGACCAAATTCTTTTAGTCTTCATACTAATGAAACCCAAACTATTCTTCATTGAATTCGACAAACAAATGACACCAAGTTGAGTAAAAAGGGAGAAAAATCAGCAACTGTGTCCCCAAACACACCTCTGATACCATATTGTCACATGCCCATTTAATAGCCTAAAATTTTCATGGGGCATGACCGGAAATGGTTATGGTTTAGTGAATCAACTTCACCCAAAATCACTCAGCCTTGTATACTTGCACCAAAGTATGCATCTTCCTTCACTCATAAGGCAATACGCAACCAAAGTATTTTCTTCTTTCTCTCTAACTCTTCATGCCCCCATAAGCATAAGAGGTTCTGCCATATATCAATTCCAATTGAAAATCTCACAATATCAACAACACAATCAACACAAATACATACTGCAACAAACCCATTTTATTGCATTAAGGGAAGATTACAAAACTCGTCCATCACATGGACCAAAACATGTCATTCAATCTCTTGGTGAATACTAAAACTCTCTCTACAAAATCAGTGGTTCTTCTCCTATTGAACAACACTAAACTTATTGATTCCTAGACTATTTATACTAACTAGGATCATGCCAAAACTTATGTGCCACCGCTTCACAAGCCTTGAACACTCAAGTGTCCAAGTAGTTTCCATAACCGCCAACTTCAACTGCCATCTTTTGAGTTGTCACTCCAACATGTGCCACACATGTTCTTGGTGGTTATGAACACTCCCAAATGGTTATAAACTACTTCTATAACCGTTCTCCCTTGTCTCACACATTTAGTATGCTTGTAAAGCTCGTAACCAACTCCTAACCGCCACTTGAGGCGCCATATTGCACAACTATTGTGTTTTACCGAATTCTTCCTTGATCCAATGCTAAGCCATCTTGGACCTGAATGCTTATTGATCTAAGCTAATGAATGAAAATCCTTGTGCTCAATCTGGTTATCTGGCACCCTATGCTTTACTTAGACAATTTGTTTGATAATAATAATGTCACTCTTGCATTACTAGCTTGTATGCATTGTTCAAGCTTTGGACAGCCTTGAAATAATGTCGGATTGCAACTCCTGGCATATTCTTCACTCTTGCATCATCCTTGAGTTTGGGCCAACTCAATTCCACGGATATGCATAAATACCAACATCGCATGTTGCATCTGTCAACTTTGGCCTCATCTTGCCAATCCCTCAATGAAGCATCATTGTGTCGGCCAATAAGCTTCATTACTTAGCTAAATGTATTTACAGTATAGCGCCACTCTTGCGCTTCACTGGCACTGCAGGGTGTCATATTCTTAGTGCTTGATAGTCTATAAAATATACCGCTATTATGGCTTCGCAATGCGTCATTACGGCTGAATACTGACTTGGTCTGCAACACTATAATGCGTAATTATTGTGCGTCACTTGCAGCCATGTCATACAAGGCCACTAGAAAAAACTAACTTCTTTAGTGAAAATTTATAAGAATATGAAAAATCCAAGTGTGAAAATTTAACTCTACATTTGGGTCCTTGCCAATAACCAATTATTTTGAAGAAACTAATCAGGGAGTATATACGTATACAAAGCCTTCCTTAACATATATGAGACCCAGGGAGAAAATAAATTAGGGTATTCTTTTTTCATTTCATTTTTTTATAACTGGACAAGGATGGAAAACTAACAACTCATAAAAAAATTAAAACTTCTGATACATTCATAACAATAAAAACTAAATCGTGATTCCAAATATCAAATAAAACAAATGAAAACCTAAAAAAAACTTAGGATTACTCAAATATATTTGCAAGACATATATGTAGTATTTTAAATTTTGAAATGCAAAAGGTATCCATGAATCACATATATTTTATATTTCTAAACATATAAAAGTATCATATGAGAAACAATTTGTTTTATGAGACTTTGGTGTGTAAGATGTTTGTCATGTTACCTGCTATACAAGATGTTTATTGTTAGTAATACGTAAAACCTCAAACAATACTGGTAGATTGGTAGTAGTACCAAAAACCTAAAAAGGAAATATCGATATATAGTAAGTACTTCTCATGTTGACACTTTCAGTTTTTTCACAATTAAAGATGAAATAATACAAAACTACTTGCATATATTTTCGGCCCCTTCATTTTTGGGTTTAGGGCGATCGACCATCCCGCCCTACCTAAAATACGGCCATGTACATAAGCGATCGATAAAAATTATTGATTGTGTGATCGACTATTGAACATAAGCGATACAAAGGCCTTTATCTGATGTGGATCGTGTTATGGTTTGTGTTTCTTTTCATCCGTTTTTAAATTAATTTCCCTGACTCGTTATTTTACTTCTACAAATTTCTGAGAATTTTGATAAAGCTAATATTGGCCCCAATATTCTTCACTTTCTATGCTTTCTTCCTCCTTTTCTTGTATATATATTCCTTCCGTTTTAAAAGATTAGTCTGCTTTGACTTTGCTAAAATTGAAAAGGAGAACATAATATTTTACTTGACTACCCTTAATTATTTACTTATTGTATTTTAATAAAAATGTTAGTATTAAAAACTATCTAAAAAATTTAAGAAGGTTTTAAATAGTTATAAAAAAATTTAAAAGATACCAAATTTATGGAGCATAAACTTTATTAGGAAATTAATTTTTTGGAGCCAAATATATCTTCTTTTAAAAGGAATAAAGGATATAGTTGTTTTCTTAATAATTATATAAATTTTTTTAATATTTTAAATTTTAAATTGGGTCCCATTAATATATATAAAATTTAATGGTATATTAGGGACTTTATTGGAAAAATATGACTATTAACAGAAGCTGGACACAGTTTTGAAACTGACGAAAATAAAATAGAGGACAAAAGTTTTGAAACTGGAGGATTATATGACTCAAAATCAACTTATGTTTAATCAAAATCTTGCTGGTGACTCAAATTATGTATTCCTATATCCTAAATTTACCTTTGTAACTTTGACATGTAACCCCAAAATAAATGGCATAACTCGAAATGTTGGTATAACGAAAATCGAAAATAAAATTTACAATAAGAAAGAATTATGGTTAGTCAAAAATATGAAGAAACTTAAAAAGGTTTGAAACAACAATCTCAATTAAATCGGATGGTTCGAAAATAAATTTCATACAACGAGTCACAAATTTAACAAGTAGAAAAGCAACTCAAAGTTTAACCCGGGACCGTCAATATCGATCACCAACCAGACAGAACATACACACATTTACACAAAACCATACACATCAAGATAAAAAATTAAGAGATGAAATATGTATAACAATGAAAACAATACAAAAATAAAAATAGACTCTTTTGCGTATTGAGGCAAGTAATCTTTTACTTAATATACTTAATGCCCTGTATATAATGAGGTTATAGGTAAATGCCATATGTCTCCAGCATTCAACAATACTTTGATTTTCTTCACAACACTTCGAATCCCATCAAACATCGAATGTGAGTAGTGTAACAAAAACTTATTTTATGTATATCTCCTTCTCAAGAAGAAGGGTTTTTATTCTGTGAAACAACACCAAGTTTTATGAGAACAGTTTCAATTCAAATAGGTAATTGTTAAGACATACCAGTTAGGATATCTATCTGTTGGGAACAGACACAATTTATATAAGAAGTTATTAATCAGGAGTTAAGTAGAGTACACAGGGAAGGAAGTATGGGGTGGCTTGCGGTTTCTCCATCCGTCCCCTAAATTCTACATAAAGCCCCAAAAATATTTTTTATAAAGGTCAAAGGTAATAATAAAAGTAATTTTTGTGGAGAAAAATAACACCCTCGCCTCCCCCAACATTTGGTTTTTAGACCAAAGTATTGTTTTAGCCCACTTCGTTGAGAGTAGTTGATTAATAAAGTGGAGTCATACCTATTGGAATATCAGCTTCATAATCAATATACTTTAAGCTAAACATGATTATATATAAGTCATAAGATGAATTCAAGTATTAACCCTGGTATTTACATGCTCTACAACATCTGAAATAAGTATGGAAACAATCATTACTTCTCTAATAATTAATAACACAATCAACACTTAGTTATTTATGGATTGATTAACATCATTAAGAGCAGTTCAGAAGCATGATACATAATTATGTATGTATAAGAAGAAGAAAACAACACAAATCATCAAGTAATTGAGGATTCAATGACTTAGCTTCTACTTCTATTTTCTTTTGCTTAATTAATGGCATAACACAAATTCTGGATATACATATACAAGAGGTTAGAAGAGGGCTTAGTCATCACTTGATAGTTATGTGTCATCCAACCTGTCCATCATTAGTGGGATGACACCTCACTAGGTGAGTCATCACTAGTGAAATATGGAAGTTAAACCTCTGCCAGGAAAAGAGGTAATATCTTAAAAAACAATTGTGTTCATTAGTTGGAATCTGGAAGTGGTTTTTTCCAAAATGACTGTTTCTCACAAAGGTTGAATTCTTTAAGAAAACCACTGGTTATATCAGTGAGTAACTACTAACTGATATACATAGTGGTTTATATTGATTATATATTATAAAAAAAATGATTCAAATTTGAATCTAAAGATAGAATCAACACAGTACTAGATTATGAATTTTACAAATTCAGATTGATAACGAATGTAAAACTCAATTTGTATTAAAATGTGTTTGTTTACAACTTCTACTATCATATCTTTTAAGTTATAAATCTAAATTTCAACAGTATATAAAAAAAGTGCTCAACCTATATTACTTTTACAAACTTAATACATCAAAAAGCTTGAAAATCTTTCATACGAGTTAGCAGCTTACAACAAGATATCACTACTTATACCTTCATTTACCCAACAAATTAGATCAATTCAGGTTCATCACTCAACCTTAATCTGCAAATAAAAACAAACACATCAATTAACAACCACAAAAAGAAAAAGAGGCGAGGCATCTACTTGACACCTTCACCACATACACATGAAAATATGCATCAAAATTGAAATTTACAGAAAAACAAATGAATTGCAGCTACTTTGCATACAAAACCAGGAATGAAACAGAGAAGTTGTACAAGAATTTCCCACCATGGTTCCAACAAGTGTCTGAAATACATGTAAAAAATGGGATGCATTAATTGAGTTCATGGGACATGAACAAAATTATAGCTAAAAATATGGGAATCTAAATATAATTAGCTCACATGCACTCAATTTGATATAAAACATCAAATTTTCTATCCATATATGTGTCCAAATGAGTATTAGAAGTACAGTACATGTTGTGGTTTGAGAGAACAAATGTTAGAATTCTTTAAATGAGGAAAAAAAAATACAAGTATACAACAACCCATTAGTAAGCTCAGAATATTTAGCTGCGACACAGTTATAGTGATACCAACTTCAAGACCATATCTGGGAAACTCGTGGGTATAAGCTGCACAAGTTACCAAATCACCAGTAATGGTAATGAGATATGATCTGGGAAATAATATATATGTTGGTAAAAGGAACAACAAAACGGTACTTAGCGGTGTTGTACATGTTCTTGTCCTGGTTAATTAGTCGGATTCGGATGCAATTGGTTTTTCCCTCTGCATTCATTACAATGAAAGAATACAATCATATTACATCCGCACGAAGATATTAAAACTACTATAGAGAACACAATCATACAAACAAAATACCACATAACCAATCCACTTCCCCTTTCATGCTTAGCCCATATAACAGTCATGTTAGACTTCTTTTGGAAATTTTGCAACAAATTTATGTTAGTAGATGAATGAACTTACGAACCATGTTCACTCACCTTCTTATAGTGAGTATCCAAAATCAATGGCTTCCATTTGTTCAGGATTCTGTGCTTTCAAATTACATGGCGCAATGGATAGCCTTTGGCTGCCAATATGCGGAAGAAAAATAATCTCAATATTCCTAACTCATATTGAGAAAATAACAGTATATTCTACCACAACAACATGACTAATAAACATTCACTCAGGGTGATATTACCCATTAACCAAATTAAACTAGATGTCTTAGCCGTTTTGCATCATATCACCACATCTCTCTGCAGAGAATAATTTCTTACAAGCTAAAGGACTAGCTGCAAATATTACAAGCTATTCTGATCTGGTACACTAAATTTTCAAGTAGAACCACAGAAAATTTGCACCCTTTCATGGACCCTGATGAAAACATACAACACAAAACAAGTTGAAGAGTAATCCTAATATTAAACGCCCAAATCAATCTAGGAAACTGAAATAGGATGGAAGAGGAATTGATTACCCATGTAATGAACTTGTGGTCAATCTAAATAATTCATTAATACCAATACATCATCTTCCATATTGATGTCCTACATTACAATCTCATTACACAAATTTTCAAAAGTGTAACAAAAAAATGCATCAAAATCAAACTTTATAACTATTTATATTTGACTCAAGACTCATGAGCCGTCTCTTTAAGTACTTTTTGTTGTCATTATGATATACATCTCCGAAGAGAATTTTCTGTATTGTTCTCAATAATATAAATAGCAAGAACACATGTAAGTGATAATGAAACAAAATTATCATACTCCCACTGTTTCGTGGAATTCTGCCGCTATCTATACTTCATCATTCTATTCAGCTAGTATAAATTGCTTACAAAAGTAACAACTATCTCTATTTAGATGATATTAACAACACTAGAATATGAAACTTCACATAACTATAAATTAGAACTAACAATTCTCATTGAAACTTCATGATAATAAAATTTTGATTTCATACTTAATACACCACGACTTCACATTTGGGTAAACTTGTGATATACTAAAGTCCTAACTAACAACAAGACTAATCAGCCTATACATAGTACTCAATGGACCTTTTAAACCTTTGGGTCGAAAAAACATATCATGTACTATGTATAAATAGATTATGTTGCTCTATTACAGACGTTACAAGTATGATTAACCTATGTGTATCGTCATACTAACAACTTCTGAAATGCAATTTTACATAGTCCTTTCATAACGAAATATGTAGCTTTTATCATCTCCCAAAGCATCACTTTGGCAACACATGAAAACGATAAAAGTTACATCAAGACTGCTACAATCATCACTTATTCTCATTAAATTTCTTTCATTGCTCTCAAAGCATCATTTTGGCAACGCTTAGTTGAGTAATGAAAATGTACAAATTACATACAATTATAATTTTCAGAAAACTGAAAATCAAACGACATATATACAACAAACTGGTATACTATTGTTGATGGTGGATTTTAGACAAGGGGTAAAATCGTAAAACCCCATGACTTAATGTTGCCCGCACCACATGAACTGAGAGCATTTAATTCAGGTGTAAATAATCAATAGGGGTATTTTTTTTTCAAAATACCGGATTAGGGTTTTCGACACAGAACCCTAATTCCAAACCAAGCCGCATATTGCGCACCATGGAAACGACGCCAAAACCAAGACGCATACTGCACACCATGGCAACGACGCCAAAACCAAGCCGCATACTATGCACCATGGCAACGACGCCAAAACCAAGCCGCATTACTGCGCACCATGGCAACGACGCCAAAACCAATACGCATACTGCGCACCATGGCAACGACGCAAAAACCGAGCCGCAAACTGCGTAACATGGCAACGACGCCAAAACCAAGCCGCATACTGCGCATCATGGAAACGATGCCAAAACCAAGCCGCATACTGCGCACTATGGCAACGACGCCAAAACCAAGCCGCATACTGCGCACCATGGCAACGACACCAAAACCAAACCACATACTGCACCCACAGGCAACCATGCGAAACTAAGCCGTTTGGCACATGTCAAAAATAGCGCCCTAGGCTTGCAAACCGTGCAACTAGGTTAACTTGGCCGTGCGTACCATTGGCACATGGCAACACGCACCACTAGCCAATTTCCAAGTCGCTATGCCGTTTGGCACATGCCAAAAATAGCGCCCTAGGGTTGCAAACCGTGCAACTAGGTCAACTTGCCCGTACGTGCAATTAGCACATGCCAACACGCACCACTAGCCAATTTCTAAGCCGCTATGCCGTTTGGCACATACCAAAAATAGCGCCCTAGGATTGCAAACCGTGCAACTAGGTCAACTTGGCCGTTCGTTCCATTGGAACATGCCAACACGCACCACTAGCCAATTTCTAAGCCGCTATGCCGTTTGGCACGTGCCAAAAATAGCGGCCTAGGCTTGCAAACCGTGCAACAAGGTCAACTTGGCCATGCGTTCCATTGGCACATGCCAACTTGCACCACTAGCCATTTTCCCAAGTCGCTATGCCATTTGGCACATGCGACAAATAGCGCCCTAGGTTTGCAAACCGTGCAACTAGGTCAACATGGCCGTGCGTGTCATTGGCACATGCCAAACACGCATCGCTAGCCATTTTACAAACCGCTACCAAGCCCCAAACTCAAGGCCCAAATTGCCATGTGCGCCATTAGCACATGCCAACACACAAACCACTAGCCACTTTCTATTCCAAGCCGATATGCCATTGGTACATGCCAAAGTAGCGCCCGCAACTTGGCCAAAGTGGTCGTGCGTGCCATTGGCACATGCCAAACACGTTACCACTAGCCACTTTCTATTCCAAGGAATTATGCGCATGGCATTAGCACATGCCACATGCTCCACTAAGCGACTTTGGAATTTTCATCCGCACTCAAAGTGCAACTTGCGGCCAAGGCATTCCGCACATTCCAAACACGTTACCACTAGCCACTTTCTATTCCAAGGCATTCCGCGCATGCCATTGGCACATGCCACATGCTCCACTAAGCGACTTTGCTATTTCCATCCGCACTCAAAGGGCAACTTGCGGTCAAGGCATTCCGCACATTCTATTGGCGCATGCCAAATGCTCCACTAAGGGACTTTGGCATTGCCATCGGCACTCAAAGTACAACTCGCGGCCAAGGCATTCCGCACATTCCATTGGCACATGCCAAATGCTCCACTAAGCGAGTTTGGCATTTCCATCCGCACTCAAAGTATAACTAGCGACCAAGGCATTCCGCACATGCCATTGTTACATGCCAAATGCTCCACTGAACGACTTTGGCATTACCATCCGCACTCAAAGTACAACTCGCGGTCAAGACATCCCGCACATGATATTTGCACATGCCACAATGCTTCACTAGCAACTTTGGCATTGCCACTTGTGCCCAACTCTCTAGACATCAACACAAACTGGGGGATGCTTTCTTGGGGTCTTGGTTTTGCGGTCACAGCGTACAGCGTACACTACGCTCGCAATAAAGCAAGGCGTGCAAGGAATGAATACGGTCAATTAAATAAGGAAATTTATGGTGAAAACATTTTTCACCATAAAGCCAACGGTTTCCACCTCCTCTGTTTTAATTGACACATTTACTCAATTCCTTAATGAGGCCAGGGTATGTTCAATCTCACTTGTATAAATAGGTTTCACCTATTCTGCCAAAACACACAAGTCTTGGTCAGGAAAAATACAACACTATCAGATAGCAACTTTGCAAGCTCTCTCAAAAGCTTCCATCACTAGAAATCTTCCGCAAGCTTCTACACTTTTGATACAAGTCGAGATACTACCTAGCAAGAACTCTCTGGTCTCATCACCCTTCTTCGCTATCCTCCCCAAATCAACCCTTCTCATCCACTTTGTGACCGAAGCAAATATGGAACGACCATCTTCTTGGTTTAGGCCAGAGTTGTAAAGATTGATATCTCGAATCAAAAGTGCTCATGTGCAGCACATTTGTGTAAGGGTTTAAACCAGTTTCTCCATCATCGAATTTTCCAAATTCGGCAGAGGCGATTTTCTCCCATAAACAATTGGCGACCACAGCGGGAGTTTCAATCTCTAGGTTTCAATATCTACTTTTAGAAATCGATCTCGCGTCTTGATACAAGCACCAACAGCAGAAGAAGCCAATCGGTTTGGAGATCTGCGACTCAACTACCAGACAACCCAGTTGCCAGCCGTAAAAACTACACGGGAAACTGGGGACTCCGATTTGGGGACTTGCTGGCGGCTTTTTCAGCAAAACTGTTACCAGCAATTGGGGACTTACTGGAAAAGTCACCGGAAAAACCACTTCTTATACGAAAATAGGCATATTTGCGACGAAAGATCCATACAACAAGTAAGTCTATCCCGGGCAAGATATCTGATCTGCTTTTGGGTTCTCAGTAAAACCATCATACCATTACTTCTTGTGTTATTGCTAGCACACACTTTCATAAAAATAATATTCCCTTCGCAAGGAATAATCAAAGTTATATATTAAAACCATTCATCTTAGAAAATAATCCAACATCTCAAAAAATATCAACCAACTACCGAAATCAGTCAGACTTCGAAATCAAGCACCCAAAGTGTTCCTCGAAATAAACAAAAGGGAATATAAAGGAGAAAAATTCAAGGAAAGTTATCAAGCAGCGATTTACTCTTCTTATCAAGAAGGTCTTTCGCATCTTCAATAGCCGCTCTCTTCATAGCTAACACCTTGGACAACTCCTCAGCTTCCGCTTATTGCCGTGTGGTCTCCTCCGCAGAAGGGATTTCGACTACTGTATCCTTCAATTTCTGAATCTCAGCAAGATTTTCGACGAACCACGAAGCATTGAATTCCTTCTCCACACACACATCGCGGTGATGTTCCGAGTTAGCAATGACGTCTTCAAAAATGGTGTAGCCAATCACCCCGCACATCTCCTCAATAGAAGCACGCTGAAACCGCTGACCAACACGTGACCTGGGTAAGGAACCAAGTACGGAGGATCGAAAATGGCGCCTACAACCAGATTTGAAATCTGCTAAGGGTTCCCTTCCGCATCTGTGCCAGAAACCAGAGAATTATTTCCCGGTCGAGCTGCATTCATGCTTTGTGATTGATCAACTTCCGTCTCCAAGCCATCATCATCGGTCACAGTCACTAAATGCGGATTTTCAACTTCCATCTCCGGGTCATCACTGACGGTTGTTGTCACCAAGGGCAAGTCTTCATGTGCCTCCACCTCAGATCCATCTCCCGAGTTAGATTACTCCTGTAAGATTTGAGTTAGACGTTTTCAAAGGGAGGAAGAAGAAAAAGAGGCGCAAAACCTACCGAGCCACTTTCCGAAAGGGATCCATCGCTGCTGTCGAAAGAATCACTTTCACTTTCCGAACTTTCTTCTTTCTCTGCAAAACTTTCTTCTTTCTCTGGAACATCACCGTTGTGAGAAGGCTCGATACCGCCAGTATTACTCAAAGGAGTTTCCGTCTCCCGACAGCGAGCAAGAGCAACAAAAGTATTAACACTACCAAAGCCCTTGAAGAAACGAGACATATACCTTCAGCAAAAATTCACACATTTGGAAACAAACCAGCAAAGAGGCGACACATACCTGGTTATTGAAAGAACTGAAAGACACAAGGGATGCAGGAGGATCCTTTGAAACCGTCTGAAACCCATCAGCACCGGTTTTTAGTCCTCTTCTCTTTCACTTGGGGACTTTCAGAATTGCCAGACGACTTTCGATTGAAATCTCTCAACATCGAATACTTCTTCAATACTTCCGGGGGAGGTCTACCACGAACGTTCTCCACCACGTCATCTACGAACTCGGGGATCATGAGACGCTCACGACACCAGAACTCGTCGTAACTAAAGGTCATCAAGGGTGATCTTTCCGGTTGAAAGAAGGGAAGACGGATACCTAGCCCAAGGGCGCTGGCATCGAGGGCATCGCGCAATGAATTCTCAGGAAGCTCCAGACGGCAAGCAAGGGGCACCCCCTGATCGAAACCCATGTGACGAGCCACGCGATCAATGTTGTACTCAGCAATCTGGAAAGCCCCTCTAAAGAAAGACGGCATGTGACCGGGGATGCAACTTTGAATAAACAAGTTTTCACCAACGCTCAAGTCGTCATCTGAAGACAAAATCACATTCGGAGCAGAAGCAAAAGTGTTAATTTGAGTCATGTACCTATGAACTGGCTCCCACGGGAGAAAATTGATCTCGTGCGATTTATCAAGAAGGCTAACCAAGCTCACACCAACTCTTGGATGCTTATGCGCCAATCGAAGAATTCGAGAGCCACCCCAACTCGCAGGAATCGTAGGCAACGGCTTTGGAGCATACTTTTCAAAATGCTCCCATAGCCACGCTTGCAGAAAAACGACGTGCACATATGAATCCACTTTCATGAAACAATTCGAAACTCGCATATTCACGACTAAGTGATCCAGATGCGCGTACAAGGAGCCAAGGAATAGCTTTCCAATGGGGAAAACTTCACCTTTCGCCAACTTCACAGCAATTGGTAGCAGCTCTGGCCTTATCTCCTTCTTGCCAGAACCATCGTCAAGAATGTCTCTAGACAACTAGAGGGCCAAAAATGATGCAACATGGAGATCGCTGCTTTTTTGTCTAGCCTCCAACTATTCTGGAAACCACTGAGATATCCACCAGCTATAAAAGCACCTTTCATCCTCTTTCCGGACGGAATCCTTCGACTTCGCAGTAGAGTCTTTTCGGGCAAAATCTTCCATTTTAGCAGCAAGGTCATTTCACATCTTCTTCTCATCTTTTGATAATTGGATGTTAAGATCCCCGGTTACCGGAAGATTCAACAAGAGAGCCACGCTCTCTAAGGTGAAAGATATTTCGCCCCATCTACAGTTAATTGTGTGAGTGTCCGAGAACCACCTAGAGAGGAAAGCAACCAAGCCCGGGATATCTTTCCTAATCTGGTGACTTACTGAAGCTCTGACGGCATTAATAATCCTCGCTCGAGTCAAGTTAAAATTTATATGCTCCTTACTCACTTTAAATTCGACCCACACATCAAAAGAACGTAATGGGCTTTGACACATCCTGAAATCAATACTGGTAGAAGCATACACTCCTTTATGAAGACAAAACAGTATGGTATGCTCCGGCCGAACTGTGCGTGTCTTCTTTTCATTTTCACCATCAGTCAATAAATTTGGCTCGAAGTCTAGAAGATTCCTCTCAGCAGGAGCAAAGGGTTTGGTAAAGAACTCATCATCTATGTTTGGTTTCGAACTATCAACATCTTTCGACGAAATGGAGCCTTGTTCAGGTAACATCTTGTCGGTTTTCCTCGCTTAGAAACAAGATATCTGCACAAAACAAAACATAAAAATTATGGAAATATCTCACAAACACATAACCGCGCTCGACAAGAGAAAAATCCCTGACACATAGGAAAATAGTATTTCCTATGATTTCAAAATACATATGCAGTATCCTACTTCGGGTTCAAAATTATATGCGCAGTATATTTTCTGGGTTCAATAGCATATACAGTAATTCTTTCGGGTTCATATGAAGCACATATACATTATTCTTCTTAGGGATTCATATACAGTAATTCTTTCGGGTTCATATGAAGCACATATACAGTATTCTTCTTCGGGATTCATATACAGTAATTCTTTCGGGTTCATATGAAGCACATATACAGTATTCTTCTTCGGGATTCATATACAGTAATTCTTTCGGGTTCATATAAATCACATGTACGGTATTCTTCTTCGGGATTCATATATATAGTAATTCTTTCGGGTTCATATGAAGCACGTATACAGTATTCTTCTTCGGAATTCTTGTGCAGTATTTTTTCGGGTTCAAATACTATACAATATCCTACTCCATGTTCGAAATTATATGCGCATTATATTTCTCGGGTTCATGTGCATATACAGTATCCTACTTCAGGTTCGAAATTACATGCGCAGTATATTTCTCGGGTTCAAATACATATACAGAATCTTTCTTCGGGTTCAAATGTATGCACGCATCATTCTCTACGGGTTCGAAATCATATGTGCAGTATTTTCTACTGAATCAAATCATATATATACAATATTATCTACAAGAAGCACGCCAACCAATCATGTGCGCGATATCAACGCAAGATTTATAAAAGAAAAAGAACATAATGCTAGGGTTTGCACCTACAAAAGAAAACAAGAGAATTATTAGAAGACACACCTGGATAGCCGTTTTTTCCTTTATCACTTTACCGCTAGCAAGAAAGAAGGAAGGAACAAAGCGCAAGGTAAAAGAAAAAACTTCATATATATATATATATATGTGGGCGGTTTCCACAATAAGAAAGGATTCCCCTTTTTTCTCCCAAAAGCTGCGCGTGTAAGGGAAGTTTGGGCCCAGAAGGGCGCCCAACTTCCCAATAGCCGCTCAAGCCTCCAACGCCAATGCCTTTCGAGCATTCCGGTCCCACCAAGTGCCCTCCCCAAACTTTCTCTCAACGTCCAACTCTTAGGGCCAGCCCTCTCACTCTGTGTCGGTCCCACCGCACCAGCTTCTCTACTCGCGCCGGCAGCTCAATACTTCCCAGCTTCCAATTTGTGCCAACCTCCCGATTCGCGCAAAACTGCCAAGGACAAGGATTCCGAATCCAATTCGTATCTCAGAAAAAAAAAATCAAATAAATCTCCTAACTTCTCTTTCAGATTTTGTCTCGGCACCATCTTATGCTTACCTCGCAACAAAGCTCTTGTTCCGAGATAAGCAGGGGACTTAATGTTGATGATGCATTTTAGATAAGGGGTAGAATCGTAAAACCCCATGAACTAATGTTTCCCGCAACACATTAACTGAGAGCATTTAATTCAGGTGTAAATAATCAATAGGGGTATTTTTTCAAAATACCGGATTAGGGTTTTCGACACAGAACCCTAATTCCAAACCAAGCCGCATACTGCGCACCATGGCAACGACGCCAAAACCAAGCCGCATACTGCGCACCATGGCAACGACGCCAAAACCAAACCGCATACTTCCCACCATGGCAACGACGCAAAAACCAAGCCACATTACTGCGCACCATGGCAACGACGCCAAAACCAATCCGCATACTGCGCACCATGGAAACGACGCCAAAACCAAGCCGCATACTGCGCACCATGGCAACGACGCCAAAACCAAGCCGCATACTACGCAACATGGCAACGGCGCCAAAGCCAAGCCGCATTACTGCGCACCATGGAAACGAAGCTAAAACCAAGCCGCATACTGCGCACCATGGCAACGATGCCAAAACCAAACCACATACTGCACCTACAGGCAACCATGCCAAACTAAGCCGCTATGTCGTTTGACACATACCAAAAATAGCGCCCTAGGCTTGCAAACCGTGCAACTAGGTCAACTTGGCCGTGCGTGCCATTGGCACATGCCAACACGCACCACTAGCCAATTTCCAAGTCGCTATGCCATTTAGCACATGCCAAAAATAGCGCCATAGGCTTGCAAACCGTGCAACTAGGTCAACTTGGCCGTGCGTGCCATTGGAACATGCCAACACGCACCACTATCCAATTTCCAAGTCGCTATGCCATTTGGCACATGCCAAAAATAACGCCCCAGGATTGTTAACCGTGCAACTAGGTCAACTTGGCCGTGCGTGTCATTGGCACATGCCAACACGCACCACTAGCCAATTTCTAAGCCGTTATGCCATTTGGCACATGCCAAAAACAGAGACCTAGGCTTGCAAACCGTGCAACTAGGTCAACTTGGCCGTGCGTTCCATTGGCACATGCCAACACTCACCACTAGCCAATTTCTAAGCTGCTATGCCGTTTGGCACATGCCAAAAATAGCGCCCTAGGCTTGCAAACCGTGCAACTAGGTCAACTTGGCCGTGCGTGCCATTGGCACATGCCAACATGCACCACTAGCCAATTTCCCAAGTCGCTATGCCATTTGGAACATGCGACAAATAGCGCCCTAGGCTTGCAAACCGTGCATCTAGGTGAACATGTCCGTGCGTGCCATTGGCACATGCTAAACACGCATCACTAGCCATTTTCCAAACCGCTATCAAGCCCAAAACTCAAGGCCCAAGTGGTCGTGTGCGCCATTGGCACATGCCAACACACAAACTACTATCCACTTTCTATTCCAAGCCGATATGCCATTGGTACATGCCAAAGTAGCTCCCGCAACTTGGCCAAAGTGGTCGTGCGTGCCATTGGCACATGCCAACACGCAACCACTAGCCAATCCCCATTCCAAGTCGCTATGCCATTGGCACATGCCAAAGTAGCGCCCGCAACTTGGCTTAAGTGTCCGTACGTGCCATTGGCACATGCCAAACAGGTTACCACTAGCCACTTTCTATTCCAAGGAATTTTGCGCATGCGATTGGTACATTCCACATGCTCCACTAAACGACTTTGGCATTCTCATCCGAACTCAAAGTGAAACTTGTGACCAAGGCATTCCTCACATGTTATTGGCACATGCCAAACACGTTACCACTAGCCACTTTATATTCCAAGGCATTCCGCGCATGCCATTGGCACATGCCACATGCTCCACTAAGTGACTTTGGCATTTCCATCCTCACTCAAAGTGCAACTTGCGGCCAAGGCATTCCACACATGTCATTGGCGGATGCCAAATGCTCCACTAAGCGACTTTGGAATTGCCATCCGCACTCAAAGTACAACTCGCGGCCAAGGAATTCCGTACATGCCATTGGCACATGCCAAATGCTCCACTAAGCGACTTTGGCATTCCCATCCGCACTCAAAGTACAACTCGCGACCAAGGCATTCTGCATATAACAAATTCTCTACTAAGCGACTTTGGCATTGCTATCCGCACTCAAAGTACAACTCGCGGTCAAGATATCCCACACATGCCATTGGCACATGCCGCAACCCTTTACTAGCAACTTTGGCATTGCCACTTGCGCCCAACTCTCGATACATAATCACAAACTGGGGGATGCTTTCTTGGGGTTTTGGTTCGGCGGTCACATCGTGCAGCGTACACTACGCTCGCAATAAAGCAAGGCGTGCAAAGAATGAATACGGTCAATTAAATAAGGAAATTTATGGTGAAAACGTTTTTCACCATAAAGCCAACGGTTTCCACCTCCTCTGTTTTAATTGACACATTTACTCAATTCCTTAATGAGGCCAGGGTACATTCAATCTCACTTGTATAAATAGGTTTCACCTATTCTGCCAAAACACACAAGTCTTGGTCAGGCAAAATACAACACTATTAGATAGCAACTTTGCAAGCTCTCTCAAAAGCTTCCATCACTAGCAAGCTTCTGCAAGCTTCTATACTTATTATACAAGTCTATATACTACCTATCCAGAACTCTCTGGTCTCATCACCATTCTTCGTTATCCTCCCAAAATCAACCCTTCTCCTCCACTTTGTGACCGAAGCAAATATGGAACGGCCATCTTCTTGGTTTAGGCCATTATTTCACCCTTTAATCTCTTCCTTCATGAGGCAAGGGTACGTTTCAATCTCGACTTGTATAAATGGGTCTTACCTATTTCCACCAGACAAAAAATCTCGGTCAGGAGAAAAACACAACACTCTTAGAAAAGGAAACTTTGCAATCTCTCCAAAAATCTTTCATCTCTTGCATGATTCCGAAGCTTTTAACTTTCTGATACAAGTCGAGACACAACTCTCCCAGAATTATTCTGGCCTCAACACCTTTCTTTGCTTCCCTCCCCAAATCAACCCTTCTCCTCCACTTTATGACCGAAGAAAGTCTGGAACGGCCATTCCTTGGTTTAGTCCGGACTTGTACAGATTGATCTCTCGAATCTAGAAAGTGCTCACGTGCAGCACATTTGTTTAGGGTTTAAACCAGTTTCTCACTCACCTACCTAATTCACCAAAATCGACAGAAACGATTTTTACCCATAAACAGCTATGTAGCATCTTCCATAAGTACTAGCTTTACTTTGAACGAAAGAGGCAAGAACTTTCGCTTGAAATACCATCATTCACTACTACCTTACATAAAGAGACTTCATTCCAACACCAAGGTCCACTGACCCAAACTCAAAGTATACTCAAACATTAGAAAATACTTGCGCCAACTGATTGCAACTTATAAGACCTAAAAAACCTTGCAATACTGACTTCATCTCCCTTCTAAGCAACAAAGGAAGCGAGGCAGCACCTACTGTCCCCAATATAGAAATTCACTTTGCCACATGCACTCTTCCAACTTTTAACGTTCTTATGCCACTCTCATAATGAAGAACAATATAATTGACATTTAGTTGAATACTCCTTTAGACTGATGCTATCATTTTGCTTTAGCTGTCATGAAGATGTTTTCTATAATGGCCACATGCCATCTTTATGCATCACCACTACTTTGTCCTTCTTTCTCCGTGCATCTACAATTCTCCTAACTTGCATTTCTTCACGCATTATGCATCTTGGTCATGCCCGAATCCTATTTGGCGCATGCTACTGTTGCATATTTGTTATGCCAGTCAACACCCGAAATTTAATGCAAACTTGTGAACCTTTGCACAACTGGAACAGACTTAACTTGGTGACTCTGAGCATCACCATAGATCTCAGCAAAGTCATATCACTCAATGACGTATGCGGATAAACACTTTGGACAGTTACAACCAAAGCCATAATCTTTGCAAATGAGGCGCCACTGCCTACATTCCATGAAGCAAGAATGCCGCATTCTTCTTGAAACTTGGAACTCATTTTTACTTTCCATGCACAACTGGTTACTATTGTCTTTCCCCTTCTCCAAAATCAACTTCAGTAGAAACAATTATTGATTTACAGTCGACAAGAACACCCGCTTGTGGTTATGATCAAATGCAGGTCTTTGGAAACCCTTGTCCATGCATATTGATCCCACTCAAAAAATAGGTGCATGCAATACTCCTTGTGCACATCTACCATCAACAAAGAACTCTTTGCAAACACAAGACCGTGGTATATCGGTTTTCCCCTAACTTGTGTTTTTTTCCTTTAGAATTTCC
The DNA here is from genome assembly GCA_023529315.1 of Papaver bracteatum. NCBI lineage: Eukaryota > Viridiplantae > Streptophyta > Magnoliopsida > Ranunculales > Papaveraceae > Papaver > Papaver bracteatum. The sequence goes on from JAJJWX010004145.1 coordinate 303,847, forward strand.
ATAAGCTTTATGCTAGATAAGAATTGGCCATCCAATTCTTCTTTTATGGCACCACATTTCCACAAAAATGCTGGTTCGCAACCAGACTTTGCATTACCACCAAGGTACATGCATTCAAGAGAGATAGCTATAATCTTCTATCAACTGGCTATGATGAAAACACCTTCAATCTATCAATAAACATGTTTTTCATCTACTTTGCTACTGCAAAGGCCATCAACTTCTTTGATTTCAGGAATTTTTTCAAAATTCCCATTGCAACACGTAATGTACTCGCTACTGATTATACTATGAAATAATGCATTCCAAATGCATAATCTTGGTATACTTGTGAGAAACATAGAATTTAAACACCTGATTTTCACCATAAAAGTCAGCATACTCCTTAGTTTTGTCATGACATCACTTGAAAACCCGATTTTCAATGATTCTTGCTTGTTCGTCTAACACTTTGGGAAGGAATTTTGACACCTTTATCATAAACTTTCATGGCATGTTGCTACGTCAAGCTTCAAAGTTCATTCCAATTGATCATTCCACACAAGACTAAATTCTTTTAGTATTCATACTAATGAAACCCAAACTATTCTTCATTGAATTCGACAAACAAATGACACCAACTTGAGTAAAAAGGGATAAAAATCAGCAACTGTGTCCCCAAACACACCTCTAATACCATATTGTCACATGCCCATTTGATAGCCTAAAATTTTCATGGGGCATGACCGGAAATGATTATGGTTTATTGAATCAATTTCACCCAAAATCACTCAGCCTTGCATACTTGCACCAAAGTATGCATCTTCCTTCACTCATAAGGCAATACGCACCCGAAGTATTTTCTTATTTCTCTCTAACTCTTCATGCCCCCATAAGCATAAGAGGTTCTGCCATATATCAATTCCAATTGACAATCTCACAATATCAGCAACACAATCAACACAAATACATACTGCAACAAACCCATTTTATTGCATTAAGGGAAGATTACAAAACTCGTCCATCACATGGACCAAAACATGTCATTCACTCTCTTGGTGAATACTAAAACTCTCTCTACAAAATCAGTGGTTCTTCTCCTATTGAACAACACTAAACTTATTGATTCCTAGACTATTTATACTAACTAGGATCATGCCAAAACTTCTGTGCCACCGCTGCACAAGCCTTGAACAGTCAAGTGTCCAAGTAGTTTCCATAACCGCCAACTTCAACTGCTATCTTTTGAGTTGTCACGCCAACATGTGCCACACATGTTCTTGGTGGTTATAAACACTCCCAAATGGTTATAAACTACTTCTATAACTTTCTCCCTTGTCTCACACATTTAGTATGCTTGTAAAGCTCGTAACCAACTCCTAACCGCCACTTGAGCCATATTGCACAACTATTGTGTTTTACCGAATTCTGACTTGATCTAATGCTCAGCCATCTTGGCCCTGCATGCTTATTTCTCTAAGCTAATGAACGAAAATCCTTGTGCTTCAATCATCAAGGCAAACTTCTTAGCTCAATCTGGTTATCTGGCGCCCTATGCTTTACTTAGACAATCTGTTTGATAATAGTAATGTCACTCTTGCATTACTAGCTTGTATGCATTTTTCAGGCTTTGGACAGCCTTGAACTAATGTCGGATTGCAACTCCTGGCATATTCTTCATTATTGCATCATCCTTGAGTTTGGGCCAACTCAATTCCACCGATATGCATAAATACCAACATCGCATGTTGCATCTGTCAACTTTGGCCTCGTCTTGCCAATCCCTCAATGAAGTCTCATTGTGTCGGCCAATAAGCTTCATTACTTAGCTAAATGTATTTAAAGTATAACCCCACTCTTGCGCTTCACTGGCACTACAGGGTGTCATATTCTTAGTGCTTGACAGTCTATAAAATATACCGCTATTATGGCTTCGCAATGCGTCATTACGGCTGAATACTGACTTGGTCTGCAACACTATAATGCGTAATTATTGTGCATCACTTGCAGCCATGTCATACAAGGCCACTAGACAAAACTAACTTCTTTAGTGAAAAATTTATAAGAATATGAAAAATCCAAGTGTGAAAATTTAACTCTACATTTGGGTCCTTGCCAATAACCAATTCTTTTGAAGAAACTAATCAGGGAATATATACATATACAAAGCCGTCCTTAACATATATGAGACCCAGGGAGAAAAGAAATTAGGGTATTCTTTTTTCATTTCATTTTTTTATAACTGGACAAGGATGGAAAACTAACAACTCATAAAAAAAATTAAAACTTCTGATACATTCATAACAATAAAAACTAAATCGTGATTCCAAATATCAAATAAAACAAATGAAAACCTAAAAAAAACTTAGGATTACTCAAATATATTTACAAGACATATATGTAGTATTTTAAATTTTGAAATGCAAAAGGTATCCATGAATCACATATATTTTATATTTCTAAACATATAAAAGTATCATATGAGAAACAATTTGTTTTATGAGACTTTGGTGTGTAAGATGTTTGTCATGTTACCTGCTATATAAGATGTTTATTGTTAGTAATACGTAAAACCTCAAACAATACTGGTAGATTGGTAGTAGTACCAAAAACCTAAAAAGGAAATATCGATATATAGTAAGTACTTCTCATGTTGACACTATCAGTTTTTTCACAATTAAAGATGAAATAATACAAAACTACTTGCATATATTTTCGGCCCCTTCATTTTTGGGTTTAGGGTGATCGACCATCCCGCCCTACCTAAAATACGTCCATGTACATAAGCGATCGATCAACATTATTGATTGTGTGATCGACTATTGAACATAAGCGATACAAAGGCCTTTATCTGATGTGGATCGTGTTATGGTTTGTGTTTCTTTTCATCCGTTTTTAAATTAATTTCCTTGACTCGTTATTTTACTTCTAAAAATTTCTGAGAATTTTGATAAATCTAATATTGGCCCCAATATTCTTCACTTTCTATGCTTTCTTCCTCCTTTTCTTGTATATATATTCCTTCCGTTTTAAAAGCTTAGTCTGCTTTGACTTTGCTAAAATTGAAAAGGAGAACATAATATTTTACTTGACTACCCTTAATTATTTACTTATTGTATTTTAATAAAAATGTTAGTATTAAAAACTATCTAAAAAATTTAAGAAGGTTTTAAATAGTTATAAAAAAAATTAAAAGATACCAAATTTATGGAGCATAAACTTTATTAGGAAATTAATTTTTTGGAGACAAATATATCTTCTTTTAAAAGGAATAAAGGATATAGTTGTTTTCTTAATAATTATATAAATTTTTTTAATATTTTAAATTTTAAATTGGGTCCCATTAATATATATAAAATTTAATGGTATATTAGGGACTTTATTGGAAAAATACGACTATTAACAGAAGCTGGACACAATTTTGAAATTGACGAAAATAAAATAGAGGACAAAAATTTTGAAACTGGAGGATTATATGACTCAAAATCTACTGATGTTTAATCAAAATCTTGCTGGTGACTCAAATTATGTATTCCTATATCCTAAATTTACCTACGTAACTTTGCCATGTAACCCCAAAATAAATGGCATAACTCGAAATGTTGGTATAACGAAAATCGAAAATAAAATTTACAATAAGAAAGAATTATGGTTAGTCAAAAATATGAAGAAACTTAAAAAGGTTTGAAACAACAATCTCAATTAAATCGGATGGTTCGAAAATAAATTTCATACAACGAGTCACAAATTTAACAAGTAGAAAAGCAACTCAAAGTTTAACCCGGGACCGTCAATCTCGATCACCAACCAGACAGAACATACACACATTTACACAAAACCATACACATCAAGATAAAAAATTAAGAGATGAAATATGTATAACAATGAAAACAATACAGAAAGAAAAATAGACTATTTTGCGTATTGAGGCAAGTAATCTCTTTACTTAATATACTTAATGCCCTGTATATAATGAGGTTATAGGTAAATGGCATATGTCTCCAGCATTCAACAATACTTTGATTTTCTTCACAACACTTCGAATCCCATCAAACATCGAATGTGAGTAGTGTAGCAAAAACTCTGTTTACAGACTCTCAAAAGGTTTCAATAAAGTTGCAAAACAAAAACTTATTTTATGTATATCTCCTTCTCAAGAAGAAGGGTTTTTATTCTGTGAAAAAACACCAAGGTTTATGAGAAAAGTTTCAATTCAAATAGGTAATTGTTAAGACATACCAGTTAGGATATCTATCTGTTGGGAACAGACACAATTTATATAAGAAGTTATTAATCAGGAGTTAAGTAGAGTACACAGGGACGGAAGTATGGGGTGGCTTGCGGTTTCTCCATCCGTCCCCTAAATTCTACATAAAGCCCCAAAAATATTTTTTACAAAGGTCAAAGGTAATAATAAAAGTAATTTTTGTGGAGAAAAATAACACCCTCGCCTCCCCCAACATTTGGTTTTTAGACCAAAGTATTGTTTTAGCCCACTTCGTTGAGAGTAATTAATAAAGTGGAGTAATACCTATTGGAATATCAGCTTCATAATCAATATAATTTAAGCTAAACATGATTATATATAACTCATAAGATGAATTCAAGTATTAACCCTGGTATTTACATGCTCTACAACATCTGAAATAGGTATGGAAACAATCATTACTTCTATAATAATTAATAACACAATCAACACTTAGTTATTTCTGGATTGATTAACATCATTAATAGCAGTTCAGAAGCATGATACATAATTATGTATGTATAAGAAGAAGAAAACAACACAAATCATCAAGTAATTGAGGATTCAATGACTTAGCTTCCACTTCTATTTTCTTTTGCTTAATTAATGGCATAACACAAATTTTGGATATACATATACAAGAGGTTAGAAGAGGGCTTAGTCGTCACTTGATAGTTATGTGTCATCCAACCTGTCCATCATTAGTGGGATGACACCTCACTAGGTGAGTTATCACTAGTGAAAAATGGAAGTTAAACCTCTGCCAGGAAAAGAGGTAATATCTTAAAAAATAATTGTGTTCATTAGTTGGAATCTGGAAGTGGTTTTTTCCAAAATGACTGTTTCTCACAAAGGTTGAATTCTTTAAGAAAACCACTGGTTATATCAGTGAGTAACTACGAACTGATATACATAGTGGTTTATATTGATTATATATTATAAAAAAAATGATTCAGATGAATCTAAAGATAGAATCAACACAGTACTAGATTATGAATTTTACAAATTCAGATTGATAACGAATGTAAAACTCAATTTGTATTAAAATGTGTTTGTTTACAACTTCTACTATCATATCTTTTAAGTTATAAATCTAAATTTCAACAGTATATAAAAAAAGTGCTCAACCTATATGTAGTTGCAGAATAACCTACAACACCCTCAGTAGAATTAGTAAAACTTGAGAAGTTCTTGATGTTGAATGACAACTTTTTTATTAATTCTCTCAATTGATTACAAAGAAGTATCTAAATGGAACTAGAATAGTTACCACTTTCTCTATTCTCTTTCCTAAGATAATTTCTAATACTCACTAAAAGAAGCTCTCGAATTTTACATTTGAACTTCTATTTATAGTGAAATTTGTACAGCTGTATATGAATTGCGAAGTATCACAATTCATCTTCGCAAGATTATTCTATCTTCGCAAATTTTCATACTTCCCCATGCTTCTTCTATCATCGCATCATTTTGTAATTCTTTCCTCTTATATTTGTCACGATGTTCGTAAGCTAATGCCTTGTGATATTCAGTACCTACATCTTGCCTCTTTTCGTGTCAATTCTACGAAGAAGGAATGTCATGAGAACCTTTATTCTCATTCATTTAGTATAGTTATCACCACCTGTTAAATTCGCAACACGTATTTTTTATTTTCCATTATCTTTTTGACACGTTTCTTCGTAACCGTTCTTTTCAAATGTTCACGTTTAATCGCATTGATGAGTTTCTATCTTCATCGAATTCTCTATTCTTTATAAATATTACCCTTTGTTTTTATTTTTATTCTCTTATCCTATTCGTCTTCCTTATCACTTCTGCCTCTACAATTTATTCTCTTTTTCTGCTACTACGATTTCTTATCTCTTTCATCTCTTTTCTTTCCTATTTTCTATCTTATATCCAATGGCTCCAAAGAAGAAAACTATTGAACAAATTAACGCAGAGCTTGCTGATAGGGACCTCATTCTTTCTGAAATTGATGGTTATGACAATAAATATTTTCTCTGTGTGAAGCTCTTTACCAATTATATTTGGAATGATCAAACGTTTTAATCTCACGAGGTCAAATCCTCGCAGGTCTTCCTCTTCCTCTTTATGATGTTATTCTTCCTTTATTCTATGAAATTATTTCCCACCCCAATTTTTCATGTGCCATTTATCAATTGACTGGTGATTGCATTCGCATTCTGGTTGAATTCGCAACTCGTGCTGCTACTGGAAGATCTTTGTACTCAGTTGATCTTAGGAAATCTGGATTTCGAGATGTGGAAATTATCGCTGCGGACTATACAGTTGAGGGTTTTTTTAAAAAATTACACATTAATTCCTGCGAGGAAAGAAGATAAACGTTGGGGTGTTCGTCTTCATCGTAAAGCTAATATCCCAGCAGATGACCTTCTCATGCATGACATTGATTATGCCTCGGGAAATAATAAAACACATCGTCGTTCTAATGATGAAGATTGGTATAACTACCCTTTAGTATTATCGGGTCCTTATATTTCTGGGATAGTAGATCTTCCTGCGAACCTTCGTGACCGCAATTATCAACCTTGGGTTCATAAAAATGTATGTACCTCCATCTCCTTATCTTCTTGTTACTCTTCTATTTATTTTCAAATGAGGTAAGAAACACTCTTTTATGCTTTTTAAACAATATATTGTTGCCTCTGTTTCTTATCCTTATTTGAATTTGAAGGTTCTTTCTGATCTTGCTGAGGTTATTGCGAGTGAGAATAAGAGTTCCACTTCTTCCAAAAGATTAACTGCGAGACAAAAGACAATTCGCTCTGCGAAGGATACCCAAACTTCTGGTAGTCAATATGATGCTCTTCTCAAAGGAAAAAGAAAACTTGAAGATGTTTCTTATGAGAGGAAAAAACAGAAGAAGTTCTCAACCAAGTCTTATTCCCATGTAATCTCTTCTAATGAGAATGTTGACGAAGACCAAGGTGATGAGGATAATAAATTTCCTGAGAAGGATTTTAATTCTAATTCTGATACCCTTTCTGATAAAGGAGATGATGATGATGATGAAGGTGAAGAGGAAAATTATAGTAACAGAAACTTTTTCTTCAGCAATGGTTCGTGTATCTGAGGCCTTTCTCCATTCTTCTCGTGGGTTAGGAAACTCTCCTACTGCGAATGCTCGTAAGCTTATTGCGAAGGCTTGCAAAGTTCCGACTGTACTCAATAACAACTCTCTTGATAGAATTTCAAGATTCGTCTCTCCTGCTACATTATATGCTTTAGGGAGTATGGTAAGTTTCTTTTATATTCCTTGTTTGTTTCCCTTATTCCATTAATTTCTGACCCTTTTTACTTGTTCAGGTTGGAAGAGTTAGCTGCGCGGCTGCTTCAGATTGGGAAAGATGTCATTCCATTGCTGAGAAGAAAACTTTAAACCGTTGTTAGAAGTTGGAGATTGAAAATTCAAAACTTCGTCAGAAAGTAGAGGATTTAAGTATTGATATCGCCGAACTAACATCCCGTCACGAAGATAATCCACAATCTGCGAGCATCGCAGCTGATAGTTATTCTCTTCTTGAGGAGAATAATCATCTAAAGCTTGAAAACTCTTCTCTTCTTAATGATAAAAAGCAATTAGAAGGTAAATTCTTCGTAATGGTGAGTATTTTAATTACTTTTCTTTCGTAATTTTCTAACCAATTCCTTAACTTCTCTCCTTGCTGCAGAAAATTATGCGAAGATGAATGATGATCTGGAAACTATTCATGCCAGTTGTAAGAAGAATATTTCTGATTTAAGATCTCAACTTCTAATTATCCAGCACAACCATAGTTTATATGTCAAGCGTTTTCGAGCTAAGATGACTCGCAAGATTTGTGAAGACAATCAAATTCCTCTCAAGAAGTACCATACGCTCCTTTCTGAAGAAATTCCTGAGGATACCCCATATCTGGAAATCTCTGATAGTGAATTTGAAGATGATCTCTCTGAAGAAGAAAAAGAAGATCATTTTGATGGGAATAAATCCCCCGAAGAATAGCTTCATTCTTTTTTGTATATCTGTTCTAGTTCTTTTCATATTGTCTATTTGAGTAGAACATTTTCTTTTTTCTTGCACTTTTGATCAACCAACAATTTCTTTTTGAGGCTTAACTCGTATTAATGTCTTAATTTTGCGATGATGAATTGATCTTTCTTTGATTGCGTTTTTCCCTTATTCGCATGACTTGATTATGTGGAGAGAAATAATATATCTTAAAGACCTAGTTTAGTATTTCCTTTCCCCCTATCATTGCTCTTCAGATGATCAAATATCGTTGGAAGTATTAGAATATCTGCTTCAATTTTAATTTGCGAAGCTTCAACTTGTTGCGATTAATAATTCCTCCCTTTGGAATATAAAAAATACGAGGTATGAAATATCCTAAGCAATACGAAGTATGAAATATCCTTAAGAAGTATAAGAAGTATACAATATCTTTGAAGAAGTATAAAAAGTATTTAATCTGTGAAGAATTCCTCAATATATGAATGAGTGTAAGAAGTATTTAATCTTCGCAAAATCTGATAAATGTGAAATATCCACTGAAGAAGTATAATAAATATGAGACATTCTTGAAGAACTATAAGAAGTACTCAAGTTGTGAAGAAATATTCAATATATGAATAAGTATAAGAAGTATGTAATTCTCGTAAAATTTAATGAATTCTTCACTATCTGTTTTTGATTGCGAGCAAAATCACATCTTCTGTTATGTCTTCACGAAAATTCTTCAATGGGGTTATCTTCTCTGTTAGGATTTCTTGTAAAAATTATTCAATGATATTGACGGAGCTGTCTTCTTTGTCAGAACTTCATGATATATATTCTTGTAAAAATTCTTCAATGATATTGATGGAATAAATTTCATTAATTGATGTGGTCTTATCATGCCTTCCTAAGTAAAGGTCTTATTTTGCCACCTCTTTTGTGATAATATTTTTGTATTTGCGATAATATGACAAGTTTGAACATTCTTGCGAATATGCAACTTCGTGACATTATCGTCTTACGATGAAATCGCAGGACGTTTTTACACTTTCATGTAATAACCCATTGATCTCATCTTAACTTCTTTGTTATGTTCTGCGAGTTCTCTTTGGATACTTTTTTTTTTTTTTTTTTTTTTAGAATGCTCGCAGAAATTCAGTTGTTGCACAAATATGACAAGCCTTTATGTTTTTGCAAACAAGAAGCCTCGTGACATTTGCGTCTTATAGCACGTATCAGCTCCCTAATGGAGGGTGCTGACCTTTATCTTCCCCTTGGTTTCCCCTTCAAGGAATCATACATCGACCATACAAGGTTAGCTCTTCCCATCCGGTTCTGCAAACAACCAGCTTTTGATCGCAACCTCTTATCCTTTTTTTCTATAGGGCTTATAGTTACGAGGTTGCACCCTATGGGGTATCTTTGGGCCAAGTGCATCATTTTCCAAGACTTGTCAAAAATGGCAGATGTGCTTCAAGCCCATCCGGCACTCTTGACTCAACCGTGTACCTCGGCGCCTTAATCGTTTTCTGCACTTCTTGGGAAAGACAGTATGCCTTAGTCTCCCAACCTAAATCATGTTACACCGCATAATATTGCGTAATGTCGCAAGATTAGGTGAGAATCCAAGGTGTCTAACCCGGATAGGTACCCCGTTATTGGGTTGTACCCTGTAATGTTCCATGTACTCAGGTGCCTTGGTGGTGTTCCGGTGTCCCTGAGCCATGCTTATAGGTACCCCCTTAAATGACGTACTTTAGGACTTTGCCTCTTACGAAATGTTGCTTCGCGAACTAGGTTGTACGCCACAAAGGTTTGCCTGTGTAATATTTTCTGCGGCTTTCTTTCTTTTTTGAAAGCTGATCACATATTGCGGTCTTTTATTCGCAAATTAATGTGTGTGTCTTTCTTTAATGAAAGTTAATCGCAATAAAAATTTTGAAATTCGTAATTCTTGCATATTTCCTGCGAGCAAACAATATTCGTAAAATTTATCATAATTTTTTTTTTGTGTTGCAACATACCTCATTTAAACTTCTTTTTTCTGAATGGATATCTTGTTATACTTCACGAGAAAACATATTGATTACCTTCTTGTTTCATTACTTTCTTTCTTCTTTCTTCGCAAATCTCAACCCTTTGTTATCATCGCAAATTTCCTGCATGATTAACATCGTAATTTTATTCTTTCCTGTCTTAATCCTCTGCCATTAAATTTTCACTTCTCTTCACAGCCTTTGCTCTTTTTCTCCAATTTTCTTTCTCAGTAGTTTTTCCTTCGCAAACTTCTACCTCTGTATCATAACATTTCTTTCCTTCAGCCCAATCACCCTTGATAACTCCAACACCCTTCATATGAGAAAATTTTATGCATTGATGTAGAGTGGAAGCTACGCCCAGAATTCCATGGAGCCAGGGTCTTCCTATCAAAGCATTATATGGTGATTCGACATCAACAATGCAAAACAGAATTTCAGTTCGCATTCCACTTAATGGAATTCGCATGCTTACTTCTCCTTTAGGCTTATTAGCAGTTCCATTAAAACCATAAATCCTGTAGGTAGATGGTATTAAATCTGCGTCTTTTCCCCCCATAGTTTTGTAAGCAGAATAGAACAGGATATTGACAGAACTTCCCGTATCAATCAAAATTTTGTTAAGACCAATTGATTCTTCCTCCATATCATCTTCGATTTCTTCCATATTCATACATATTGCTAATTTTACTACCAATGGATTATCATGTGCTTCACAACCTTCTGGAATTTCAGTGTCTTCAAAAGAAATTTCACATTTCTGCCAATCTTCAAGTCGTGAAATTTTTGTGATGTTCATTACTTTCTTTACTTCACCATCCCTCGCATATACCCTGCTTAACACATTATCATGAAAATCCTCTATGATTTTATATGAGTGAACAATAGAATTACAGAAAACATTCCTTGCTTTTGATCCCACTTCTATATGTAGGCTTTCTTCTCCCTTTTCTTGTGCTGTGTTCTCCCTGCGAGTTATGACTGGAGCCTGTGGTAATTTTTGCGACTGTGTTTTCTTAAGTAAAAAGTGATTCAATTTTCCTTGATCAATCATTCGCAAGATTATCCTCTTGATATTGTTGCAGTTATTTGTAGAATGTCCATGAAAATGATGATATGAACAAAATTCATGACTTCTTGGACCCATTGGTGGTTCCTTTCCCATATTCCATGGAGTTGGTATATGTTCTATCAGAATAATTGCCTGCCATATCTTCTCTAAACTTGTATTCAAAGGTGGCAACTTTATTTCTTCCCTTATCATTCTTTGACTTCCTTGACCATTGTTATAATTTTGTCTCTGATTTCCTTGTCCAAAATAATTTTTCCTTTGTCCCCCATAATTTTCTTGTTGTTGATCTAATCTTGGTATCTGGTTATTTCCTCCTCGATTATAGAAATTCCTCTCTCTATCATACTCTTCTTGATCTTTGCTACCCATTGCTACTATTTTTGGCTGGCTATTATTGATTTTCTTTTCTTCTGAAATTTTTGAAGAAGTTTGCGAGGATGTTTTTGAAGTACCTGCTACGACGTTGATTATTTTGGGAAGTAAATTTGCTCCTGCGTCTTGATTGTTAGTGTTTGCTACTAGATATGACTCCATATTGTTTTGCTTTTCCTATAGTGTAATGTACTCTTCTTGCAATTCTCGTAACTCTGTCATCATTATGGAATTCTTTCTTCTGAAGATTTGAACATACAGTTGTTCAGTTGCGAACATCGCATTTATGAAAGACATAATCAAGTATCTCTCATCCACGCGCCCTGCCATATCACTGGACATAGTTTTCCATCTTCTTACCAAATGCTTCAAACTTTCACCAATTCTTTGTTTTAAACCAAACACATCTTCAATACCAAGCCGTGAGGAATGATTTGTGATATATGCTCCAAGGAAAGTTGCTTTTAAATGATTAAATGACGTAATAGTGTTCTTAGGAAGTCCTTCGAACCACTTTAGAGCTTCCCCTGTTAAGCTTGATGCGAAGTACTTGCATAATACAGCATCATGATTCTCCCATTGTAACATGCATCTTATGTATGCTTCTATGTGTTGAATAGAACATGAAATCCCATCAAAGATACTGGTAAGTGTAGGCAAATTGCATTTTGGTGGAATCCCTCCCAATTGTACTTCTCTAGCAAATGGAGTCCTCGCAGATTCTTCTATTGCTTCATCTAATTGCCTTCTATCTCCTCCTCTTCTATTGTTTATCATCCCTCTCATTTCCGCTAATTCTCGAAAGATCCGTGCATTTGCTCCAGAATTCTCATCCATTGGCCTCTTCAGCGCAGCCTCTCTTCTTCTACGTTCTTGCGTCTCTTCTCTTGCGATCCTTCGCATTCTATCATATTCTTCATTAATGTTTTCGTTTGCACAATTTTGCAAATATCTTCTTTCTAAATTATCACAATTGTTTTGTTGCAGAGCATCTTGAAATTCTTGTTCTTCCCTTTCTATTCTTCTCATCCTTCTCATGCGAATATCGGGAATTTCTTCTTCTTCATTTCTCCTTCTTCTGTGATTTATTTCTTCTTGATTTGCCTGTATTTTAGTTCGAAAATTTGGTTCATTCCTTGCTGTTTCTATTCGTTGATTTCCAATTCTTCTCTGAATTATTTCATACTCAACAATTGTTCTTACGAGCCTCTTCACGTCTTCTTACTCCACTCTCGTAATTGTTCTGATGTACTTCTTTTTGTCTCTCAGCTGACTCTTCTTCTTGATTTTCTTCACCATTCTGATTGTTTTCTCTAGGATTTGGCCTAGTTCGTAAATTTTCCATGTTTTTTTCATGGTTTGGTATTAAAATGAAGCGATTCTCTTGATTTCTTTCAACTTGAGTCTGTGCTTGTCCTTGCATAGTACTTTCATCATTGATTGTTGGTGAATTCTGCCCTTCTCTCTCTGGTCTGGCATTTGATCTTACAACACTTTGAGATTTCCTCCTTTGTAACATCTCATTCTCCATCCTCAATTCTTGATTCTGTCTTGTTAGATTAGCACGTTCTTCAGCTTCAAACCTTCGTTCTTCTTGAATTCCTTGTCTCAATGTTTCTAACATCTCCCTTTCTCTTTCAATAATTGTTCCTCCCATCAACCTCCCATTTTCTCTAATTTGTGGTTCTCTATATTCTTCTGCTGGTGTATCAGTTCTCCAAGTGTGTATACTCACTCGATCATGATCTATTGTTTGTTGAGCTTGATTTCTTCGATTACTCCCTCTCCTACTTGGTTCTCCTGTTATATTTGCTTCTCCTCCTGCGAGTCTTACACTTCTTCTTACTGCAGTTAATGGTTCTGATATATTTCTTCTTCTTGCCATTTCTCTGATACAGGAATTCTTCAAGTCCCTGTTTCTAGCGCCAATTATGTAGTTGCAGAATAACCTACAACTACACCCTCAGTAGAATTAGTAAAACATGAGAGGTTCTTGATGTTGAATGACAACTTTTTTATTAATTCTCTCAATTGATTACAAAGAAGTATCTAAATGGAACTAGAATAGTTACCACTTTCTCTATTCTCTTTCCTAAGATAATTTCTAATACTCACTAAAAGAACCTCTCGAATTTTACATTTGAACTCCTATTTATAGTGAAATTTGTACAGCTGTATATGAATTGCGAAGTATCGCAATTCATCTTCCCGTGCTTCTTCTATCATCGCATCATTTTGTAATTCTTTCCTCTTATATTTGTCACGATGTTCGTAAGCTAATGCCTTGTGATATTCAGTACCTACACTATATTACTTTTACAAACTTAATACATCAAAAAGCTTGAAAATATTTCATACGAGTTAGCAGCTTACAACAAGACATCACTACTTATACCTTCATTTACCCAACAAATTAGATCAATTCAGGTTCATCACTCAACCTTAATCTGCAAATAAAAACAAACACATCAATTAACAACCACAAAAAGAAAAAGAGGCGAGGCATGTACTTGACACCTTCACCACATACACATGAAAATATGCATCAAAATTGAAATTTACAGAAAAACAAATGAATTGCAGCTACTTTGCATACAAAACCAGGAATGAAACAGAGAAGTTGTACAAGAATTTCCCACCATGGTTCCAACAAGTGTCTGAAATACATGTAAAAAATGGGCTGCATTAAGTGAGTTCATGGGACATGAACAAAATTATAGATAAAAATATGGGAATCTAAATATAATTATCTCACATGCACTCAATTTGATAAAAAACATCAAATTTTCTATCCATATATGTGTCCAAATTAGTATTAGAAGTACAGTACATGCTGTGGTTTGAGAGAACAAATGTTAGAATTCTTTAAATGAGGAAAAAAATACAAGTATACAACAACCCATTAGTAAGCTCAGAATATTTAGCTGCGACACAATTATAGTGATACCAACTTCAATACCATATCTGGGAAACTCGTGGGTATAAGCTGCACAAGTTACCAAATCACCAGTAATGGTAGCATATATGATCTGGGAAATAATATATATGTTGGTAAAAGGAACAACAAAACGGTACTTAGCGGTGTTGTACATGTTCTTGTCCTGGTTAATTAGTCGGATTCTGGATCTGCAATTGGTTTTTCCCTCTGCATTCATTACAATGAAAGAATACAATCATATTACATCCGCACGAAGATATTAAAACTACTATAGAGAACACAATCGTACAAACAAAATACCACATAACCAATCCACTTCCCCTTTCATGCTTAGCCCATATAACAGTCATGTTAGACTTCTTTTGGAAATTTTGCAACAAATTTATGTTAGTAGATGAATGAATTTACGAACCATGTTCACTCACCTTCTTATAGTGAGTATCCAAAATCAATGGCTTCCCTTTGTTCAGGATTATGTGCTTTCAAATTACATGGTGCAATGGATAGCCTTTGGCTGCCAATATGCGGAAGAAAAATAATCTCAATATTCCTAACTCATATTGAGAAAATAACAGTATATTCTACCACAAAAACATGACTAATAAACATTCACTCAGGGTGATATTACCCATTAACCAAATTAAACTAGATGTCTTAGCCGTTTTGCATCATATCACCACATCTCTCTGCAGAGAATAATTTCTTACAAGCTAAAGGACTAGCTGCAAATATTACAAGCTATTCTGATCTGGTACACTAAATGTTCAAGTAGAACCACAGAAAATTTGCACCCTTTCATGGACCCTGATGAAAACATACAACACAAAACAAGTTGAAGAGTAATCCTAATACTAAACGCCCAAATCAATCTAGCAAACTGAAATAGGATGGAAGAGGAATTGATTACCCATGTAATGAACTTGTGGTCAATCTAAATAATTAATTAATACCAATACATCCTCTTCCATATTGATGTCCTACATTACAATCTCATTACAAAAATTTTCAAAAGTGTAACAAAAAAATGCATCAAAATCAAACTTTATAACTATTTATATTTGACTCAAGACTCATAGAGGTCAGCAATCTTCATTACGAGATTCTTTTCTTCAACTTCTACCCATCAGAAAATAAACAAAAAAACTAAAAACGTAGTGAATATGTCAACCACAAAACTTTTAGAAAGTGGTGAACTTAAGATCGCATAACTGAATGCAACACAAAATACCCTTACACAGGTAAGAAGTTTCATATTAAATTAAGGATACACAACAGAATTTATCATCAATTACCTTGTTAGAAATCACAATTCTTCATGATGAGATTTAGAATCTCGAAGAATCACTCTCGAAGACTATGGAAAAGTTGCAGAACAGGTTCATAGTTCTGTAAACATAACTTATCAGGAAATCATCACCATGAGTCCTGTAAACATATACTCCCTCCATCTCAAAATAAGAGTCCTAATTGACTTTGTCAAAATAATAAGGATATCCTATAAAAAGTCATGCCTAACCCCTGACTAGCTTATTTAAGTTATTACCATTACCATATCTAAAATTAATATTATTAAAATTTATGAAATGAATTTCAATATTATTTTAGGAAACTTAATGTTATACTCACGAGAATTTTAGATTTTGTCATAAATTTTTGACTCTTTCTCATGTATATAGCTATATTAATGTAAGAATAAATAGAAGTATTAGGAATTTTGTAACCGCCCATAAATGCTTTCACTTAAAAAAGGAATGACAGTTAATATAAAAAAATATTGAATGGATTTTTTTTTATATATGGTGATGATATTTATGATTTGGAATTAAGTTTATATTAAAATGATTTAATAATTATAAAAGATAAAGGGTATATTTGATAGTTTAAGGGAAAAGTGTGTCTATAAACAGAGCGGACAGATAAAAAGTGACATACCAAAGTAGAAATTAGGACAGATAAAAAAAGACAGAGGGAGTATAAAAAACCCAATATCATTAAGTTCAACTGAAATCCCATCAACCCATATTGTCAAAATTAAATATAATCAAGACTACAAGTTCTAGAAGCTAAAAAAACCAGATCCAATGTTCAAAGTGCCTAATAGTTAATCGTACCATCTTCACTGTTTCATGTAAGATCTTCATAATTGTAGTTTGGCTCAGCATTATTTCTCGACCAGTTTCTTGTCCACATCCCACATATGATTACCGATATACTTCTGCTGTAAAATTAACATAATCAATAAAGTAAAAGTATAGTATTTAGAAGAACAAAATCTAAGAAAATTGGGGTTTTTTATTTTTTTGTTTCTTACCCTTCCATTTTTAGATACAATAATGAGAATACCCATAGCACAAAGAAATCGACTAATAATTCCAAATTGAAGAATTTCTTCAAACCAAAACATCTTCATCACTGATTTCTGTTGAACTCTTCTACGATTTTCTACTGATGATGAAATTAAAGGAGGTTCGATTTATTCTTTGGTTATAAGACAAAATAGAAGAATAGTTGATTGGAACCAATCAAATAAATTGAAGATAAGGAAATGTTACAGATCGAAGAAATTGAAGAAAAAAGAAAATACCACAGATCGAAGATATTTATGCAAAGATACAGATCGAATCATGGGTTCTGAGAGAATTATAATGAAGAATATGAATGAAGTATATTAGTAGAATGAATTATAATGAAACAAGTGATTCAAAGTTAGGGTTTGGTAGTTTCTGTTTGGGGGAAAAGTGAAGAAGATGGAAAGAGAAAGCGCATCTAGATAATATTTAAAAGAGAGTGAGAGAGAGAAAGTATTAGGAGAATTAGGCAAGGATAAATCTGGGGCTATGGAAACCATTTGCTCTCACAGTAGTTCTTAGAACTCCACATTTTTACAAAAATACCTTTTAAAAAAACCTCCTTTTTACGAGACAAGTTTTATTTTTCGTTTTTTTATTCAATAAAACCACTTTCGCTCACATAACCTATAGTTACGTCAGCCCAATAATAGTAGTATTTGTAAAGCCCTGGAAGTGGTTAAAAACTCATTTTCCACTAGTGCATGCTTAGTCAACATGACACCTCAGCTAACATTAAGCTAATATAATACCCATATTTAACTCTAATCTTTCCTTAATCTGGCATATCTATCCGGATTAGATTAGAACTAAACCTAAATTAACTTAAGCTAAGCCTAATTTGTTTCTAAACCAACATAAAGTCTAACATCTCCCACTTTGGTTAGTGGAAAATTCTTTACTGAAAACTGAAGGCTAAAGATAAATTCACGTTAGCATTCGACTATGAAGACCCACATACCATTTAGAAGATGCATACGCCATTTCCATAATCAGAAAACTAAGAGTACAACAATTCTAAGCTAAACTTTGTGCATTCAACTGATCTTTACAACAAAGATTTGTATACTTCAAAATTGAGTACTCTAGATGATCTATGAAGAGGTCGTTCGTCTCAATTAAGGGACTTGTTTATAATCATAACTGAGATCATAATATACGATGCTATATATTTCCCCATGTTCTCAAAAGATCTACCAATGTCTCTTTAAAGAAACTTCTTTATAATCATCACAACTGAGATTGTATCTCAATCGAGTAACTTCTTTAGGTCTCGAAATAGTTGTTGATATCTCTGCTATGAGATTTCTTTATAATCTTAACTTAATATTTACACCAATGTCTCATTTAAGAGACTATACAGTAAAAGTCTTGATCTTAACTGAGATCTGCCAATGTCTCTGTTAAAAGAGTATAGAAAATGATCTACACAAACATCTCGGCTAAGAGACTATGGTAAATGATCTCAAAAGAGATCTGCTAATTTGTCAATTAAGAAACTACAATGAACTTATTATGATTTCACTTTAGATCTGCTAATATCTCACTTAAGAGACCACAACAAGATTCCTTATGATCTCAACTGAGATATGCTAATATCTCCTTTAAGAGACTACATCAAAGCTTAAATTCCTTATGAGATGTCTCCGAAGAGACTTTATCTTTATATGAGTTGTCTCCGCGGAGACTTTCTGTGCTCAATATGAGCTATGTCGACTTCTTGTACTCAATATGAGCTATGTCGACTTTATGTACTCAACATAAGACTTCTTTCTAATCTCCAAAGAGATTTTTTGTGCTCAACATGAGCCGTCTATTTAAGTACTTTTTGTTGTCATTATGATATACATCTCCGAAGAGAATTTTCTGTATTTTTCTAAATAATATAAATAGCAAGAACACATGTAAGTGATAATGAAACAAAATTATCATACTCCCACTGTTTCGTGGAATTCTGCCGCTATCTATACTTCATCATTCTATTCAGCTAGTATAAATTGCTTACAACAGTAACAACTATCTCTATTTAGATGATATTAACAACACTAGAATATGAAACTTCACATAACTATAAATTAGAACTAACAATTCTCATTGAAACTTCATGATAATAAAATTTTGATTTCAGACTTAATACACCACGACTTCACATTTGGGTAAACTTGTGATATACTAAATTCCTAACTAACAACAAGACTAATCAGCCTATACATAGTACTCAACAGACCTTTTAAACCTTTGGGTCGAAAAAACATATCATGTACTATGTATAAATAGATTATGTTGCTCTATTACAGAGGTTACAAGTATGATTAACCTATGTGTATCGTCATACTAACAACTTCTGAAATGCAATTTTACATAGTCCTTTCATAACGAAATATGTAGCTTTTATCATCTCCCAAAGCATCACTTTGGCAACACATGAAAACGATAAAAGTTACATCAAGACTGCTACAATCATCACTTATTCTCATTAAATTTCTTTCATTGCTCTCAAAGCATCACTTTGGCAACGCTTAGTTGAGTAATGAAAATGTACAAACTAGATACAATTATAATTTTCAGAAAACTGAAAATCAAACGACATATATACAACAAACTGGTATACTATTGTTGATGGTGGATTTTAGACAAGGGGTAAAATTGTAAAACCCCATGACCTAATGTTGCCCGCACCACATGAACTGAGAGCATTTAATTCAGGTGTAAATAATCAATAGGGGTATTTTTTTTCAAAATACCGGATTAGGGTTTTCGACACAGAACCCTAATTCCAAACCAAGCCGCATACTGCGCACCATGGCAACGACGCCAAAACCAAGACGCAAACTGCGCACCATGGCAACGACGCCAAAACCAAGCCGCATACTGTGCACCATGGCAACGACGCCAAAACCAAGCCGTATTACTGCGCACCATGGCAACGACGCCAAAACCAAGACGCATACTGCGCACCATGGAAACGACGCAAAAACCGAGCCGCAAACTGCGTAACATGGCAACGACGCCAAAACCAAGCCGCATACTGTGCATCAAGGAAACGACGCCAAAACCAAGCCGCATACTGTGCACCATGGCAACTACGCCAAAACCAAGCCGCACACTGCGCACCATGGCAACGACACCAAAACCAATCCACATACTGCACCTACAGGAAACCATGCGAAACTAACCCGTTTGGCACATGCCAAAAATAGCGCCCTAGGCTTGCAAACCGTGCAACTAGGTTAACTTGGCCGTGCGTACCATTGGCACATGGCAACACGCACCACTAGACAATTTCCAAGTCGCTATGCCGTTTGGCACATGCAAAAAATAGCGCCCTAGGGTTGCAAACCGTGCAACTTTCCCGTACGTGCCATTAGCACATGCCAACACGCACCACTAGCCAATTTCTAAGACGCTATGCCGTTTGGCACATACCAAAAATAGCGCCCTAGGCTTGCAAACCGTGCAACTAGTTCAACTTGGCCGTGCGTTCTATTGGAAGATGCCAACACGCACCACTAGCCAATTTCTAAGCCGCTATGTCGTTTGGCACATGCCAAAAATAGCGCCCTAGGCTTGCAAACCATGCAACAAGGTAAACTTGGCCGTGCGTGCCATTGGCACATGCCAACACGCACCACTAGCTAATTTCCCAAGTCGCTATGACGTTTGGCACATGCCACAAATAGCGCCCTAAGCTTGCAAACCGTGCAACTAGGTCAACTTGGATATGCGTGCCATTGGCACATGCCAACTTGCACCACTAGCCATTTTCCAAAGTCGCTATACCATTTGGCACATGCGACAAATAGCGCCCTAGGCTTGCAAACCGTGCAACTAGGTCAACATGGCCGTGCGTGCCATTGGCACATGCTAAATACGCATCGCTATCCATTTTACAAACCGCTACCAAGCCCCAAACTCAAGGCCCAAATCGCCATGTGCGCCATTAGCACATGCCAACACACAAACCACTAGCCACTTTCTATTCAAAGACGATATGCCATTAGTACATGCCAAAGTAGTGCCCGCAACTTGGCCAAAGTGGTCGTGCGTGCCATTGGCACATGCCAACACGCAATTACTAGCAAATCCCCATTCCAAGTCGCCATGCCATTGGCACATGCTAATGTAGCGCCCGCAACTTGGCCAAAATGGTCGTACGTGCCATTAGCACATGCCAAACACGTTACCACTAGCCACTTTCTATTCCAAGGAATTATGCGCATGGCATTAGCACATGCCACATGCTCCACTAAGCGACTTTGGAATTTTCATCCGCACTCAAAGTGCAACTTGCGGCCAAGGAATTCCGCACATTCCAAACATGTTACCACTAGCCACTTTCTATTCCAAGGCATTCTGCGCATGCCATTGGCACATGCCACATGCTCCACTAAGCGACTTTGCCATTTCCATCCGCACTCAAAGTGCAACTTGCGGCCAAGGCATTCCGCACATTCCATTGGCGCATGCCAAATGCTCCACTAAGGGACTTTGGCATTTCCATCGGGACTCAAAGGACAACTCGCGGCCAAGGCATTCCGCACATTCCATTGGCACATGCCAAATGCTCCACTAAGAGAGTTTGGCATTGCCATCCGCACTCAAAGTACAACTCGCGGCCAAGGCATTCCGCACATTACATTGTTACATGCCAAATGGTCCACTGAACGACTTTGGCATTGCCATCCGCACTCAAAGTACAACTCGCGGTCAAGATATCCCGCACATGACATTTGCACATGCCACAATGCTTCACTAGCAACTTTGGGATTGCCACTTGTGCCCAACTCTCGAGACATCAACACAAACTGGGGGATGCTTTCTTGGGGTCTTGGTTTTGTGGTCACAGCGTACAGCGTACACTACGCTCGCAATAAAGCAAGGCGTGCAAGGAATTAATACAGTCAATTAAATAAGGAAATTTATGGTGAAAACGTTTTTCACCATAAAGCCAACGGTTTCCACCTCCTCTGTTTTAATTGACACATTTAATCAATTCCTTAATGAGGCCAGGGTATGTTCAATCTCACTTGTATAAATAGGTTTCACCTATTCTGCCAAAACACACAAGTCTTGGTCAGGCAAAATACAACACTATCAGATAGCAACTTTGCAAGCTCTCTCAAAAGCTTCCATCACTAGCAAGCTTCCGCAAGCTTCTACACTTCTGATACAAGTCGAGATACTACCTAGCAAGAACTCTCTGGTCTCATCACCCTTCTTCGCTATCCTCCCCAAATCAACCCTTCTCATCCACTTTGTGACCGAAGAAAATATGGAACGGCCATCTTCTTGGTTTAGGCCAGAGTTGTACAGATTGATTTCTCGAATCAAAAGTGCTTACGTGCAGCACATTTGTTTAAGGGTTTAAACCATTTTCTCCATCATCGAATTTACCAAATTCGGTAGAGGCGATTTTCTCCCATAAACAATTGGCGACCACAGCGGGAGTTTCAATCTCTAGGTTTCAATATCTACTTTTAGAAATCGATCTCGCATCTTGATACAAGCACCAACAGCAGAAGAAGCCAATCGGTTTGGAGATCTGCGACTCAACTACCAGACAACCCAGTTGCCAGCCGTAAAACTACACGGGAAACTGGGGACTCCGATTTGGGGACTAGCTGGCGGCTTTTTCAGCAAAACTGTTACCAGCAATTGGGGACTTACTGGAAAAGTCATCGGAAAAACCACTTCTTATACGAAAATAGGCATATTTGCGACGAAAGATCCATACAGCAAGTAAGTCTAGCCCGGGCAAGATATATGATCTGCTTTTGGGTTCTCAGTAAAACCATCATACCATTACTTCTTGTGTTATTGCTAGCACACACTTTCATAAAAATAATATTCCCTTCGGAAGGTATAATCAAAGTTATATATTAAAACCATTCATCTTAGAAAATAATCCAACATCTCAAAAAATATCAACCAACTACCGAAATCAGTCAGACTTCGATATCAAGCACCCAAAGTGTTCCTCGAAATAAACAAAATGGAATCTAAAGGAGAAACATTCAAGGGAATTTATCCAGCAGCGATTTACTCTTCTTAGCAAGACGGTCATTTGCATCTTCAATAGCCGCTCTCTTCATAGCTAACACCTTGGACAACTCCTCAGCTTCCGCTTATTGCCGTGTGATCTCCTCCGCAGAAGGGATTTCGACTACTGTATCCTTCAATTTCTGAATCTCAGCAAGATTTTCGACGAACCACGAAGCATTGAATTCCTTCTCCACACACACATCGCGGTGCTGTTCCGAGTTAGCAATGACGTCTTCAAAAATGGTGTAGCCAGTCACCCGGCACATCTCCCCAATAGAAGCACGCTGAAACCGCTGACCAACACGTGACCTGGGTAAGGAACCAAGTACGGAGGATAGAAATTGTCACCTACAACCAGATTTGAAATCTACGAAGGGTTCCCTTCCGCATATGTGCCAGAAACCAGAGAATTATTTCCCGGTCGAGCTGCATTCATGCTTTGTGATTAATCAACTTCTGTCTCCAAGCCATCATCAGCGGTCACAGTCACTACATGCGTATTTTCAACTTCCATCTCTGGGTCATCACTGACGGTTGTTGTCACCAAGGGAAAGTCTTCATGTGCCTCCACCTGAGATCCATCTCCTGAGTTAGATTACTCGTGCAAGATTTGAGTTAGACATTTTCAAAGGGAGGAGGAAGAAAAAGAGGCGCAAAACCTACCGATCCACTTTCCGAAAGGGATCCAGCGCTGTTGTCGAAAGAATCACCTTCACTTTCCGAACTTTCTTCTTTCTCTGCCAAACTTTCTTCTTTCTCCGGCACATCACCGTTGTGAGAAGGCTCGATACCGCCAGTATTACTCAAAGGAGTTACCGTGTCCCGACAGCGAGCAAGAGCAGCAAAAGTATTAACACTACCAAAGACCTTGAAGAAACGAGACACATACCTTCAGCGAAAATTCACACATTTGGAAACAAACCAGCAAAGAGGCGACACATATCTGGTTATTGAAAGAACTGAAAGACACAAGGGATGCAGGAGGATCCTTTGAAACCGTCCGAAACCCATCAGCACCGGTTTTTCGTCCTCTTCTCTTTCACTTGGGGACTTTCAGAATTGCCAGCGAGTATCGCTTGAAATCTCTCAACATCGAATACTTCTTCAATACTTCCGGGGGATGTATACCACGAACGTTCTCCACCACGTCATCTACGAACTCGGGGATCATGAGACGCTCACGACACCGGAACTCGTTGTAACTAAAGGTCATCAAGGGTGATCTTTCCGGTTGAAATAAGGGAAGACGGATACCTAGCCCAAGGGCACTGGCATCGAGGGAAGCACGCAATGAATTCTCAGGAAGCTCCAGACGGCAAGCAAGGGGCACCCCCTGATCAAAACCCATGTGACGAGCCGCGCGATCAATGTTGTACTCAGCAATTTGGAAACCACCCTCTAAAGAAAGACGGCATGTGACCAGGGATGCAACTTTGAATAAACAAGTTTTCACCAACGCTCAAGTCATCATCTGAAGACAAAATCACATTCGGAGCAGAAGCAAAAGTGTCAATTTGAGTCACGTACCTATGAACTAGCTCCCACGGGCGAAAATTGATCTCGTGCGATTTATCAAGAAGGCTAACCAAGATCACACCAACTCTTGGACGCTTATTCGCCCATCGAAGAATTCGAGAGCCACCCCAACTCGCAGGAATCGTAGGCAACGGCTTTGGAGCATACTTTTCAAAATGCTCCCATAGTCACGCTTGAAGAAAAACGACGTGCACATATGAATCCACTTTCATGAAACCATTCGAAACTCGCATATTCACGACTAAGTGATCCAGATGCGCGTACAAGGAGCCAAGGAATAGCTTGCCAATTGGGAAAACTTCACCTTTCGCCAACTTCACAACAATTGGTAGCAGCTCTGGCCTTATCTCCTTCTTTTCGGAACCTTCGTCAAGAATGTCTCTAGACAACCAGAGGGCCAAAAATGCTGCAACATGGAGATCGCTGCATTTTTGTCTAGCCTCCAAATCTTCTGGAAACCACTGAGATATCCACCAGCTTTAAAAGCACCTTTCATCCTCTTTCCGGACGGAATCCTTCGACTTCGCAGTAGAGTCTTTCCGGGAAAAATCTTCCATTTTAGCAGCAAGGTCATTTCACATCTTCTTCTCATCTTTTGATAATTGGATGTTAAGATCCCCGGTTACCGGAAGATTCAACAAGAGAGCCACACTCTCCAAGGTGAAAGCTATTTCACCCCATCTACAGTTAATTGTGTGAGTGTCCGAGCACCACCTAGAGAGGAAAGCAACCAAGCCCAGGATATCTTTCCTAATATGGGGACTTACTGAAGCTCTGACGACATTAATAATCCTCGCTCGAGTCAAGTTCAAATTTATATGCTCCTTACTCACCATAAATTCGACCCACACATCAAAAGAACGCAATGGGCTTTGAAACATCCTGAAATCAATACTGGTAGAAGCATACACTCCTTTATGAAGACAAAACTGTATGGTATGCTCCGGACGAACTGTGCGTGTCTTCTTTTCATTTTCACCATCAGTCAATAAAGTTGGCTCGAAGTCTAGAAGATTTCTCTCAGCAGGAGCAAAGGGTTTGGTAAAGAACTCATCATCTATGTTTGGCTTCGAACTATCAACATCTTTCGACGAAACGGAGCCTTGTTCAGGTAACATCTTGTCGGTTTTCCTCGCTTAGCAACAAGATATCTGCACAAAACAAAACATAAAATTATGGAAATATCTCCCAAACACATAACCGCGCTCGACAAGAGAAAAATCCCTGACACATGGGAAAATAGTATTTTCTATGATTTCGAAATACATATGCAGTATCCTACTTCGGGTTCAAAATTATATGTGCAGTATATTTTCTGGGTTCAATAGCATATACAGTAATTCTTTCGGGTTCATATGAAGAACATATACATTATTCTTCTTCGGGATTCATATACAGTAATTCTTTCGGGTTCATATGAAGCACATATACAGTATTCTTCTTCGGGATTCATATACAGTAATTCTTTCGGGTTCATATGAAGCACATATACGGTATTCTTCTTCGGGATTCATATACAGTAATTCTTTCGGGTTTATATAAAGCACATATACGGCATTCTTCTTCGGGATTCATATATATAGTAATTCTTTCGGATTCATATGAAGCACGTATACAGTATTCTTCTTCGGGATTCATGTGCAGTATTTTTTCGGATTCAAATACGTATACAATATCCTACTCCATGTTCGAAATTATATGCGCAGTATATTTCTCGGGTTCATGTGTATATACAGTATCCTACTTCAGGTTCGAAATTACATGCGCAATATATTTCTCGGGTTCAAATACATATACAGAATCTTTCTTCGGGTTCAAATGTATGCACGCATCATTCTCTACGGGTTCGAAATCATATGCGCAGTATTTTCTACGGAATCAAATCATATATATACAATATTCTCTACAAGAAGAATGCCAACCAATCATGTGCACGATATCAACGCAAGATTTATAAAAGAAAAAGCACATAATGCTAGGGTTTGCACCTACAAAAGAAAACAAGAGAAGTATTAGAAGACACACCTGGATAGCCGGTTTTTCCTTTATCACTTTACCGCTAGCAAGAAAGAAGGAAGGAACAAAGCGCAAGGTAAAATAAAAAACTTCATATATATATATATATATATATATATATGTGGGCGGTTTCCACAATAATAAAGGATTCCCCTTTTTTCTCCCAAAAGCTGCGTGTGTAAGGGAAGTTTGGGCCCAGAAGGGCGCCCAACTTCCCAATAGTCGCTCAAGCCTTCAACGCCAATGCCTTTCGAGCATTCCGGTCCCACCAAGCGCCCTCCCCAAACTTTCTCTCAACGTCCAACTCTCAGGGCCTGCCCTCTCACTCTGCGCCGGTCCCACCGCACCAGCTTCTCTACTCGCGCCGGCAGCTCAATACTTCCCAGCTTCCAATTTGTGCCAACCTCCCGATTCGCGCAAAACTTCCAAGGACAAGGATTCCGAATCCAATTCGTATCTCAGAAAAAAAAAATCAAATAAATCTCCTCACTTCTCTTTCAGATTTTGTCTCAGAACCATCTTATGCTTACCTCGCAACAAATCTCCTGTTCCGAGCTAAGCAGGGGACTTAATGTTGATGATGCATTTTAGACAAGGGGTAGAATCGTAAAACCCCATGACCTAATGTTTCCCGCAACACATTAACTGAGAGAATTTAATTCAGGTGTAAATAATCAATAGGGGTATTTTTTTCAAAATACCGGATTAGGGTTTTCGACACAGAACCCTAATTCCAAACCAAGCCGCATACTGCGCACCATGGCAACGACGCCAAAACCAAGCCGCATACTTCCCACCCTGGCAACGACGCCAAAACCAATCCGCATACTTCCGACCATGGAAACGACGCCAAAACCAAGCCACATTACTGCGCACCATGGCAACGACGCCAAAACCAAGCCGCATACTGCGCACCATGGCAACGACGCCAAAACCAAGCCGCATTCTGCGCACCATGGCAACGACGCCAAAACCAAGCCGCATACTGTGCACCATGGCAACGACGACAAAACCAAGCCGCATTACTGCGCACCATGGAAACGAAGCTAAAACCAAGCCGCATACTGCGTACCATGGCAACGACGCCAAAACCAAACCACATACTGCACCCACAGGCAACCATGCCAAACAAAGCCGCTATGACGTTTGACACATGCCAAAAATAGCGCCCTAGGATTGCAAACCGTGCAACTAGGTCAACTTGGCCGCGCGTGCCATTGGCACATGCCAACACGCACCACTAGCCAATTTCCAAGTCGCTATGCCATTTGGCACATGCCAAAAATAGCGCCCTAGGCTTGCTAACCGTGCAACTAGGTCAACTTGACCGTGCGTGTCATTGGCACATGCCAACACGCACCACTAGCCAATTTCTAAGCCGCTATGCCATTTGGCACATGCCAAAAATAGCGCCCTAGGCTTGCAAACCGTGCAACTAGGTCAAATTGGCCGTGCGTTCTATTGGAACATGCCAACACGCACCACTAGCCAATTTATAAGTTGCTATGCCGTTTATCACATGCCAAAAATAGCGCCCTAGGCTTGCAAACCGTGCAACTATGTCAACTTGGCCGTGCGTGCCATTGGCACAAGCCAACATGCACCACTAGCCAACTTCCCAAGTCGCTATGCCATTTGGCACATGCGACAAATAGCGCCCTAGGCTTGCAAACCGTGCAACTAGGTGAACATGGCCGTGCGTGCCATTGGCACATGCCAAACACGCATCACTAGCCATTTTCCAAACCTCTACCAAGCCCAAAACTCAAGGCCCAAGTGGTTGTGTGCGCCATTGGCACATGCCAACACACAAACTACTATCCACTTTCTATTCCAAGTCGCTATGCCATTGGTACATGCCAAAGTAGCTCCCGCAACTTGGCCAAAGTGGTCGTGCATGCCATTGGCACATGCAAACACGCAACCACTAGCCAATCCCCATTCCAAGTCGCTATGCCATTGGCACATGCCAAAGTAGCGCCCGCAACTTGGCTTAAGTGGCCATACGTGCCATTGGAACATGCCAAACAGGTTACCACTAGCCACTTTCTATTCCAAGGAATTTTGCGCATGCGATTGGCATATTCCACATGATCCACTAAACGACTTTGGCATTCTCATCCGCACTCAAAGTGAAACTTGTGACCAAGGCATTCCGCACATGTTATTGACACATGCCAAACACGTTACCACTAGCCACTTTATATTCCAAGGCATTCCACGCATGCCATTGGCACATGCCACATGCTCCACTAAGTGACTTTGGCATTTCCATCCGCACTCAAAGTGCAACATGCGGCCAAGGCATTCCACACATGCCATTTGCGGATGCCAAATGCTCCACTAAGAGACTTTGGCATTTCCATCCGCACTCAAAGTACAACTCGCGGCCAAGGCATTCCGTACATGCCATTGGCACATGCCAAATGCTCCACTAAGCGACTTTGGCATTGTTATCCGCACTCAAAGTATAACTCGCGGCCAAGGCATTCTGCATATGCCAAATTCTCCACTAAGCAACTTTGGCATTGCCATCCGCACTCAAAGTACAACGATCGTTCAAGATATCCCACACATGCCATTGGCACATGCCGCAACCCTTTACTAGCAACTTTGGCATTGCCACTTGCGCCCAACTCTCGATACATAAACACAAAATGGGGGATGCTTTCTTGGGGTTTTGGTTCGGCGGTCACAGCGTGCAGCGTACACTACGCTCGTAATAAAGCAAGGCGTGCAAAGAATGAATATGGTCAATTAAATAAGGAAATTTATGGTGAAAACGTTTTTCACCATAAAGCCAACGGTTTCCACCTCCTCTGTTTTAATTGACACATTTAATCAATTCCTTAATGAGGCCAGGGTACGTTCAATCTCACTTGTATAAATAGGTTTCACCTATTCTGCCAAAACACACAAGTCTTGGTCAGGCAAAATACAACACTATTAGATAGCAACTTTGCAAGCTCTCTCAAAAGCTTCCATCACTAGCAAGCTTCCGCAAGCTTCTATACTTATGATACAAGTCGATATACTACCTAGCCAGAACTCTCTGGTCTCATCACCATTCTTCGCTATCCTCCCCAAATCAACCCTTCTCCTCCACTTTTGGACCGAACCAAATATGGAACGGCCATCTTCTTGGTTTAGGCCATTATTTCACCCTTTAATCTCTTCCTTCATGAGGCCAGGGTACGTTTCAATCTCGACTTGTATAAATGGGTCTTACCTATTTCCACCAGACAACAAGTCTCGGCCAGGAGAAAAGCACAACACTCTTAAAAAAGGCAACTTTGCAATCTCTCTAAAAAGCTTTCATCTCTTGCAAGATTCCGAAGCTTTTCACTTTCTGATACAAGTCGGGACACAACTCTCCCAGAATTATTCTGGCCTCAACACCTTTCTTTGCTTCCCTCCCCAAATCAACCCTTCTCCTCCACTTTGTGACCGAAGCAAGTCTGGAACGGCCATTCCTTGGTTTAGGCCGAACTTGTACAGATTGATATCTCGAATCTAGAAAGTGCTCACGTGCAGCACATTTGTTTAGGGTTTAAACCAGTTTCTCACTCACCTACCTAATTCACCAAAATCGACAAAAAAGATTTTTACCCATAAACATCTATGTAGCATCTTCCATGCGAACTAGCTTTACTTTGAACGAAAGAGGCAAGAACTTTCGCTTGAAATACCATCATTCACTACTACCTTACATAAATAGACTTCATTCCAATACCAAGGTCCACTGACCCAAACTCAAAGTATACTCAAACTTTAGCAAATACTTGCGCCAACTGATTGCAACTTATAAGACCTAAAAAACCTTGCAATACTGACTTCATCTCCCTTCTAAGCAACAAAGGAAGCGAGGCAGCACCTACTCTCCCCAATATAGAAATTCACTTTGCCACATGCACTCTTCCAACTATCAACGTTCTTATGACACTCTCATAATGAAGCACAATATAATTGACATTTAGTTGAATACTCCTTTAGACTGATGCTATCATTTTGCTTTAGCTGTCATGAAGATTTTTTCTATAATGGACACATGCCATCTTTATGCGCCACCACTACTTTGTCCTTCTTTATCCGTGCATCTACAATTCTCCTAACTTGCATTTCTTCACGCATTATGCATCTTGGCCATGCCCGAATCCTATTTGGCACATGCTACTGTTGCATATTTGTTATGCCAGTCAACACCCGAAATTTAATGAAAACTTGTGAACCTTTGCACAACTGGAACAGACTTAACTTGGTGACTCTGAGCATCACCATAGATCTCAGCAAAGTCATATCACTCAATGACGTCTGTGGATAAACACTTTGGACAGTTACAACCAAAGCCTTAATCTTTGCAAATGAGGTGCCACTGCCTACATTCCATGAAGCAAGAATGCCGCATTCTTCTTGAAACTTGGAACTCATTTTTACTTTCCACGCACAAATGGTTACTATTGTATTTCCCCTTCTCCAAAATCAACTTCACTAGAAACAATTATTGATTTACAGTCGACAAGAACACCCTCTTGTGGTTATGATCAAATGCAGGTCTTTGGAAACCCTTGTCCAAGCATATTGATCCCACTCAAAAAAT
This sequence comes from Papaver bracteatum, assembly GCA_023529315.1. Taxonomy (NCBI): domain Eukaryota; kingdom Viridiplantae; phylum Streptophyta; class Magnoliopsida; order Ranunculales; family Papaveraceae; genus Papaver; species Papaver bracteatum. Next base: position 335,032 of record JAJJWX010004145.1, read on the forward strand.
AGGTGCATGCAATACTCCTTGTGCACATCTACCATCAACAAAGAACTCTTTGCAAACACAAGACCGTGGTGTATCGGTTTTCCCCTAACTTGTGATTTTTTCCTTTAGCCTTTCCATAAGCTTTATGCTAGATAAGAATTGGCCATCCAATTCTTCTTTTATGTAACCACATTTCCACAAAAATGCTGGTTCGCAACAAGACTTTGCATTACCACCAAGGTACATGCATTCAAGAGAGATAGCTATAATCTTCTATCAACTGACTATGATGAAAACACCTTCAATCTATCAATAAACATGTTTTTCATCTACTTTTCAACTGCAAAGGCCATCAACTTCTTTGAGTTCAGGAATTTTTTCAAAATTCCCATTACAACACGTAATGTACTCGCTACTGATAATACTATGAAAGAATGCATTCCAAATGCATAATCTTGATATACTTGTGAGAAACATAGACTTTAAACACCTTATTTTCACCATAAAAGTCAGCATAGTCCTTAGTTTTGTCATGACATCACTTGAAAACCCGATTTTCAATGATTCTTGCTTGTTCGTCTAACACTTTGGGCAGGAATTTTGACACCTTTATCATAAACTTTCATGGCATGTTGCTACGTCAAACTTCAAAGTTCATTCCAATTGATCATTCCACACAAGACCAAATTCTTTTATTCTTCATACTAATGAAACCCAAACTATTCTTCATTGAATTCGACAAACAAATGACACCAACTTGAGTAAAAAGGGAGAAAAATCAGCAACTGTGTCCCCAAACACACCTCTGATACCATATTGTCACATGCCCATTTAATAGCCTAAAATTTTCATGGGGCATGACCGGAAATGATTATGGTTAAGTGAATCAACTTCACCCAAAATCACTCAGCCTTGCATACTTGCACCAAAGTATGCATCTTCCTTCATTCCTAAGGCAATACGCAACCGAAGTATTTTGTTATTTCTCTCTAACTCTTCATGCCCCCATAAGCATAAGAGGTTCTGCCATATATCAATTCCAATTGACAATCTCACAATATCAGCAACACAATAAACACAAATACATACTGCAACAAACCCATTAAGGGAAGATTACAAAACTCGTCCACCACATGGACCAAAACATGTCATTCACTCTCTTGGTGAATACTAAAACTCTCTCTACAAAATCAGTGGTTCTTCTTCAATTGAAAAACACCAAGCTTATTGATTCCTAGACTATTTATACTAACTAGGCTCATGCCAAAACTTCTGTGCCACTGCTGCACAAGCCTTGAACAGTCAAGTGTCCAAGTAGTTTCCATAACCACCAACTTCAACTGCCATATTTTGAGTTGTCACGCCAACATGTGCCACACATGTTATTGGTGGTTATAAACACTCCCAAATGGTTATAAACTACTTCTATAACTTTCTCCCTTGTCTCACACATTTAGTATGCTTGTAAAGCTCGTAACCAACTCCTAACCGCCACTTGATCCATATTGCACAAATGTTGTGTTTTACTGAATTCTGACTTGATCCAATGCTCAGCCATCTTGGCCCTGCATGCTTATTTCTCTAAGCTAATGAACGAAAATCCTTGTGCTTCAATCATCAAGGCAAACTTCTTAGATCAATCTGGTTATCTGGCGCCCTATGCTTTACTTAGACAATCTGTTTGATAATAGTAATGTCACTCTTGCATTACTATCTTGTATGCATTGTTCAGGATTTGGACAACCTTGAACTAATGTCGGATTGCAACTCCTGGAATATTCTTCATTCTTGCATCATCCTTGAGTTTGGGCCAACTCAATTCCACGGATATGCATAAATACCAACATCGCATGTTGCATCTGTCAACTTTGGCCCCGTCTTGCCAATCCCTCAATGAAGTCTCATTGTGTCGGCCAATAAGCTTCATTACTTAGCTAAATGTATTTACAGTATAGCGCCAATCTTGCGCTTCACTGGAAATACAGGGTGTCATATTCTTAGTGCTTTACAGTCTATAAAATATACCGCTATTATGGCTTCGCAATGCGTCATTACGGCTGAATACTGACTTGGTCTGCAACACTGTAATGCGTAATTATTGTGCGTCACTTGCAGCCATGTCATATAAGGCCACTAGACAAAACTAACTTCTTTAGTGAAAAATTTATAAGAATATGAAAAATCCAAGTGTGAAAATTTAACTCTACATTTGGGTCCTTGCCAATAACCAATTCTTTTGAAGAAACTAATCAGGGAGTATATACATATAAAAATCCGTCCTTAACATATATGAGACCCAGGGAGAAAATAAATTAGGGTATTCTTTTTTCATTTCATTTTTTTATAACTGGACAAGGATGGAAAACTAACAACTCATAAAAAAAAATAAAACTTCTGATACATTCATAACAATAAAAACTAAATCGTGATTCCAAATATCAAATAAAACAAATGAAAACCTAAAAAAAACTTAGGATTACTCAAATATATTTACAAGACATATATGTAGTATTTTAAATTTTGAAATGCAAAAGGTATCCATGAATCACATATATTTTATATTTCTAAACATATAAAAGTATCATATGAGAAACAATTTGTTTTATGAGACTTTGGTGTGTAAGATGTTTGTCATGTTACCTGCTATACAAGATGTTTATTGTTAGTAATACGTAAAACCTCAAACAATACTGGTAGATTTGTAGTAGTACCAAAAACCTAAAAAGGAAATATCGATATATAGTAAGTACTTCTCATGTTGACACTATCGGTTTTTTCACAATTAAAGATGACATAATACAAAACTACTTGCATATATTTTCGGCCCCTTCATTTTTGGGTTTAGGGAGATCGACCATCCCTCCCTACCTAAAATACGTCCATGTACATAAGCGATCGATCAACATTATTGATTGTGTGATCGACTATTGAACATAAGCGATACAAAGGCCTTTAACTGATGTGGATCGTGTTATGGTTTTTGTTTCTTTTCATCCGTTTTTAAATTAATTTCCCTGAATCGTTATTTTACTTCTACAAATTTCTGAGAATTTTGATAAATCTAATATTGGCCCCAATATTCTTCACTTTCTATGCTTTCTTCCTCCTTTTCTTGTATATATATTCCTTCCGTTTTAAAAGCTTAGTCTGCTTTGACTTTGCTAAAATTGAAAAGGAGAACATAATATTTTACTTGACTACCCTTAATTATTTACTTATTGTATTTTAATAAAAATGTTAGTATTAAAAACTATCTAAAAAATTTAAGAAGGTTTTAAATAGTTATAAAAAAAATTAAAAGATACCAAATTTATGGAGCATAAACTTTATTAGGAAATTAATTTTTTGGAGCCAAATATATCTTCTTTTAAAAGGAAAAAAGGATATAGTTGTTTTCTTAATAATTATATAAATTTTTTTAATATTTTAAATTTTAAATTGGGTCCCATTAATATATATAAAATTTAATGGTATATTAGGGACTTTATTGGAAAAATACGACTATTAACAGAAGCTGGACACAGTTTTGAAACTGACGAAAATAAAATAGAGGACAAAAATTTTGAAACTGGAGGATTATATGACTCAAAATATACTAATGTTTAATCAAAATCTTGCTGGTGACTCAAATTATGTATTCCTATATCCTAAATTTACCTTCGTAACTTTGCCATGTAACCCCAAAATAAATGGCATAACTCGAAATGTTGGTATAACGAGAATCGAAAATAAAATTTACAATAAGAAAGAATTATGGTTAGTCAAAAATATGAAGAAACTTAAAAAGGTTTGAAACAACAATCTCAATTAAATCGGATGGTTCGAAAATAAATTTCATACAATGAGTCACAAATTTAACAAGTAGAAAAGCAACTCAAAGTTTAACCCGGGACCGTCAATCTCGATCACCAACCAGACATAACATACACACATTTACACAAAACCATACACATCAAGATAAAAAATTAAGAGATGAAATATGTATAACAATGAAAACAATACAGAAAAAAAAATAGACTATTTTGCGTATTGAGGAAAGTAATCCCTTCGCTTAATATACTTAATTCCCTGTATATAATGAGGTTATAGGTAAATGTCATATGTCTCCAGCATTCAACAATACTTTGATTTTCTTCACAACACTTCGAATCCCATCAAACATCGAATGTGAGTAGTGTAGCAAAAACTCTGTTTACAGGCTCTCAAAAGGTTTCAATAAAGTTGCAAAACAAAAAATTATTTTATGTATATCTCCTTCTCAAGAAGAAGGGTTTTATTCTGTGAAACAACACCAAGGTTTATGAGAACAGTTTCAATTCAAATAGGTAATTGTTAAGACATACCAGTTAGGATATCTATCTGTTGGGAAAAGATACAATTTATATAAGAAGTTATTAATCAGGAGTTAAGTAGAGTACACAGGGACGGAAGTATGGGGTGGCTTGCGGTTTCTCCATCCGTCCCCTAAATTCTACATAAAGCCCCAAAAATATTTTTTACAAAGGTCAAAGGTAATAATAAAAGTAATTTTTGTGGAGAAAAATAACACCCTCGCCTCCCCCAACATTTGGTTTTTAGACCAAAGTATTGTTTTAGCCCACTTCGTTGAGAGTAGTTGATTAATAAAGTGGAGTCATACCTATTGGAATATCAGCTTCATAATCAATATACTTTAAGCTAAACATGATTATATATAACTCATAAGATGAATTCAAGTATTAACCCTGGTATTTACATGCTCTACAACATCTGAAATAGGTATGGAAACAATCATTACTTCTCTAATAATTAATAACACAATCAACACTTAGTTATTTCTGGATTGATTAACATCATTAAGAGCAGTTCAGAAGCATGATACATAATTATGTATGTATAAGAAGAAGAAAACAACACAAATCATCAAGTAATTGAGGATTCAATGACTTAGCTTCTACTTCTATTTTCTTTTTCTTAATTAATGGCATAACACAAATTCTGGATATACATGTAAAAGAGGTTAGAAGAGGGCTTAGTCATCACTTGATAGTTATGTGTCATCCAACCTGTCCATCATTAGTGGGATGACACCTCACTAGGTGTGTTATCACTAGTGAAAAATGGAAGTTAAACCTCTGCCAGGAAAAGAGGTAATATCTTAAAAAATTATTGTGTTCATCTGTTGGAATCTAGAAGTGGTTTTTTCCAAAATGACTGTTTCTCACAAAGGTTGAATTCTTTAAGAAAACCACTGGTTATATCAGTGAGTAACTACTAACTGATATACATAGTGGTTTATATTGATTATATATTATAAAAAAAATGATTCAGCTGAATCTAAAGATAGAATCAACACAGTACTAGATTATGAATTTTACAAATTCAGATTGATAACGAATGTAAAACTCAATTTGTATTAAAATGTGTTTGCTTACAACTTCTACTATCATATCTTTTAAGTTATAAATCTAAATTTCAACAGTATATAAAAAAAGTTCTCAACCTATATTACTTTTACAAACTTAATACATCAAAAAGCTTGAAAATCTTTCATACGAGTTTGCAGCTTACAACAAGACATCACTACTTATACCTTCATTTACCAAACAAATTAGATCAATTCAGGTTCATCACTCAACCTTTATCTGCAAATAAAAACAAACACATCTATTAACAACCACAAAAATAAAAAAGAGGCGAGGCATGTACTTGACACCTTCACCACATACACATGAAAATATGCATCAAAATTGAAATTTACTAGAAAAACAAATGAATTGCAGCTACTTTGCATACAAAACCAGGAATGAAATAGAGAATTTGTACAAGAATTTCCCACCATGGTTCCAACAAGTGTCTGAAATACATGTAAAAAATGGGCTGCATTAAGTGAGTTCATGGGACATGAACAAAATTATAGCTAAAAATATGGGAATCTAAATATAATTAGCTCACATGCACTCAATTTGATATAAAACATCAAATTTTCTATCCATATATGTGTCCAAATGAGTATTAGAAGTACAGTACATGATGTGGTTTGAGAGAACAAATGTTAGAATTCTTTAAATGAGGAAAAAAATACAAGTATACAACAACCCATTAGTAAGCTCAGAATATTTAGCTGCGACACAGTTATAGTGATACCAACTTCAAGACCATATCTGGGAAACTCATGGGTATAAGCTGCACAAGTTACCAAATCACCAGTAATGGTAGCAGATATGATCTGGGAAATAATATATATGTTGGTAAAAGGAACAACAAAACGGTACTTAGCGGTGTTGTACATGTTCTTGTCCTGGTTAATTAGTCGGATTCTGGATCTGCAATTGGTTTTTCCCTCTGCATTCATTACAATGAAAGAATACAATCATATTACATCCGCACGAAGATATTAAAACTACTATAGAGAACACAATCATACAAACAAAATACCACATAACCAATCCACTTCCCCTTTCATGCTTAGCCCATATAACAGTCATGTTAGACTTCTTTTGGAAATTTTGCAACAAATTTATGTTAGTAGATGAATGAACTTACGAACCATGTTCACTCACCTTCTTATAGTGAGTGTCCAAAATCAATGGCTTCCCTTTGTTTAGGATTCTGTGCTTTCAAATTACATGGTGCAATGGATAGCCTTTGGCTGCCAATATGCGGAAGAAAAATAATCTCAATATTCCTAACTCATATTGAGAAAATAACAGTATATTCTACCACAAAAACATGACTAATAAACATTCACTCAGGGTGATATTACCCATTAACCAAATTAAACTAGATGTCTTATCCATTTTGCATCATATCACCACATCTCTTTGCAGGGAATAATTTCTTACAATCTAAAGGAATAGCTGCAAATATTACAAGCTATTCTGATCTGGTACACTAAATTTTCAAGTAGAACCACAGAAAATTTGCACTCTATCATGGACCCTGATGAAAACATACAACACAAAACAAGTTGAAGAGTAATCCTAATATTAAACGCCCAAATCAATCTAGCAAACTGAAATAGGATGGAAGAGGCATTGCTTACCCATGTAATGAACTTGTGGTCAATCTAAATAATTCATTAATATCAATACATCCTCTTCCATATTGATGTCCTACATTACAATCTCATTACACAAATTTTCAAAAGTGTAACAAAAAAATGCATCAAAATCAAACTTTATAACTATTTATATTTGACTCAAGACTCACAGAGGTCAGCAATCTTCATTACGAGCTTCTTTTCTTCAACTTTTACCCATCAGAAAACAAACAAAAAAACTAAAAAAGTAGTGAATATGTCAACCACAAAACTTTTAGAAAGTTGTGAACTTAAGATCGCATAACTGAATGCAACACAAAATACCCTTACACAGGTAAGAAGTTTCATATTAAATTAAGGATACACAACATAATTTATCATCAATTACCTTGTTAGAAATCACAATTCTTCATGATGAGATTTAGAATCTCGAAGAATCACTCTCGAAGACTATGGAAAAGTTGCAGAACAGGTTCATAGTTCTGTAAACATAACTTATCAGGAAATCATCACCATGACTCCTGTAAACATATACTCCCTCCGTCTCAAAATAAGAGTCCTAATTGACTTTGTCAAAATAATAAGGATATCCTATAAAAAGTCATGCCTAACCCTTGACTAGCTTATTTAATGTTGAGTTATCACTACAACAAATCCTGGTTTTAGCAACGCTTTTATTTCGGAGGTGCGCAACGGATATTAACATTGTACACTGTGCAACGTTAATATCCGTTTCACACTAGTTTATCCGTTGCACAAATTAATTATCCTTCATTTACTAAAATAAACTATAGGTGCAACGTATGTTCACGCCTATATCCGTTGTACATTATTTGGTTTTTTTGTAATTCATTGTGTTTTCATGTGGTTTTAGTAGTTTAGTTTTATTTAATAATTTTCTGATTATTTTTATTTTTATTTAAAAAATAAAATAAAATTGGATTCCCTCAATTTTTTTCCCTCTCAATTTTTCATCCAATTCATTCTCCCTCCCAAACTTAAAATTAACAAAACCTTCCCCCATTTTTCCCCTCTGATTTCTTCCTCAAAACACATTTAATACCCGTCTAAAAAAATTCAGACACATTAATGGTTATTGTTTTCTTATTTTCGGTTAAAAATAACTCCTCTCCTTATTTATTCCAGACTTTCAGTAACTCTTTTCTCTCTCTTAATTTTTTTTTTCTTAGTTCGAAGAAGAGAAATTCTTCTCTATATCTAGGTCTCAGAGATGAGAAACTCTTCTTCTTCTTCTTCAACAGATCTCGTAGTTCTTCTCTAGGTTGTATGAAATAAAACCCTACTTTCAACAAATCTGGAAGCTTATCAAAACCCATCAAAATCTGAAATCAAATCTAAACCTAATTTTTTCCCTGAAATCAAAAATCAAATCGTTCAACCTCTTATTTTGTTGGATTATCATCAGGTATAAATTAGTTTGTTATTAATTTTATTTTTGTCTGAAATAATTTGATAGAGTTAGGGTTTTTGATTGTGAGCTATCTAGTATCTGAGTCAGTTAGGGCTATTGATTATGGTGTTCTTTTTTATTGTAATATGTAGATTTGAAGTATTGGGTATGTTTTGTTTCAGTTGAAGATGAAATTTTTGTGAATAAATCAGTTGTGTGTAGAGCTTTTGGTTTTTGAGTCATCTAGATTTTTATTTTTTGTGTAGAGTCTTTGAAGTAATCTGATGCTTTCCAAGGTGTTTGTAGTGATTTTACTTCAAGTATATTTGTGTTAGAACTCTTATCTGAAAGAAAATAATATATGGGTTTTGCTTTTTTTTCCCTTCATTTTTTATTTAGGCAGATATCAGAGATGCTTGAGTAAATGCTTAGCTTAACAATCGACTTCCAGCTGATTCTAAGCTTATTGCTTGCTTTAGACTAGTTTTTTTATGCTTACTTTATACTAGTTTGCTTGTTGCTTTCTTTGGACCAGTTGTACTCTGTCGTGGTTCACTTATTGCTGCAAGAAGTGCTGCTGACATAGTTTTAACAGAACCTGGATTAAGCGTCATTATCCATGCCGTCCTGACAAGCCTTTCCATTTTCCAAAGAATGAAAAATTATACTGTATTCTGCTAATCCATTGCTCCACCTCCAGTCCTCTTGTTGAATTCTTCGTTTCAAGCAGTGGTCTTATAACAATGTAATAACACTTGTAGATTTATGCGGTTTCGATAACCATAAGGATTGTGCTTGTTTTTGTGCTTCTTACATTGATCTGGAAATATGATTTCCCACCTTTCATGGTTCTGGTAATTTCTATACTCAACGATGGTACCATTATGAAGATATCCCAAGACCGTGTGAATCCATCTCTGAAACCAGACAATTGGAAACTTAATGAGTTATTCGCAAATGGTATTGTCATAGGGACTTATCTTGCACTAGTTACTGTCTTATTTTACTGGATAGTGACCACAACAACTTTCTTTCAGGTATCAACGTTTCTTGTTTCTCATTTCGACACCAAATGAGAATGTGCGCATTTACTGATCACATTCATTCTACTTTTTTGTAATGCATAACCACTTCCATTTGAGGTCTCTAAGCTTAACAAACAGGGAGGTATCATCCGCGGTATATCTACATGTCAGCGTCATCATCCAGTCTCTAATATTTGTTACTCACAGTCAGAGCTGGTCGTTTGTCGAAAGGCCATGAATTCTGTTGATGTGTGCATTTTTGGTGGCTCAATTGGTTGCTACCGTAATTGCAGTCTATGCAAATGTCAGATTTGCATCAATCCATGGCATTGAATGGGGTTGGGCTGGAGAAATATGGCTCTACAGGTTGGTCTTTTACTTGCCACTCGACATAATCAAATTTGCTGTTCGTTATGCTCTCAGCGGCGCAACCTGGAATCTGGTGTTTGATAGAAAGGTCAGTGAATTTACATTTACTGCTATAGAGGGAGCAAGCCCGAATGCTAACATCACTCCATTTACATTTCAACTGCAGACGGCTTTCACTTCCAAGAAAGATTATGGGAAGGAAGATAGAGAACACTGATTTAGACACAACTGGATGGAGGTCTCCGGTACTAGCTAAAAAGGCTAGACGGCGCGCGAAAATGGCCAGGTAATAAATAATATATGAAATGCAAACAATATTTATCTTTATGGGATAAGAGACATACTAATGGTGCATTTTCCAGGATGGGAGAGTTGCATAGTATAAGTGCACACACGGAATCGGCACTTAGGCTGAAAAATCTCGACTTGAGTATACTCCAAACTGCGCACACACTCTGAAGCCAGTGATGGCAGGGGACATCTGGCTGGGATTAAAGTTCATTCCTTTAGAGCACTATAGGATTTGATTGGGATTAAAGTTCCATCCTTTACATCACTTCAGAACTTTACATGATGGCAGGGGACATCTGGCTGGGTCATTTTGGATCATTATTGGTATACTAACTTTGATTAGTTCCTTATGGCAGGTTTATTTTGACAGGGTGCTATGACGGTTTTGAAAGGTATATTTTTCCGGCTATACTAAGTTTATATTTCTCATTTTGAGGAGCGTGCTCTCTTTACTTTGTAGTTGTAAAACTTTGTTGTTCATAAGCTTTTAATTTTTACTGAAGTTAATCATGGAAGGATACCAAGGTCCTCAGCTTGAAATCAGTTGTGAACCTTGAGCCCCCTCTGAATAGGAGAATAAAAACCATCCTTGTCAACTGTATTACTACAGAAAATGTAGTTTGGGTGTCAAGAATCTGTGCACAATAATTTGTTTTTGAATATGGTTGATTTGGTTAGTTTTTTTGCCATGAAAAAGTCAACAAAAACAGGACTTGACGATCCATTTTTTAATTTTATTAGGGTGTGGAAAGGTGGATCATGTACCCATATACTAGAGGGACATGGGGATGCTATTACGTCTGTTAGTATCATCAATCACAAAGGTGATTGTCAGTGTAATTTTCCTTCTTTGCAAGTATCTTTCACAACTCTGAATTGCATATCGAGTTAATGTGATCTACATTTGTTCACTTATATGTGTTTTGAAGAATGCTCATATTTTCTTATCAAACGATTTAACAGTGCTTTTCTCCTACAGGTGCTAAGAGTAGCTTGACCACGCGTTGCTACTGCTTCTAAAGATAGGACAGTGAGGCTGTGGAAGGTATAATTGAATTACTTGTTAGACTTTGATCTGCAAATTCTGATTTCCCTGTTTAATATCTTTTATCCTATACAAGTTTGACGCAGAGGAGCCCACTAATAACCTTAGAGATTTTAAAATCCTGCAAGGGCACTCATCGTCTGTGCAAAGTGTTGCACCACAACCCTCTAGAGAAATGGTATAGATTATTTTCTCCACTTTCTAATGGCATGTTAAAGTTAAGTTCATCTCCATCTAAGCAAGACGAATATGGGATTTATTGTTTTATGAATATATTTAGGTATGTTCAGGTTCTTGGGATTTTACAACCAACTTGTGGCGGATAATTGTGTCTGATTCAGACAGTGACTTGGTCTCAGTAAAGAAGAAAAAACTCAACTCTGAGGCTGAGGAATCCCAGCTTGAGTATGAAGTCTTCATCTTTTCCTGAAATTAGTGGCTACCAATTACTTATAATAAGATTGTTATCAATTAAAGTCCCACTAACTCATAACTATTTCTTGTTATAACCGTTTTGTTTCATCAAAACTCATAGGATAGCTTAACACTAATTTTTTACTCTTTGTATTCAGGGGGAAGATGTGAGCTCACTTGTTGGCCATACACACTATTCTGTTGTCTGTCCAGAAGATTGAACTATATATTCTGCATCATGGGATCATTCCTTCAGAAGTTGGGATGTTAAAACAGGCAGATATGTCTTGAGCTCGGTATGGAAGTCTCAATCTTATGATATCGGTTATATATCGCCTTTTTTGCAAAAAAAATAAAAAAGTATTTATGCGTTAAGGTTACCTAGGATATTTACCAAAGGCTACTACCTTAACATAGGATCTGGGGTAGGTGACTGGGCACTCAACACTGCCAGTTATGTAGCAAACTACATGTCAACCTATTTGGTGTCTGTTGTTGGTTTATTGTAGGGACTTGTCTCAAAATAAACTTATTGGTGAGATACCTAGACTTATCCGCTGGAATGATGTTCTACAATATCTGTAAGTTTAGAAAAACATGCATCAACAATTCACCTGCAAGTTAGCACTATCATCCAGGCCTTAATATCCGTGACACGGTCACGTAGTTGGTCTTTCATTGAGTGTCTTGGTATATTCCTCGTTGTCGCGTTCTTTGGTGCTCAGCTGGTAGGCTCTCTTTTGCACCACATTTTTTTTCTTCCTGGCATTAAAATCAGGAGAATATCCACTTACACTTGTTTTTCATGCGTAGGTTTTAATGTTAATTGCAATCTATGCTGACTGGAGCTTTACAACTTTTCATGGGATCGGTTGGGGTTGGGCTGGCGTTGTTTGGCTTTATAATATAGTCACCTACATACCCCTTGACTTCATTAAGTTCCTAACTCGCTATGCTCTGAGTGGATGGGCTTGGGATCGGTTGGGGTGGTGATTACATCTCTTGTGGACCTGATGAATGCATTAAACCTCCTGCTAATATTGCACTTTTATTATTTTAAGCTTTTGCCTTGATAGCTTATATTTACTTGTGTTTTGGTGGCAGGTTGGCAGTAGCTCTTATTCATCATCACTATATTACAGTTGCATCTTGGGTGGTAGCAGTTACCTTGGAGGCGGTGGTTATGGATCATATTATTAAGGTAACTCGAGCTATTTCACATTATCGATAGTGAACCACATATGCTGAACTCTCGGTAACATGAAATATGGAACTGCACATGACTTTCTTAGTTTTAGCACTCACTGTGTGCATTTTATTTGATTCAGTCAGCGAGTCTCTATGTCAAGTTTGGATGTTACATGGCATTCTTAACCTTCCGGTCACCGTTTGAGATCGTATCATTTTCTTCTATCAATATGAATTTAAACTTAATTATTTTCCTTACAGGTCAATGATGGTCGATTAAGGACAGCTGGTGAGGCTTCTCCAAGGTGTGCTAAGAAATATTGGGTATAATGGATGAGGAATTTTATTATTGAGCTTCTCAAAGAATCCCAATCTCCATCTTTGTGAACTTGTGCGAGGCTTGCGCAATTGCAGGTGGTACCTGAAAGTTCTTTAAAGTTTCTTTTGTTTTCTTTGTATCTACTTTTGGTCCTGAGAATTGAATTTGTAATTGCAGACTTTGTGAGTTGCTGCGCTCAGCTGACGAGGAGATGTCTGCTGATCTGAAAGTGCTTATGATGGGAAAGGAAGTAAGAAAGAAAATTGACTTGAGGTTCTTCAATGTGAATATGCCGTCCAGGGAGCCATTGTCAATAAATCACAGAGGAATTGAAGTTTGGGTTTGCCACCAGTGATAGGGAGAAGATGATTTGCTGGAAGAGAGGAGATGACTGAAGCTACAGGAAGTACAGCTGATGATGAAATTGAGATGATGTTTGAACTGAATCCCCATGCAATGGACTGTGTGTGTGAGCGCGTGTTAATTGCAGGTGCAGTGGTGCTTGAAGTGGTTGATGCTTCAGTTACATCTATGACCTGAGATGATAGTGCAACTGCTACTAAGGTAGAAGTGTAAACGACATTGAATTGATACATGGAGATGGAGCTGATGCTGCTTTTGAAGTTGTAGGTCATGGGTATGTGTTGGATTCAAGCTACTTAATTTGTTGATATATGAATCGTTCTTGATGGATTGTGATGATCAATAATTGTTCTTGGTCGATTGCAATTCAGGAGCAAAAATATGCCGGAAAATGTGCAGGCGGTAACTTTTTTTAACCCGAAAATTAATTTGCAACGGATATAAACGTTGTACAATTATACGTTGCAAAAATTACCGGAAATGAGCAACGGATGTAACTGTAACCAAATAAATAAAACGTTGACAAAATCAAAATGGGACCCACAAAAGTGTTATACTATAAATAATATCCGTTGCACAAATTATTTATACGTTGCACAAATAAGAAAAGGTGTAATGGTTGTGCAACGTTTATAAACGTTGTACAAATTAATTTGTGCAACGGATAATATGTGTTGCACACCAATGCGCAACGCCGTTTTGCCAACGTTTATTTCCGTTGCATAAATTATGCGCAACGTTTATAAACGTCCCTAAATGGCCGTTTTGGTGTAGTGTATTACCATTACTATATCTAAAATTAATATTATTAAAATTTATGAAATGAATTGTAATATTATTTTAGGAAACTTAATGTTATACTCACGAGAATTTTAGATTTTGTCATAAATTTTTGATTCTTTCTCATGTATATAGCTATATTAATGTAAGAATAAATAGAAGTATTAGGAATTTTGTAACCACCCATAAATTCTTTCACTAAAAAAAGGAATGATAGTTAATATAAAAAAATAATATAAAAAAATATTGAATGGATTTTTTTATATATATGGTGATGATATTTATGATTTGGAATTAAGTTTATATTAAAATAATTTAATAATTATAAAAGATAAAGGGTATATTTGATAGTTTAAGGGAAAAGTGTGTCTATAAACAGAGCGGACAGATAAAAAGTGACATACCAAAGTAGAAATTAGGATAGATAAAAGAATACAGAGGGAGTATAAAAAACCCAATATCATTAAGTTCAACTGAAATCCCATCAACCCATATTGTCATAATTAAATATAATCAAGACTACAAGTTCTAGAAGCTAAAAAAACCAGATCCAATGTTCAAAGTGCCTAATAGTTAATCGTACCATCTTCACTGTTTCATGTAAGATCTTCATAATTGTAGTTTGGCTCAGCATTATTTCTTGACCAGTTTCTTGTCCACATCCCACATATGATTACCGATATACTTCTGCTGTAAAATTAACATAATCAATAAAGTATAAGTATAGTATTTAGAAGAACAAAATCTAAGAAAATTGGGGTTTTTTATTTTTTTGTTTCTTACCCTTCCATTTGTAGATACAATAATGAGAATACCCATAGCACAAAGAAATCCACTAATAATTCCAAATTGAAGAATTTCTTCAAACCAAAACATCTTCATCACTGATTTCTGTTGAACTCTTTTACGATTTGCTACTGATGATGAAATGAAAGGAGGTTCGATTTATTCTTTGGTTATAAGACAAAATAGAAGAATAGGTGATTGGAACCAATCAAATAAATTGAAGATAAGGAAATGTTACAGATCGAAGAAATTGAAGAAAAAAGAAAATATCACAGATCGAATCATGGGTTCTGAGAGAATTATAATGAAGAAGATGAATGAAGTATATTAGTAGAATGAATTATAATGAAACAAGTGATTCAAAGTTAGGGTTTGGTAGTTTCTGTTTGGGGGAAAAGTGAGGAAGATGGAAAGAGAAAGCGCATCTAGATAAGATTTAAGAGAGTGAGAGAGAGAAAGTATCAGGAGAATTAGGAAAGGATAAATCGGGGCTATGGAAACCATTTGCTCTCTGCGTAGTTCTTAGAACTCCACATTTTTACAAAAATACCTTTTAAAAAACCTCCTTTTTACGAGACAAGTTTTATTTTTCGTTTTTTTATTCAATAAAACCACTTTCACTCACATAACATATAGTTACCTCAGCCCAATAACAGTAGTATTTGTAAATCCCTGGAAGTGGTTAAAAACTCATTTTCCACTAGTGCATGCTTAGTCAACATGACACCTCAGCTAACATTAAGCTAATATAATACCCATATTTAACTCTAATCTTTCCTTAATCTGGCATATCTATCCGGATTAGATTAGAACTAAACCTATATTAACTTAAGCTAAGCTTAATTTGTTTCTAAACCAACATAAAGTCTAACATCTCCCACTTTGGTTAGTGACAAATTCTTTACTGAAAACTGAAGGCTAAAGATAAATTCACGTTAGCATTCGAATATGAAGACCCACATACCATTTAGAAGATGCATACGCCATTTCCATAATAAGAAAACTAAGAGTACAACAATTCTAAGCTAAACTTTGTGCATTTAACTGATCTTTACAACAAAGATTTGTATACTTCAAAATTGAGTACTCTAGATGATCTATGAAGAGGTCGTTCGTCTCAATTAAGGGACTTGTTTATAATCATAACTTAGATCATAATATACAATGCTATAGATTTCCCCATGTTCTCAAAAGATCTACCAATGTCTCTTTTAAGAAACTTCTTTATAATCATCACAACTGAGATTGTATCTCAATCGAGTGACTTCTTTAGGTCTCGAAATAGTTGTTGATATCTCTGCTATGAGATTTCTTTATAATCTTAACTTAATATTTACACCAATGTCTCATTTAAGAGACTATACAGTAAAAGTCTTGATCTTAACTGAGATCTTCCAATGTCTCTGTTAAAAGAGTATAGAAAATGATCTACACCAACATCTCGGCTAAGAGACTACGGTAAATGATCTCAAAAGATATCTGCTAATTTGTCAATTAAGAAACTACAATGAACTTATTATGATTTCACTTTAGATCTGCTAATATCTCACTTAAGAGACAACAACAAGATTCCTTATGATCTCAACTGAGATATGCTAATATCTCCTTTAAGAGACTACATTAAAGCTTAAATTCCTTATGATATGTCTCCGAAGAGACTTTATCTCTATATGAGTTGTCTCCGCGGAGACTTTATGTGCTCAATATGAGCTATGTCAACTTCTTGTACTCAATATGAGCTATGTCGACTTTTTTTACTCAACATAAGACTTCTTTCTAATCTCCAAAGAGATTTTTTGTGCTCAACATGAGCCGTCTCTTTAAGTACTTTTTGTTGTCATTATGATATACATCTCCGAAGAGAATTTTCTGTATTGGTATCAATAATATAAATAGCAAGAACACATGTAAGTGATAATGAAACAAAATTATCATACTCCCACTGTTTCTTGGAATTCTGCCGCTATCTATACTTCATCATTCTATTTAGCTAGTATAAATTCCTTACAACAGTAACAACTGTCTCTATTTAGATGATATTAACAACACTAGAATATGAAACTTCACATAACTATAAATTAGAACTAACAATTCTCATTGAAACTTCATGATAATAAAATTTTGATTTCAGACTTAATACACCACGACTTCACATTTGGGTAAACTTGTGATATACTAAAGTCCTAACTAACAACAAGACTAATCAGCCTATACATAGTACTCAACGGACCTTTTAAACCTTTGGGTCGAAAAAACATATCATGTAATATGTATAAATAGATTATGTTTCTCTATTACAGACGTTACAAGTATGATTAACATATGTGTATCGTCATACTAACAACTTCTGAAATGCAACTTTACATAGTCCTTTCATAACGAAATATGTAGCTTTTATCATCTCCCAAAGCATCACTTTGGCAACACATGAAAACGATAAAAGTTACATCAAGACTGCTACAATCATCACTTATTCTAATTAAATTTCTTTCATTCCTCTCAAAGCATCACTTTGGCAACGCTTAGTTGAGTAATGAAAATGTACAAATTACATATAATTATAATTTTCAGAAAACTGAAAATCAAACGACATATATACAACAAACTGGTATACTATTGTTGATGGTGGATTTTAGACAAGGGGTAAAATCGTAAAACCCCATGACCTAATGTTGCCCGCACCACATGAACTGAGAGCATTTAATTCAGGTGTAAATAATCAATAGGGGTATTTTTTTCAAAATACCGGATTAGGGTTTTCGACACAGAACCCTAATTCCAAACCAAGCCGCATACTGCGCACCATGGCAACGACGCCAAAACCAAGACGAATACTGCGCACCATGGCAACGATGCCAAAACCAAGCCGCATACTGTGCACCATGGCAACGACACTAAAACCAAGCCGCATTACTGCGCACCATGGCAACAACTCCAAAACCAAGACGTATACTGCGTACCATGGAAATGACGCAAAAACGGAGCCGGCAACGACACCAAAACCAAGCCGCATACTGCGCACCATGGCAACGACGCCAAAACCAAGCCGCATACTGCGCACCATGGCAACGACACCTAAAACAAACCACATAATGCACCTACAGGCAACCATGCGAAACTAAGCCGTTTGGCACATGCCAAAAATAGCGCCCTAGGCTTGCAAACCGTGCAACTAGGTCAACTTGGCTGTGCGTACCATTGGCACATGGCAACACGCACCACTAGCCAATTTCCAAGTCGCTATGCCGTTTGGCACATGCCAAAAATAGCGCCCTAGGCTTGCAAACTGTGCAACTAGGTCAACTTTCCCGTACGTGCCATTAGCACATGCCAACACACACCACTAGCCAATTTCTAAGCCGCTATGTCGTTTGGCACATACCAAAAATAGCGCCCTAGGCTTGCAAACCGTGCAACCAGGTCAACTTAGCCGTGCGTTCCATTGGAACATGCCAACACGCACCACTAGACAATTTCTAAGCCGCTACGCCGTTTGGCACATGCCACAAATAGCGCCCTAGGCTTGCAAACCGTGCAACTAGGTCAACTTGGCCATGCGTACCATTGGCACATGCCAACATGCACCACTAGCCAATTTCCCAAGTCGCTATGCCATTTGGCACATGCGACAAATAGCGCCCTAGGCTTGCAAACCATGCAACTAGGTCAACATGGTCGTGCGTGCCATTGGCACATGCCAAACACGCATCGCTAGCCATTTTCCAAACCGCTACCAAGCCCCAAACTCAAGGCCCAAGTCGCCATGTGCGCCATTAGCACATGCCAACACACAAACCACTAGCCACTTTCTATTCCAAGCCGATATGCCATTGGTACATGCCAAAGTAGCGCCCGCAACTTGGCCAAAGTGGTCGTGCGTGCCATTGGCACATGCCAACACGCAATTACTAGCCAATCCCCATTCCAATTCGCTATGCCATTGTCACATGCTAATGTAGTGCCCGCAACTTGGCCAAAGTGGTCGTACGTGCCATTGGCGCGTACAAGGAGCCAAGGAATAGCTTGCCAATGGGGAAAACTTCACCTTTGCCAACTTCACATCAATTGGTAGCATCTCTGGACTTATCTCCTTCTTGCCGGAACCTTCGTCAAGAATGTCTCTAGACAACCAGAGGGCCAAAAATGCTGCAACATGGAGATCGTTGCTTTTTTGTCTAGCCTCCAACTCTTCTGGAAACCATTGAGATATCCACCAGCTGTAAAACCACCTTTCATTCTCTTTCCGGACGGAATCCTTCAACTTCGCAGTAGAGTCTTTTCGGGCAAAATCTTCCATTTTAGCAGCAAGGTCATTTCACATCTTCTTCTCATCTTTTGATAATTGGATGTTAAGATCCCCGGTTACCAGAAGATTTAACATGAGATCCACGCTCTCCAAGGTGAAAGCGATTTCGCCCCATCTACAGTTAATTGTGTGAGTGTGAGAGCACCACCTAGAGAGCAAAGCAACCAAGCCCGGGATATCTTTCCTAATCTAGTGACTTACTGAAGCTCTGACGGCATTAATAATCCTCGCTCGAGTCAAGTTCAAATTTATATGCTCCTTACTCACCATAAATTCGACCCACACATCAAAAGAACGCAATTGGCTTTGACACATCCTGAAATCAATACTGGTAGAAGCATACACTCCTTTATGAAGACAAAATCGTATGGTATGCTCCGGCCGAACTGTGCGTGTCTTCTTTTCATTTTCACCATCAGTCAATAAAGTTGGCTCGAAGTCTAGAAGATTCCTCTGAGAAGGAGCAAAGGGTTTGGTAAAAAACTCATCATCTATGTTTGGTTTCGAACTATCAACATCTTTAGACGAAACGGAGCCTTGTTCAGGTAACATCTTGTCGGTTTTCCTCGCTTAGAAACAAGATATCTGCACAAAATAAAACATAAAAATTATGGAAATATCTCCCAAACACATAACCGCGCTCGACAAGAGAAAAATCCCTGACACATGGGAAAATAGTATGTTCTATGATTTCGAAATACATATGCAGTATCCTACTTCGGGTTCAAAATTATATGCGCAGTATATTTTCTGGGTTCAATAGCATATACAGTAATTCTTTCGGGTTCATATGAAGCACATATACATTATTCTTCTTCGGGATTCATATACAGTAATTCTTTCGGGTTCATATGAAGAACATATACAGTATTCTTCTTAGGGATTCATATACAGTAATTCTTTCGGGTTCATATGAAGCACATATACGGTATTATTCTTCGGGATTCATGTGCAGTATTTTTTCGGGTTCAAATACGTATACAATATCCTACTCCATGTTCGAAATTATATGCGCAGTATATTTCTCGGGTTCATGTGCATATACAGTATCCTACTTCAGGTTCGAAATTACATGCGCAGTATATTTCTCAGGTTCAAATACATATACAGAATCTTTCTTCGGGTTCAAATGTATGCACGCAGCATTCTCTACGGGTTCGAAATCATATGTGCCGTATTTTCTACGGAATCAAATCATATATATACAATTTTCTCTACAAGAAGCACGCCAACCAATCATGTGCGCGATATCAACGCAAGATTTATAAAAGAAAAAGCACATAATGCTAGGGTTTGCACCTACAAAAGAAAACAAGAGAATTATTAGAAGACACACCTGGATAGCCGGTTTTTCCTTTATCACTTTACCGCTAGCAAGAAAGAAGGAAGGAACAAAGCGCAAGGTAAAAAAAATATTCATATATATATATATATATATATATATATATGTGGGAGGTTTCCACAATAAGAAAGGATTCCCCTTTTTCTCCCAAAAGCTGCGCGTGTAAGGGAAGTTTGGGCCCACAAGGGTGCCCAACTTCCCAATAGCCGCTCAAGCCTCCAACGCCAATGCCTTTCGAGCATTCCGATCCCACCAAGCGCCCTCCCCAAACTTGCGCTCAACGTCCAACTCTCAGGGACATCCCGCTCACTCTGCGCCGGTCCCACCGCACCAGCTTCTCTACTCGCGCCGGCAGCTCAATACTTCCCATCTTCCAATTTGTGCCAACCTCCCGATTTGCGCAAAACTGCCAAGGACAAGGATTTCGAATCCAATTCATATCTCAGAAAAAAAAATCAAATAAATATCCTCACTTCTCTTTCAAATTTTGTCTCGGCACCATCTTATGCTTACCTCGCAACAAAGCTCATGTTCCGAGCTAAGCAGGGGACTTAATGTTGATGATGCATTTTAGACAAGGTGTAGAATCATAAAACCCCATGACCTAATGTTGCCTGCAACACATTAACCGAGAGCATTTAATTCAGGTGTAAATAATCAATAGGGGTATTTTTTCAAAATACCGGATTAGGGTTTTCGACATAGAACCCTAATTCCAAACCAAGCCGCATATTGCGCACCATGGCAATGACGCCAAAACTAAGATGCATACTGCCCACACTGTCAACGACGCCAAAACCAAGCCGCATACTTCCCACCATGGAAACGACGCCAAAACCAAGCCACATTACTGCGCACCATGGCAACGACGCCAAAACCAAGCCGCATACTGCGCACCATGGAAACGACGCCAAAACCAAGCCGCATACTGCGCACCATGGCAACGACGCCAAAAACCATAGCGCACCATGGCAACGACGCAAATCCATGGCAATCGCGCACCATGGCAAAACCAAGCCGCATTACTGCGCACCATGGCAACGAAGCTAAAACCAAGCCGCATACTGCGCGCCATGGCAACGATGCCAAAACCAAACCACATACTGCACCCACAAGCAACCATGTCAAACTAAGCCGCTATGCCGTTTGGCACATGCAAAAAATAGCGCCCTAGGCTTGCAAACCGTGCAACTAGGTCAACTTGGCCGTGCGTGCCATTGGCACATGCCAACACGGACCACTAGCCAATTTCCAAGTCGCTATGTCGTTTATCACATGCCAAAAATAGCGCCCTAGGATTGCAAACCGTGCAACTAGGTCAACTTGGCCGTGCGTGCCATTGGCACATGCCAACACGCACCACTATCCAATTTCCAAGTCGCTATGCCATTTGGCACATGCCAAAAATAGCGCCCTAGGCTTGCTAACCGTGCAACTAGGTCAACTTGGCCGTGCGTGTCATTGGCACATTCCAACACGCACCACTAGCCAATTTCTAAGCCGCTATGCCATTTGGCACATGACAAAAATAGCGCCCTAGGCTTGCAAACCGTGCAACTAGGTCAACTTGGCCGTGCGTTCCATTGGCACATGCCAACACGCACCACTAGCCAATTTCTAAGATGCTATGCCGTTTGGCACACGCCAAAAATAGCGCCCTAGGCTTGCAAACCGTGCAACTAGGTCAAGTTGGCCGTGCGTGCCATTGGCACATGCCAACATGCACCACTAGCCAATTTCCCAAGTCGCTATGCCATTTGGCACATGCAACAAATAGCGCCCTAGGCTTGCAAACCGTGCAACTAGGTGAACATGGCCGTGCGTGCCATTGGCACATGCCAAACACGCATCACTAGCCATTTTCGAAACCACTACCAAGCCCAAAACTCAAGGCCCAAGTGGTCGTGTGCGCCATTGTCACATGCCAACACACAAACTACTATCCACTTTCTATTCCAAGCCGCTATGCCATTGGTACATGCCAAATTAGCTCCCGCAACTTGGCCAAAGTGGTCGTGCGTGCCATTGGCACATGCAAACACGCAACCACTATCCAATCCCCATTCCAAGTCGCTATGACATTGGCACATGCCAAAGTAGCGCCCGCAACTTGGCTTAAGTGGTCGTACGTTCCATTGGCACATGCCAAACAGGTTACCACTAGCCACTTTCTATTCCAAGGAATTTTGCGCATGCGATTGGAACATTCCACATGCTCCACTAAACGACTTTGGCATTATCATCCGCACTCAAAGTGAAAATTGCGACCAAGGCATTCCGCACATGTTATTGGCACATGCCAAACACGTTACCACTAGCCACTTTATATTCCAAGGCATTCCGCGCATGCCATTGGCACATGCCACATGCTCCACTAAGTGACTTTGGCATTTCCATCCGCACTCAAAGTAAAACTTGCGGCCAAGGCATTCCACACATGCCATTGGCGGATGCCAAATGCTCCACTAAGCGACTTTGGCATTGCCATCCGTACTCAAAGTACAACTCGTGGCCAAGGCATTCCGTACATGCCAAATGCTCCACTAAGCGACTTTGGCATTTACATCCGCACTCAAAGTACAACTAGCGGCCAAGGAATTCCGCACATGCCATTGGCATATGCCAAATTCTCCACTAAGCGACTTTGGCATTGCCATCCGCACTCAAAGTACAACTCGAGGTCAAGACATCCCACACATGCCATTGGCACATGTCGCAACCCTTTACTAGCAACTTTGGCATTGCCACTTGCGCCCAACTCTCGATACATCAACACAAACTGGGGGATGCTTTCTTGGGGTTTTGGTTGGGCGGTCACAGCTTGCAGCATACACTACGCTCGCAATAAAGCAAGGCGTGCAAAGAATGAATACGGTCAATTAAATAAGGAAATTTATGGTGAAAACGTTTTTCACCATAAAGCCAACAGTTTCCACCTCCTCTGTTTTAATTGACACATTTACTCAATTCCTTAATGAGGCCAGGGTACGTTCAATCTCACTTGTATAAATAGGTTTCACCTATTCTGCCAAAACACACAAGTCTTGGTTTGGCAAAATACAACACTATTAGATATCAACTTTGCAAGCTATCTCAAAAGCTTCCATCACTAGCAAGCTTCCACTTGCTTCTATACTTATGATACAAGTCGAGATACTACCTATCCAGAACTCTCTGGTCTCATCACCATTCTTCGCTATCCTCCCCAAATCAACCCTTCTCCTCCACTTTGTGACCTAAGCAAATATGGAACGGCCATCTTCTTGGTTTAGGCCATAGTTGTACAGATTGATATTTCGAATAAAAAGTTCTCATGTGCAACACATTTGTTTAAGGGTTTAAACCAGTTTCTCCATCATCGAATTTACCAAATTCAGCAGAGGAGATTTTCTCCCATAAACAACTATGAAGTTAAAATCTGCACCGTAAAGGAGAACATACCAGAAGGTTGACATTAAACATACCTATATTATTATCCTATGACTGTCATAAACCTATGGAAGTCCTGGTCAGAGAATTGCTCCTATTGAGCCAGGGCAGTATTCATATCAAATACTTTCAGGAATCAGGCACTTGTATGAATAAGAATTAGCAGACCCTCAAACTAGGTTGTTAGGTCTCAATAATCTGAGAAATATTTTAACAGAAGTATCTCAAGGGTGGGGGTTGATAAATTCAGATAAAACCTTCCACTACTAACCAAGGTACTTGTCTTTTAGGCACTCAAAAAAAAACTACGAATCAATAATCAATAGTAGTCCTAATTTGCAAACATTATTTTTTTAATTTGTTTTTTTCTATAATTAACAAAAAAAAGGAGAAGATATGTTTAGAAATTATTTTCCTTATTGATGAGATATTATTTTCTGATTACTAACTAATTGTTTGTTTAGAATTATGTAAATTATAAAAATATACTAAAATTGCAAAGGTCGGCAAGATTTCTTAGATGCAAATATCTCTTGCATTTAATTTGGCTATCAGCAACATATACTCGAAATCCAAAATTATATATAATTATGTAAATTTTGATATATTAATTAATATTATTTCCAAAATATTGTCGTTATTTTTTTATAGAATTTCTTGCCTTGGTGTCCCGCTATATAAAGCGCTCGAGCAAACACCATACTGCATTGTTTTTTGTTTTTTGTTTTTTGCTAGGGTTTCAGTTGTTTTTCTTTTTCTTTCGTGTCTCTTCCTGTTAATGGTTTTGTTGTCTTACCTATTCGTTTTTTGTGTAATCAGTGGGTGCGACAGTGGAAGCTCATGAGGATTGAAATGGTGTTTCAAAAACGTTGTCGGCATACTAATAGATTCATGCAAGGTATAAAATCGTGAAATCCTATTGTTTTTTTTTCTTAATATTTTTTTTTAATTTATTTTGTATTGCTTTTACTTAGATTTTATTTGAAGATGTTGATGATACCTCACAAGCTTTGGAAAGACGGGTATAAGATTGTGAAATCCTTTTTTTTTTGTTATTTTTTTTCTTGATCTTTTTTTTCTTCTTTTGATTAGAATTTATTTTGAAGATATTGATGATACAATATGAGCTTTGGAAAGACGGGTTAAAGATTCATTTTTTGATGGAATTTCCGATGGTACCTCACGAGCTCTTCATGTATTTTTTTCAATAATTCTTTTCAGCCCACCCTAAATCCCACAGTCAATCCCACCAATGATGTGGCTATTGACTTGGGTTGACTTTTACGTTTTATTGATTTTTACATTTCTGCCAAGTCGTTCCGTTTTTGCGGTTTTCCTCAAGTCTCTGGAAAACAAGCGAAAAAGGGTTCTTTTCTTGTTCTTCTTAATATAAAGGAGAATGATTTTGCTGATGTGTCAGCACCAAAATCATCATCCATGTTTCCTGCAAATATAGGCTGCCACGTGAATACGTTTTAAGATACGTCTTATGGTAAAAGACGTGACTGTTCCCACGGTATACGAGAAGACACGCCTTTCGGCTTAACGAACACGACTCTTCAGACGCATAAATAATGTGTACCAGATACACAACATTCCGGTAAACTGAATACCGTGCAACAAACCTCAATTCATCATCTCCTTCGAATCAAAAAGGTAAAGGTTTAACAACATTTAAGAATTCCCAGTTCTAATTTCTTCAAAAAAAAAAAAATTGTTACTATTTTTTATTTATTTTGACAAATTTTTGTTTTCGCACAGACCCTGATTCCATATCGAGGGAAAGAGATTCGCAAGGGGGGGAATCGTTTTCACCTGCTGAGAAAGGAAGGGAATTGATTGATTTTTGGGGTTGAAATACCAGCACAGAACTTGATTAATAAAATGTGGGAACTAGGTTTTAGCATGGTTCTCGGAAAGAAATATATATATATGTGGCTAGGTATGCACAGGATTGTTAGCTGATCGATCACTAAGGATGCTTTTAAGGTAAAATACAAATTCTTTAACATTTAAGTTATGGGTTTTTAGAATTGGTGTTTCTGTTTTTGATAATTAAGATGGATTTGACTATAACAATGCGTGTAGAAAACAAATCCCTTACTCTGATGAATGTGAAAACATTGTTGAAGCGATAATAAGGAACATGTTATAGTTACCCTGATGTTCTGTGGACTGATGTGTTTTTTTTTTGTAAACAATGAATTTCGTTTAATCAGCATTTTAGGAAAAGTTATGACAATAGTTCTAAATTAAGATTGATAATTAAGGCAGGAGATGGTCTGATGATGATCATTATTGGTGGTAGTGACCGGAGATGGTCTTGCTGGAGAGACCGGAGAGGTTAAATAAGAAAATTAAAAGGTAGGCTTCTATATAGAAGAAACACGATGAAGGTGGAAGACAAATTTTCTTTAACTTTTTGTAGGAGAAATTGATAAGATAGATTGAATCTGTGTAAAGTGGCACTGTCACGGACTATAGGATGCAATAATAAAGTTTGAAATTAATATGACCCTCGAACACAAAGTGATGCACTAGGGGTTTGTGTTTCATTTTCTTAACTGTCCGATGTCATATCAAATTGGCATATACGTGTATTCGGTTGTTTTGGATGATTTGCGTTCTTCATTTTGTTAAAACTTCCATAATGAGGTCTCCCTGTATCAATTACAGTAGAACTTTTATTTATATGAGTGGTGATGGTAGAGGATATTAATTAATAGTTAAGTCTTCATCAATGTGTGGTTATATGATTCCACATTAGTGAAGTTGTTGGTCCAAATGATTTTACTAACAGCAATATCTAGAAATGAAAGTGCAGTCTTTTAATACAAGATAGTCAATGGTGCATCATTGAAAATTTGCTCGACATGGAGGAAAGGGGGAGGATCAAGCCAAAGAAGATTTCACCTTTGCAAAAGTAATTACGAAGTAACATTTGAGAGTACAGGTAGAGATAAATATTGGATACCAATGTAGGAAACTGACTACTACTTACTTTTTAAAGATTCGCATTGCTTGATCAAGTAGGAGTTGTATATGTCTCCCTCCTGGATAATTGACTACGCTTCGTTATCTATCGCCTTCAAGCTAGACTCAAATATTCATTCTCTAAAAAGACCTGATCTACATCTACTTCTGACAGATACAACTTATTTCGGTTAAATAGCCAATCAATTGTAACATGAATGGGAGTTGTTATGACCAATGGCTCTTCTAAGCACAATCAATCAAGAATTGAAATAGAAATGAAATCAAAAGTAAAAGAAGCACACACAACACAAGGATTAATAGTGGTTCGATCAAGATGATCTACATCCACTTTGGAAGACGACGATAACGATTTCACTATGATTTGAACAATATTACAAGAGTATGATTGAAAACCCTCTCTTAAGAACAAGCTTACACTGTCTGCCATACACTCTCTCTTATTCTCTCTTATTCTCTGATGATCTCTCTTATCATGTTTACGATGGAAACTAAAATCCCTTATATATAGGAGTAATGGGATGAAGAATGTCGACATACCATCACAAGATGAGTGCTCCACTAGACTCTACACTTTCCACCGAAAGACGAGCTCCACTAAACACATTTAGTGCTCCACTAAAGTCTAGATCACCATAGTGATTCATCCACCGATCTCTACCATTGACAGATCCACCATAGTCATGATTAAAGTGTTTAATTATTCAAGACATATACTACAGGAGCCATAAGTACTGATGTATACAAAATTATGCCTCAAAGGAATCCATATATATTGGAGAATCCGGAGTAATGTCATATGTTGGAGAATTCTATAATTAACAATATAAAATTTTCGAATAGAAAAATTGTTGACAAGAAGCTACTAAGTTTAAGCTAGAGAGGTGGAGAGAAGGCGATGACAGTGGGTATCATATTAATAAACTATCCCCGCGCAATTGCGCGGGTTTAGTGAACTTGTTATTACATAATCAAAGAAACCCTAATAGCACTTTTTCTTTTTTCAATTATTCTTGTGGCTTGTTGTATCAATTTCAGTCCTTTTGCTTTTAGGGTTACTATAGTGGTTAAAATAAGTTCTAGCACTAACCTTATTCTCATCCCAATGAGAATTCTATCGTGGAATTGCCAGGGATTCGGCAACCCCACAACTAGAACTTCTTTGACCAATATAATCAAGAGTCAAAATCCTGATGTAATTTTTCTTTGTGAACCCAAGAATGACTCCACCAAAATGAACCAATACTTGAAGAGATTCAGATACCCTAATAATTGGGTTTATCCTTCTGCTGGTCTCTCAGGTGGTATAG
The DNA here is from genome assembly GCA_023529315.1 of Papaver bracteatum. Lineage (NCBI taxonomy): Eukaryota > Viridiplantae > Streptophyta > Magnoliopsida > Ranunculales > Papaveraceae > Papaver > Papaver bracteatum. The sequence continues at coordinate 363,404 of JAJJWX010004145.1, forward strand.
CTCTTATGTGGAAGTGTGGTTTTCAGTTTGATATTGTGCATAATACGGATAAAATGATTAATGTCTTGGCTTCCTATGATCCTAGTAAGCCTGAATTCCTCGTAACTTTCTTGTATGGTTTTGTATACCATGAAGAGAAATTACATCAATGGAATTATATTAAACAGATTGGTGAAAGATCTAACCTACCATGGGTTCTTATTGGTGATCTCAGCATCACAATGGCTACCCATTAAAAGGTCTACATTCTCAACCCCTACTACTATTGAATATCCAGTCATTCAAACTATTATTGATGCCTCTGATTTGGTGAATTTAGGTTACATTGGTCCTAAGTTCACTTGGTCTAACAGAGAAGCTGGCGATGACCTAATAAGAGCCAGACTTGATAGGGCACTAGTTAATAGTTTATGGATTGAGCATTATAGTAATTCTAAAGTTTTTCACATAAATACTATTGGGTCAGATCACTCACCAATTATGTTGGTGACAAATACTCAAACTCACCAAGGTAATAGACCCTATAGGTATTACAAGTGCTGGTTTAGTGATCCCACCTCTTATGAGGTTATTAGGAATGCATATTCTAGTGATGTTAGGGGATCTCCACCTTTCAAACTTGTAAACAGACTTAGGTTTGTAAAACAGGATCTGAAAAAATGGAACATAAGCCACTTTGGAAATGCTAATCATAGAGTCAAAGATTTGGAAGCTTAACTTCAGTCTCTAAATAACAGTCCTAATATAATTCAGAACACTGAAGCTATAAAACTTGTTGAGCAAGATTTGAAAGTTTACGTCCCTAACAGACATATACATGACAATGTTATCATTGCGCATGAATTGGTCCATTCTATAAAAAAGAAAAAAGGAAAATATGGAATTATGGGATTAAAACTGGACATGTCCAAGGCCTTCGACAGAATCGAATGGCCTTTCCTCATTGATGTTTTAAAAAAAATTGGTTTCTCAAGTCACTGGTGTGATTTAATTCTTCAATGTGTAAGTACCACGAGTATTTCTATTCTACTCAATGGATCTCCTTGTCCTTCTTATAATCCTACCAGAGGCCTGAGACAAGGAGATGTCTCCGTATCTTTTTATTTTATGTATGGATTCGTTTTCTAGGTATCTTATGCATGCTGAGGAAGCCCAACTTATTCATGGATTTAAGGTGACACATGAAGCTCCTAGCATCTCTCACTTGCTATTTGCTGATGATTGTCTCATCTTCTCTAAAGCAACACATAATGAAGCTGATAACCTTATGTATCTTATCAAATATTTCAACAACTATTCTGGTCAGGTCATTAACTTGCAAAAATCAGGCTATTTTTTCAGTAAGAATGATCATCCTGATCTATGTGTCTCTCTCTTCGTCACTTAGGGGTCAGGAAAGTTGAGATGTATGATAAGTACCTTGGTTTACCTCTTTTCTTAAGTCAAACTAGGAATGAGACTTTTGATCACTTAGTTGATTACTTTGACAAGAGGGTAGCTAGGTGGAAAGGAATCTATGATTTAAACAAGATTACAAGAGTATGATTGAAAACCCTCTCTTAAGAACAAGCTTACACTGCCTGCCTTACACTCTCTCTTATCTCCCCCCTTAAAGGCCTTGACAAAATATGCTCTCACGTTAAACGGTGATGAAACCCTCGCTTCCTATTGGTCTAGAAAGGCCTTTTCTAATGCAGAAGCTATGGTGAGGACACTTGGCATATCTCTATTAGTTGTAAAAATTAAAATTTGGTTACAATTTGGATACATCAAATACTTAACTGTCTGTTAGTAACGGTGTTGAAAAAAAAGTAGGTGGACAATACTTATGTCAGAATTTAAGCTTGAATTATTTAGTTACACCGTGTTTACACCTATCCTTAACTGCACTTTAGTTAGGGTGTACAAAACTCACGTCCACACTGTTAAATTTAAAAGAAAAAAAAAAAAAAACTTAAACTTAAAACGTCAAACTCCTTAAAAAGGAAAAAAAAATCCTACAAAAAAGAAATCGTTCACACACACAAAAAGAAAAAAAAAAAAAAACGACATGAAAGAAGCTGAAGTTGCAAATTCTGATTCAGAAGATGAATTTGTATTCAAAGGGAACTTTTGAATAATATCTTCAAGATAAGCAGACCAAAGTGTTATTATATATATATATAATTGTTTTTTTTGTATAATGGTAGTACATATTCTGTTTCTGTTTCCTTACAAGCAAAAGGAACTTGAGGGGTGGGGAGCATAAAAGGAGATTTGATGGTAGAATGCATGACTGTGGACTGATGTTCATCATGTTACAGTGCTACTTGGAGGTTAAAACTACTCGGTTAAAGAAAAGACAGTCCCCATGTAATTATTTAGATAACTACAGCTGGGTTTTTTTCGTTTTCCAAGTTTCCTTTTGTATGTAGTATAGGTTAACCCATGACACATATTTTAATCTTTGATACACATTCATTGGTTCTAATTTTCCCTTTTGAGGTTGAATGTGTCATGGGATGATGGAATAGTTACATATGTCAGTTCTTAACCTTGGTACGGTTGAAATTATATGATTGTGCAATTATTTGATTATTATTCATTCAAGTGTTATTACGGGAGTGCATTTCACATTAATGGTGTTCCTTGGATCTATTGTTATTATGTACAAATTGGCAGTGTATTTCTATATTGTTATTGAGTTTTTCGAAATTTAAATTTGAATGCTATCTATAGTCATTGTTGGAATTCCTTAAAAGATTTATGCCATTTACATGGTAAATCAAGACTTCTGTTCTAACCTCCCGTGGGACTGCAGGCACTAGTGGAAAATCAAAATAATAAGTCTGCCAGAACAGGACTTAACATCACTAAAAACGACTGTTTCTGGAGGCCCTAGAATTGTAGTCTTATTTCTCAAAACGACTGTTTCTGAGATTCTTTTATTTTTTTAAATTACGACTTACTTGAATAGACTCTATATAAGTGCGTACATAAACAGACGTTTCATTATATTAAAAATTAAAAAATATAAATGTTAATATACGGTAATATGGGTCTGAATAATTTCATAAAAGCTGATTCATCTGAATCGCAGTCTAACTGGTATTTCTGACTGAACCTATTTTAGAAAATCTGATTCATCTGAATCCCCTGACTCATTTCTGACTGAAGATTAGAAACTCATTAAATTCAAATTAAAAACTCATTTCATATACTAATCAAAATATTCACCATTCAATTCAAATTTTGTTATACCATATTAACCGAATTCACATGTAAATTGGGCTGACACTTAGGTCAAAACCCCAAAAAGATCTGCACAACTACTGAATTCACACCAATTTAAGTTCTTACAGATGTATACAAACAATGAAAAGAAACTAAAACCAGCAAAAAGATGAACTGCTTTGCCAACTGATCCAAATAGTATACCTGCGGCAAAATAAGTTTGGGCGTTAGAAGTTTAAAAACAAAGTTCTCACAGCATAGCATGACTGGTTCTCACAAACAAGAAATTCTTTAAGAGATGTTGATGATAAAAAAAAAAAAACTGGTGATGACAAAAATCAAATCAAATCAAATCAAGGAGCTGCAGTAAGAAATAATTAGAGAAACCAAGGCATTAATATAACTGTCATAATAAGATTTACCGCGCACCAGAGACATGCAAAGCAACACCTTGTCTATTAACCTTTTGCACCAACATTTCAAAAGATCCAAGTAGAGTATCAATTGGCAAGGCAAGGAAAGGAATCATTCAGAGAGCCACCACCTCCTTCCTGTCAATCATTCAGAGAAGAGTACCTTATCATAAAAATAAGCACAAAATTATGACAAGCATAAATAGTTCCAGTTCTTGTCAGGTGGTGTCTTTGAAGAAAAGGAATCTGCAGCACTTAAAATAGGAAACTTCTGCACTTAGTTTCATGTTAGAAACTAATAGGTCAATTAGCTTGCTAATGCATTTTTTGATCCCTGAAAGCATAAAACAAGCATAAATATCCAACTAGATGCATTTTCTGATCCCTTTACAGATAATAATAACCAAGCTTTCATTACCAAACAAGTTGAGGCAGGCACCACCACTACGGGAAAAATCATCATTTACAACACTCTATTAGGGTTGTAGTACCCCTACTACAACGCCTTTTTGTGTATTGTGTAGGTGGGGTATTGTAGAAAGTCCAAGATTTTCTACAATACTTGAATAAGAGTTGTAAAGGGTGATGTGATTCATGGTTCCACAATATTTTTCCAAAGTTGTGATTCTCTTTCGATTTTTTTTTGAAAGCCTAACACAACTCTTGCTTGTGTTGTAGGACTACCTTGAACAATATAGGTTGTGTATCGTGGAAATGTATGTATCAACACTTATTAGTATTATTAATAAGATTTGGACGATACTTGTATGGGTTGTCGAACTATCTTAGGAAACACATATTTATGTTGTAAAGATACTATTTCACAATATCTCGTTTGTGTAGTTAAAAAGTGGAAGACAACATTTATTAGTATTGTGAATAATATTGTCACTACACATTCTAGAGTTGTAGAACTTTTCTGAACAACTCCTACTTATGTTGCAAGATTTGCTTTTACAATACCCTCAAAGGTTGTAATATTTGAAGTAACAACATTTTCAAGTAAATGAATGTGTACCTACAACTTTTATTAGAAGTTGTGTGCATAAAACTATTTTGAAAAAAAATATTTATAGCTGAAACTGGATTGCCGTAAGTATTTCATATTCACATTAACCTGCCGGTGCAACACACTTATATTCATTCAAGTTAACCTACTAGTGTTAAACACACATTCAAAAAAATGGAAGTGATACAAAAGTTAAGTTTCCTAAACAAACTCCAAAAAGATTATGAAGATGTCTATGAGAACACTAATCAATCCTTGGTACATGTAATAAAACATCCGACAACATTACTAACATACTTGGAACTCTGAACTAGGCATGTTGACATAAGCATCATCCACATGAGCAGTAATCACACACAATGTATGCCATATCATAATGAATCTAGAAACAGCATCCCATTCAAGCTAACCATCATTTGTGGGGGAACTGCCATTTCGATTTCAGTAGGAGCCATCATTGAAGGACTGGCGAAGTATTCTTCAACCTTAAGTTGGTGGATGGTAACAACATCAGGCAATGGAGTCATTGGACCATTCTTTCCTTTAGGATCCCAATCCAACATGTTCTTGACCTTGATACCAATAACACCATGCTCAACAAAACAAACAACAAATGAACTTTAAGTTAGAAGATGAACGGAATTTCCAGAAACAAAGAAAATATAATTCGGCAAACAAAAAAAAAAGCAAAACAGAAAAATAGGCGCTCTTTAGCAGGACTGGAGAGAATGATTAGATAGACATAATATATTTATGTCACCGTTTTGACAATCAAACCAATAGGGAAGTTACCCAATCACCACCTCATACTCTCCACTTTCTAACTCTAAACAAAAATGAAACAAACAAAAGTAGAAGAAAACAATGAAAAATAAACAAAAAAGAGATTTCAGGGCATCAGATCTCCAAGGTGTTAACATCAATGAAACATTCAGACGCAAATTACCCATTCACATACAAATTTCCTTCATTTGCCCTTGAAATTCAAAGGAACAGATCATTCAGCTAGAACAAACAAAACAAATCAATTGTTATGTTCAAAAGAAAGATAACATAAAGAGAGTACGGAGAGAATGATCAGCTAGAGATAATACATTTATGCCATCATTTCGAGAGGCTATGTGAGATATGCATGACCATCGTATAGGCCACTCGTAACGAGGAATAGTGGTCCACAATAAACAAAAAATGAATAATGAACTAAAGTACCAACAGTGCAAGCAATACATAGAAAATGTATGGCTAACTAACTAATCAGTTCCCATTTTATCGTAATCAATCCATAAGACCAGACGATGATTCAAGTAACTTAAAAAAATAATGAACTATAAATTGAGACTAAATCTCCAGCGGACCTTCCGAGAAAAATTGGACAAAAAGCTTCAAATCCCAATGAAACCTAAAACGAATAGCAATATGGACAATATGTGCAATACTACATTCATTAATCCTTACAAAAAGAAGTCAGATTATACTGCAGGACAGTGCAATTCACAATAAGTCGCAACAAAAGAAGCTAGGCATGACAGTAACAAACCTTGTATCTTCATGTGAACGTTTGTTCCCACTTTTCTCATGATTGACTCCATTTGAAATGTCCTAAAAAAGACAAGTGAAGACCATATTAGAACGTAATGTGCAGGCAGCAGGTCTAGTGAGCCACAAGCAAATTTTTAGAAGTTTGTCTTTACCATTCCCTCCTTCCAGTTGATTTTTGTGCCACTTATCTTGGTTGTGCCTTCGTCTAAGAATAAGAATGACTTCACAAGACTCTCGTTTTCAAAGTACGGGTTCTCATTAAAGTTCTGCATCAAGAAGAACATAGTTAATGAAATTTATAAAATTATAGAACAAAGTTAGATAATTTACACATTTGAATAACATATATAAAGTTGTAGCATCAAAACGAAGAACAAAACACCGGACAGGGAATTAAGATACTCACAAAGGTAATTGAGTACCCATATTTCACATCTTTACAATCTTCAACATCCATAGATTTTAGATACTTAAATATCTCAGATCGAATGAGAAGCAAATGGATGTGAGTTTCAAACATTAAAAAATTAAGATGCAAGGTTGCTACTACTTGTTTAACGAAAGAAAATATGCAAGTATTAAACTCCAATCATGTAATTGAAAATAAAAATACGTTTTCGTTTAATAGATCACCAAGTGCAGGATGACTTAAAAGCGCAAAAAGTAAGATCGCTGTGGTCCCAATAACATAAATGTTAGTTACACAATACAAAATCACATAAACTAGAGACGAAAAAATGAATATGTAATAGAAAGAGGATCACGCATTTAGTTAACCAAAAATCGAATTGATCTCATTCCTTTTGTCATACACATGCCTCCTGGTTAAGGTATACTTCTGCTCCACTACCAACACTTCATCACTAGCTTCCTCGTTTACCTAGGATGCACCACCAAATAGACAGCAATCATAGTCAAGCATTATTGTACTTTAATTTTTATAATTGGCATAATTTTTCATCGATAAAGTAACATATATTGAGTATACAATTATGAAAAAACAATAATTATAACCATGTCTTTTTATGGATTATATATAACGCTTCGGCTAACATACCAGTAGAATTATGCATAACAAAAATGTAATTAAGCATGTTTTTTGAGTATTTCTTGTAACAATATCTAATTCTTCGCACCAACTCAAACAAGCACCGAAGAGAGGTTTTACACTGTTTAGGAAAAAAATACCTCAAATTCAACAAACTCTGGCCAGTGTATTGAACCCACATGATAATCCCTCACTACCTCCCAAAATGAAAAAAGAGATGCTTAAAACCTGAGTTTAGTGAAGAACCACCTCGTTCACTACTTGGTACGTTGTTGCTGTTACCAGCTCCTCCAACGACTTTTACTTCAGCCTCACGCAGTGGGTGATCAAATCCATATGCACCTTCCACAAACTTGCATGGTAGGCTCCATACAAGGTCTTACGGACAACAATCGTGTTTGAAGCTTCCCACTGAATTTGAGCCAACATACGCATAGCAGTTCAGCCACCTCGGCAAACTGCAAAATGGAAACAAAAGTCGACCACTTTGTAAATTAAGAAAACCGGTAACAAAAGAGAATTGGAAAACGTGAATACCTGAATACAGGAATTCTTTCCACCTCCGGGACCCAGGTGTGCCTACCCATATAATTGATAGCTCCTTAGCACCAAGCATGAAACATTTCTTCACATTCGATTTCTCCAGTGCAAAGCTCTATAATAAACAAGAATCTTGAGTTAGAGTAAGTGGAAGCTCAGAATAACATGACCAACTTCTTAGTTTAGAGTTTGCAGAGATTTCTGTACATAAGACAAGGTACACCTGAGTCGACTCTACTCCATCACTAAAAAAAAACTAAGAATTCAATAGCTAAGAAGTTGATTATATTCTAATTGATTGATGAAAATATAACAATTAGATTGATGTTAGCAAATTGCAAACTCTAGATATATTCTAATTGATTATAGAAAAACCCTAAATCAATTACCCAAATTAAGTCATGTGCACTTGTAATAACAAAAATCACAAGTAACACAATCGCATTGCAGAAACCCAAAACAGAAAAAAACCCATCCACGAGCAGATTCAAAAAACAACCAAGTGGATCAGATAAAAATCCCCAATTTTCTTTTTAAGATTAAGAAATTGAACCCATAAAAAACCCTTTTTTCTTAGACTCGAAACAGATGATTAAAAGTAAATGCCATGATAATCATACATGAGACACTCAGATAAGCTGTAAATGTTACTAGATTTGAAAAATTAGAAATGGGTTTCACACATAAAGAAGAGAAGAAGTAAAAAAAAAACTCACCGATTTTGATGGAAATTTCTTTCAGAACACTATTTTGAATCAGACCCTTTTATCCTCAAGAACACCAACACATTATTTCGACCTCAACAGAAATCAATTTCTTCATCTTCTTCTTCCATGGCCCTTTATTCATCAGCGTCATCAAAAACAGCCAAAATCCCCTTTTTCTTCGATTCGAGTTGTATTCGCCATCAATTTCTTCATCTAAAACAACAAAATCCCCTTTTTCTTCTTGGTTGCAACATATATTCAGTTGTATTCGATTCAGTGGTTCGAATCAAACTCTCTCTATCTTTTTCTCCCTCGATCTCTTAGTTTCTATCTCGATCTTCTTCTTTTTTCTCAAAAAAATATTACAAGGGCGGTTTCGTGGAGGAGAGGAGAGGAGAGAAACAGATAACAAACGCGCCTAGGGGAAAAAAAGTGAATCCGAATGAAAATGATGGAGCGGGCCTAGATTTCTTTTGATCAACTCATACGGATTGATAAAAGAATCTGACGGCTGAGATTGTATTTGTGATGCTCATACGAATTGAAGAATTTGTGTTTCTCTTTGTGCTAATACGAACTCATGTATTCTGTTTATTATCAATCTTCGACATGAAAAAAAATATATTAATAAATTTAGGACATTGTGATCGACATTTTGATATAAAAAAATCCAAAAAATGTATAAGAATGAAGCTGAAAAATAAGAAGTGAATTCGATAATTGGTGTGTTTCTTTGTGTTTCGGGTTTGAATTTCGACTATTCACATAGGTCACGAAGTATGTTCGAAGCTCCAAGAGGGTTTCAGAGTTCAAACTTACCATGATACATCATCGAAATTGATAAATATGAATCTCAGTGTCAATTCAAACTTCAAATGCGGTATAATGGTATACAAACTATGAAGTATGAAGCTCCGGGAGAGTTCTGACTTCAAACTTAGCATGATACAAAATCGAACATGGAAACTATTTTAAGCCGGAAACTTCAAAAGAACGATGAATCCATCGATTCATATGTAAGATTCAATAGGAATATTCCACGGAACCTTGAACACATCCTTTTTTGGAAACTTCGAGACTTAACCTGGCTACCCTTACCCTTTGTGAAAATAAATGCAATAAATATTATCGAAACTTTAATAATGACCAGACTACCCTTATCAGAATTAAGTAATGTAAATATTACAGACTTTGAAAATGACCATATTACCCTTGATAAAAATTATGGAGACCGTGAAAATGACCAGACTACCGATATTGGAAATAGGCAAAGTAAATATTACAAAATGTGAAAATAACCATATTACCCTTAATGGAAATAAGTGCAATAAATATTATAGTGACTGTGAAAAATGACAAGACTACCCTTATCGGAAATAGGTAAAGTAAATATTACAGAATGTGAAAATAACGATATTACCCTTAATGGAAATAAGTGCAATAAATATTATGGAGACTGTGAAAATGACCAGACTACCCTTATCGGAAATAAATAAAGAAAATATTAGAGACTATGAAAAGGAAAATATTACCCTTAGTGAAAATAAGTGCAATAAATATTATCGAAACTTTAATAATGACCAGACTACCGTTATCAGAAATAAGTAATATAAATATTACACTTTGAAAATGACCATATTACCCTTGATGGAAATAAGTGCAATAAATATTATGGAGATGTGAAAATGACTAGACTACCCTTATTGGAAATAAGTAAAGTAAATATTATAAAATATGAAAATGACCATATTACCCTAATGTAAATAAGTCCAATAAATATTATGGAGACTGTGAAAAATGACAAGACTACCCTTATCGGAAATAGGTAAAGTAAATATTTCATAATGTGAAAATGACCATATTACCCTTGATGGAAATAAGTGCAATAAACATTATGGAGACTGTGAAAATGACCAGACTACCCGAATTGGAAATAAGTAATTTTCAGAGAAGGCTTCGCGCTGTTTGCGGCTCAGTCACTTGAGCATTATATTTTGTTTTACAACACTTATGAAGGGTTGTCATAAAGTTAGTGTATAATTAGTGTATTAAAGAACCACAAACTTAACAGAACATGTTATAGTGTAGGATGGTTAGTGGTGTAGACTTCCACGCTTGAGGCTCAGGATCGAATCCCCCAACATTATTTTTTCCAACATTATATATTTTTACTTCAAAAACACTTATAAGTGTTGCTGTAGCATTCTATTTAAAAAATGAAAAAAAAAAATCAAAAATTTTGAACTGAAAGGGTGGTTGATGAGTTAGACTTCCATGCAGTAGGTTTATGTTCGAATCTCCCCTCTAACATATTTTTCATTATCATATTTTTGTGTACTTCAACAACACTTATAAGTGTTGTTGTAGGTTTCTATTTTAAAAAAAGAAAAAAAATCAAAACTTGTGAACTGAAAGGGTGGTTGATGAGCTAGACTTCCATGTAGTAGGTTCATGTTCGAATCTCCCCTCTAACATATTTGTCATTATCAGATTTTTGTGTTCTTCAACAACACTTGTGAGTATTGTGATAGGCTAAGTTACTACATATAGCGAACAACGTTGTTATAGCTAAATGTTGTCACAAATTTTTTGCTAAAGGAGTTGTTGTTTGTTTTCCTAGCGCAACCCCTTGTTTCGTAAGGGTTGGCAGTGATGATATACAACAACTCTTCCTTTGAAACCAGTTGTAAAACATAAGACTTTCTACAATACTTAGCGAAGCGTTGTAAATCTCCAGTTGTAGATGTATATTTTTCCTGTAGTGCACATGCCACAACAACAAACAAAATTGAAATTCGAAATGATGACTGAAATTTATTTAAAAGAAGCTTGATATCTTTAACAACACCATTACCTTTCAGAAGTCAGCATGATTGAGAGTGTGATGAGCAAGAGAAAATAAAACACACCAAAATATAAAAGCCAAATTAAACCTGCTCAGAAGTAAAATTATCTCATGCATTTCTTCACTCTAATAGTACCAGATCAACTAGCCAACATTACGGAACTTTCGATTTCTTGCATCCATCAGCAGAAACGTGTAATGCTGCACTAGTACCATGCTCATTATCCGATTGCTCATCAACATGATACTCGACTTCATCGTTTACTGCACGAGGAGGTAGAAGTTGTTGTAGTGGTCGAGTTTTCTGTATACCTAACACTAGTGGAAATCAGCAGTTTCGCGACCGACAAAGCAATTCATTTAACTCGTATCTATGACTTGCTTTGTCGGTCGAAGAAAGGGTCGCTGTTTGAGCGTCTTTTTCAACTATGACGTGACTCTAGGGGTCGTTGAAAATATTATATCAACGACCGATTTTAACGGTCAACTATTTATTACTGTCTTCAGTCAGTCACAAATATAAATCTTAATATAAAAAAAATAGATTCAGATTGGTTGTCTGGCCTGACTGAATCTGACTAAATCTGAAATGAAACTCAAATGAGAATCAAACGAAACTCAAATGAGAATCAAATGAAACTGAAATTAGAATTCAAATGAAAACCAAATTCAAATCAAATTAAACTTGCACATAAATAATCATTCAATTTAACATTCATTGATTCATTGGTTTCAAATTACACAAAAGGATTAAAATCTGTAGTTCTGACCAGTGTAATCTATAGTTCTAGGATTCAATTACAAAACGATGAACTAAAAAAACTATTGATTAAACATCAAAATTATAAACTCCGATGATGAAGAACTTATTCCTACTTCATAATGGTGTACCTGCACAAAAAAATCCATTAGCTGATTATTTTGGGGAGGTCACAATACTCAAGAAAATGCTTATAACGTATTTACTAGCTAAAATTAACTGTCTTCAGTTGTTATTGCATTAGTTACAACACAGAATATAAAATATATGTGAGAAACTAAGAAATATAGTTGCACCAAGAACTAATAGCACACATGCAAGGAGCTTGAAACAACATCAAACAAGAACCAGAGAAATACAAAGCACCCTGCAGAGTCACAAGAATTACCTAATGAACAGACATAGGTCATGCATGTACTGCTTGAACTTGGAATGTAGGTGCACCATTATGAAGTGTTGTAATGGAGGTGCAAAGTAGCAACTTGAGTAGCATTTCCTGCATTTCAATGTTATGTACTAAGATTCGAACTCAAATAGCTCAACATATATAAGATAAAGTGTAAGGATACTTGTCTTCTTTAATTGATTTTGGATATATAGGTGGTCATAATGTACTAGGAAACAACACTATCATATGAGCTACAAGACAAGTTATGTTCAAATAAGTTACAAGAAAGCTACATAAATTGAGAATAACTCTCAAAAAGCTTCGAAAACTCTATGCAGTGAGCTTATTAACTGGCCAAGTCAAGTTATGAAGTAAAAGATTATAACTCATATGCTTTCAGTCACAAGCAGCATACCAGCATAAGGTCTTAGTAATTCAAACTCGGAATGGGGATATGAGTAAAATATCTTACAAATAAGCCAGAATTCAGTCCCGTGCGAGCATCACAAGTTAACGCATTTCCAGTATTCCCACCTCCTTGTATTCTCTTTGATGTTAACTGCATAATTTTTGTGCAAGGTTCATATATATCAATGCTAATTACGAAGACCTTGAATTCGAGATAGAAGCAGAATAACAGAAAAACTGTAGAACCTCAAGCTCATCAATATAGAACCTCAAAAATTGTTTCCTAGCAGAACCATGCGGCTAAAGTAACCACACCATTATGCGCATAACCTTGCCAAACTTTCCAGCTGATTTGGACTTCTCCCTGAATTTTCAAACAAGAATATTAGTGAACCACCAACATTTACATAATAATACTAAGAACTATATGGATACAATAGAAGAAACTAATTGAGCAATAATACTTAAGCTTGGTTTTGAGATAAAATTGGTGTTATTGCAGCTCTCCTTGCATTCTTCTAGTTGATAATACGAAAATAACCTTCCTAAGAGCCACATTATCCTGAGATAAATGTTCCATAAGAGTTCAGATAATTAACCTAAAACAATCCCAATACCAACATGAAAGAACAAGCTTAAAATAAATCCAATAAGATAACAAAAATTTTAAAAAAGAGAGAAAAAACTAGACCTTAAGAATTTGTTTAATGTAATCCTTATCTGGGCATGAACCAACATGTTTCGGCTTCTCATCTTGGTTAGGTGGGTGAAGTCAAACCAATTTCAAGTCTGTCTCCTTATTCCCTTCTTCAAACTGAATTACAATAAGCAAGGAGAATAGAATACAAATATCACGTCATTATTATTTTTGGACAACACAAATCCAACACTGCGAAAAGACTACAAAAAACTGAAGAAATCTAGTGTGTACAAAAATAGAAGCTATTAGTTAAAAATTATGAGTTCGTCGACAGCATGGTTTGAACCTGCGCGGGCGATGCCCAACAGATTTCAAGTCTGTACATATCGACTTTTGGTACTCAAATGTAATAATAATCAGTATAAGGAAATGCATGAGTAATCGATTCATGCATGAAAAGATTGAGCAAAAAACTGCAATAGAAAGAAATGTACAGACTTGAAAGAAAGATATGTATAGACTTAAAAAATGCCATAAAAAAACTGTATCGACTTGTTCGAGGCCTTATTCAAAACTGAAATTTTGATAGGCACGGAGAATCGATTATTATTATTGCCAACCTTGAATGCAAATGTAACATCATTATTAATCTAGACGACTTTGCTCTACAAATTGGCTACTAAAGACAACATAAATCACCCACAAAAAACAGAAACCAAGGCAGTTTTGGGAGAGTATAAATTAGGGCCTGAAAACGCATTGATCATAAGAAACATAACCTAATCCACAAAATTGAGGGAAATTCTTAAAATAAAAGAGAACAAAATTGAGGGAAATTAATTTTCGGTGTGTGTGACATTCAGATCATTGATAAAATAATAAAATACTCACTGAAATCCACTAAGATATAAAAATTTATCATTATCAACCCTTTTTAACTTCATCTATAATGCATTGAATATGAAAATCAAATCTAACAACAAAATTAAGTAAGCAACACTCTGAATGTATGTCTAACTCTGATAAAGCTGGATTCGAAGATCAATTGCGATAAAAAAAAGGTAATAAAGATTCAAGAAAATACTAGGAAAAGAATTACAAAAAAAAGTTCGTCTAAATGTTTCATACATCCAAGGAAGGAATAAAGAAGCATTAGCTCTCAAGCCCAGCGAAAGGTGAAAGCTCTTAGTCGGAAACTGTGAATGTTCTTGAGAAACAAGCCTTAGATTTATCATCATAAACAGTTAACTACAAACTAAATGGATAAAACCATAAAAAAATTCTGGGGAATTTAAAAGATTACTCAGTAGTGGCGATTGTATTAGGTTCGATTCAGCCAGCGGTTGTCCTCATCTTTGTTTCAGAAGAGGGAGCTTGTTATCCTCATTGCGATCTTATTTAAATTTCCCCATAAAATAACAAAAATAAAAGTAAAAATAAGATTTGTAAAAAACAGAATGAGAATTGATAAACTAAGAAGAGATTGCTCAGATCAGCGAATTATCGACATGCAAATGTTTCCTCGACAGAGAAAAACCTGCAATCCAGTCTGTTGAGCTTGATATTATGGAGTCATCACTGCAATCTCTAAATCAACAATCAATTCAATTCACAAATCGATAAACCCAAATACTGGAATTGTAACATGAATTAAAAAGGCAAAAAGACAATTTTTGATCAAGACTCGATTTTGAATTGTTTAAACTAGGAAGGAAAAAAACTCCAGAGCCAAGAACTAATGCACTTTATTCATTTTACGCCTAAATCATCCACTCTAAAAAGACTTCCAGTTTAAACACCCAATAATTAAACCTTTTGAGGCATGCGCGAAAACAAAAAAGAAACAGTAATCGTCTTATTTTTTAAAAATCATCATCAGCATACAAATGTTTTTCTCATCCAGGACATTGGCTTACACTGTGTAGGAAGGTGTCCTAAGATTATAACTATCAAATTTTATCACTTGATGACACGAAATAAATCTCAATACCCAAAGAAAAAAAAACATTATGGAATACTAAAAGATTAAAAAAAATCTAAAAATAAAACCCTAATGTCAATATTAGGTAACAGATTCAGAAGTTCACTATTTAACCTCAAGGGAAATAAATTCCTCAGATCAAGTGTTGGATTATAGTATTTAACATTCATCCTCATCTGTATAATTGACTATCAAAAGAAACTAAACCGATAAGACCACAGAAAATTTGGGGGAGTTCATAAGATAACCCAGATAACTTGCTCTGTGTCTGCTTCCAAATCTACAACTTCAAATAAAAATGCTCAAAATTTTCACAATTTTCATGAATTACTACGGTAATAGAATTAAGATAGCTAGCATACCAGATAAGTCATAAATTTTACCTTCTTAACCATCTCCTCAATCTCCTTTGAATTACTAATAACCTACAAACATAAAAACTAAGCGAAATTAGCAAAATTTTACCATAAGATTAACGCACACAGTAAGGAAATCATAATAACTTCAATATTTTTCAAAATAATTTCAGCAAAGAAGAAAGTCAAAAAAAAAAAAAAAACTATATATGCTTCAAAGAGAACTAAATCGAAAATTGAAATACACAGAAACTAAAACCCAAAGAATCTAATACGAAATCAAAAGAAAAATCAATGAAAATTTCTACAAATATAATTTACAGAAACCCTAAAAAAATCCCAAATCAAATCCCTAATTTCTTTTCAACTCTGAACAAAAATTGTATAAATCTCTAATTCCTAATTTGATCAAATCCCTAATCTGATCAAACTATCCAATAAAATACAAGAAGATCGGTAAGTTACAAACATTAACAACAAAGACGAGAAGAATAAAATGGTTCACGAAGAATGAATGGTACCCCTTTGCTTTGTTCTTTGGTTACAAGGTTAGATTGGGTTAATGTAATAATTCAGTGTTTCTGGAGGAGATCAGGAAGATGGAGAAAAGGTTTAAGTTTAGGAGCAATGATTTTAGTAATTTCTTCTGATTTGTTTCATATTTCCATTTGGTGGGGAGTTAAAAAGATGGAGAAAAGAGGCGCATCCAGATGAGTGAGAAATAATGAGCCTCTCATGTATTTCACTGGGTTAGAAAGAAGATAAGGAGAGATAAAATAAAAATAAGAATTAAAAAATCTTATGCCGCGACTGTTTTTGACTCTCCTGGATATGCTCCGTATTTTTTTTATATCACAGACTGCTTTGACCGGTCCACGGTCGATTGACCGATATTGAGGGTCGTGGATGTGCGTTGAAGATACCTCATTTTCCACTAGTGTAATGTGTCTTGTGTTGATTTTGATGGTAGTTGTTCTTCCACCCAGTCATTACATGGTCGTCGCAGATTGGGATATAGCAGCACCATGCACAGCAACTCATCTATAAAGTGAAACAGCAAGTTTGTGGATCCATATTATTTTTGTTTAAATACTGGAATCAGAGGAACAAGTATGAGAAGAAATACTTCATATTTATAGTGATAAGATTACAGTTGAGTCCTAGTAGAATTAAAGATCTCAAGACATACATTCCTAGACTAGGGAGGAAATCTAATCATAATAAAACTCTTAAACTACAAGTTAGACGTGGTGTTCTTAGATTATTTTATAAGAAGTTCTACACCAAAATTTAGTAACAAAACCTCTCTGAGCATGAGTTTCTGTGGACTAAGTAACAATTTTCGTATACATAACATTTGAGAAAATTCAAAGGAAGTCAACAACCAAGCCACGATTGCAAAAAAAATGGCTGATGGACCATAAGATTCATAGCAGCGCAATAAAAAAACAAAATAACAGAACAACGTTGTAATATTTAAATAAGCAACAACCATCCTGGACATACAGTATGAATACAAAAAAGCTTAGGGTTCAAAGATGGGAAAGTTGATCGATTTGCTACCTCAACCGTTTCAGGATTTCTGATGAACTTTCCACAATATCCACTGTCACATAAAGAAGTATCAGAATCACAGCCATTTCATCTACATCAAGTTGCTTGTTATAACTGAGAGATCTCGCCATTGTCCTATCGCCAATCACCAGAAACAAAAAATGAAACAAAAAATCCTAAATTTGCTCAAAACTAAATCAGAAATCAAATTCGGAAAACATTATCAATGAATCGGGAGAAAAAACCTGACCTAGATTTGCTCAACATCAATTTCTCGAGCAAATATTTTTGCCCCATTTTCTCCATAGCCATGTCCATACCGATATGCTTCATCAACAAAATTAACAAAATCAATGAAATATAAATTACGGAAAATTGAAACGAGAAAAATTAGGGTTTTGGTTATGTGTCTCTTACCCTGTAATTAGCTATTGGTAGATGTAATAATGAGAATTACCTATAACACAGTGAAATCCAACACCAGTTGGGGTGTTTCTTTTGTGTTCTTAATCAATTGACGACCTTGAATAGATCTGGAATTGAACGATAATTGGGGTTTTGAAACTGGAAAAGTTTGGATTTTTAGAGAGATGACAGACCATGAGGAGATGAAGCATAGATTTTATTTAACGATGATGAATAGAGTTGAAAAGATGGGGTTTTTCGGTTTGAATGTGAAACTATTGCAGCTATCTTTGGGTTTTATGGAGGAGATAAAGCAGAGGAAGAAAAGGGTTGAATTTATGTGGTCGATTCTTTTGTTTCACCATTATTGATGAAGACGGGATGATGAAGATGGAGAGAGTTAGTGTTTGCTACTTTGTCGTCTGTAAGAGAAAAGAAAAAGATATGAGTTTAGGATAAGTGAGAGAGAATAGATAGGAACGAGGCAGCAGTTTGTTTCTAGAGAGCTTTTATAAAAACTAGTTTCTCTGGCAGCCTTACTTAAAGTAGGACCACAGAAACAATTTCCTCAGGCAGTTTTAATAGAAATACACGTGGTATCTTTTTATATTTCCTACATTACCCCCTTACGTTAAGTCTGTTTTGGAGATTGAGTTGCTTTTTATCATAAAAAAAACTATTTTTGGAAGATTGATATATAAAGAATTCTAATGGAAGTCTTATTTATAAACCCAATCAGACTTTAAAAATTCATTTTCCACTAGTGAGGGATCATATAAGAACCATTGGAGCTGTTACCAATCTTCAGGTAGGCCGAATATATAGGACAGTAGAGGATTGCTTTAAAGTAACTCTCTTAAGGATTTAATTTTGGTATTTGTAGCTTGATCTAACCGTCAAAGAGGTATTTATATAGATGTGCTATATTTTTCTATCATTTAGTTTATGATAGCAATATTTACAAAGACATAGATATGCTATATTTTTCTCAAAAGGCCCACGCGTTAATGGTTGAGAACATGAAATCTACTTAAAATCAATATACATTAATACCAAGGGAACTTCCATGCGACAAAAAACTCATACTTATTATAGGTTTCATACACGTAAATATGAATTTAAGCTATGGAAATTCTATCTATAAAAAGACAGTGAACAAGGTAATTTCGTTTAGTGTTTCTTTAGATGATATAATACTCCACAATAATGCTTATGAGTTTATCAACTTTTTGTTGGTACATTAGGTTCTAATGCAGTTACTGTTTTCGCAGAATACTTTAATGATGGCATCGAACATCTAAAAACTGGCAAAGATAATATATCCAACTTCATACCGGGAAAGGAGCAAAGCCTTAGAACAAAGTCTGTAAGGTGCTTTTCAATGAGGATGAGGTTGAAGCTAGACTATGTTATAGGATCATATTCTATAGCTGCTTACACAAGTTTAGAAAAGACTATTACTCGAAATTAGCAACTGTTTTACGCCCAAGGACAACCATTATTACTGTTTTTGTTAATATGGCCTAGAAGGATCTACCTTCGACTGTTTTTGTTTTGTACTTACACATCTATCTTTTGGATCTTCCTATGTGGGTCACATGAAGCTCTGTTTTGGTAATTTAGTTGTCTAGGTTAGTCTTTTCATCTGGCTTTCCATCTATTTGTAGATTCAAAATTTTCGAATGAAATATGAATAGATGAAAACGTTAGTTGGTGTGCTAATTGATTTTTTGCAGGTTCATACGTTAGTTGGTGTGCTAATATGCAGGTTCCCACAACATTCGTCTAATCACCATAGTGTTTATCAAACACTTAACCAACATTTGTACTTCCCCTTAGATACTTCAAAATCCACTTTACAGCTTGCCAATGAGCCTTAACGGGACTTCCCATGTATCTACTTACCACACTCACAGCTTGTGCGATATCCGACCTTGTACAAACCATAGGATACATGATGCTACCAACTGCGCTTGCATATGGAACTTGAGACATATACTCTGCCTCATCTGCAGTTTGAGGTGATTGCTTTCTAGAAAGTTTAAAATGAGCTGCCAAATGAGTACTTACTGGTTTTGCATCTTTCATACCAAACCGCTCCAACACCTTCTCGATGTAAGCCTTCTGGGACAAATGCAACTTGCCTTCAGCTCGGTTTCTATGAATCTCCATGCCCAATATCTTCTTTGCTACGCCCAAATCCTTCATCTCAAACTCACTACTCAACTGCACCTTCATCTTCTGTATCTCTGACATGTCTTTGCAAGAAATCAACATATCATCAACATACAAGAGTAAATACACAAATGAACCATCTTGGAGTTTCCTGTGATATACACAACTATCATACTTACTCCTGTCATAGCCATTTTCCACCATAAATGTATCAAAACATTTATACCACTGCCTTGGAGATTGCTTCAAACCATACAAAGATTTCTTCAACAAACATACATGGTCTTCTTTGCCAGGAACTTCAAACCCTTTTGGTTGTTGCATATAAATACGCTCTTCCAAATCACCATGAAGGAAAGCTGTCTTAACATCTAGTTGTTCCAATTCTAGATCTTTTAAAGAAACTATAGCAAGCAATGTTCTAATAGAACTATGTTTAACAACAGGAGAAAATACCTCATTGTAGTCAATGCCTTCTCTTTGTGTAAACCCCTTTGCCACAAGCCTTTCCTTGTACCTTGTTTCTTCTTGAAGACCCATTTGCTTCCAATAATCTTCTGCCATTTTGGTCTTGCAACTATCTCCCAAGTGCCATTCATGCCAAGAGACTCAATTTCTTCAATTGCAGATGCTCCACATTCTGCTGATTCTTCACCACCGATTGCTTCTTCATAGGCTGTTGGATCATCCCTATCTATGCTCTCACCTACTGCAAAATATGCAACCAAATCATCATGGACGATCTCTCGAGGTGGTCTAACTTGCCTCCTCTCTCTGCCTCTTACAAGATTCAGATCGGTGACCTTGTGCTTCTTCTTCCTGGGCAGGTTCTTGCACAATATCTTGATCATCATCATCATCAGAAACAACAGTCTCATTGCTTCTTTGAACTTGCACATCAAGTTCCACTTTGTCACCAAGCTCCACCTTATCACTAACACCCTCTTCAGCTTTTCCATCTAGTTCTTCATTATTTGGCTTCAACATCGATTGCTCATCAAATTTCACATCTCTACTGATAAGAAACTTGTTTGATCTTTATGCAGGACACCATAACCTGTATCCTTTCACACCCTTTGCATACCCAAGGAATATACACTTCTTTTCTCTAGGCTCTAGATTCCCCTCATTCACATGATCATATGATGGACATCCAAAAATCTTCAAGTCTTCATAGTTAGCATGCGAACCTATACAAACTTCATTTGGAGTCTTGCACTCAATGGCAGTCGATGGAGATCTGTTCACTAAATAAGCTGATGTGTTTTCTGCTTCTGCCCAAAATTGCTATGGTGACCCGGCATTGGAGAGCATGCACCGTTCCTTCTCCATTATGGTTATGTTCATCCTTTCTACAAAACCATTTTGCTGTGGTGTTTTTCTGATTGTGCGGTGTCTCACAATCCCTTGCTCCTTTCATAACTCATTGAACTCACCCCCACAAAATTCCAAACCATTTTCTGTCCTCAAGCACTTGATTTGTCTTCCAGTTTGCTTCTAAACCATAGTCTTCCATTGCTTGAACTTGACAAAAGTTTCATCTTTGTGTTTAAGTATGAATACCCATACTTTCCTTGAGAAATCATCAATGAACGTCAGCATATATCTACCACCACCATGTGAATCGACCCGTGAAGGAACCCAAAGATCAGAATGAATATAATCCAGAATACCCTTGGTGTTATGAATAGCTATACTAAACTTGACTCTACACTGCTTTCCAAAGACACAAAATTCACAGAAATCAAGCTTGTCTGTTTTATGACCACAAACCAATCCCTGCTTGCTCAAAACAGCCAATCCCTTCTCGCTCATATGCCCTAGCCACATATGCCACAACTTGGTAGTATCATCATCAGAACTTGAAGAACATACAGTTGCATCACCTGTCACAGTAGTACCTTGCAGCGTATAAAGACCATTAATTCTATTGCCATTCATAATTGTAAGACTTCCTCTTGAGACACGAATAACTCCACCTTCACCTTGATACTTGCAGCCATTTGAATCAAGCGTACCCAAAGAAATAAGATTTCTTCTTAGGTCCGGAACATGCCTAACCTTAGTTAAAGTCCTCACCATACCGTCATACATCTTAATTTGAATTGTACCTACACCCACCACTTTACAAGTGACATTGTTTCCCATAAGAACTTTACCACCTTCTCTAGCTTGATAAGCAGTAAACCATTCTTTATGAGGACACATGTGAAAAGTACACCCCGAATCAAGAATCCACCCATTCTCCAAGCTTTCGGTATGAACCGTAAGAACCGTTCCATCATCACTTTCTGCTTCAACATTTGTTGTGGTGCCTTTGTTAGTATTCTTCTAGACATTCTTCAATTTTGGACAATCCTTCTTGAAATGCCCCTTTTCCTTACAATGAAAGAAATATAATTTACCGGATTTTGATTTAGACCTTGACTTTGATATACTCCTATCAAATCCGCCCTTTTGGTTTCCTCTTCCTCTAACAAACAACCCATCTCCCGAATTATCTTTATCATCGATACCCGTCTTCTTTAACTCCTTAGAGTTCAAAGCCGCTTTAAGATCACTACAAAACATATGACCTATTGTGACATTTTTTAAACCGTCACAAATAGCAAAAAACCGTCACAAATATCCAAAACACCGTCACAAAAAAACATTTATGACGGGCCAAAATCCGTCGTTAATACCGGGGTCACAAATGTTCTTTGTGACGATTGAGTGTTATTTGTGATGGTTGGTCAACCATCACGATTATATATTCTATTTGTGGCGTGCAGTCAAACCGTCATAAATAGTTTTCTTCCCGCCGTTCGAAATATTCCGGCGCCGCTTCCGTTGCCGGATTTTTCTATTGTGACGGTTTAAAAACCCTCACTAGTATATGTATTATTGGCGCCGGATTTATCCAACGTTCACGGACATTGATACGGCCGTCGACACGGTTACTCTTCTCCGGTGCCGGATTTACATTCCCAGAATTTCTCATAAATCTCAAGTCATTAACACAAATTAAAAAGCTTTTCAAAAAACGAAATTTATACCATTCATAACAAAGTTTTACATTGATGCACCATATATATAGAAACCTACATATCCGACAGTTAGATGTTTAACTGATCAAAAAATATAAATCTGGGCAACATGACAACACCCAGATAGCTGGTAACTAAGATTATCAACATCCAAATGACTGTGGAAAGTTTGGGACATGATAAGAACACACCTGATGGCATGAAAACAAAAAATAAAAGAGATCCCACTCAAAAAAACAAGCACCTGAGTCACCAGAGTTATATAAGTAGTATATCGGTGAAGCATTTGTGCACCAAGATCTTCCATTCATGGACTTCTCATAATCTCTGCGTCATTCGATGGCGTAACAGTATTAGCAGTTCCCAGTTCATCACGCGCAACAAGTAGTGCCTCCAAATCATCTATTCGTTGCACTGCTACTTGAAGTTGTGCAACAGTATTCTCCAGTTGTTGTCTAAGGTTCACAATTTCAGCATTTGGGTCAGTGGCAGGGTTGGTGGATGATTCTTCACCCCAATAGTTCTTTGGATTTATACCATTGCCTAGACAACGAACACGACCCCCTTTATCTCGTCCTCGCACTTGGGCAAAAGCATCATGTCGTCCTTGTAGCACAATATCAGAACCTGGTAAGCTAGCTTGGATCTCTACTTACTCCATTTCCTTCTACATAAATATCATTTTCAAGATCAAATACGTAAGTAATCATACATAAACAAATTCAAAATTGATTAATAATAAATCAAAAATACATAAAAGCTCTGCAGCCACATCTGGATCCATCAAAACTTCTTCTGGGTCTTCAGTTTTCTTCTTTTTGGTATGGGTAACACCAAATATCTCATGACGTTTAGGACGCCGTCCTAGTTTCTTCCCCAGCTATATAAAGAGAATTCGATAAGAAAATCAAGATACATATAAAAACAGAAACATACATATAAACTCATTGAATACTTTATCGGAAGCAGTTGTAACATGTTTGCATTTAATTCAAATGGACTATCAGTTTGAGGTAAAACATTTATGAAGACAAACTTAATCTCGAAGGATACATGTAATCCTGGAGGGTACGGGGCAGATTCATAGCTTCACCCATTGTCTCATCTTGGACAGTCATGTCAACAACTGGGAATGGTATTTCAAGTAGAAAGTTTGAATAAATCATATGCAAGCAATTAGTTCAGTCATGAAACTACTATCATAGCCTAGGGAACATCCCAAATACTAGGTTATAATACCCAAAATCAGCAACAACTACCCAAGTCAGGCCATAGATGGAGCGTAAAGGGAAGACAGACAAGTTCAAATATTCACAACCATAAAAGCTTAGCACATCGAAAATATTGCAGGATCATTCTTATGGGAATCAAGAGCTAGTTTTTGAAATCATATACACAACATGTTGCAGATCTAGATAGCACCTAGCATAACAGACTCAGAGATTCAGAGACAATGGATGAATTTCCATCTTAAGAATCACACATAACAAACATTAGTGGGAAAAAAGTAACTAAGGAAGGTAGGGCCGTAGTGATTACGTTCAATTCTAAGTTATACTATTCAAGTTCTACTTTTCAACAGCTAGGAAGATCCATCACTATTCAGATACATAAATAACATGGTTTCATTCAATGTAAAGTTCCAATAAATTCCAAAAGAGGGGAGACAGAAATGTAATGTATACTAACTTCTCTTTGCTATAATAAATGCAGATTCTCTATATTTAAAGGTAGGTTAGCATTGTTCAGTTGAAAGATGCTAGAAAGATGTTAAAACTTGTAGCATATGAAAGAGTATTTAAGACTTAATAGTGGTATAGAAACTTACCTCTGCTGCACACTTAGCATGTGGTTTTGAGCCAGTAGTATGGTGAAATTTTTGTTTCTCCCTGTTTTCTTTGTTTATTTGGCTTATTGCCTGCACCAAATATAAGATCTTATAATGTCATTCCTGCTTAATTATGAGAATTCTCATTAAAAACAAGAGTAATAATCCTTACTTGTTTCTTCAAATCAGTATTCCAAACCTCAACGAGTACCCTCCACTGGCTCTCAACAACATCGTGTGGTGGATTAGCAAGACGTTCTTCCACCGTGTTCCATTTTGTATAAGCAGCCTTTTTAACATGAAATTTGTGATCCTTCCACCTATCATTTATCTTGGTGTAGATCCAGCCATCCAACACTTCTGGGTACTCAAATATTTTCTAACACCAAATATACAACCACAAAGACAAAAACATTTCAGATTTTGAAAAGATATGGATTTCATGGTTATATGAAAATACATGCATGTGTTATTGTACCTTTATTTCAAGCACCACATTCTCAATTAACTGTGAAGGCATGCATTTCCATTCATCTATTTTCAATGGTAGTTTGTGTTCATCATTCGCTAGATGACTGATATATTTGGTTATATACGTACCATTATCCCCCATAGGGCAAAGGTGTTCCATGTCCACTTCAACTACAAGCCTCTGATTTGGTAATAGTTCATGCAAGAACCTCATAGCCGCTCTATTTCGAGGCATCCTACAAAAAATATCAAAGTTACAATGTAAGTATGCTTAACTGATAATCTAACAATTAGAGAACTGAAATAAGCATAACTTCTATAAAGACAAAATTTCAACAGAACTATTTATTCAAATGTTATATTAAGAACACATTAGAAAGAGAACAAGCAATGCAGGAATGAAAAATTATAACATGTTTAAGAATAATCTGATCCACTATCAAATCCAACAACAGATTCATCATTCTCATCTTCTGAAAACCGATCCACAAATTCCTCTTCTTCTGACTCTACTTCTTTGTCGGCGTCTTCCTCTACTTCTTATTCTTCTTCTTCTTCTTCTTCTTCTTCTTCTTCTTCTTCTTCTTCTTCTTCTTCTTCTTCTTCTTCTTCTTATTCTTCTTCTTATTCTTATTCCTCTTTTCCAACCCATATATGATATTCACTGCCATTTATCGTAGGAGCATCAACTATCACCCCAGTCCCATTATTCATAACACCAACACTATCATCCTCCTCATTGTTGACTTCATTTCCAAATGGAAGGTTATCCAGTAGTTGATCTGGATTGTCATCACCCATGTCCAAAATATCCCTCGGTTTATTCCTGACCATAACATTTCATTCAGGTTCTACGGGGTCTTGGGCATAAAAAACTTGTCGGCATTGAGAGGCCAACACGTAAGGCTCCTCCCGTTGTGTCCCCAAAAGATGGTTAAAATTCACAAGAGTGAACCCCAAGCTATCAGTCTTCAAACCAACAGTCCTTGTTCTGCCTGAAGTATTCACCACATTAGCCCATTTGCACTCAAACAACACGTATGAGTGACCTTGTCTATATGTCAACTCAATTATGTTGGTAATTAAGTATTCCATAGTACATGCACTCTGTATCATTGCTTGGGTTCTGAGCTGCTCCATTTCTAAAGGAAGGCGCTGTTGAATCGACTACTACACCACTATTCTGTGTCTTTGCTCCATTTTCTTTACTTACAACTTTGAAATTATAGCCTTGTGTTGTATAGCCAGTGAATTTTCTCGCAGTTGAAAAAGGACCTTCAGCAATCAAATCTAATCCTTCAGTAATACTCACTTTAGATCTCATAAGCAACCTAATATGATTCTTAAACCAATTAGCAAACTCATGTTTATGCTTTAGAAGGCGTTCAAGGTCACTCAGTCTTGGGTGCATCATAGCCAGTGTAGTTTTGTGTTGCCTACAAAATGTAATCAAAGCAGATAAATTAAATGGTGTGGCTTATAAAGTAAAAGATTTAACACAAAACATAAATAGAATGTTGCTTACGCTATGTACGGAGCAACATCATCATCATTAGACAATATATAGTCATGCATCTTCTTTTTTTGATCTCCAGTTAAAGCAAATCTCACAGGTTTCCCAATAGGAGTATCATCTACGTATCTAGGTGGTTTATTGGTTCTTGACTCGATATCTTTGAGGTACCTCGACAAGAATGTAACACATTCATCAGACAAATAGCCTTCAGCAATAGATCCCTCTGGATGAGCTTTATTCCTTACATATTTCTTCAAAGCGTACAAATACCTGCCAAAAAAGAATAATAAGTCAGTGAACAGAAAACCAACAATAAAGAGAGCATATAACTTATTAAACATAAGTAAGTAAAAAACAAAAAAAGCAATCAGAAGTTTAAAATGTATACCGTTCAATGGGATACATCCACCGATACTGCACCGGTCCTCCTAAACGTGCTTCTGTCGCCAGATGTATAGGCAAGTGAACCATAATATCGAAGAAGGCAGGTGGAAAAATCCTCTCTAATTCACAGAAAATGGTAACAATGCACTTCTCCAACTCTTCAAAATCTTCGGGGCGTGACACCTTGGAGCATAGTTCACGAAAAAAGGAACTCAACTCCATCAGCATTTTACTGACCTTAGATGGTAACGTCTTTCGGAATGCCAAAGGTAGAAGTTGCTGCATGAGCACATGTGAATCATGACTTTTTAGACCAAAAATTTCACGTTGGTGGACATTCACACACCTCGCAATGTATGCTGAGTAACCATCTGGAGTCTTCAAATTCTTCAAGACATTAAGAAACATAGTCTTTCTTGCATTATCCATGGAATAACACGCTCCTGGAAAGAAGTATTTCCCATTTGGTAATGTCCTTGGTGAAGTTCAGGTCTAATCTTCAGGAGTTGCAAATCAAATCTTGCTTTAAGGCCATCCTTAGTTTTTCCAGCAATATCCATTAACGTACCCAAAACACTATCACAGGCATTTTTTTCAGTGTGCATCACATTTATGTTATGTTTGAGAAGATTATTAACCCAGTATGGAAGTTCATAAAAAATACTCAATTTCTTCCAATTCCTTGGCATATTATTTGTGGCTCTACTTGATCCTCGTGATTTTCTCTTGCATGGACGATCTCCCCTCAAATTCTCCTCAAACTATTTCCCAAATGTGTGCGGAATGTCTTTCAGCAAGCTCAAGATATCTGGCCCTAACAATGGGTTTGGACGTGGGCTCAGTTCTACTTTCCCATCAAAATCTTTCTTAAGTGTAGTGCGAAACCTATGATAAAAATTCAGACAATCAACTGTCAAATACACATCCATTTCAAAACAAACATCATTAATAAAGTAAAATCCACTACCACACTCTTGTCAGACCACAAGGACATGAAGAAATAAAAAGAATAGAATAATGCTCAAGCACATGCAGCAAACCAAAAAAATCTAGTTCTTACCATCAAGATTTGAACTTTGAACAGAAGAGACTTTGTTCATACATGAAGAATCTTACAAACTTAGAAATAACATAAAGAATATAAAACATCACAGCTAATTGGTGAGGGACAAATGACAAGTTATAAACAAACACAGTTAAAATATTATATAAATCTAAAACGTGACGGCAAATTCTACACCTCAAAAGCTACAACAATGCTCCAAGTTTGAGATTAATCAAGCCATGGTTGATATTTTCAATCCGTTTTCTAGTAACAGTTAAGTGATAAAAATGAAGAAAAAAAAACTTCAATTTAGAAAAGGAAAATTGATGTACTGCAAGTTAATAAAAGTCATGATGTGAACACTGACCCCTCCACTTACACATGTTCACCCATATGTCAGCAAAACTAAGAAACTGTGAAGAGTTGTTTCCATTTTCAGAGTTTGTTCTCTAACCAAAAACGTGACCTTCCACACCGCATAAATTAGGCACCATACAGTGCAAAGGTGTTGTTAGGAAGGTCATTAGTCAGTGGCACACATTCCTTATAATGGATTAAAGAAAGAGGCGAAATTTCTCCGAAGCACGAGCACCACGGGTACCAGTCAAGCTTCTAAAATTGGAATCCAAATGAATGACATTATAATCAAGCTCATCAAATTCAAAATCTAGGATCACTAAAATTGATGTGCTGCAAGTTAATAAAACTTGTCATCCTAGTTCCTAACAATGGTATTAGATATCAAAAGAAGAAAAAAAATGGTACTACACAATACCTACAACTCAACACATTAGTTACTAATATTCTAATAACAACTCAATTACATAATTGTTACTCATATTCTAACAATAGTCTTCACAATTTTCTTTAATTAGTGCAAAACAGATTCACCACAAAAGATAAAAGTTTATTTCTATGTAAAAATCCAAAAAAGAGAGACTAATTAGTTCTAAAATGCTGAATATCATGGTTTACAAACATACAAATTAAGATTCCAAAATCTAAAACCAACTATCAGCCCATGAGCTGCTTTAACTGCAGGTCCATCCCTGGCAGTCTATGTCAAATATAAAGAAGTACGAAAGGGCCAATAAAGAGAATCATTTTGACAGGGATATCGGTTGAAGTATAAAGGTTATTACCTATGATTCATTGGTAAGAATCGCCGATGGCCCATGTAGATTGTTTTTCTTCCATTCTTCAACCACTGGTTCCGAGTTTCTTCAAGACACGTTGAACATGCCAATTTACCTTTATTACTCCATCCAGAGAGCATTGCAGTCCAGGATAATCACTTATAGTCCATAGTAATTCCGCTTTCAGATTGAACATTTCATTTCGTGAGGAATCATACGTGTCCACCCCTTCCTCCCATAATTCCTTCAGCTCATCTATTAATGGTCTCAAATACACATCAATGTCGTTACCTGTAAATTTTGACATAGAAGGTTGTGATCAGTTTGAATATTTATGAAACAGAGTATTAATGTAATCTTGACAAAACAGATAAAAATCAAGATAAATATCACTACCTGGACTATGAGGGCATGGTATAAGCAAAGATAATATCATGTTAGGTTGTTTCATGCATAACCATGGCGGTAAGTTATAGGGTAACAGAACGACATGCCATGTGCTATGCGGATTTCTCATTGAACTATATGGACTAAACCCATCAATTGACAAACCTAATCTGATATTCCTTGGATCTTCCTTAAAATTTGGATTCATCTCATCAAAATGCCTCCAAGCTTCAAAATCAGTTGGATATCTCAATACCCCATCTTTTGTACGCCCTTCATGATGCCATCTCATATCTCCTGCAGTCTTAGAACACATGAACAACCGTTGTAGCCGAGGTATTAATGGAAAGTGACGAAGTATTTTAGCCGGCGTTTTTAATCTTCCATCTTTGTAACGATAAGATTTACAAACCGTACAAGACTCAAGATCCGTTGTCTCCTTATAATACAGCATACAATCATTGGGACACGCATCGATTTTAACGTAAGACAATCCCAAATCTGATAATACCTTCTTACACTGTGTGAAATTTTCTGGCAATGTGCACCCTTCTGGAAATGATTCTCTAATGAGTTGAAGCATCTCTTTGAATGACTTGTCAGACATCCCACCAACGCATTTGTAGTTCCAAAATCTGATAAGAAAAGACATCATCGACATCTTATCGCATCCAGGGTATAACAGCTTCTTTGAATCTTCTAGCAACTTATAAAACTACGCAGCTGAACTATCACTTGGCATCCCACTCATTTCTGCATCCAACATATCACTCATATCCTCATCAGCACGTAATCCATATGCATCTCGCAGCATTCCTTTAATGTCATCTCCAACCTCTTCGGCATTGTTATCCATATTAACCTGATCCACATTGGTATTCTCTGCCCCCAAATTACATAGAAATGTTGTTCTGAACCCTTCACCGTGATGACACCATACAATATAACTCCTTAACATACCACAGGTAACTAAGTCATTATATATCTCATCTCTAGTCTTGTAATGTATATTATCACACTTCTTGCATGGACACTTGACTTTGTTATCTTCAGTAACAAACCCATTTTCAAACGCATAATTCAAGAACAAACACAACCCTTCATGAAACTCCTTACTTGATCTTTCAAAATGAACCCAATTCTTATCCATTTAGCAATCACAATATTCTTCAACTAAAATAATGACGGATACAATCAGTACAAATTAATTCAAGCAATATTCTTGGACCATACTAGTACCTGACAGTTGAAAGGAAAATTAGAAAATTAGAGTTACAGACTTACAATAGAAACAATGGAAGTATCTAACAAAAGAAACTACATGAAAAAAATAAAAAGTGTTTCAGTGACATTTTAGAGTACCCAATAAAAAGTATTAGAACACAGTCATAACTAATGTGCAAGTCTAAGACCAAGAAAATCTTAAATGGCCTGAAAATTCCAATGGACTAGGTAGCATACACCATAAATGGACTAAACCTCTAAATCTCAAACACCAGAGAGACAATAGTATGTAGAGATAAATATTAATACATGTGCATTGTTCTAATTTATCCAAGAGTAATATGTTAAAATTATCCAACAAGACAAAACAATGAAGTGTTTACTCAAACATTCAAGTATTTAATGAAAGAAGCACATGAAGATACCTCTGTGGATTACAAAGCTAGTATTCGAACACAGCATAACCAAAATGTCAAAGTCTAAGAGAAAATCCTAAATGGCCAGAACATTACAATGAACTAGGATTTTAGTTTTATGTTTCATTTCTTAAAGGGTAAGATAAGAAAAGTCTAAATGACATATAGCACTCTATCCATATAAAAAAAAATAGAGGAAGCTTCCACTCAATGTCGATGAAGATAGAGATACACTAGTCAACTACAGTCCCTCTCATTTGTTTATACAAACAAAGGTTTAGCTCTTAGTCATTCAACTGAACTCCATAAATTATATAATAGATATACCAAGTTATGTCATTCTTGTGCATATGCACGAAAGTGCATGGCATAAAACTGACAGTCGCAGTCACTCACAAGAAACAGTTGTTTCACTCTTCAAGAATTAATTAGTTATCTACATATTAGCATCAATATATCTATCACAAGGGAAACACGTCTAAAAATGGCAAAATTGCTAGCTAATATACATCCAAAAGACTGTTCTTTGCATATCACAACATTCAACTACCACATTCCAAGCACATCAACAAACAAATTGGACACTAACTGTTTTACCATCATAATGCGCATACTTCTCCACTAAATAGAAATCATAACATTTAATCCCTAAAGAATACATTTCCAAATTAGAGCATTTAAAAAATATTGATCTGAATTCCAACTGATAAGGTTTTAGATTCTTTTCTCTTTTTCAAACATACTACTTTATCTTTTTCAAACATACTACTTTATCTTTTTCAAAGTCCAAATTGGCTAAAATTAAACATACTACTATATCTTTTTCAAAACAAAAAACAAATAGCTTTTCGATTCTTTTCTCTTGATAAGGTTTTCACATTTCACTTTAGGAAAACAAAATATCTACAAATTTTAAAAGTGGTCCATCCATCAGCAATTAGTGCTCATCATATTTTAACCAAAATGTCCAAGTCTAAGAGAAAATCCTAAATGTCCAGAACATTACAATGGATTTGAAAACTAGTATTCGAACACAGTAGACACCGTTATAAATGCCAAAACCTAATGGAATTCAACAAACATAGTGATTTCAGTAATTTTAACAGAAAGAACAGTAGGAAACATTCGATAAACACATTATCTGCAACCAATAAGATCAAACTTAATCGATTGATACAGATAGAACAATGGAATCCCCTCTTACCATTCCTTATTAACACAAAATTTTTGCAAACAAAGCATTTAGCATTTAAGGCTGATCTCTTGTGTATTCCATACAATTTGGTCCAAGAATTGCATACAAAGTTCACATGACCAGTGCTAAAAAAATTACTGATTCTACAAACTTTGTAAAAAAGGAAGGTTCATCAATCTTGCCACTAGCATGGAAATGATTCAAACCAAGACCTCGAAATGAAATTTAATAAAGTGTAATTGATTAATCAACACTTTATTTGAGCACCAAATAAATTGACCCAGTTAATTTAGCATTGGATTTTCTAGGAAACAAATCGTGTTCAGACAATTTATACATCCTATCCCCCCTACAAACTAGAAGACACCAATTTTGAGATAAGAAGCAAATGACAAAACCATATATAACCCTTGCTGACTCTTTAAATCCATAAACCAATAAGACCAAATTCAAAACAACATTTTGGGGTAAAAAAATAAATTTCATAAGGCGATTCAGACGCCATTTTTTCGCCGCCAAATTCAGAAAGCAAGTTATCAAAGTAAGCCTGGTAGTGAACTTAGCATCTTATAAGTATGGGATATTGTATGTCCAGACACAGTAAACCAAATCTCCTATTGATAACAAACTATCATACAGACATAGTTCACATTATGTACATATAATCTTACTGCATCACCTTATCGATCTTCTTACAACACATAATCATCAAATGCTTTGGCTAACAAAGTTCATAGTCTCTAAAGGAAGTTGGACAGTTTGTATTTTCTTTCAGAAAAGCTAAACTATGTAGATAAAACAGTGTTGAGAAGCACCAAACACACAACAAAAATAGGAGAACATCTTATAGTTTCCTATCGTACCTCTCTAAGAACTGAAATTTCATTTCCAACATCATAATAATCCAATAAATTGATATTGATATAAGGGGTAAGGGGTTCTTTATTTCAAGGCTCAGCCTTTTCTCAAGATTTCCCAAAACCCCAACATTTGTACAAAACAGATAAAACTAAAACCCCAATCAGAAATTCAAGGCTCAAATCTAAGAAAATCAAAGCTCAAAGCACAATATCAAGTTCAATCAACAGAAACCCATATGCCCAAAAATCCATAACACAAACCTTAAAAATTAAACAAATGAAATCCAACACAGACCCTTAGAAATTAAAGAAAATAAAAATTTCCAGTAAACCCTAAGAAATTGAAACTAAATAAAAACAAATTAAATTTGTTTAATCCCTAGTGAATACAAAGAAAAAGAGGGGAAATTTCACCTGAAAGTTTACTCCTTTAGATCCTGCAAAACAATAAAATCAAGCAATTAAAAGCAAAATCAGTCCTTAATCAAAGAAATAAAGAAACAAAAAGAGATTAAAAGGGGAAATTTTACCTTCAAGTTTACTCCTTCAAATCCTGCAGAACAAATAAATAGGAATTAAAAGTAATATTAAGCAAATTAACTAGATCTAAAAAACTTCCAGTCCTTAATCAAAGATATGAACCAAAAAAAAAAGAAGGGGAAAATCACCTCTGATTGACTCCTTTAGATCCTGCAAAGCAAAAGAAGAAGAAAAAAACCCATTAATAGATAAGAGTAAAATCAACAGTAGTGATGGTTACAGACGAGATAGAAGAGATGAAGAGAAAGTAAGAGAAGCAAACCTCTCAGCAACCTTCTTCAGTGGAGAAGAACAGAAGGAAAGAGAAGATAAAAACAGATCTAAGTTTTGTAAAGAAGATAAGAGAGAGAAATAAAGAATATAAAGACTGGAAATTTTGGCGAAATTTTCAGCGGGAGAGATTGAAATCCACCAAAAATCACCGCCTTTTCTGAAAATTTCTTGACGGATTTAAGAACCGCAGCAATTGAAGAAAGTTTCTTCTGTACAGAAACTAAAACTTATGAAATTTGTTTGTGTCGGAGACTCAAAACTGACGAGAAAGTAGGTTAGACTTTGACTAACCTGCATTTGTGGCGCTTGGTCCAGCTAACCCTCACAATAATTTTTGTCGGACCCTTGAAACCGACCGAGCTTCAGCTTACTTTGACTAGTTAGAGTATTTGTGGCGGTTTGACAAAAACCCACAAAAATAGCTCATATTTGTGACGCCCCCCCTAAAAAAACCCTCACGATTGAGACCTGTTTTTGTAGTCCATCTTCCATGGAAATTGTAGTTTTTCCATACATTACGGTATCAACAAAATTTTCATAAGATGGTGGTAAGGAACAAAGCAAACCCAAAGCTTGGTCTTCATCTTCAATTTTGACCTCAATATTTGCCAAATCCAAGAGAATTTTATTATAATCATCAATATGATCTATAATAGACATTCCTTCATGCATTCTAAGAGTATGTAATTTTTTCTTAAGAAATAAACGATTAGTTACGGATTTAGTCATATACCTCTTCTCCAACTTGTTCCATAGCCTGTCCGGTGTCGTTTCCGCCGCCACTTTTCTCAAGACCTCGTTGCTCAAACACAATAAAATTAATCCATGTGCTTTCTCCAAGAGCTCATCCTTGGCATCATCCCACAATGTTGTTACTAGAGACGTTTTCCCCTTCAAAGTTTTCACCAAACCTTGTTGCACCAAAACATCCCTCATCTTTATCCTGCATAAATTGAAATAATTCCTTCCATCAAATTTCTCAATCTCATACTTTGCCTCCATTGTAGATCGCTTCTACCCAGAGCTCTGATACCAATTTGTTATGACCAATGGCTCTTCTAAGCACAATCAATCAAGAATTAAAATAGAAATGAAATCAAAAGTAAAAGAAGCACACACAACACAAGGATTTATAGTGGTTCAATCAAGATGATCTACATCCACTTTGGAAGATGACGATAACGATTTCACTATGATTTGAACAAGATTACAAAAGTATGATTGAAAACCCTCTCTTAAGAACAAGCTTACACTGTCTTCCTTACACTCTCTCTTATTCTCTCTTATTCTCTTATGATCTCTCTTATCATGTTTACAATGGAAACTAAAATCCCTTATATATAGGAGTAATGGGATGAAGAATGTCGACATACCATCACAAGATGAGTGCTCCACTAGATTCTACACTTTCCACCAAAAGACTAGCTCCACTAAAGTCTAGCTCACCATAGTGATCCATCCACTCACCATAGTGATTCATCCACCGAGCTCTACCATTGACAGCTCCACCATAGTCATGATTAAAGTGTTTAATTATTCAAGACATATACTACAGGATCCATAAGTACTGATGTATACAAAATGATGCCTCAAAGGCATCCATATATATTGGAGAATCCGGAGTAATGTCATATGTCGGAGAATTCTATAATTAACAATATAAAATTTTCGAATAGAAAAATGGTTGACAAGAAGCTACTAAGTGTAAGCTAGAGAGGTGGAGAGAAGGCGATGACAGTGGGTATCATATTAATAAACTATCCCCGCGCAATTACGCCGGTTTAGTGAACTTGTTATTACATAATCAAAGAAACCCTAATAGCACTTTCTCTTTTTTCAATTATTCTTGTGGCTTGTTGTATCAATTTCAGTCCTTTTTATTTTAGGGTTACTATAGTGGTTAAAATAAGTTCTAGACCTAACTTTATTCTCATCCCAATGAGAATTCTGTCGTGGAATTGCCAGGGATTCGGCAACCCCACAACTAGAACTTCTTTGACCAATATAATCAAGAGTCAAAATCCTGATGTAATTTTTCTTTGTGAACCCAAGAATGACTCCACCAAAATGAACCAATACTTGAAGAGATTCAGATACCCTAATAATTGGGTTTATCCTTCTGCTGGTCTCTCAGGTGGTATAGATCTTATGTGGAAGTGTGGTTTTCAGTTTGATATTGTGCATAATACGGATAAAATGATTAATGTCTTGGCTTCCTGTGATCCTAGTAATCCTGAATTCCTCGTAACTTTCTTGTATGGTTCTGTATACCATGAAGAGAAATTACATCAATGGAATTATATTAAACAGATTGGTGAAAGATCTAACCTACCATGGGTTCTTATTGGTGATCTCAGCATCACAATGGCTACCCATTAAAAGGTCTACATTCTCAACCCCTACTACTATTGAATACCCAGTCATTCAAACTATTATTGATGCCTCTGATTTGGTGAATTTAGGTTACATTGGTCCTAAGTTCACTTGGTCTAACAGACAAGCTGGCGATGACCTAATAAGAGCCAGACTTGATAGGGCACTAGTTAATAGTTTATGGATTGAGCATTATAGTAATTCTAAAAAAATTCAAATAAATACTATTGGGTCAGATCACTCACCAATTATGTTGGTGACAAATACTCAAACTCACCAAGGTAATAGACCCTATAGGTATTACAAGTGCTGGTTTAGTGATCCCACCTCTCATGAGGTTATTAGAAATGCATATTCTAGTGATGTTAGGGGATCTCCACCTTTCAAAATTGTAAACAGACTTAGGTTTGTAAAACAGGATCTGAAAAAATGGAACATAAGCCACTTTGGAAATGCTGATCTTAGAGTAAAAGATTTGGAAGCTAAACTTCGGTCTCTAAATAACAGTCCTAATATAATTCAGAACACTGAAGCTATAAAACTTGTTGAGAAAGATTTGGAAGTTTACGTCCCTAACAGACATATACATGACAATGTTATCATTGCGCATGAATTGGTCCATTCTATGAAAATAAAAAAGTAAAATATGGAATTATGGGATTAAAATTGGACATGTCCAAGGCCTTCGACAGAATAGAATGGCCTTTCCTCATTGATGTTTTAAAAAAAATTGGTTTCTCAAGTCACTGGTGTGATTTAATTCTTCAATGTGTAAGTACCACGAGTATTTCTATTCTACTGAATGGATCTCCTTGTCCTTCTTATAAGCCTACCAGAGGCCTGAGACAAGGAGATGTCTCCGTATCTTTTTATTTTATGTATGGAGTCGTTTTCTAGGTATCTTATGCATGCTGAGGAATCCCAACTTATTCATGGCTTTAAGGTGACACATGAAGCTCCTAGCATCTATCACTTTCTATTTGCTGATGATTGTCTCATCTTCTCTAAAGGAACACATAATGAAGCTGATAACCTTATGTCTCTTATCAAATATTTCAGCAACTATTCTGGTCAGGTCATTAACTTGCAAAAATCAGGCTATTTTTTCAGTAAGAATGTTCATCCTGATCTATGTGTCTCTCTCTTCGTCACTTAGGAGTCAGGAAAGTTGAGATGTCTGATAAGTACCTTGGTTTATCTCTTTTCTTAAGTCAAACTAGGAATGAGACTTTTGATCACTTAGTTGATTACTTTGACAAGAGGGTTGCTAGGTGGAAATGAATTAAACTCACTCAAATCTGGTAGATCGGTTATGGTTAAACATGTACTTAATTCTTCTACCAACTATCATATGAATTGTTTCTTACTCCAAGATAAAATTCTCAAGAGAATGGACCAGGCTCAGAGAGATTTTTGGTGGGGTAAGAATGCCCCTGGGGGCATTTATATGAAAAAGTGGGACAACATCTGTTCACAAAAAATGAATGGTGGCCTAGGTTTTTGAAATCTTAAGAAATTTAACATTGCCTTACTTGCTAAAACAGCTTGGAACCTGGTCCAAAATGCTAATGCTCTTAGTGCTAGGATCCTTAAGTGCAAGTACTTTAGAAATTGTAGTCCTTTGCATTATACTAAACCTAAAACTTGTTCTTGGGTATGGAGAAGTATTAGTGTGGGTTTGGATTTTATCATTTAAAACTCTTGTTGGCAAGTGAGGAATGGTCGTCATATTAGAGCTTTCTACGATAATTGGATTAGAGATGTTAGGCATCCACACTGCATTGCATATCCTAACCCCAATATTCATGTCTCTAAACTCATTGACCGAGATACTAGAAGCTGGAACTCAGAATTATTACAAAATTTCTTCACACCTGACACTTGCTCCAAGGTTCTGAAAACTAGGATACCCGTCTTTGGTAACGACGGGTTAATATGGCCTCACACCAAATCTGGTAACTTCTCAGTTAAATCTGCGTACTCTCTAGTGACTAGAGATTCTGATAGTTCTGTTCAACAAAGTAATTGGTTTCCTGCTTATAAACAATTGTGGGCGGCCCCGGTCCTCCCAAAAGTACATCTTTTCCTTTGGAAATGTGTGCAAAATATCCTTCCCACTAAGTGTAACCTGTATAGATTTAATAGCAACCATAATACCTTGTGTGCTATGTGTGATGATGATTGTCATGAGCCTGCTGAACATATTTTCCTGCATTGTAAGTTTGTGAAGGAGGTGTGGTCACTAGTTCCCAATGGCCACTTGGTTTTACAGGATGTTGAGTCGAACATTAGCATGAAAGAATGGATTCATAAATGGCTTATTAGTTCTGCTCGTAATGATATAATTTGTGCTCTATTTACTACTGCTTGGAGTATATGGAAAGAAAGATGTGATAATATATTCCAAAATAAGCATCTGAATCACACTGTCACTGCTATGTGGTTTATAAGACTTTGTAACGACACCTTGTCTAATCTTCACAACCACAGTGCCAGTAATCCATCATCTACATATACTTATCCAGAGTTGCCCAGTAATGTAGGATTACCTAATGATTGTTGCATAATCTATTGTGATGCTTCATATAACAAAGATACTGAATTTGGAATTAGTTTTGTTTGTTTTGACTTAACAGGTGACTACAAGGGTTGCAGAACAGTCCATGGTTTAACTGGCAGTGTGGAAGAAGCTGAAAGTCTAGCAGTTTTTGAAGCTATCCAGTGGAGTAACTCCAGAAATTTCAATGCTGCTAATGGGGGGGACTGGTTTTGCTTGGGGGTGTACCAAATGCTAATAAGACAAAAGATTATTTTCCTTGGGGTTGGTACACCCCCAAGCAATTTGGTACCCCCATTAGCAGCCTTGAGAAATTTATCCTCCATATGCATCAGAAGTGACTCAAGTAATGTTATCTCTTATTTGAATACAACTAGCAACCAGATTAGCTGGTACTCTAGCTCAATCTTGGATGATTGCTTAGTCTTAATTAGCAATGTTAGTTTTTCCAAATTTGAGTATATCCGGAGAGATCTAAATTCATATGCTGACAAAGCAGCTAAACACAGTATAAGGCTTAGTGTAACAGGTTCATGGGAAGTTGACTATCCTCATTTCCTGAACCATAATCTGTAATCCTTCTGTTTTAGTAATGAATCTATATTTTCTTAGCAAAAAAAAATTTGAAAAAAGAAGCCTTTCATTTTATTCCACATTTTATTTTTAGTTAAATGACTGGTTGACTCTACTCTACCAATTTGGTAAATAAACCAGTAATTCCATTAGGATTTCTTCCTCCGTCACTGCAAGGTCAGCTCCATCAAGACAGAAAAGGCAAAGATGTGAAATTGGGTCGAAATACAAAACTAGTTAGACAAACAACTAGAAGGATCAGTTATTTATGGTGCTCTAGGAACGATAGTGGCACCGAGTCAAGAACTAGTGAACGAACAAGTTATAAAAATTGAGTGATTACCCGTCACACTTTCTTCAAATTAGTGTTTACCCATAGTAAAACTTAAAATATGAATTTACACGAATATCTAGGTAATACTATATTTATAACCAAATACAAGGGCTTTTAGGACTTTTAAATTATTTGGTGTTCTATTTATAACATTCCACAAAACATTACCATTTCTCACTATTTCCATTTATTTTTATTAAAAAATGGGTCACGTTTTCCATTTTCTGTTAGGGTTAGTCAAGTTGTTTTCTTTTTTTTGTAGGGAATCCAGTAGTTCTTAACGATTCATGGAGTAAAATTATATGAAAGAGATAATATCAAATCTGTTCATTATGGGAGTTCTTTTTCCTTACTTTTTCCTATCGAGACAATGGCATTATTGTAAGTCGCAAATCAGACCTGCGTGCTTTGGACAGGTCTATCTCGTTTACCGACTCTGAGATGAGTTTAAGTCCTTTTGCTGAATTTTTTGGACCAGGAATGCAAACATTGTAGCTTACACGTTACCATCTATTTGTTCTTCTCATTTTACCTTACAGATTGTTTAGTTCTTGCCTAGCAAATTATCTGAACGACGCAAATGAAAAATTGCTTATGCATGATACGTGCGGTAAATACGAGATGACGCAAATGAAAATTTTCTTACGCATGATAGTGTGGTATGGTAAATACGAGATGCCGCAGACCGCATATGTACGTAATTGCTGCATCATCAAATTGCAATTCTATGTATGTACGTACTGTGCATATATATTTGCGGATCATCTTGGCATTTATAGATCTGTCAGTATGTATTCATCCAGGCATTTTTAGTTCTGCAGAACCAAGGGGAAGAAGCTCATATAAGAACATTTCTTGGTCCAACATAAATCTACTTGAAAATAATTATAATATGAATTAAAGAAAAATGCCTTGCTCAACAAACGAATTCTCCAATTCTATACGATGAGCATAGTTGTCATAATATTCATTGAAATGAAGACTAACACCCTAGCAATTACATTTCTGCAAACCATAAAATTCTAAAAACAATAATTCCCATCTCTTTTCCAGCTATGCGATGGATCAGCAATCTATTTGTACACCATCTTCTCCCTCATGTTATATTACTTTCCTCATTAGCAATGTGCCATTTCATGCATATATAGCACAGTGACGGCTGAAAAACGGGTGGTAAGATGGTAAGCTACAAAGGACATTTATTCATTTATTACTAGGAAAAATTTATTATATTGATAATTAGAAGGTTATATACTCAGAGTTTTGTTGAGAACATTTTGCCGATACTATATTTCTTAGTACAACAAAAGTTTCTAGCCCTATTAAAACAACACTTATTCGCTGCAAAAATCACCTTTGCTTGCTACAATTTCAAACAAATACAACAGTACTCATTAGTATTACGATCGGGTTTTACAAAAGTATACAGTGCGTAAAGCAAATTGCGAAAGATGATTTTACATACTAACAAAGTCCGGTGATCCCCTAATGTGTTAATGGAAATATTAATGTACGGTGACCTTTGGCATACATCATTCTACATTTTTTTCTATATATCCATGTGACCCATTCTTTTCATCTTTGAGGTAAAACTGTAAACAAAAAATGCAACTCATATTCACAATGTGTTAAAGGGAAATATGTATCATTTTACTTTCAGCACGGAGGTTTATTTTTGCAATATCTTTCAAAAGAAGTGTAAAAGATATGACAATAACTGTGCTACCTTGCCGGTGAAGAAAAATGTGCTCGCCATACGCAGAATTATCAGCTTCACAAAATCTTCTTCTTTTCCTCTTTCTCCAACAATACTACGGACATGAAACTCTATATCTTTCCATGAAATTTTATGTTTGCTGCCTAAATATGAGGTGCAAAACCTGTTTTGCATGTAATCAACATCTGACCGATTAGTGAATGGTTTTTCCAACTTCCCGCTCAATCTCATCCCTAATACGAAACACAAATCTGCAGCAGTTACTTGTTTACGATATCCAACCTGCATAATCATTTTTGATGTTGGCAACTAGGGGATTGCAGTATATTTCATGGAGCATATATATGTCTTATTCATTATTCTTGGTTCTTAATTCAAGCAGAAACACAATACTAAAAGGAGTTTAAGCAAAAAGAAAAGAAAGCAATAAAAAAACACAAACAGATCTGTTTTTGTCTATAAAGATGTAGAGTATACCATCCTGAGCATTCTTGAATAATCAAAACGAAGTAACATGATTATTGTTCATTGCATAAGTACCTTTCAGTTTGATCCTTGGTACCTGGTACTGGTACAATCACAATCATAATCACAAGCAGTAAAGCATATGTTTATGCAAAAACCAAATTAAAAAGTAAAAAAAGGATTCGTTACTGCTCATCAGCATTTACTGTGGAATAGGTACAGTAAAGAATATGTTCATGCAAATTCGTTTTTGCTCAATTGCATATAGTGAGCAATGGCTCAAATGAAGAAACCCGGTAGAAAGAGGTAACAAGATTCATCTATAATTAATCGAATCTAGTCCACTTTATTCAAAGCTCCACAAAAAACGCGGTCAAATTGGATTTACTAAAACTAATATTCCTAGAAAATAGCTTACAAAAGATAATATTCACCAATTTAATTTTAATTTTCTTGTAAAATAAGAAAAGAGGGAAGGAGACACAAAATAAAGGGGAACAAGAAGAGAGAAATTCT
Source organism: Papaver bracteatum (assembly GCA_023529315.1). Classification (NCBI taxonomy): domain Eukaryota; kingdom Viridiplantae; phylum Streptophyta; class Magnoliopsida; order Ranunculales; family Papaveraceae; genus Papaver; species Papaver bracteatum. The sequence goes on from JAJJWX010004145.1 coordinate 406,224, forward strand.
ATTATTATGTGTACAATACAAAGGTTTAGGACTCTATTTATAGAGTTTACATACTTGGTGCCCAAGTAATAGGGTCCCACTAAAGTGGGCATCTATACATAAACTTCCATTTATAACACTCCCCCTAGATGACCACTGTATCTAAGCAATTGCCTCATTAAAACCTTGTCAGGAAAATCCAAAGGGACAAAACCTGATTGAAGGGAAAAGAGTACAATTATGAGAAAACATATAACAAAGTTGGACATGCATATGTTGCCTCATTAAAACCTTGACAAGGAAAAACCCAGTGGGACAAAACCTTGACGAAGGAAAAAGAGTACAACGTGATAGTCCAGTAAAATACCTTTTACTATGATGATGCTCCCCCGATAATTAATTCAGTTGAATCTTATCTTGCAAATCTTTGAGTTGAGACTTCCCAATTTTGATGAACGGATTTTTAGGATCCAGAAGATTATTGTTCCTTTATGAAGATGTCAGATAGTTGATGAAGTCTTCTTTTGTGTTGCACAAGCAGTATTGTATTCGATAAATATTTTTTCGGAGTCTGCATTCTTCTTCAACACATTGAAAACTTGTGTCATGGATTGCTACCTTCCCGAGATCATTTGCAGAAGTTGTTGATGTAGTGTAGTCAACATAGAGCCAACATGTAGATAAATTACCATTAGTGAACAAAACTATATTTTTTTTCATACCTTATGTGGAGCAGAATGACATCCAAATAACTAAGGGATGGTTATGTTGATTTGGTCTTACAAAATGACCTAGTCAATGGTGGGAATCCACCAAATAACCGAAATTTGATACAACTCCCCCTTGGATGACCACCATGTTGAATTAATTTGTCTCACTAAAACCTTACCAGTAAAACCCAATGGGAAAAAAATTGGACAAAGGAAAAAGAGCAAAATATCAACATTTTGAATTAAACGTCAGGGAGATGTTGCCTTGTTAAAACCTTGTCAAGAAAACCACATGGGACAAAACCTGAAGGAAGGAAAAAGAGTACAACTTTTGACGTAAATATTGATGCTAACCCAACTATATGAGTTTTACAGAAGACAATCATCAAAAAAATAACTCTAGTCCATCTTAAATAAGAGTTTAATCTAGCATATTTCTAACTGCAGATTTAATAAAAAAATAAAGAAAATAGAATATATGCTGCTAGAGCGTGGATTTTGGTGTTTTTAAAAGACTCCTCAAGAGACCTAGAAAGTTGATATGATCAACTCATTAATCCGTATTTTTGGTTTTATACCAAATTTCTAAAAACACAAAGGATTGTTCGACTTGACATAATCAAATAAGGTGGCTGCCTAAATATGTTCCCAACCACATTTATTTTGTAAATGCAATGCGAGTCCTTCAAGGACTAGAACGCCAAAAGCATCATACATGGAGAACAAAAATTTATTGAATCAACCCTTGGGTCTAAGAAAAAATAGAACCCTCAAATCGTTTTTACAATTAACATATTTCTCAGACAACACATTATGACTACACCAACTTGTAAGTAATAGGTTTGGCAATTTTAAGGTGTTAAGTCTTGGAACCAAATTTGTGTTTACCTAGGAATAATAATCCAATCTAATTTGGATTGTATGCCAACCAATCACATATGTCGATATTTCTTTGCAACCGGGTTCAAAACCACCATACTTTTTATGTCAATAGCTACTGTATCTGAATATTCGACAATCATATTAGTTTAATTATCACAATTCTCAAATATATGTATATCTTGAAGAAGAAAAAAATCACAGAAATACTGGTACCAGTGCCCGCAAGCATTATAATATCTTCAAGTGAGGAGATATTATATTTGAGAAAGTGAATTTGGTACACTCAATTGGAGCACTACCAGTAGCCTCGTATAGAGCGTTACTTGTTTGCTAGATGTGATTGGATTTTCCTCTTGGAGAGGCAAAAGCTTATATAAAAGCAAAATGAGACATTCACGCCAATTATATAATGACAGCCATGGATTTTATTGGTTACAGGAAAAATATGCAAATAAAATCTTCAATAATTTTGTGACCTATTGGGACGATGAGATAGTTATTGAGAATAAATTTATGGACACACTTTTTGTCAAAGAAAATTACATCAAGATCGATATAGTCATTACAAGGACTAATTATATGGCCAAACAAGTCGGGCGCGCACCCATTGACCTTTGGTGTCCTTAGAATATTCCAATTACGAGTAGAACAAATTCGAACTGGTATTTGCTATTGGTTTAAACAATAATAACGATATAGAAAAATCAAATTCCAATTGGTTTAAATGATTCTTTTGAGAAAAATAAAGAAATCATTATCGTTATTCTTTGTAGAGAAAAATCTACGTTTTGTTGATGAAGATTTCTTTGAAGGAATAGAAATCAATATCCAAATTGGCTAAAAGTTATTCGAATGCCAATTTTTACATCTCATTATAGAAAACTGATGGATAAAAACCAATATCAAATGGTTTGTAAAATTTACCAAAATTTAATCGACAAAGGAAAGAAAAAAAATCATTGTTTTAGCCATCGCATAGGAAAAATCCACTTAGTGGTTAACAGATGGTTTCTTGTAAAAAGAAAAATAGAAACCATATCAAAAAATCACATGATCCTTGTATAGAGAACAAGGATACCAAATTTAATTGGCCGTAGGTTTTTCAACCATACACGTGATTAGTTACTATAAAGGTAACCAAATATGCGATAACACCAATATTTGGTGATTATAGTTTCATTAAATATGATAGAAACTATATACCATCTTTTTATGGATTTTATTTTTTCTTTCTCTATAAAAAAAAAGAGAAGAATGGAAAATCAAACTTATTCGTTTAATTAAGTTGATCACCACCGCATACAATAAATAAAATAATAAAAAAAAGAATCAACTGAATAACATAAAGAAGATGAAACCTCTAAAAGTTTACTGTATTAGGAGGGTATGTTCAGGTTATATCTTCTGTTGTACATCGTACACATGCCATGGAAGGCCACTGGCCAGACCCAACTAGGATTATATAGTCAACATCACCATCCGTATGTCACCGAAGTAGGGTTTATATCTTTGAGTGCCGTGAGAGGATCCCACTTTGTAAAACGTTATGATGAGGAAAAAATTGATCCAGCCAGGGTACGAGTCCAGTCCATAATCACAATAAAAACAAGATATCAGTTTACTTTTAGAAGAAAAAATAAAAACAAACGTTACTACATAATCACAATTAAAGGTATCTTAATCAAATATTAAGAAAAGCTGGTAAAAGAAATAAGAGATTAGGAAACTCTATAACACCGACTCCACCGGTGTTTTTGCTTTTGCGAAAAGATTCAAAGGCTCGAGCATGCCGTCGGTAGAACAACGTGCGAAGGAACAAGAAGAGAGAAATTCTATTATTATGTGTACAATACAAAGATTTAAGACTCTATTTATAGAGTTTACATACTTGGTGCCCAAGTAATAGGGTCCCACTAAAGTGGGCATCTATACATAAACTTCCGTTTATAACAAATTTTCCATTTTTGCAAAATGGCACATTTTGTAATTTGCAGTACAACTATGGTTACTTGCATATTCAAATTTGAAAAAACGATTAGAAATTTCAAAATATGGGTAAACTCATATTTCAAAAAGTTTGATGTGTAAACACTAATATGAAGAATCTTATATGTGTAAACACATATTCCGAGTAACACCATTCCTCAAAAGTACTTTAAAAACCAAATTAAAAAGTTTTAACTGGGAAACACACTAGGAGTAATAAACTCTTAAAAACCGCTTGTCTCGATCCTTCCAAAATCTTAAGAAATCAGTTAGAGACCATCAGACATAAAACATGACGTCCTTAACACAGTCTTTGATCTTTGGTAAAGGGCGAACGCCTGCAATTGCTGCCCTTGTATTCCCACCACCACGGTTGCTAGCAGAATCACTGCCCTCAGACAAGTCACCCTCAGTGTAATACCTAGCACGGAAAGCCCCCAAATGCGCATAATACGCTGGAGGAACTGCAAAGAGATGCAACATATTATGAGATGATGTGATTACAAAGGTATATAAAAAGAATGGAATTCTTCAAACAGTGTGCAAATATTTTTAAAGGAGAATTAGCAGCTGAAAAGAACAAAGGAGTTCGGAGACTAACCAACAGATACAGATCGGGTGCACCTGGCGTACCTGAAACGGAAGATGAAAGAAACAAGGTGAACTTACATACAACACAAAATGTTTGAACAGTTGTAAAGAAACAAACAAACCGTTAGCAGTGAACTTGTTCGAAAGGAACTCACGTGTAACAAAGATTGTTAGTAAGCACTTGCAATCCGTTAGCAGTGAACTTGTTCTCATCGTACAGCACATGATAGTGAGTTGGTCTACTGGTCCCCTGCATAACGAAGTATTAAAATCAATATTGATGAAGGTTAGAAAATACTGTATCATCCTATCATTTGCACAAAATTAGATTTCAGTAAATCATTTGTGTAAATTACCTGGATTCCTGCGTGACTACAGAGATAGAAGTCGAACTCTGTGGGGTGGCAAATCATAGAATCTACAACTGTGCCTGAGGGAAAAAGAGATAGTTCATATTCCAAAGTGAACTCAAAATATTACACCTTATTTGTTCAAATATTGGGACAGTTCATACCAGGTAAGATGTTGCCACTCCTATCAGTCATGTTACGGTCCATGTGATTAGCAGGGAAGAGACGAGTATGGTGTCTCTTTTGTACAACAATGAAAGTGATAGGTGGTAAATATCCTTCCTCAAGGGAAGCACAAGCCTTGTGAATAGCGTCTATTTCATGGAGCAAGACTTGTGCAAATTGTCCCTCACTCACTCCATCTCTGTAATAAAATCAGACAAGTCTCATAATCCTGAAGAAAACAAAAAGAAAGGCCAAATCCAAATCCTTTGCAGTAACACTCACCTGTAAAAGATAATCCGATGTGGCTTATGCCCAGTTGCTTTCCTGAAAGCAATCAAATGCTCCCTGAAGGTAGAAAGAGAGTAATTTTTTTCAGTTCCCACATCGAGTGCAAAGGTTAACAAAGTTAATATATCTACAACATTGGGAGAAATAAAAAAAAAATATTACCGAATCATTCCTCCATGAACAAGCCTTTTGTTAACCTCCTGAAGCGTGTACAAATCATTAATCAATTCCTGACGATGCAGCTGTGCAGAAACTAAACAGCGATATTTTGATACTTCAGGCCAATCCATCGAAGCAACTACCTGAAATGTGACAACACATTGATGTTTAACATCTCCAACATAGATTTAGATACCACGGGTAAATAGAACTAGGGAAATCGTATAACAACCGCAGCAATAGATGGACTGGAATCTTCTCCAGCTGGAGGATGTGTAACATCAGCACCAAATATGATTGTAGGACACTCTGTAACATAAGGGAGTCTTTTCTTAAGAGCATCTTCCAAAACATTATTCCTGCCACCAACCTGGCATACAATTAAAGCACCAAATTAATTAGTGAAATAAGGAACACAGTTCAAAACTACAAGTTACTTGATAATAAATAAACTACAAGTTCAAAAACATAGATTAAGGACAAACCTTCACGTTGATCTTCATAGAAACGTTTTCCAGATATTGTGGATTAACCTTGAAAGCATGTTTCGGTTGGCAGCATTGAGAAACTATTCCAAGTTCTGTTTCACACACCCGTTTAATTGTTCCTGTAACAAACATATCAGAATGTAGAACTTATTTGAGAATAAATGAGTACATCAGAATTCAAACAGAGCACACATCAAATTCAAATTCAACTAACCATAGGATCCAGTTTGATCAGGTAATATTATAATCAAAAGCTGCAGCTGTTTTCCTTGGCCAGCCATCTTTTCAAGTTTCGAAGTTGCTTCCTTATGGAGGTCTACAAGTGTGCGCTCTATTTGGTTAGACCGGCCAGACCACATTGGAAGTAGCGGCATTTGATTAATGTCCTAGCAAGAGACACGACTCATTAATGAAGATGTTTTGAAATGGTTGAGACATGGGACGCTCAGAGGAAAACAAGCTTACCACTCCTTTGTTCTTACACATCCCAACTAGTTGTTGAAAGAAATATTTTGCAGCATCTGGACTTGTTCGTTGGGAGAAATTAAGGCAGGCCCAATGATCAACTTTACCACCATTCACCATACGCTGCCATCAGTTATTCAAATGATCACTATCGACATTTATCATGGTACACTCAACTGAATAAAAGGTCATGAGCTTTTCAGAAAATTCAGAATGCTCAACAGTAAATATAAGAATTCATTCAAACCACTGGTTATTGGAATTAAAAAATAGAATTTATGAACATTAGGGTTAAGCATTACCGCATTAATCATATTCCACTGCCCAACACGAGGTTGAATTCTTGCTTCCCGACCTTCTTCATGGTACTTCAGCTGAAATGACAAACATCCTATGTTAAAAGTTGAAGGACCAAAAAAACCACAGTTAACATTAAGCCTAGGCACCGAGATATTACCATAGGAGGCGGCAAAACTCGAACATTACTGACTGATGTCAGCATTTCTGAAACAGTAATTCCAAATTCCTTGGCGTACTTGTCTTCCATGTAATGGTTCTCTTTTACGATCTTCAATGACAAAAGTTGTTTAATGAGAAGACATGTTTGCTTAGAAAGATATATTACGCAGCAACTAATGCAAGAAAAGCACCTTCAGGACAAATTGTTCAATACCTTTGTAATGTTACTTTCCCTATCTTTGGGACGCTGACAAGCTGCTTTTAAGAGACCAGTTACCTGTTTCTCATTCAACTTTTTCGAGTATTTTTGCCCTTCTACTAGTGCACATACCTGTTACAAGAAAAGATCAAAATGACATTAGACAATCTATAATTGGAAGGAAAAAAACACAAAAGATATAAAAAAGGGGAATCACCTCCATGGGTAAGTACACAGGTCTTGCATCACTCCCAGCTTGAAGGCATGGCCAATGAGCATACTTCAACTGAATCTTGTACTTATCTTTAAAGTAACGAACTACAGACTCGCTTGTGCCGCTCTCGACAGGGAACCTTATGTATACAAAGGAAAAGGAAGGGCTTATTAACTTACTTTGAGTACGAAAGATGAGTAAGATAACTGGTCTCTTAAAAGTAATCTTCAATCTTATTGTACTCCCCAGGATACAACACATTATACTCACATTAGCTGGTTCGTAGGCTGAGTGGTTATGCCAGAAACCTTTTGACAGTTGCCATTCCTATGAGTCAGCTCAACACGTACACCTCTCAAGGACCTTTTGATCTATTAGGCAAACAAGAAAATGAGTAAGATAGCATTGAAAATGCGGATTATTGGGGCCAGTAATAGCTTGTATCAAAATTCTCACAACTTTGTACAAGTAAAATTACAAGTCAAGGAAATTAATCAAAAACACAGAGTAAAAGAAACACAAACCTTAACACGATCCACATCAGACAAAGGCCTTTGTGCATCTCTTATGTTCAAAAGTCTGATCACATAATCGGCGACATTGATTGATTGATAGAATGATGTGGCAGAGACATCTGTGGGCAAGAAAATTAAATTTATGATAAGAATTCCAACTTGCAAATAATAAGCACTTGAATCCTTAAAGAAAAAAAACATTATAAAAAGGGAGAATCACGACCTAAATTAAGGGATAACCCCATCTGAGTGGGGCGGATACTCTGGTAGTATCCTTTCCAGCACTCTAGACCATCACCAATGTCCATTTTGTTTCCCAATATAGGAGAGAAGAATGACCTTCCAACCACAGCATAACTGGGGATAAAACATATCAACATATTAGTTTGTAAAAAGCATGTGAGACAATAAACATTTCTATATTACTAAACCTACTTTCTGGTTGGTGTTTCTCTCATGACCACGTCAAGAGCCTGTATTGTTTCGTGTGGTGAATCTCTTTGCTTACCAGCAAGAAACTGGTTCAAATGGTGCAAGTCAGGTCGCGATGCAAGTTTGATTGAAACTTTAAACTTCCTTTCTCTTCTGCAATAACAAATCAATTACTTCGAGTATGTTACTATAACAAATTAACAGGATATACAAACAATGAGCAATATCTGAAATTTGAATAGAAAGTTAACCAAATCAACAAACCTAGGAAAAGCTCCCTTTCCATCCTTGTCTGTTTTCTTAGAACCACCTTTCGCTGGCTCCTTGTCAGCCAAATCAACAACAAAGTCCATCCCTTCAAATGGCAACGGACCAGCAGTGTACAGGCTTTTACGTCCATCATAAACAGGCTGCAAGCTCCCCAAATGCGACATTCGGTATAAATCAACTAGTCGGCTAATAACAGCTCGATTCACACCTCTTGATGTAACCTCGGGGGTGATAGAAACCTATTGCACAGCACCAAAATCAACTGATTAAGTTCAATAGATGAAGAAAGTTTTCGAAAAGTAGCAAAAAAACTTAAGAACCAAACTTAAATGGAAGTAAGATATTGCATTTACATTAACATTCATTCACATCACTACAAGAGCAACAACGAAAGCTTTTCGAAAAGAAAAACTACGGAATTTTCAATTTTGATAAACCAAATCCACAAGAGTGGCAGAGATTACATGAAACACAAATTAAAATCAACAGTGTTTTAAACTACAAAATGAAACAATGAGAGTACAACTAAAAGAGTGGGAAAAAATTCAATAAAATGTAATAGGACTAGTATTACTGTGACTCAAAGAGCAGGAACAACTTCGACACGTAGTGAAACATACGAAATAGAACTACTCTTAGAGAGATTCACAGCAAGATCACATAGTGAAACATACGAATATACCTATTACAATTACCCAATTATTATTTTTTTGAAATTTACACCCACAAGAGAAAAAAAGAGGGGGAAATCAAAACAGAGCAGGTATGACATAAACCCAAAAAGAATTTACAACCTCCAACGTCTTGATTCAGTTCATAAGATCATAAACACCAAACGAAATGAAACAAAAAACATCTTTTTTTTAAGTAATAAAAAAAAAAAAAAATCTTGTTTCATTTCTTTTGATGTTTATGATCTTGACTCAGATCATAAGATCATAAACAACAACATAAATAAAATAAGAAAAACAGATCAAAAAAAGAGAAATACATACATCATAATGGTGAAGATCCTTATCAGCAAGTTTGACAAGGAAATGATTCGCTTTGACAACACATTTCACACCGATTGTTCCAAAACCAGGACGAGCAGGATACTTCATTGCTTTTAGTGAAGCCGGTGGCGGAGTAACATTCACATCAGAAACAGGTTCTTGAATACTAAGAGTTTTCTGAACATCCTGAGTAAGTAAATCTACACTAGTAGATGATCTAGAAGTTGAACCTACTTCTGGAAGTGAAGAATAAGAAGAAGTTGAAGATATTGGAGCTGCTGGTGCTACTCTTCCTCTACCACCACCGCCACCACGACCTCCATTACCACCACCACCACGACCTCCATTACTACCTCCTCTACCACCTTGATTAGACATTATTTGTGATCAGATGAAAGAGATGAAGAAGAAAACCAGAGAAGAGAGAGATTTTTGAAATATTTTTGGGTTCTTGAGTTTGAGAGAGAGAGATTTAAAGTGAGAGAGAAGGAGAGTTGAAGGGAGATGGGTAGTTGAAAGGGTGATCTGATGTGACCTTCTAGTTTCTATAGCTACTACGTGAACGGTTCATCTTTGAATGACCAAATTGCCCATGGTTTTTGAAAAAAAGTAAACCGTCGAATCGTAAAATAAGTGAGAATGGGCATCGTAAAATCGTAAATTAACGATAGAAAAACAAAAGTGAAAGTAGTTGAGGGAGTGGGGAGGTGGGGAAGTGTGAACTGTTTTGTAACTGATAAAATCATTAAAAAAATATCGGATAATAGTAATACGTATCGTTTCGGTATATAGCCCAAACCATCTTTTCCATTGTCACATCTGTTGGTACAAAGCTTTACTCATAAATGGCAATTCTTATCTTCTCTTTTCTTTTCTTTTCCAAGGCATTGACAAAGAGAAAGTACCGACTTGCATTGCACGGAAATTTCGGAATGAGTCGTCTCCCTTGTATGAATTTGTATTTAGTCCTTGATGACGTTAATGTTTTCATCAAAAGACAAATTTGAAGAGAGAATATCTGGTGGGGTACACTACAAACAATACGAGGTGAGGGAAGGGAAAGGGTGTACAATGCCGCATTCTTTTGGTATGATTTGTGGCTGTCTCACCCATGACTCAACAACCAATACGTTTGAAAGAAAATCTTTCAGAAACGGGTGGGGACCAACAATAATATGAAAGGAAAAAATGAGGGAACAAAATAAAAAGAAGACAAATTACGGATTGGGGTCCTATTTTAAGAAACAACTTAAGCCAAGCAATACGGTGAATGTCATCCCTTTAGTTATAGTTGTTGTGCTAGAACCCTGCGAAAGTGATTTGCACAGCTACACAAGAGTACTCTAAACATTGCAAAGAGCACAAACTAGAGAATAAAAGAGACAAAAAAATTAATGAGGTTGAATTCTCGGGAAAAATAAGAAATTTATATATTATCGTAGAGAGAAAGAAGAATTTTCTGGTGTATTTTCTAGGTTCTCTACTAGGCTATCTCTGTACCCATAGGTAGGGAATGGAATTTCTAACTTAACTAATAAGTTCCTAGAATTTAGGATTAAGAAACCAAATAAGAGTTATCAAACTTTCTACGACCGACTATAATTTGGTTTATTGCAAATTAGTCTTCACCGACTTGTAGAGTTTTACTTTCTCCAAACTCTTTGTCCACCGACCTAGTCAACAATTCTCCATCTCGGATCATGCATTCATCCATGAGACAATCAATATATGAAAACACCTTCGTCTTCCAACGTCGATTGCACCAAAGGTTGCCTACGTATCCTCTGCTTGGAATCAAACCTACCGTAGTTCACTTAACGGCCTTGCTAGAAGGCCTCCACCGGGTTCCTAATAATGTGGATCAATTTCGAGTAATGACGAAACTTGACCCCGGGTACTACTTTCGTTAACATATCAGCATGATTTAATTTGGTATCGATCTTCACAAGTAGAATGTCTTCTTCTTCCAGAATCTCTCTAACAAAGTGAAATCGAACATATATATGTCTGGTTCTGGCATGATGCACTTGATTCTTAGCCAAGTAAATCGCACTAAGACTATCACGATGCACATGCACTTGTTCCCGTACAACACCCAAGTCATCGATCAAACCTTGTAACCATATAACCTCCTTAAATGCATATGTCACTACCATATGCTTTGCTTCAGTAGTTGAGAGAGCCACAGTAGACTGCAAAATCGACCTCCAACTAACTACTGCTTCAGTCAAGGTAAATACATGCCATGTAGTTGAACGCCTCTTGTCCAAATCACCAGCATAGTCAGAATATATATAACCAACACACAACTGATTGTTTTGATGTTCCTTCACAAACTCCAAGCCAACATCAATAGTACCATAAATATACCTCAAAATTCATTTCACAGCTCGCTAATGTCCTTTACCAGGATTATGCATATAACGGCTGATTATACTTACTGCATGTGAAATGACTAGCCTCGTACATACCATTGCATACATCAAGCTACTAACAGCACTAGCATATGGAACTTGGGCCATATACTCACGATCTTCTTCAATAGTAGGATACATATCAGAACTCAACTTAAAATGAGGACCAAGGAGAGTACTTACAGATTTAGTTCCTTCACAGATACCAAATTTATGTAACACTTTCTTCAAGTATGCCTTTTGAGACAAACAAACTTTACCCTTCCCTCTATCACGTTGAATTTTCATGCCAAGAATCTTCTTAGCTTCTCCCAGATCTTTCATCTCAAACTCAGTTGACAATTTGTGCTTCAAATTCTGAATCTCTTTCTTGCTATTCGATGCTATCAGCATATCATCAACATACAAAAGCAAATATGAAAGACCCAACATATAGCTTCTTGAAGTATACACAATGGTCATAGTTAGAGCTGGCAATCAAGCCGAAACCCGCGGATAAACCCGTACCCGGCCCGTGAAAACCTGAACCCGGCTTGACTTGGTTATAAACAAGCCGGGTTCGGGTTAGAGAAATGGTGGCCCGTGAGAAAACGGGTTAACCCGTGCCCGTGAACCCGCGGGTAATCCAGTAAACCCGTGTAAAATAATACTACCTTTAATACTCACCGTTGGATTAGGGAGGGTTAATCCTATCCTTACGTTTAAGGTATAAAAACATCAAAAACCCTAACAGATTGATATATTTCCATTTCTTCTTCCTCTTTCTTTTCTTTCTTCTCTCTCCTTCTTCGTGCGGCATGGTATTTGGTAAGATTACTTAAAATAAAAAAATATGCGATTGATTGTAATCAAAGTTGCGATTGGGTTTGTTGCTGGTGGTATTTTCTTAGTTTCAATTGATTTTATTTTCTAGATTTTGATTTTTGGTTTTTGAGTCTGATCAATTGATGTATATCAAGCTACCTGCATGTCTGATTAGGTACTTATTATACTTTCTTCCTTGATTAAATGTTGTTTAAAAACAAATAAATTAGGGTTCATATCAATTTTGGGGCTTTTTCTCCCAAATATTTTCCTAGTGTCAAATACATGATTAACGTTTAATTTACTCGAATCTCAATTCTGTGATAGTACCGATTTGAGTGCTTGAAAATCTAGCTTGACTGAAATTTGTTTTTGTGTTGTTAGATTATGAAAAAGGGTATCTAAATTCCTTTGAAATTCTTCTGAATTACCTAAATTTCGCTGTTAATGGTTCAATTTCTTGTTTATTTATGAATTTGACTTGTGGGTATATGAAATCCTTGTAAAAATTCAATGTTCTCCTATTCAAACTTTTAGAAAAATATTGCATGGTCCAGTGAAGGGGTATAGATCACAAATTAGATGATATGTATATTTTCAGACCAAAATGTCTGTATGAAGTCTTTTTTTTTTTTAATTTGGGAATTGAAGGGAGGAATTGGAAGAGATTGTGATTGTAATTGTATTAAGAAAAAACAGGGAAGAAAGAGTTGTCTTGAGCTTTAATTCTTGATTTTAATTAAACAAGCCGGGTAACCCGTGAACCCGCAAGATTTACCCGTTACGGGCGCGGGTTGAAGAAATGACCACCCGTGAAGAATATCGACCCGCGGGTTTTGACCCGTGTTAACCCGAACCCATGTAACCCGCTACGGGCAAGCCCCGACTCGCCCGATTGCCAGCTCTAGTCATAGTGACTTATTGTGTATGTCTGGATAATCATAAACTGATCAAATCACTTGTACCACTATCTTGGAGACTGCTTCAGCCCATATAACGATTTTTTCAGCATACATACACAATCTTCTTTTCCATAAACTTTGAACACACTTGGATGAGTCATATAGATCTCCTCTTCTAGATCACCATGTAAGAACGTCATCTTGACATCTAGATGAACTAGGTCTAAATCATATTGTGCTACCAAGGCCAACAAAATTCGGATTGATGAGTGTTTCACAACTTGAGAGAATACCTCATTGTAGTCAAACCCTTCTCTTTGGGCATAAAATTTCACAACTAACCTTGCCTTGTAGCGTACTTGATTCATTTAAGATCTTTCTTTCTTAGTATATACCCATTTGCACCCAATGACCTTCCTACCGATCTGAAGATTCGTAAGAATCCATGTGACATTCTTGTAAAGAGACTTCATATCATTCTGCATAGAAACTTCCCATTCTTGATAATGTACAATGTGTATAGATTCAACATAGGTATTTGGATCATGAAGGGCACACGATATCACAACTTATACTACTTAACTAGGAGTACAGTAACGGGAGATGTGTCTATTTCAGAACATATCGAGATTTCATCTACGGAGATCACGAAGTTATGGAATATCCGACTTGCACATCCAGGTGATAAGTCGTTACATTCTTTAATTCGACAAGATTTATTGAAAGGTGTTATTGCCTACAAATAAGAGTTTTCTGAACATTTTGTGAAAGGCAAGAAAGCAAGAACAATCTTTGGCACAACAATACACAACACTAGTGGAGTTCCTTATTATGATGACTCAGATGTTTGGGGTCCCTCCAAGAATGCATCATTGGGAGGGAAACATTGGTTCATGTATTTTATTGATGACTATTGTAGGCGCGTATGGGTGTACACCATGAGGCATAAGGATGAAGTCCTAGAAGTCTTTGTGAGGTGGAAAAAGGAAATTAAGACTCAAACTGGCAGAAAGATAAAGGTACTACGTTCTGACAATGGTGGAGAGTACAAAAGTGATCCAGTCTTGCAAGTATGTCAGGATGAGGGAATACATAAGCATTTCACAGTTAAGAAGATACCGCAACAAAAATGGGGTTGCTGGACACATGAATCGTGCTTTTCTGGAGAAGGTAAGATGTATGTTATCTAACGATGGATTAGGTAAAGCGTTTTGGGATGATGCGGTTACATATGCGCGCTTCCTTATTAATAGGTTGCCATCAGCTGTGTTAGAAGGTAAAACTCCAATGGATAAGTGGTATGGTAAACCATCTTATGATTATGACTCAATTCATATTTTTGGTTTCCCTGCTTGGTATCATGTTAGTGAAAACAAGCTTGATAGTCGTGATGTCAAAGGGTCTTTGTGAGTGTGAAAAAAGGAGTGAACGGATTCAAAATTTGGAATTCAGTGGAAAATAAGATAGTCATGGGTAGAGATGTTACATTTGATGAAGCGTTTATGGTTAAATCTTGGGGTTCTCACCAGGTGGAGAACAGAAGCACCAGTACTAGTAAGCCTTTGCAGCAGGTGGATATTAATGCAACTCCACTAATTTCAGATAAGTATGTATCTGTTACAACTACTTCCGAAGGCATGGCGTTTACAAGGGAGGTAAATACTAAAGTTCCGAATGATAGTGACAATCTTAATGAAGAGGAACATGAAGCATTGGAAGATACAGATGATACGGTCACTAAGACCGTAGCAACCAGCAAATTAAGAAGACAAACCAGGAAACCTGGTTGGCTGGAATATTTTGTATCTTAAGCATTACCAGTTTATGAAGAACGCAGGTACGAAGTTCCGAGCGAAATCAGATTCTTCTTCAAATCAGGTACGAACCTTACTTCCTTCATCTCCCAGACCATATCATCATGCATCTTGATTCGAACACTACCAATACCAAGCACACCGCATGTGTGATTATTCCCCATACGTACTTGTCCATCAAACTCCTCAAAGCTTGAGAACAAGTCCCGATGAGGAAAAATATAATAAGTTGATGGTATCATAGTCAGCGAGAAATCTGAAGCTTCATCTGAATCTTCACTTGCCTTATCAATATTCAACTCGGTCTTGTTGTTATCTCTTTTTCTATTTATACGCTTGGTACAATCCTTAGCCCAATGTCCCAAGTCATGATAACATACACATTCATATTTCTGTAGACGCACTCTTGACTTTGAACGACCTTTAACTTTGCCACGATCACCAGTCTTCTTTCTCCTATCTATTGAATGACCTTTTGCAAGAAGCAAATCATTGTTAGCTTCACTTGACAGATTTTCACGATCCATCTTCCTGAACTCCTCACTACGTAATGTTGTAGTGACCTCAACGTATGCCATTTTATCCTTCCCATGCATTAAAGCCTTTAATCACGGTTTCATACCTTTCAGGAAGAGAGTTTATCAGATACAAAGCTTGTTCCTCGTCCTTAATTTTCTCATCGTAGTTAACCAACTCAACAAGAAGTTTATTATATGAATCAAGGTTCTCTGTCAGAGTAGCACCCTTCTTCATGTCAGAATGATACAAATTTAACTTAAGATGTATCATCTTCGCCACGTTCTTCACAAGATATTCTTTCTCTATCTTTTCCCCAGAGATCCTTAGCTGAAGTCTCGTGATGATAATTAACTCTTATTGACGTTGCTAAACACCCTCGAATCAAACCCAGACATATTTTATTCATCTTGTTCCACTGATTATCAGACATCTCCGCTGGCCGAGCTTATAGAGATTCCTATAGGTCAAGATAAACAAGAGCATTTATTACGTTTGTTCTCCATAAACCAAAGTTATTGGTTCCGGTGAACTTTTCAACCTTCAGTTGTGATCTGTGCAAATGTAATATTTCTTCTTATGATTTTTTATCTTTACTTGTGGACACTGATGGTTATTGTAGAAACCCAATTGTTTAGTTTCTGATTTTTGAATAATTAAAGTATATTTATGCCTTGTGTTTGTGGTTGTGAATTAGCTTAATAACAAATTAAATTTGTACAAATCAGATGATTTGGACTTAGATTACTTATAGCTAGAATTATGGCAGACTACCACTGCGACACCTAGGGTCCTTGTCATGTTGTTGTGTAGTAATGCTTGTTAGGTGTACTATCAGAATGAATTGTGGTAAAACTATTAAGGCTTATCGGTTTGATATTCTAGTATTTGGTCACTGTAAGAGAACACACATAGGGGATCGACAAGAGCTTAAGGTGAAAAGAAATTCAATCAAAAAGTCTAAAAAATTCATACCCAATTCTGATACATCTTGAGTGTTTGAAGGTGGTGAATTTCATGTTCTAATATGTTGTGTCCATGGTGATTTTGAAGTAAATAAAAAAGGGTTTCCTTTGTTCTTGGGTTTTGATTGAAGGTATGATTTCAACCCTATTTCTTGCACAGGTCAATTGAAAACATGTTGTGTTTTTCTCAATGATTCAATCACTCTATTGTGGACTATTTTGTTATCAGAGTATGAAGAACCTAGGGTTCACTAAGTTTTGGGTTCATCTCTGCCTGGTACTGAAACTTGATAAGAATTTTAAATAGAGGAGATTAGTGAATTATTAAGAATCTGTGTAGCACCAGAATCATAGGGTTTTATTTCGTGGTTGTTATGTTTTAATTGTTTCTTAATCTATATCTATTGATCCATGTTAGGGACAGAACTCCTGGAACTTAAAATTAGGTATGTTTTAGTCTTATGAGTCACTGTAGATGTTGGGTTTCACAAGAAAAGTATGATAATTGAATCAAACCACATTATCTCAGAAATTTCATACTTTGTCCTGTGACTTCGATCTGATTCTAGGGAATTTTAGAGAATGAACTGAACTATGGATTCTTCTCATGAAATTTGATTCTCCGAAAGGCATATCTACTGTGGTTTTTAGTACTCCTCTATGAATTTCATGTTGTGGAATATATTTAACTCAGTGACTGCTGTTCAATGCTCCAACCAGTTCAGTTTCCTGTAATTTTGATACATATGCAACTTGATTTAGCTTAGAACTTCTACTGACAACTTTTTGGTGATTTCTGTACAACAATTTCAGCATAGTATTCATTGTCCCTAATACAGTTATATGTTTGAATATGCCAGCTTGTGTGTCATACATTTCATAGTCCTGGAAGTTATACTTTTAAGGAAAATTGACATTTACAACTGGATTTAGCCTTAGTTCTTATGTAGGGATTATAGTATATCAAACTATCAATCTTTAGAGATAAATGTTGCTTGTTTTGGGGTTGAGTTGTTTAAGATGTGATAATTTAGTGGTTACTAGGAAATCTGGAATTTTCTGATATTTACGGCAAGTAGGAATCTTTATGGACGTTTACAAGTGTGCTAGAGATTGTTTTAGCTCTTGTTGTCTTAACGAAGATTATAAAGGAGATTGTTATCTTTCTAGGGAACTATTGATTGTTTAAATTAAATCAAAGATGAATGTTTTATGCACCCTGAAACTTTGACCCTCGTGCAGTTTACAAGGGTGTTAGAGGTTGAAACTGAAGTGAGTTTTAACCACACTAGTTTGTGCAGGTTGTATTGTTTGAATAGATATCTCTGAATTCAGTTAGCGGGTTACGAAGTTGAGGTTTATGTAGCAGTTGAGGTGGGAACTTACATTACTCTCTTGAAACCATTAATGTGTTTTTACAAAATTATATCTATGCACTTAAACAAACTCATGCATTGTTGCATTTTGATTCTTTAAAACCCTGTTGACTATTTGGGCCTTCCCTTTACTTAGGAAGAACCTAAAATATCGTCTGCTTGTATGAATGCTTTGGGAAACAAGAGTTTCCATCTGTGGTATATAGGAACTCTACTCCTCCATTTATATCTACATGAATTCGAGCTTTTATGCAATCACTAGTTGCGGGACGAGTCACCATATAGCTATATAGGTGCGGGACGAGTTACTATATTATACATTGTTTGATGTATGAGTTTGTTCCGTATACGTGGTTGTTTGTATGCGATTGATTTCTTTCAATGTTTTAAGTATATGGTGTCTATTTTCAGTGGGTTAAAAGGGTTTTCAACGTTTGGTAAATTGCACTGTTTGAACTTCAACTTTGATGATTTCATTTGAGTAATGCAACTATCCAATGGGCTTGTTTAGCCTATCCCTTTCATTCCCTTTTAGTGGCAGGTAATCTTGAAGTAACTGGTGTTGACTCTGCCGAATGAGAGATTAGTGTTTGGGTTGAATAAGGTGTTTTGGTTTATGTGTAGGAAGGTAACTGTCGATAACTTTTTGATGGCACTTCTGTGTATGTAATCCATAAGGGTGATATACTTTTTTCTTGACAGTAAGGTGCTAACTACTGTATATTGTGTATAAGTATCTGTGAAAATACTTGTATGTAAATAAATAGTAAAGTTATGAGTATAGCCATCTTGGGTCTAAAACTGATTACTCTTGTGCTAAATGTCTCATCTTAGAGAACTTGAATTTTATTTTCGACGAGATAAGTTTACATTTTAGTTAAACAGATTCTTTTTGAAGCCTAGTTTTTGGGAAACTCTTATTGTTTGTTTCTTTTGATCTAAGAACATTATGCGGTACTTTTCATTTCATTTGTTTTTAACCTAAATGTTATGGACCTTTATTTCATTAGTACCGAAGATTTGAGTTTAGCATTTTAAATTCAATTTAGGAAAGTGGGGCGCTACCAAGGTAGTCAATATCGGTTGTACATGCCGATATTACGGGTTTTTATCGGATATCGGAAAATACCTATACGATGTCGAAAATATCGGTGATACGAAGATGGAACGATAAAAATGTTCGTACAGGCCGGTACATGCCGAAAATATTGGTTTTACCTATACACCAATAATATCGGTTCCAATATCATCTTTGGTTAAGATGAAACCTAAGAAGGGAAAATTAGGCATTCCAGTATCATCTATGGTAAAGATGAATTCTATAAAGGGAAAACTAGGCACCATCAAGTATACAATTATCAAAATCACTACCAAATAAAGTGAATAAGTTTTTCGAGCAACATGCATCTAGTCTTTACAGACAAGTACAACGTCAATTAGAGAATGTTAAAAACCCTAATATATTTAAGATATAAAAATAATGACTATACGTAAGATATAAGCTGGACACCATACATACTCGAGGAATAATTTGAATGGATTTGGGTTTTGCTGTGGATGGCAGAAGATGGTGGATAATTTGAGCGGTCGTTATTGACAATGTAGTTGTATTTGTGATTGTTTTGATTATAAAGCAAGGATAATAAGAAATATTTTACCGGCAAAATTGGACAACAGTCACAAAGCGTAAGATTTTTCCACCTTATGTTTTAGAAATTTGAGATACGTGTACCATTTTAATTATTTTTTATATGGTCTTATAAATAATTGAAATTCTAATTTTAATAATGTATCACCTATAAAACACATGTAATATCTTTTGTATAGGTGTATTGGACCTGGCCGATACATTACCAATACACAATATTAACTACCTTGGGGCGCTACAATGTTGGTATCAAAGCCCATTCGTAGATCTTATATGAGCGTTTAGCTAAATCTAGAGTTAAAAGACATCAAGAATAAAAATCTTATTGAATATGGTAATTGTTATTTGTTGTTGTTTGTGAGTAGTGTGCTTATAATATGTCTTGTAAAGTCTTAGATATTAAGATTTATGTTCTTGTTGCAATGGTAGAGAATGGCAGAAAATAATGAAAATCAGAGTTTGGAGGGTGGATCTGGTCAGCAAATTGAGAGTAGTAATCTGGATATATTAATGAAGTCTATGGCAGAGATGAGGCAACATCAATTGTTATTGGAAGAAAGGCTTGGGATTTTGCCTCCACGACACAACTCAGGGAGTGCATGTCAGATTTCGAACCAAGGGGATCTGATTATGCTGGCGCGAAATCAAAATCAATTTGGACAGTTACTTCAACAGTATGTAAAGCTCGCTCCAGAGGAATTCGAGGGCATCCCACCAAATCCCGAGAAGGCGGAAGAATGGTTGCAACATGAAGAACATGTTTTGAAACATGTAACCGATGATAGAGATATGTGGGGTCAAGTTGGATACCTATAGATTTCGAGGAATAGCACGAGTTTGGTGGAAGGCAGTAATGAAAGTGGATAGTGAAGTAATGACCTGAAATAGGTTTAAAAGTTTGTTAATGGACAAGTATGTACCTGATGCGACAAGCGATAGAAAATTTTATGAGGTCATGTCTTTAACGAAGAGTGGTATATCTGTTAGCGCTTATAATGATAAATTTATAAGGTTGTCGCATTACGTAGTAGAGTTGGTAGACACGGATAAGGCTAAAGCAAAGAAATTTATCAGAAGATTGGATCCCGAGATGCCAAAGAAACTCTCATGTTTACGAATCAGGACTTATTTTCTCATAAGTGAGTTGGAAAGCTTTCAACAACTTCTTCACTTCATAAGTTGATTTAGGAAGAAAATGACCTGGGGGCAACATAGAACCAATTTTCTTGAGAAGATCATCAAAAGCCCTTCGAGATAAACCATTTATTGTCTTGCGCCTATACAACTCAGTGGTCATGATTAGATTTGTGTGTGTAGTACAACCAGGTATAAAGGGAAGTCGGCCTCTTCAATCTCGTTCATTAGCAACTCTTCGTCGTGGTTTGGCAACCCTTCGTCATGCCTAGGTTCACAAACCCCTTTCCCTGGTTCGACATCACCTTCAACATTAGCATCTGCCCACATCTGGTAGAAAGTACGTTGATGTGTTGCTCCCTCTTCATGAGCATTATTAAAATTGCTAATCATCTCCCCGTGAAGAACCCACTCGGTGTAAGTAGGATCCATACCCCATTTTTGCAAGTGCATATGTATTGTACTAGGAGGAAGTGGCGCAGCAAGATTCTTACAATCTACACAAGTACAACTAAACTTAGAAGGATTTCCAAGTTTCTCATGAGCCAACTTTACGAACTTCTTTACTGCATCCTGGTATGGAACTTCACCTACATTAAAACTCTAATGGTTAGACATACTAAGATCGATTAATCTCATTATGAGACATACTTACCCTGTAGAGACAGTTATGACTTGGCTTTACCTTGGCCAACGAACCCAATCTTTATTCATCATTTTACAAGTCAAGAGTCAGTCCTACTTGAGTTCAATATGAATCTTTATTTCCTTCCCACTGTCAATGAAAAACATTCTCATATTAAAACATATATAAACTTTTTCTGGGCACCAACTTGACATTATCTGGACGAGAAAATTAATGTAACAAATTCTGTTCAATTTAACTTCGGTGTACCACTAAAAACCAAAGATCCAAGACATGTGTAGAAGATTACAAGTTAACGACATTCTTATATGATATCATACTTTAAATTACCTGGTGATCAGAATTCAAACCATCATATGGTACTTCGATGCGCTTTTGTAATCTTCTCCAGCACTACTCCTGATACAACAGTTTGAGGGGAAACAATGAAAATGTTCTACACACTTCAAAGATTTAACCATTTCTAATACATTGTGGGATTTCAGGTAAAGAAAACTTATTGATTCCATAAGATTAAAACAATGAATTCACAAAAATTTGGGGCCCAAAACAAAAATATTGAAATGAAAAACATAACAAGTACCTTTTACCAATGAAAAACATAACAAAAATATTCCATCAGATCTTTCACCAATGACCTATTTTAGCTTCTTGTAACCAAATTTCTCAATCAATTGCTGGTAAAATTAGCGAATTTTCCACTGATTTGAACTCATTATCATACTCTAACTCATTATCAACTTATGAAAACCCATGGCTGCATTATGGTAGAACCCTTGGCATTCTCTCCAATCATGAAAACCAAGGACACAATATCATTCCCCAATCAGAGCTGCATATATGACCACCATGCTTATGTCAAGATTAGACAATCCCTAGTTTCACTGACAAACACATAATCGGAAATAAGTTAAGGCACCACTTCAATTCCCGCGATTCCAACTCTCAATACAACTAAGCAGTTACAAAAATTGGTGTTTATTGCCTCCTATTTCCTCAAAAACTCCAGAGAAACTTAATATGTATGCCTACACACTACTATATCATTACCAAATCGAACAATCCAACACCTAACACTACCAAATCAAAGATACTTTCCTAACTTCTATTCCCAATTCCACTCAAAATCCATTCTAACAAGTTCAAAACTACTACTATAAGCTAATGAAACATAATTTCCCTGAACCAAAATCCCCAAATCCATTCACCAACACCATTAATCACAAAACAAGTTTAAAAATTTAATGTAACGGTTTAAAATGATTGAAATTAAATGCAACCCTAAAACTTTGATCCTGGCCAATCATCAAAATTTAATGCTACCAAATCATTAAACGAATTAAATGGAATGATTGAATTTTTTTTTTAAAACGAATTTAATGCAACCCAATCATTAAACCCTAAATTTAATGCAAATTGAGATGAAACTATTACAAAAAAAAATAAAGCAATCAGTTACAGACCCAATTACAAGATCGATATGTTGATGGAGAACCTCGATTTGTTGATGATGTTAACAGATCTTAAGAAACTCGATCTGTTGATGGAGAAAAAAATGATATGTTGATGAAAAAAACTCCTTTTCATAGATTTGTTTGCTCAATTTGTTGATGATCTTGACTTGTAATGGTTTGAATGATGGTGTTTCGGCAGATGGAGGAGGTGTTTTTCTGTGGTTAGAAGAAACATAAAAGAAGAGACGAAAAAAAATAAAATAAGTGGTGGACGAAAGAAAAGGATAAAAAGGAAAAAAAATTTAAAACAATGGGCGGTTAGAGATCAATGTAAGGTTGAAATGGACGGTTGGAAATTGAAATGGAAGTTGTGATGCAGTAATATTTTTTTCATAGCCCTTTCACAACTGTTAGAAATAGTCGTCATAGGGTTTTTTTTCATCTTTAGAAACTTTTTAACTTATGCTAAAAGAATTTCACTTCTGCTAAGTTTTTTCACTTCTGAAAAGTTTTTTCACTTCTGCTAAAATTTTTAGCTTCCGTTAAATTTTTCCACTCCTCGAAGTTTGCAATTTCGTGTGTGTTTATGGGTTCATGAGATTATTATCATGGAATCTTACGCGTAAACTGCTAAAGATCCATCGTTCATGCGAAGTTCTCGTCTCATAGTAGTCCACTCCTAGCCAGGTTTCGATCTCCGGACAAGTTCATTCCTCGAAGTTTGTGAATTCGTGTGTGTTTAGGGGTTCATGAGATTATTCTCATGGAATATTACGCGTAAACTGCTAAAGATCCATCGATCATGCGAAGTTCTCGTCTCATAGTAGTCCACTCCTAGCCAGGTTTCGATCTCCGGACAAGTTCACTCCTCGAAGTTTAGTTCTTTTTTCTGCAAAATAAATGTATCAATACATGAAAATCATTAAGATTAGCATAACAACATGGTATTAAAGTCACGATACATGCTAAGAAGAAACTTCAAGGATTTTTAAGATTCAACCTTGTAGATAATTGTGAGATGTAACATGTTCAAATGTTATCTAAAAATCTGATAATTCCGCCTTAAAATATGTACACATTAGTGGCTTAGTGTGGGCTTTGAACTCTAAACTCTTAAGGAAGTCAACAACCAAACATGAATATTTGCTATGATACTAACATGAAAACAAATGCTAGATTACAACAGTTAAAAGTAAACCACAGGTCATGATCTGAATAGTGAAATGATCCATCATAAACGGATTTACAATCCACAACCAGTTAAAAGGCCAGAGATCACAATAACCAAGCAATAAACGTCTATACGAATAAGCATCTAAATTTTTGCAATTGCATAAATAATGTCACAATAACCAAGAAATTATATTTAGAATGATGCAATAGCTTTCACGTGGTGAACATACCAAGGCCTCCTACAATCACGAAAAACCTAGTCGACTTATGGTATGTGGGGTATTGTGTTTAGCACACTTTTCTTGCATTTTTTTTTCTTGCTACCTGAAAAGAAAAATAGAGACATCATCATTCGACAGACTTTTAAATTTTTTAAATTCTCCAATATAGTCAGTCATTATAATAGAAAAACTTACTCTGAAGTCAATAGAGTCTACATGTTTCACAAATTCTTCCCACTGCCTAACAGTCATTGTCCTAGGCATTAGCTTTTCCAGCCTTTGCTTTCTTTCTTCCCCTTGAAACTGATCGATAACATCGATTACCAAACCAGCTTTCCTTGACCTTGATTCTCTAAGATAATCTCCCATCTTGCTGAAATAATATTCCTTGAAACACTCGGGCACTATGAATCGGTTCTACAAATAAAAGTAAATAATTTTAATTATAATACGCTATGAATTAAATAGTTGTTTAGTAAACGAAAAGAGAGAGAAAGTTATGAACTACCGTACCATGACCACCTTCCATATGTTTTCTTTTGCTTCAATAGGGACACATCTCTAATCCCTGAAAGTTAAAGGAAGTTTTCGAACAAGCACCCCTAGCACACTAGCCAGTTGCACAGAGGGATCACCAATCGGCTGTTCCTTAGCGTTGAAGGTAATTGTTCTCTTCGGCACAACATCATCCAACTTTAGTGCATGCATCTGAGTTGGGCCACGTGGAACATATTTTCTTTTCTTCGCTTTGTTTCCTTCTTCACCTTTATCATTACCAGAACTATTACCATTCTCCAGATCAGGCTCATCATCATTACCATTATCATTGTGTTCTTTTGAATGAGGCTCCACTTGGTCAGAGTTATCATCTTCCATAGCTTTGCGGGTATGTATATTTTCATCTTCCTCTTCCTCTTCATCTTGAAAATCTGCAAGTGTGTCATTTGGATCCCTTAGTCGAACATTCAAACATGGGCTCATGCTGCTTGTGTGATGTTTCCGCTTTACATTCTTTCGGCCCACTCCAGAATTTGCAGTATCTCCTTTGGAGATTTTAGACTGGGACTTGGTAGTTGTTGACTCTGTATGTTGAGCACTTTCATATTGCAAATTATTCTTCGTGGTAGCTTTTTTCTTTGTAGGTGGTGATGCCAGTGTAACACTTTCAAATTGTTTGCGACGATTTGGAGTTGTTGTTGCACATGGAGAAACAACATCACTTGGTTCTGTTCCCTTTTTATTCCTTGGTGTTCGCCTGACTTGTACTGCATTCGGAGATGGTTCAGCATCATCTTCTGGTACCTTCTTGAATCTTGGTGATGACCTCCTACATGCAGTTGAAAGTGATGGTTTTGCGGACTTTTTCTTGGTCGGCGTTTGCAACTCTGAAGTGAGCAAAGCACTTTCAGTAGGGGACTGTTGAGTGTTCATCTTGTTTTTCACCGCCAAAAACTGTAGCTTAGTCAGTTAACATGAGAAGGTAAAGTAGCTTGTTAACTGAAATTGAGTTAAACAGTCTTTACCTTTATCGCAAACTTCTGGATGTCCTTCATATTTAATGAATCATTGCTAGTCTGCAACTTGGAAGTTAGCGGAGCACTTTCAGATGGAGATGCATTATCGCTTGACTTCTTGTTCCTTGGGGATGATCGTGTATGTGAAATAGATGGTGCCGCAGACTGTTTAGTCTTCTTCAACTGCAAAAAGAATGCATAGCTTAGTTAAAATGATAAGGTAAAGATAATTTTTTACACTGAAATTGAGATAAAAAGTCTTTATACCTTTATCGCTAACTGCTTGACCATACTCTTCTTTCTTTGCTTCCTATTTGGTGTACATTATTGCAGTTATGCCTTGCAAAAATAGAATTGAACAATCAATATGGATCAAAAGCTAATAGGAATGAGTTCTGTTAAAGGCCATGATTATCATTAACCAAAGAGAAAAGAAAAACAATGTTGGCCTCGAAGGAGGAAATACGGGGGTCTAATTCATGCGGACTCCAAACACAAGGCCTGCTCACAGTGGCTAAAAATTTAAACTCCATGCTTTGGGCACAAATATACTCACAATGGCGCATAAGGCAATTTAACTGAAATGAGCTAGAACACACAAATCATACACCAAGGATAAGCTTAGTGAGCATTCACACAAAAAACATAGACCACGAGAGCAATGTGGTAGCTACCAAAAATATTGCATACAGGTCAATTTGGAAAAAAAAGGTAATGCACGAGAAATTTATCATTCCAGATTATTGAGATGTAAAGGACATAAAGCATCTTTTAACTCCTGTTTTCTCACTAACTTTACTTCCTTATCAAAAAGAAAAATGGAGACAATTTGAGAGAACAAGAAGTTAAAAGTCATTTTCTCTAACATAGGTGTCAAAAATTCAAGAAAGGTATCAAAAATTCTCCCGAAACATACTAGAATCAGGAGAAAAACTAACCACTATAGTATTCTCTCATGGAAAAAGACATTCAATCAGAAACAACTTTCTTTTCTGAAATTTCAGTATACCCGGAGATAATAATTCAAGTACTCAATAATCTTAAGGATAATATCAACAACATGATTCCAGTTAGAATTGCTTGGGAAAGAGCTTGAACAAGAAGTTAAAATACCAGCATCAATGAATATAGGTGTGCTTACTGACCATTCATACAATCAAAACTCATCTTACAGCTGACAATGTGATAGGCTAATTATCCATCGAATATTTATACAAACTCGTACACTCAAACTAGTATGAAGAAATTATCATATACCTAGCAGTAAAACTTTATCATACAGCAGTCCACTGACCTTCTCTTGATCAGATTTTGATGTTAAGTTATTGCCGGAAGTAAATTCATACTAACTTTGAGGATTTATGTGTCAAAATAACCACACAAAAAAAAATCATCATGAAAATCAAAGACCAAAATTGAAGAATCCCCAAATTAAAGACCAAAATCAAAGACCCAATTTAAATTTCATCATGAAACAACAAAAACTTAAGTTGCATGAGGAAAAAAAAAAATTTAAAATCCCTAAAATAGAAAACTGGAACAGAAATTACTCTTCAGATTTGAGAGTATGAGAGATTCGAGAAATTACCCTAAACCCTGAGTTCCTTGGTGAGATATGATTGTGTTGGAGAGATTAATCCTTTGAGTTTCTGCTGAATAGATTGAGAGATTGCTTGAGTTAGGGTTTTTTGAGAGATTTAGATCGAGATATTGCTTCTGAGTTAGGGTAATCTTTTAAGAAATTTAGATCGAGATACTGCTTCTGATGGAGAGATTTTTCATAGTGAAGAGGGTTTTTGTTTGGTGAGAAATTTTTTTTTCTGATGGTGAGAGAGGGTTTTTCATAGTGAAGAGGGTTTTCTTTTTCGTTTTTTTTTTCTTTCAGTGATTTTGATGAAAATTTCGATGTGTTTAGAATTTGAGCGGGTGTACTGAAATTTTTTGGGACACGTTGCGGTGAAGACACGTTGCGGTGGACCAAAAATAAATAATGTCTGAAAAATTCTGAAGCAGACACGTGACCAAATCTGGCTGGCTTTTGGGCGGGAGAGACATAATTTTCTGATTGGTCTTCACAAAAGCATACGGATTGGTAAAGAAACACACTTTCTAACAAAACCAAAAGCCTTCCCCACCGTTAGATTTTACTAGTTTTGCACCCCCTGATTTTGGTGCGTTAGATCAGATAAAATTACCAAAAAACCAACCATAAACAAATCATTGATTAGTCTAAGCCAAAGCATACGGATTGACAAAAAAACACACATTTTACTTCTCAGAAACCTTAAACGAACACGAATTCGTCAACTTTGAGAAAGAAACTGGCTCCGAAATCGAAACCTGGCCATAAGAGGACCACTATATATCTGAGAACTCCTAAGAACGATGAATCACACCATTTACTAGCGATGAGTGGACCCCTATAAGTCGACTTCGAGGAATATACCTGCCCCAAGATCGAAACTTGGCGATGAGTGGACTCCTATAAGTCGGTAACTTCGTATGAGCGACGAATCCATCCAGATACCGGAAAGATTCCTCAGAAAGATTCCCTGTATATGTTAAACAATACCCATCTTCGCTAAATTCGAGGAATATACCCGCCCCGAGATCGAAACTTGGCGATGATTGGACTCCTATAAGTCGGTAACTTCGTATGAGCGACGAATCCATCCAGATACCGTAAATATTCCTCGGGAAGATTCCCTGTATATGTTAAACAATACCTATCTTCGTCGACTTCGAGGAATATACCCGCCCCGAGATCGAAACTTGGCGATGAGTGGACTCCTATAAGTCGGTAACTTCGTATGAGCGACGAATCCATCCAGATACCATAAAGATTCCCTGTATATGTTAAACAATACCTATCTTCGTCGACTTCGAGGAATATACCCGCCCCGAGATCGAAACTTGGAGATGAGTGGACTCCTATAAGTCGGTAACTTCGTATGAGCGACGAATCCATCCAGATACCGTAAAGATTCTTCGGGAAGATTCCCTATATATGTTAAACAATACCTATCTTCGTCGACTTCGAGGAATATACCTGCCCCGAGATCGAAACTTGGAGATGAGTGGACTCCTATAAGTCGGTAACTTCGTATGAGCGACGAATCCATCCAGATACCGTAAAGATTCCTCGGGAAGATTCCATGTATATGTTAAACAATACCTATCTTCGTCGACTTCGAGGAATATACCCGCCCCGAGATCGAAACTTGGCGATGAGTGGACTCCTATAAGTCGGTAACTTCGTATGAGCGACGAATCCATCCAGATACCGTAAATATTCCTCGGGAAGATTCCCTGTATATGTTAAACAATACCCATCGTCGTCGACTTCGAGGAATATACCCGCCCCGAGATCGAAACTTGGCGATGAGTGCAGTCCTATAAGTCGGTAACTTCGTATGAGCGAAGAATCCATCCAGATACCCTAAAGATTCCTCGGGAAGATTCCCTGTATATGTTAAACAATACCCATCTTCGTTAAATTCGAGGAATATACCCGCCCCGAGATCGAAACTTGGCGATGAGTGGACTCCTATAAGTCGGTAACTTCGTATGAGCGACGAATCCATCCAGATACCGTAAATATTCCTTGGGAAGATTCCCTGTATATGTTAAACAATACCTATCTTCGTCGACTTCGAGGAATATACCCGCCCCGAGATCGAAACTTGGAAATGAGTGGACTCCTATAAGTCGGTAACTTCGTATGAGCGACGAATCCATCCAGATACCGTAAAGATTCCTCAGGAAGATTCCCTGTATATGTTAAACAATACCTATCTTCGTCGACTTCGAGGAATATACCTGCCCCGAGATCGAAACTTGGAGATGAGTGGACTCCTATAAGTCAGTAACTTCGTATGAGCGACGAATCCATCCAGATACCGTAAAGATTCCTCGGGAAGATTCCCTATATATGTTAAACAATACCTATCTTCGTCGACTTCGAGGAATATACCTGCCCCGAGATCGAAACTTGGCGATGAGTGGACTCCTATAAGTCGGTAACTTCGTATGAGCGACGAATCCATCCAGATACCCTAAAGATTCCTCAGGAAGATTCCCTGTATATATTAAACAATACCCATCTACGTCGACTTCGAGGAATATACCCGCCCCGAGATCGAAACTTGGCGATGAGTGGACTCCTATAAGTCGGTAAATTTTTATTTTTATTAATTAATAAAAATTAATAATATATATTATATAAATTAATAATATATATATATATATATAATTATTGTTATTTATTTTTCAGTACAAATTATTTATTATTTATAATTTTTTTTTTTGATATTACTTAAAAAATTAATTTTTTAATTTTGTATTTTTTTATTAATATTATTTATAAATTAATACTAATTATTTTTAGTAATTAAAATAAAAACTTAATGATTTTTTTTATATCCATCATAACCGTTCATTTTATCTACAACCGTTCATTTTTTTTCTTCTTTTTCTTTAACTGGGTCGATTTCTTCCTTATCGTTTTGTTTTTTCCTCTCAACTTCATCTCCCCCATCGTCTTCGACAGAGAGCGAGAACTTAACCTCAAACCATTTTGAAACTTCGATCTGATACAGCACCACCATCACTCAAACCACTGGAAAGTTCATCGTCTACAACTCCAAAAGCTTAATTTATTACCATCCTTTTCAAGTTCATCGATCTCGGGAGATTTCTTCATCAACAGAAAGATGAAGATCGATCTATAACCCATATCTCGACTTACCGTCTCCACCAATTTCCCAAGGTTGAAGATCGATCTGTGACCCTTATTTAAATTTAGGGTATATTTTTTTTTTTTTTTGGATTTTTGAATTAGGTTTGTTTCAGTGCATTAAATTCTGTTTTGAAGTACAGTTGCATTAAATGTCACTTAAATTGAAATTGATATCGACATTGAAATTTGCTAAAATTTTGAAATTGATATCGACAGAGAACAATTGATTGGATTCAAATTTGATTAAAATTTGATCTTGCCAGAGTTTTTGATTTCGTCACTTCATATGTAGATGATAATAGGTTAATTGGATTTTAATTTTGTCTAGGCTAGCTGTTAGAGTAAGCAATGTTCAGTTCCATTGATATGTGAATTATACAGTTTCAATTGATATCTACTTCCGAAATTGAAATTGAAATTGCTTGTCATCATGAAATTGATAGGTCAGTGGATCTTTGTCTAAATCTAGTAAATCTAATTAGGTTGCATTATTTAGATGTGATGTGATTGCTTGTCATCATGAAATTGAACTCAAGTAGTAAACATAACAAGTCTTTTAGGAGCTTGGGCACTTGAGATATAACACTTAAGTGTTGAGTTTAAAAAATGGGTTCTGCAGATTCATATTGTATGAAAAACTCATATACCGAATTGTTTTTTTAATGTCCTGCATTTTCTTAATGTCCTGAATTGTATAAAAAATGAGTTCTGCAAATTATGATACTATTTTAGGATTTTGAATATCAAAGAATATTTATGTCCTGCATTTTTGCTGTAAGTTACTCCGTGCTAGTTTGCTCTATAATAAATTGCTTCATTTTGTGTTCTGAGTTCAATTTGTGTCTTTGAGTTTGAACTGTAGTTAACATCAGCCTACAATTGAGTTTATTTGAATTCTCAATTTCTCCTTTTGCTTATTTGAACTCCCTGTAATAGGTTATCTTCCTTAGTTTATTTCAATCTTTGTGCCGGTTTACATCTTTATTTTCCTTATGATTCCCATCAGTTTCTCAGGAATTTATTCAAATAAATTGATTTGTTAATTGGATTTTAATTTTGTTTTAAGTTGGCGTGAGGTCTGGTTCATTTGAAGGAATTGGATGTTTGGGAATCCATCAACAACGGAAATAAATCACCAGTTTGGGGTAATTTTCTTCTTACCTTTATTTCCTTACTCATCATTTTGATATTTGTTGCCTGTTTATCCTAATGTCTCACTTGCGAATGTTATAGATTGCTTTCTCAATAGTAGTTAACTAGTTATAGTGGTGAAGAAGATGAGGCTATGGTTTGAACTACGAAATCTATGTGTTTGGGCATATATTTCTGATCTCCTATCTAGTTCAGAAATGAAATTTTCAAAAGTTCAATACTAATTTGCCTTAGCTACAATTCATATTTCTTGAGTTCTCTTTTTCCGTATATCTTACTATAATAAAGAAAACTCCTCCTTTTGGTACGACCTCTGGATTATAATTCAGCCATACATTGATCTTTAGAATTGGTGACGTTTATTATGCAAATGTAGCTTCTTTCATGTTTAACCCTATTTCTCTCGATGCCAAGTTTTATATTCGATTGTGCTTTGTCACTTCAATTATTGTGCAATATAAATTTATAACAATCATTGTTCTTTATGATTTTCTTAATCAGTGACCGAAGACAGGGTAAGGAAGAGAAGCGAAGGGTTATGTACAAGTTTGTCCACATGAGTTGAGACTGTTGAGTTCAGTTTCAATTGTGTTTTTTGAATGGGTTTTCATGGGGCGTTAAGAATATGATTGCCATCCAAGTATTTGTTGAAATGCCTAGCATAAACTGTAGTCATGTCTGATAAGTTTGGTGCAGAAATTGGCAACTTTAGGTACAAGTTCCTGTTTTTTATTCCAGGAAATTCACAACTCCTGCATAACTCTCTAATTTGGATAATATGTATGATGTATCTTCGTTTGTAGAGAGTCAAAATTAGTGTCGAAGTTTTCACAAATAGGTATCCATAAGCATAACAGAGGACATATAGTTCGAGCTACAAGCTTTTTTGAAAGTACATTAGATTTTTGAGTTGCAGGACCAACATACATAGTCAGAAGTCTCTTTCATTAGAACTTTTCACTCAATATAAGTTGCAGGACCAACATACATAGTCAGATTGTGCAGTGAAAAGAATTTTAGAATCATTGCAAAATAGATTAAACACTAACTGGGTGATATTTGTTGATGTGTAGCTTGCATTTCCTTTCTTTCTCCCATCTGCACTAGTACATGACTTGTAATGCATCTAACTATTTCGATTTTGGTGACAAATAAGCCTACAAGGCTCAATTTTTACAAGTTCAAGGCATGTGCTTATAGCTGCCATGTTGTTCTTGACTCTGCCATGTTGATCTGCACTTAATCCTGAAAATTCTTTGCATCTCAGAATTGCTGAAGTGGGAATACTAATATTTGATTCTCCAGGTGCGTGCCTACTATGCTGCCAGATCCTAATTGGTGCAAGGAGTTAAATTTAAGTGACATCGTGTAATTGGTCAGTAACTCTTGCTATAAATAAGGTCTTATATATGGAGTAACTGGAGACATCGATTTTGGACTATAAATATCTTCTCCAGGTTTTTGATCACTGGGAATGTATCTATGTACATAAAAAACTAAACACGATGGCTGCTATACTAGCTAAATATGCATATCTGGAATATGTATTCTCAATCCCCTATTTTGTATATGTAAATATCGTCCAATGTGTAACTCCAAGTTTGTAAGTTTAAAAAAAAAAGGAAAGTTTTAAAGTTACAGCTTATGATTTGGTAATCCAATGTTCTTTACTTTTGCTGGTTATCATATTTTGATTGCGTTAGGTGCCATTAATCTTTAATAAATTCAACATCCCATCCAAAGAAGTGGCTCCAATGTTGGTTGAGAAGGGAAATTCAAAGCCTTTTTTAACCGGAAGAACTGAACAGTTGCCGATTCAAGTAATTACAAATGATGAATAAAGATTGGGTTCACTGGCCAAGGTTAATATGTTGTTCACTGTAGAATATTAATTACATTCTTTATACTGGTTTTCCCTCTTGTATTACGTTTATTACCGTGCTTAATTGTTTCGTCGTTCTTTTATGTAGGGATGATCTTCCATATCAGGATGCCTTGCAGAATTTCATCGATATTGTTTGTCAAAAACTTGGAAATCCTTCTGTGTTCAGTTGTCCTTGTGTTGATTGTAAAAACCTTGTTGTGCCACTTCCTCCTCAACAAGTGTATTTTCACTTGCTGAAACGCGGTATGGATCCTACATACACTGAGTGGGTTTTTCACGGGGAGATAAATGTCACTTCTAATCATGTACACCAAGATGGAGCAACAGGGGGTTCATCTCAGATGTATGTAGATGCTGATGTTGAAGTTTATGCACATATCGATCAGGGACATGAAAGTATACATGACGAGGGGTTGGAAGAGGTGGACACACCGTTATATCCTAATTGTAACACACAAACAAAGTTATCCATCACTGTTGAATTGTATAGGCACAAGACAGTAAATTGTTTATCTAGGAAATCATTTGACGAACTTCTCAAGACAATTGGTTCTTTGTTGCCGCCAGGTCATTGTCTTCCTTGCTCAACATATGAAGTCAAAAAGCTGCTGAAATCTTATCAATTAACTTACGAGAAGATACATGCCTGTGTGAATGATTGTTTCTTGTTTAGAAAGGAGTTGAAAGATGCAGATGAATGTCCTAAATGTCATTATTCTAGGTGGAAGGAAGACACATCTAACATGGACGATGCTGACATGATAGACAAGCCCAAAAAGAAGATACCGGTGAAGGTCCTTAGATACTTCCCCATTGTGCCGAGATTGAAGAGATTGTATAATTCAGCTGAGCTGGCTGAGCAGTTGATATGGCACGCAATGAACAAGAGTAAAGATTGGAAGATGCGTCATCCAACAGATTCTTTGTCTTGGAAGCACATAGATAGAAAGTTTCCCGAGTTCGCTTCAGATTCCCGTAATTTGCGTCTTGGGCTTGCTGCTGATGGATTTAATCCATTTGGTGATATTTCCCCAAGCCAAAGTTGTTGGCCAGTGATGATCGTGGTTTATAATTTGCCTCCTCAGTCGTGTATGCAAGGCGAAAACATAATTCTGAGCATGTTGATTCCGGGAAAAAAACAACCGGGTAAAGACATCGATGTTTACTTGCAGCCCTTGATAGATGAACTGATTGAGTTGTGGGAGAACGGCGTGCAGGTATATGATTCATTTACTAAAACAAATTTTAACTTGAAGGCATTATTAATGTGGACAATAAATGATTTCCCTGCATATGGTAATCTGTCTGGATGTACGTATAAAGGGAAGGCAGCTTGCCCTCTTTCCGGTGAAAATACACTTTCAAACTGGTTGCCATTTAGTCGTAAAACTGTTTACTTGAATCATAGGAGATTTCTTCGTCATAATCATCCTCTTCGGCAGAAAAAAGACTGGTTTAATGGAGAGGTTGAGAAAAAGGAAAAGCCACCTGTTATGTCTGGTGCTGCGGCAATTGAATGTCAGAAGAATATTGTCAATGACTTTGGGAAAGCGGAGAAGAATGAGGAGGAGATAAGGAAAAAGAAAGAGGAAAAGAAGAAGAAAAAAAAGAGTAAGGGGAAGAGTAGTGTGGCAACAGGTGCTAATGTGGGTAATTCTAAGTGTCAGAAGCGGAAGAGGGATGTTATTACTGATGCGGCTAGTTCTGGTGCACCTGAAAATGAAACTGAGCTTCGGGTGTTTAACAAACGGTCGATATTTTTCGACTTAGCTTACTGGAAGGTCAGTTCTATAAATTCAAATTTATTAATAGTTTGCAACTTCAAATTTACTTGTTTATGTCTCAACTTTTTTAAATTCACAAGTGTTCACCTGAAATCATTTAGTTTGCTTAACAAGTCAGAGTTGCAGCCTTACTATAACTCTAAAAAACCCGAAACTTAATTTATTGGTAGCACTGAGACTTTATCAGTTTTGTTTTTTTCATGACTTAACTAGTTTTTTAAAAGGATGTTTCTAAGAATGAGTAGCGTAAGCAATATAAATATGAATAAAAATAAGTATAATATAATATAAATATAAGTAGCTCTTAGTGACCAAGTATATATGGTGGCACATCTTGTGCTGCACATCTTACTGATCAGAGTTCATTTTATCATGATTTTTATGCTAAGTTCTAATTTTTTAAGAAGTTGTTTTGCCCTTCTTCATTGTTTGTTTTAATTCATAGCTTCAGGTTTATCGTTTAAGTAACTTGATAAAAAATCTATATGGTTATGCTTAGAAAAAAAAAGAGCTAACATTTCTGTTTATAGAGTTACTAATGTTAGGTTTTTTCCATCTTCCTAGGATTTATTACTACGGCACAATATCGATGTTATGCATACAGAAAAAAATGTTTGCGAGAGTATCATTGGTACTGTATTGAATATAAACAATAAAACAAAAGACGGTCTAAATTCCCGCAATGATCTGAAGAGTATGGGATTAAGACCAGAATTGCATCCAGAAGACAAAAATGGCAAAATGATCCTTCCACCAGCACCATACTGCTTAAATGACAAGGAAAAGGCTATATTTTATAATAGGATGAGAAATTTGAAGGTTCCATATGGGTATAGTTCTGATCTTAGAAAGCATTTGTCGAAAGATGGTTTCTTAGGTGTTCTTAAGGCTCATGATTACCATGTTCTTATGCAACAAATATTCCCCGTTGCTTTGCAAGGACTTTTACCTGTAGGGCCAAGGGAGGCGATTTTCAGGTTATGTTCTTATTTTCACGAAATATGCCAAAGGGAAGTTGATCTCCATATATTAGTTGAACTTGAAGTAGAAGTTACTGAGACTTTGTGTATGTTGGAGAGGTACTTCCCTCCGTCATTTTTATGTGTCATGGTGCACTTGACAATTCACCTAGCTCGAGAAGTGCGATTATGTGGACCTGTACAATATCGTTGGATGTATCCGTTTGAAAGGTATGCCAATTTAATTTATATTACTACTTTTGTTATTTTGGTTTCATGTAGAAAGTTATGCTCTTTGTAGCTTATAGATACTAATATTTAATTACTTGATAACTATTGCATACGCGACTTTCCTAGGTATATGAAGATATTCAAAGAATATGTAAAGAATTATGCACTACCTGAAGCTTGTATAGGTGAGTGTTATCTTGGAATGGAGTGTGTTAGGTATTTTGATGTTCGTAAGGCCCAAGCAGCTGAAAGAGTAAATCAAAGGCGTAATGAAAACATTCAAAGTGGTTCCACACCGGTAGCACATCCTCTTTCTAAAGGTGTCCAAGTGCGTATGGATAGCGAGATGTTAAAGATAGCTC
Source organism: Papaver bracteatum (assembly GCA_023529315.1). Classification (NCBI taxonomy): domain Eukaryota; kingdom Viridiplantae; phylum Streptophyta; class Magnoliopsida; order Ranunculales; family Papaveraceae; genus Papaver; species Papaver bracteatum. Next base: position 443,063 of record JAJJWX010004145.1, read on the forward strand.
ACAGATATGTGCTTTTTAACACACCCGAAATTGACCCATATATGACGTAAGTATGTCATTCATGTTCATTAAAAATGGTCTGTCAGTTAATACTTCATTTTTAAATTTTACTTTTGTCTTAAAATGCATATGGACGAGTTAAAATCTTCTGTTGGGAGGGAAATTACCAGTGAAGACCAACTCAACTCCGTACAGTCTGACACATTTGCAGATTGGTTTCAACAAAAGGTACGTTTAGTCCACTCTTTGTCAGATTATGCAGCTTAGTATAGTTTAAACACTCGGTCATTTTGCTGCTACAGAAAACGCAAATACGTGTGATTCTGTTTCATTCTGTCACTTGGAACAATCCATGTTAGGCACAACATCACTATAAATCTAATTTCTCATGCTTATATAGAAAATTTAATTATATTCTTATGTCTTGAGATTATACATTTGTAGGTTAAGATGCAAATTAAACAAGGCATGTCAGTATGAAACATGGTAGAATGGTTGTCATATGGGACGTTAGAAAACTGCGTATCATATAAAGGCTTGCTAATCAATGGGTCTAGGTTTATTACCAAGGATGTTAAGAGAGTCACAGAAAACAGTGGAGTTTCAATTGAATCAACAACCTTAGTTGCAGGACGGTCAGAAACTAGTGGGTTCTACGGTGTTTTAGAAGAAATTCTATTGTTGGACTACAATCATATGTTTCAAATTCCAATATTCAAATGTGATTGGGCTCATACCAGTTTTGGTGTCAAGGTAGAAGATGGATTTACATTGGTCAATTTGAAACAACATAAGAACCAATACTGTAACGATCCATTCATTTTAGCAAAACAAGCGTGACAAGTTTTCTATTCTCGAGAGTCAAATGCATCTAACTGGTATGTGATGGTGAAACCACCACCTAGGGGTTTCCATGAATTAGAGGAATACAATGAAAAGCTTGAGACAAATTTCCAACCAGTGGATACTTCAGCTCTTGGTTTACAAATGGATGACGAGAGCGATAGCTACTTAAGAGAAGATGGTGAATATATCATAGTGGTTCCGACAAAGAAGAATAACAAAAAGAAGAAGAAAAGGAAGTTCACAAGTTAAGTCAGTATAGTGTATTGTTTTTACTGTATTGAATTTTTACTATCATTGTCGCTCTTGTTGTATTTCCTTTACTAACACTAGTATTGTTCTTGAAAAATAGACATTAAACAACTTCATTTGGGTTCTTAATTTATAGAATGCTAGATTTGTTACCTTTGTAATATTTGTTCTGAGTAGACACCCATTTTTAACTCCACCTATGTAAATGATATATCAGTTGTTATGATTGCTATATTGGCACACCCATTTTTTCTGATATTTGTATGAATTTTGTAGGTTTGCCTGAATTTTATTCGGTGCTTTCAGGATTGTGCTAGGACTAGTTACTTTTTTTTTTTTTTTTTTTTTTTTTGGGTTGTCACTTGTCAATTATGATGTCATTTGGGAATTGAGTTGGAATTCTGGCAGGATTGTGAAATTATCATTTTTCTTCATTGGAAACTAGCAGGATTGTGAAAAGGCATATGGCGGCGAAGGAAATGCTTATATTGCTAGTCTATTTTGTTTTTAAAAAATGACCTCTTATGTTGCTACTTTTATTCCATTTGGGAATGTTGATAACTTTGATATTTGTGTATTAAGAGTGATATTTTTCGTTCAGAGAAGGATTCGTGTTGTTTGCGGCTCAATCACTTGAGCATTACATTTTTTTTACAACACTTATAAAGGGTTGTCATAAAGTTAGTGTATAGTTAGTATATTAAAGAACCACAAAGTTAACAGAACCTATGATAGTGTAGTATGGTCAGTGGTGTAGACTTCCATGCTTGAGGCTCAGGATCGAATCCCCCCAACCTCATTTTTTCCAACATTATATATTTTTACTTCAACAACACTTGTAAGTGTTGTTTTAGGTTCATGTTCGAATCTCTCCTCTAACATATTTTTCATTATCTTATTTTTCAGTTTTTTTCAACAACACTTGTGAGAATTGTGATAGGCTAAGTAACTACATATGAACATTATATATTTTTACTTCAACAACACATGTGAGAATTATGATAGGTTAAGTCACTACATATATGGAAAAAACTGTACATATTTTTTATTATCATATTTTTGTGTTCTTCAACAACACTTGTGAGAATTGTGATTGGCTAAGTTACTACATATATGGAACATTATAAATTCATACTTCAACCACACTTATAAGTGTTGTTGTAGGTTTCTATTTAAAAAAAAAAAATCAAAACTTGTGAACTGAAAGGGTGGTTGATAATCTATACTTCCATGCAGTAGGTTCATGTTCGAATCTCCCCTCTAACATATTTTCCGTTATCATATTTTTGTGCTCTTCAATAACAGTTGTAAGAGTTGTGATAGGATAAGTCACTACAGATATGGAACAGAGTTGTTATAGATAAATGTCGTCACAACTGTTTTGCTTAAGGAGTTGTCGTTGGTTTTCTTAGCGCAACCCCTTGTTTCCTAAGGGTTGGCAGTGATGATATACCACAACTCTTGCTTTGATTTCAGTTGTAAAACATAGGACTTTCTACAATACTTAGCTAAGCGTTGTAAATCGCCAGTTGTAAATGTATATTTTTCCTGTAGTGCAAAGAACCCATCAATAGGGATAGCCCAACAAGGAGCACTATATGCAATGGAGCCAGTAGCAACTTATAATCCAGAAGAGTCAGAAGAGAGTCAAGTATTATATACAAATATGGAAGGGTATGACTCGGAAACTGATCAGGTAGTTGAAGGTAATATGTTATTATTCAATCACCTAGTGCATGTGTTGATAAACACTGGTTCTAATCAATCATTGAGAATACGGTGACATTGATTTACTGCCGGGAACTTCTCCAATTTCGAAAAATCCTTACCGTATGGCTCCTTGTGAAAAGAAATAGTTAAATTCATAGATAGAAGAGTTATTAAGTTTAGGATTTATTCAACCTAGTTTTTCTCCATGGGGTGCTCCTGTTTTGTTTGTGAAAAATAAGGATAATACATTTAGACCATGTCTTGATTATAGGGAATTGAATAAGGTCACTATTAAGAATAAATATCCACTTCCAATGATAGATGATTTGTTTGATCAGTTGAAAGATTCCAATTTTTTTTCTAAGATTGACCTTAGTACATGGTATCATCAGTTAAGAATAAAGGAATGAGACATACCAAAAATAGCATTTAGGACAGCGTTAGGGCACTATGAATATCTTTTTATGCCTCTTGGTTTGTCTAACGCTCCAGCAACATTCATGGATTTGATGCATATGTTACTCTGGCGTTATTTGAATGAATGTGTTATTGTGTTTATTGATGATATTTTGATTTATTCAAAGATTCGTGAAGATCATGAAATACACTTGCGAAATGTTCTTCAAACTCTGCGTGAAAATCAGCTTTATGCGGAGTTTAGTAAATGTGAGTTTTGGTTGAATGAAGTTAAGTTTCTTGGTTATGTGGTATCAAGAGGGGGTATTGCAGTAGATCCTTCAAAGGTTGATAGTGTTTTGAAATGGCGACAACCAAGGACAGTTTCTGAAGTCCAAATCATCTTAGGGTTGGCAGGTTATAATCTTCGGTTTTTGTAGGGATTCTCCAATATTACATCACCATTGAGTCGATTGACACAAAAAGGGGTTAAATTCGAATGGTCAACTAATTGTGAATCTGATTTTCAATAATTGAAGAATCGTTTAACTGTATCTCCAGTGTTAACAGTACCAATACCAGGGACAGTTTACGATGTATATATAGATACTCCTACTGTTGGGCTTGGTTGTGTGTTAATGCAGAATAGACAGGTTATCGCTTATGCTTCCAGGAAATTGAAGGTTCATGAGAATAATTAACCTACACATGATTTGGAACTGGCAGCAATTGTGTTTGCTTTGAATATTTGGTGACATTAATTATATGATGAGAAATTCAACTTGTATTATGATCATAAAAGTCTGCAGTACTTGTTCTCGCAGAAAGATTTGAACATGAGGCAGCGGCGCTGGATGGAGTACATGAAATACTATGAATTCACTTTATTGTATCATCCGGGTAAGGAAAATGTGGTGCCTCATGCTCTTAGTTGTAAGAAAGAGGGGATTTTAGCGCAACTGATGATTCAGGAATGGTTGTTGTTGGAGGAAGCGGCGGATTATACATTCCAAGAATCAGAAAATGGTGGTATTTGTGAAGGATTCTTAGCTCAAATTTCTGTACAACCTACTTTGATTCAGAGGATAGCCACGGCTGAAGTTTAGGTTCAAGACTTTATTAGATACCTAGACATGGCTAATGACAAAGACAACACGGATTGGAAGCTGCATTCTAATGAGACTCTTCGTTTCAGGGATCGTTTATGGGTGCCGAAGAAGACAGGGTTAGAACTGAGGAGTAAAATTTTGAATGAAGCACATCGTTCTCATTATACTATTCACCCAGGCGTCACTAAAATGTACAAAAACCTAAGGAGAAACTTTTGGTGGCCTGGAATGAAGAGGTTTATTGCTGAGTTTGTCAAGAATTGTTTGACGTATCAACAAGTAAAATCTGAAAACAAGTTACCAGGGGGTCTTCTGCAACCTATACATGTTCCATATTGGAAGTAGGAACATGTTACGATTGATTTTTTTAGTGGGTTTCCTAGAACTAATGATAGAATGGATTCCTTATGGGTTGTGGTGGAAAGATTAACGAATACGGCTCATTTTTTTCCTGTCAAGACTACTTACTTAGTAGACAAGCTAGCTCATACATATGTTTCCTAGATTGTTCGGTTGCACGGTATTCCGCTGTCTATCTTATCAGACATATGGGATCAATTCACATATGATTTGTTGAAGGGTATTTATAAAGCATTTGGTACTAATGTTACTCTCACTTCATCCTTTCATCCACAGTCATATGAGCAGTCGGAACGGGTCATTAGAATACTTGAATATATGCTCAGGGCATGTGTATTGGAATTTCGAGGTAGCTCGAAGGTCATTTTCCGTTAGATGAATTTGCATACAACAACAGTTATCAGGCCAGTATTCGTATGGAACCATTTTTTGGCATTATATGGGCGACCGTGTAGATCACCAATTTGTTGGACAGAGGTCGGTGACAGCTTATTGACTGGGCCAACAATAATTGCGGAGACCACAGAGAATGTTAGAATCATTAAAGAATGTCTTCGGGGAGCTCAGAGTAGACAAAAAATTTATGCAGACCATAGACGACGTCCACTACAGTTTGAAGTTGGGAAATTTATACTGTTACGAGTATCTCCAAAGAACGGTGTTACTAGATTTGGTTTGAAGGGAAAACTCGCGCCAAGGTTTATTGGTCCATTTGAGATTGTTGAGAAGATTAGAGAGGTAGCTTATAGACTTGCACTACCAGCAAGCATGGGTCAGGTTCATAATGTTTTTCATGTGTCTATGTTACGTGGTTACGAATCGGATCCTTCTCATGTGTTGGATTGGCAATCTTTGCCATTAGAACGTAATGGTTCATATAAAGAAGGGCCGATAGAGATTCTGGACCGTAAGGAGAAAGTTTTGAGAAATAGAATCATTTCATTGGTGAAAGTGCGATGGATTCATCACAATACGGAAGAACCTACTTGGGATAAAGAATCTGATATGCGAGTACAATATCCAGAGTTGTTTTCTTAAGGTATGTTGGTATCCTTTTCGAGGAAGAAATGTTCATTTAGGTAGGGTGATTGTAGAAACCTAATCTTTTATTTCCCGATTATTGACTAAGTAAAGTACATTTATGCCTTGTGTTAATTTGTGGTTGTGAATTAGCATAATAACAAATTAAGTTTGTGCAAATCAGATGATTTGGACTTAGATTACTTATATCTAGAATTGTGGCATACTACCACTGCGACACCTAGGGTCCTTGTCATGTTGTTGTGTAGTAATGATTGTTAGGGGTACTATCGGAATGAATTGTGGTAAAAATCTTAAGGCTTATTGGTTTGAGATTCTAGTATTTAGTTACTGTAAGAGAACACACAGAGAGGATCGACAAGAGCTTCAGGTGAAAATAAATTCAATTAAAAATTCTAGAAAATTCATACTCAATTTTGATTCATCTTGAGTGTTTGAAGGTGGCGAGTTTCATGTTCTAATATGCCGTGTCCATGATGATTTTGAAGTAAATGAAAAAGGGTTTTCTTTGTTCTCGGGTTTTGATTGAAGGTATGATTTCAACCCTATTTCTTGCACCGATCAATTGAAAACATGTTGTGTTTTTCTCAATGATTCAATCACTCTATTGTGGACTATTTTGTTATCATAGTATGAAGAACCTAGGGTTCACTGAGTTTTGGGTTCATCTATGCCTAGTACTGAAACTTGATAGGAATTCTAAATAGAGGAGATTAGTGAATTGTTAAGAATCTGTGTAGCACCAGAATCATATGGTTTTCTTTTGTGGTTGTTATGTTTTACTTGTTTCTTAATCTTTGTCTGTTGATCCATGTTAGGGACAGAACTCCTGGAACTTAGAATTCTGTATTTTTAGTCTTATGAGTCACTGTAAATGTTGGGTTTCACAAGAAATGTATGATAATTAAATCAAACCACATCATCTCAGAAAGTTCATACTTTGTCCTGTGACTTCGATTTGATTCTAGGGAACTTTAGAGAATGAACTGAACTATGGATTCTTCTCATGAAATTTGATTCTCCGAAAGGCATATCTACTGTGGTTTTTAGTACTCCCCTATGAATTTCATGTTGTGGAGTATATTTAACTCAGTGACTGTTGTCCAATGCTCCAACCAGTTCAGTTTTCTATAATTTTGATACATGTATATGCAACTTGATTTAGCCTAGAACTTCTACTGACAACGTTTATGTGATTTTTGCACAACAATTTCAGCATAATATTCATTTTCCCTGATACAGTTATATGTTTGAATATGCCAGCTTGTGTGTCATACATTTCATAGTCCTGGCATTTCTACTTTTAAGGAAAATTAACATTTACAACTGGATTTAGCCTTAGTTCTTATGTAGGGATTATAGTATATTGAACTATCAATCTTTAGAGATATATATTGCTTGTTTTTGGCTGAGTTTTTTAAGCTGTGATAATTTAGTGGTTACTAGGAAATCTGGAATTTTCTGATATTTTCGGTAAGTAGGCATCTCTTTGGACGTTTACAAGTGTGCTAAAGATTGTTTTAGCTCTTGTTGTCTTAACGAAGATTATAAAGGAGATTGTTATCTTTCTAGGGAACTATTGATTGTTTAAATTGAATCAAATATGAATGTTTTATCCACACTGAAACTTTGACCCTCGTGCAGTTTACAAGGGTGTTAGAGGTTGAAACTGAAGTGAGTTTGAACCACACTAGCTTGTGCAGGTTGTATTGTTTGAATAGATATCTCTGAATTCAATTGGCGGGTTACGAAGTTGAGGTTGTGTAGCAGTTGAGGTGGGAACTTACATTACTCTCTTGCAACCATTAATGTCTTTTTACAAAATTATATTTATGCACTTAAACAAACTCATGCATTGTTGTATTTTGATTCTTTAAAACCCTGTTGATTATTTGGGCATTCCATTTACTTGGGAAGAACCTAAAATGTTGTCTGCTTGTATGAATGCTTTGAGAAACAAGAGTTTCCATCTGTGGTATATATGAACTCTACTCTTCCATTTATTTCCACATAAATTTGAGCTTTTATGCAATCACTAGGTGCAGGACGAGTCACCATATAGCTATATAGGTGCGTGACGAGTCGCCATATTATATATTGTTTGAAAAGGAGTTAGTTCACGAAGACTCTCTTCCTGTCGAGAGATGCATGATTTCTGGGGACTTCTCCCACAAAATTGTGCGGTCCATGATGAAACATTTACGTGAGATTCTTTGTTTCCCGAAGTCACAACGTCGAGACATATCTGCAACCCTCAACCGCATTGCATTAAGGAAATATCTTTTTCCAACCAGAGACGCCGCTCCCAAACCAAATCATGGTTGATAAAGGAACCTGGGATTCCTAACCATTGTTCGCTTGAAGGGTATCCGGTTTGACAACACACTGATTAACGAAGACGCTCCACTTCAGCTTTCTTTCCATAAGCTGCTTCAGGATACGAAGCCGAAACTTTAGCGTTTAGCTTCATAAGTTTCAACATCCTCTCCAAGGGCCGAAGCGACTTCAACGCCGCTTCTTCTTGCAAAGAGCCGTATCACCATGCTACCGTTTCAAGGATCATGGTCACATCCAGCCAATTCTTTTACTTCCAGGGAAGCCCATACAATCCCAGACAACCTTATTTGTTACCACAACAGTGTAGTATCTTCTGATCACATCTCCTACCAAGAACTGTTGCTTCTCGTTCGTCGATACCAACCAGAGCTTCACCACATCAGCAATTACTACAAAGAAGGAAACATGTAAACCATACTGGAGGACTGATGATATGCACGGAATCCCTTCGCTGCCAAAGCTCAGAAGACACATTCAACCAAAAAGCCACACTCACAACAAGGTAATCTACTCTTCAAGGGTACATCGCAAGAATATCATCATCTCTCTGTCTAAGAAGACACTTTCAACACTTTATGGGGTCATGGAGGGTCCCAATCCTGCACTATCAGAATATTCATTAAGTAATTTCTGAGCATCCCACTGTCACACCCATAAGAGTACGATAGGATCATGTCGAATCATGTGGACGGGGAATTCAAGGAGACGTAATGAGAGTAGGCTGCGCATGGGGGCAACCTCCGACGAAGCAGTTTATACTATTCTCGATTTGGGTTCCACCATCTGAGGCTCAATTGGGATTTCCGCCACTTCCACTGCATTGGAAATCAATACTTCATAACCTGGAGGCGCAAGTGGTTCATCGTCAAAAAATACAGGGTTGCTCGTACCAGTGGACCCATGATTCCCAACTTCGTTGTTAAGCACCTAATACGAAGATTACATGGGATTAGGAAGGATCAAGCGTGGAAAATCAGTACTATCATAAAATTAGGAGAGTAAGTGAACTAACGTCATTCAAGTTCCTTATTATGCTTCTACGACATGTGCAAGAAGTACCGAAGTCATGAAACACGTTTTCCAAACAAACTCAGCTGAGGGAAATTTACACTGCCCTGTGTTCAATTACGAACTGGGAGCAATTGGTGCGGAATTTAGTGTTGGTTTATGTACCATTCTCTTCGCATGGAAGTTACCTACAACATGTCAATATTTCATGGAAATCGGATGAACGAGCAAGGAGAGGTGACCGGAACATCATACAACACGCAACCTGGAAAAGTTCTAAAAACCTCCTAGAAGTTTACAGTTTCGCATTTTTCATCCCCTGAACATGCTCAAAATTCAAAAGGCTTCTATGTGAAAGCTTGGAAATTTCCTGGGCTTGAAGATACATATGCGGACATCGAAAATCCGACTCCAAATGAAGATTCTACAACAACTTTAGTGAAGGGCGCCAATTCGGGTTTCGGCATATCAAACCCTAAACTGCAAGTGTCTCCCTCGCAAGAGCTTCCCAACCCGCGCCAGTTTCGCAACCAGCGTCATCTTCCCAACCAGTGCTATCTTCACAATACATGCAAGCTTCCCAGTCCTGAATATCTTCCCAATCCTGAGTTTCCCAACGTGCAAGCTTCCCAATCCTGGTCAGTCTCCCAACTTGCACCAGCTTCCCAGCTTAACCCGGCCCCACCAAGCTAGCATGCAACTTGCGCCAACTCCCAAGGACGCCCAAATTCCCGTTTCTCAATGCCGCGCAGCTTCTCAGCTTCCAAAGAATACAACAGAGTTTGGTGAATTTAGGAACCCACTGGAGAGACACTGCAGACGAAAGCACGGATCCAAACAAACGACAGAAAAACAAAAGAGGGTGACCAGCGCGCGACTATGAAACCCCGGGCCCGCAATATCCATCCTGACTTCTTCCTGATTTTCGCTACCGAGACGTTTTCACCACCTACACGACCTCAGAACCCAAATATTCACTCGTACGGGTATGGGAAATTCTTTTCCGGTCAGATGGAGGGGCGGACCGTCAAAATCCGAGTTCGTATGCGAATTCTACAACGATTTTACCAAAGGGCGCTAATTAGGGTTTCGGCGTGTCAAACCCTGAACCGGAAGCTTTCCAACTCGCGTCAACTTCTCAATACCGCCCAAGTCGCGCCATCTAGCACGCTCAGCTTCCCCACCTTGCGCCGGTCCCACCAGCTAGCACGCTCAGTTTCCCAACTCGCATCAACTTCTCAATGCCGCCCAGCTTCCTGTCTCTCAATGATGCAGACTTCCTAATTGTGCCAGCCTCCCGATTTGTGCAAAACTGCCAGAGGAAAGGTTTTCAAATCCTATCTATCAAAAAGGTCAGACGAGCCTCCTCAATTTTCTTTACGATTTACTGCTGATAGTTTGTCACCATCTTATGCTTACCTCGCAACAAAGCTCCCACTACAAAAATGATGCCCTATTGTGACGGCCAAAATCTGTCACAATAGACCTTTTTCCACCACAATTGGTCTGTTGTGACGGAAAAAGTACTGTCGCATTAGGTTCCGTCGCAATAGATATTTGCAACAGTATATGTGACGACTTTACTGTCACTATATCACTTGTGACGTCACTTTTCTCGTCACATTTGACTTTTAATTGGGACAACAGTTGCCGTCACAAAAAAAGAATATTTGGAACGCAAATACACCGTTGCAAATTAGCTGGTTGAAAATATTTATTTTTGTTTACCGTTGCCATATTATGCTGCAAAATATATTACACATGATTCGACCCAATTCATTGTTGCAATCACATATATATTCGTAGCCATACAAATTTACAATCCATAACAAAACTGAATTTTCATTTATTCTCAAAGTACCAATTTCTATCTATTAAACAAACTTAACAAAGATTCCAGGTTTTTGAGCCAAGTTCATATACAATGCCCAGATGTAAAGAAATTTCTAATAAAAACAGTACCTAGCTACTTTATTTTGCTTTACATCAAAATGATGCCGAAGTCGAACATAAGCTTTTTATAATCATCAAAAAATCAAGGTCACCTTCATTCTGAAATTGAAAAAAAAAGGTGATATCAACAGACAAATCAAGATCATGCATAAACTTCAGGCGAAATGTAACACATCACAGAAATTCCTCATGAGTACATATAAACGGCCACCATTGTATTAGTTAGCTTGCAGCTACTGAGTGAGTACACAAACAAATCTCCTTGATTTAAACGATTATGCAACATCACTACGAACACTAATTTTAGTACAGAAGATGCATGGAACAGCTTAAACACCTATACACCTCATAGTGCCTTACTGCCTGTTTTCATCTTGTTATCAGCATAGTCATTTGGTCTATCTAACAATACCTTCCACAACAAAACCTTAACCTCTCATCTCAATAACGATAAACGATAAAATGAGTTTCAGGAAAATCATTAGGAAGTTGTAACTCGAAAATCATTAGAACAAATGGCTACTTACTTAAGAGCTCTTGCTGCTCCAAGGGCCAATCGTACTGCGACCACTCCAACAGAATCCATTTGGATTTGACCCTAAAGCTCATTTTGGTGCAAAATGATGGTCAAATAGCATCAGTCATTAATCTTATGATTGAAAATTCACAGATTTTAAGGTGTAAGAAAAATTCCAAAAAAAAAAAGGGCAAAACGTATAAAATAAATTCCTATGAAACCGCACCAAACAGTATAAAAAACTTAAGAAGAACTACCATTGTGCTAGTAACATGCAGTCCTAGCTCACATGAATTCACATTCTTCGCAGGTATTTCACCCAAAAAGAATTCCACACCAAAACATTTCCAAATTTGTCATACCCTGCAATAACAACCCAAATCAAACACCGGGATAGTCGACAAAGCACATCAATTGATTTTACACCAACCGAATTTAGAACGGAGTCCTGTTAAAGACATTCAGAAGTATTTCAAGTAAAAAAGAGTACTGCAAAGTGAAACATCAAACCATGCATTTGAAAAATTAGACTCTAACTAAGCAACTGGAAAATCTATTAAGAAGCAATACGTAGAACACACCCACTTTTTATAGGATTCATGAACATGACTAAGATTATTACAACTTGCATATGCTTAGTGGAGGTTAAGCGCAATTGAGAAGAAGCACCTGGTGAGTTCAGATCATACTAAAACCTGTATGTAAGTTTAGCTCATAAACTGAATTGGAAAGGCACAAGAAGTAGAAAGCAGTTGGAACCAAGGAAACTAAAAGTTGAAAAGTCACCATGTTGCAAGTCCTTACCAATCCTCCATAATCATCAAAAAGTGCTAGGGAGAAAGTTCTCATTTCTGCATCGATTTCAGCATCATCTGAACCACCAGTGACAATTGCATCTGCTAGTCCTAGAGCAAATCTTTTGGGAGGCTTTATGAAACCACTGCATACAAGAAATATACCCAACTCATCACCAACTGTCCAAGTACTAAATGTCCCTGTTGTAGTACTTAAAAACAAAACCACCCAATGTAACAACAATAAAAGCAGTAAAATACCATTATAGTACTTAAATCCCACTCTTAACCAAATCAATCCACTCTTAAGATGATTTCTCAAAAAATAATAAAATAAATTACTTCACATTCTTTGAACGTCTTACTAAATCATTTCTATCAAATAAATCAAAATAGTTCCTGCAGATTTAATAATGTAATTTAACCTCCAAAAATGACATATCCATGTACAATTTCTAGTTTTTAATGTAATCTCTCTTAACCTCTAGATTTAGGGCATTCTAAATTTTGTTGAAATCAGAATCCAACTAGTGAAATAAGAAATCAAAAGAATCAATTATGTAGAAGCTTTTATAACTAATTACCGTACAATAAATGATAAAAAAATATCCCAAAATTAGGATTTCGTAGAATTACGGAATTGATTCAATTAACATAATTTTGAAGACCAACACCACCATGGAAAGGAGATTTAGAAGGAGATAGTTCAATTCGAACAAACCAGAGCTTTGAGAATCAATGGGGGTATTTTTTCAAATTAGGGTTACAACGAGCGAAACCCTAATTTCCCTCCATGCCAATGGCAAATCATGCCATCCACACCTAGCCCAAGCTAGCCGCGCCATGCCAAACACACTCTGCCTTGGCCCTAGATATGCTAGTCACACCAACCGCGCCAAAGCATGCCAACCATGCTAGTCGCATCCCTGTGCCAACGGAAAATCATGCTAGCCACACAAACGCGCCAAAGCATGCCAACCATGCTAGCCGCACCTTTGTGCCAATGGAAAATCATGCCATCCACACCTAGCCCAAGCTAGCCACGCCATGACAAACGCACTCTTCCTTGGCCCTATCTATGATAGTCACACCAACCGCGCCAAAGTATGCCAACCATGCTAGCCGCATCCTCGTGCCAACGGCAAATCATGCCAGCCACACCAAACGCGCCAAAGCATACCAACCATGCTAGCCGCACCTCTATGCCAATGGTAAATCATGCCAGCCACAATTAGCCCAAGCTAGCCGCGCCATGCCAAACGCACTCTGCCTTGGCCCTAGCTATGCTAGTCACACCAACCAAAGCATGCCAACCATGCTAGTCGCATCCCTGTGCCAACGGCAAATCATGTCAGCCACACCTAGCCCAAGCTAGTCGCGCCATGCCAAACGCACTCTGCCCTGGCCCTAGCTACGATATCCACTTTCCTTACCAAACCTCTATGCCAAAGTAGCGCCCGCGCCATAGGCTTGCAAACCGTGCAACCTAGGCCAATATAGAAGTGCGTGCCATTGTCACATGCCATCACGCACCACCATCCACTTTCCAAGCCGTTATGCCATTGGCACATGCCAAAGTAGCGCCCGCGCCCTAGGATTGCAAACCGTGCAACCTAGGCTAATATGGCCGTGTGTGCCATTGGCACATGCCAATACGCACCGCTAGCCACTTTCCAAGCCGTTATGCCATTGGCACATGCCAAAGTAGCGCCCACGCCCTAGGCTTGCAAACCGTGCAACCTAGGCTAATATGGCCGTGCGTGCCATTGGCACATGCCAACACACACCACTAGCAGCTTTCCTTACCAAGCTGCTATGCCATTGCCACATGCCACACGCTCCCCTGGAACATTTGGCATTGCCACTTGCACTCAAAGTGCAACCCGCGACCAAGGCATTCCGCACATGCCATTGGCACATGCCACACGCTCCCCTAGCAGCTTTGGCATTGCCACTTACACTCAAAGTGTAACTTGCGGTCAAGGCATTCCACATATGCCACACGCGCCACTAGCATCTTTGGCATGGCCACTTGCACTCAACGTGCAACCTACCACCAAGGCATTCCGCACATTCCATTGGCACATGCAACACACGCCACTAGCAGCTTTAGCATGGCCACTTGCACTCAACGTGCAACCTACCTCCAAGGCGTTCCGCACATGCCACATGCTCCCCTATCAGCTTTGGAATTTCCACTTACACTCAAAGTGTAACTTGCGGTCAAGGAATTCCGCACATGCCACACGCGCCACTAGCAGATTTGGCATGGCCACTTGCACTCAACGTGCAACCTACCACCAAGGAATTCCGCACATGCCATTGGCACATGCCACACACGCCACTAGCATCTTTGGCATGGCCACTTGCACTCAAGGTGCAACCAACACTCGAGACATCAACACAAACTGTGGGATGCTTTCTTGAGGTTTTGGTTTGGCGGCCACAGCGTGCAGCGTACACTACGCTCGCAATAAGAACGGCGTGAAAAGGAATAAAAGCGGTCAATCATATAAGGCAGTAATGGTGAAAAACGTTTTCACCATAAACACCTGCGGTTACCACCTCCTCTATTTAATCCGCGACTTTACTCTATTCCTTAAGGAGGCCAGGGTACGTTCAATCTCACTTTTATAAATAGGTCTCACTTATTTCTACCTGACAATAAGTCTTGGTCAGGAAAAAAATACAACACTATCAGAAAGCAACTTTGCTAGCTCTCCCAAAAGATTCCATCGCTAGCAAGCTTCCTAAGCTTCTACTTTTATGATACAAGTCGAGATACTACCTTTCCAGAACTCTCTGGTCTCAACACCCTTCTTCATTATCCTCCCCAAATCAACCGTTCTCCTCCACTTTGTGACCGAAGCAAGTCTGGAACGGCCATTTCTTGGTTTAGGTCGGACTTGTACAGATTGATCTCTCGAACCTAAAAGTGCTCAACGTGCAGCACATTTGTTTAGGGTTTGAACCAGTTTCTCACTCACCTACCGAATTTACCGAAATCGGCAGAAACTATTTTTACCCATAAACAATAACAAAATATCAACTCACGATCATACGAATTGATATCATCAACTCATAAATTCAGAAAAACTAAAAATTAGAAACAAAACCTTAAATTTAGATCTAACAGATGAAATACAACCAAAAGAAAACTAACCTGAGGTTGAATTCTGCTCCTTAAGAATCAAATCCAATAAATATAACCTCTATGAATCTGTTAAATCACCTCCGAATTCAAACCTGGAACGATCTATCTCTCAATCTGTCGTGAATTCAAATCTGAGATTAACAATTTTCAACTCTAAAACACTTCTGAATGTTGAAATATGATGAAGAAACGATTAGATCCTCTTTGAAACTGTTAAATCGCCTCCCAAAATTAATCTCTGACCTGCTCCCTGTTTTGAATTCATGTTTGAGATCCAAAAATTTCGATTTCAAATCACGCTTTATATAAACGGAATCTCTTCAAGGGTAATTATGGTATATGAAAAACTCGCAAAATCGGGACTCGTTACGAATTTGGACTAACTCGTCCATGTTTGGACTAAACGGTATCAAGCATGACTTATTTGGACTAGAGTGTATTGGGTTTCAGATGGGTGGACTAAAGCGTCCAAAGCTCATAAACTTTTGGACTAAACTTCAATTTCTACTTGTTAATCCCGACAGAGACGAACAAGTGAGACCCACTTTACCTTCATATATCTCAATGCTAAAAATGCCTCACTCTTGTCCGTAGGATGAGATCACGGTTTTCCTCGGGACCCGCTCGGTTAGTCTAGCAGTTCCTTTAAGAAATTGTCACAACCAAGAACCCACTTGAAATTTTTACTTGAATCAATCCACTTGTATTTAAATTTTCAACACGTCCTCATGGCAGTAATGTTATGCAATGACGATTATTGACGGTCGTTATGATTGTAATCTTTACGACTAATATAGTGTTTCCATCCATGAGAAGCTAGAACTTAAGCACATTCGGTCTAATGGTTATATTTGTTTTTATAATTATATATAAATGACGACTATCACAAAATAGTCATGATCCTCACTGGATTTATTTTGGTTTTACTTTATAGTTGATCATTTCAATTATTGTAGTGTGTTGGCGCATAGCTTGTTGACAGACTACCCACCAACCTATTGTAATTTTTTTTTGCTCATTAATGCATAAAAATAGATCCTTATTATTATAGTTATATTTTTTCCAATTTGGATTAAGCAAACATTGACATTAAAATTAAAGATTACGTAGAATTTAATACAAGGATTACATTGGATTTAAAATAACTATTAAACCCATAATTTAAAACTAAACAAGTGTAATGGAATTATCATTTTTCATTCTCATCTAGTATCTCTTTAACAGAATCAATGTCAATTGTTGTTGCACACCGTCGTGTCTATTGTACTTGAACTTCATTAAGTTCATCTTACCAAAATTGTAGTTGTGCATAATTTATTTTTGACGTATCTATCCCATGACTCCTATCATGTGCACATTAAACAAATTATATATATATATATATATGTCCAAGAACTTTACGACATTTTCTTATCTCTGCAACCATTTCCTTGCGCTTTGCTATTTTAAATAATATTGACTTTTTCTTGTTTTTCAGAATTTCGCTAAATTGATGATTAATCGGCATCTTGAGATGCTTTTTTGTTTTATTTTATTTAAAATAATGTAAAAATACGGGACTAAAATAAGAAGTAATAACTGAAAATAAAAAAGACTAGCTGTTAGTTAAAATGATATATCATCCATATTAAGTGGGAGAAAATATCATACCAACTATAATCTGTAATTTCACATCAATTAAAAAAAAAACAGTTTTACATGAAAAGAAAATGATCACACTTTAACTGAGTGAACCCAAACCTATCTGGAGGCTACAATGTGCAAGTCTGCCTACCTATTCCCAATTTTTCTTATGATTGGGCTTCGCTTAGTGTCTTTTCTCATCACTATGCCAAAGAGAGTGTGTGGGCTCTTCTGTGCACTGATTCTCTTTATCAAGAGAGAGAACTGTGATCCCTCTTCATCTCCCCTCTCTCTCTCTTCTTCTCTAAGAAAAAAAACAACCCAATTTCATCTTCTTGCTCAGATCTAGTCCATTTGGAGTTAGATCTGAGCAAGGATCTTAGTTTTTTTGTGTTTTAATTTTAGAATAAAAGGATTAGTTCATATTAGGATTATTTTTCTTCACCTTCATGGTGATTTTTATCTTCACCTTCATGGTGATTCTTGTCTTCACCTTAATGGTGATTCTCTTTTATTTTAATGGTTACATGATTTTGATTATATGTTTGTTCAAGTACATCGCCGGATCCTGACTACTCTCTATTCTACGGTCAACAAATTTGCAGATTACTCCTATACCATTGGAGCATTACTTCATCAGGAAAACGATTTATCAAATGGTCCATGAATATTATGAAGACCATCTTCTCTCCGATTCTATCGGTTCTTACATTCTTGTATTAGGTCAGTATTTGGAATTCCTTCTCTTTTCCTTGTCGGAATTTTCAATCATGTACCGTTACAAGCTTGTTATTTCTTTTTTCTTTTTCAATTTGATGTACTTGAGATCTATGTAATCTTGTTTTCCATTAATGAAAATTGAATTACCAAAAAAAAAAAAAAAGAACTGCAAGTAAAAATAACGTTGATAAAGTTACTTAACTGCAGTTAAAAGAATAATAGAGTTAATCAATTTAAATTAAGAAAATAATAAAGTTAATCAACTTAGTATATATGAAATTATAATTAAAAATAACAATCAGAATAATTAATACTCACAAAACAACATCCCACCGCTATAGCGAGAAAGAGATGCAGCTTCAAGAGCATCGTGAGCCAATATTAAAGCTTCCTCTTTTGTCATTAAAGGATCAAAACGTTTGTTGAGAATCAAATTGGCTAAACCAGCACCATGTCCAAAGGCATGACATTTAGAACTAGACATTGGGAACACACGTTCTTCTGTAACGTATTCAACTCTCAGAATTCCCTAGAAAAATAAAATGGATTAAATCTTTTTATTATAAAATCATAAACAATTATCTTAAAATAAGATAATTACCCAAAATATATCTTACATTTTCATGGGTAGCGAATAAGAAATTGCCAGTTAAGCCTGCCTTGCCATACTCTGGTTTCTTTTGCTCATCTTGGGCAATTTTGATACAATAATCGATAGTCAATATTTTTGTTGCTTCCTGTAGAAGAAAAAAAATGATACAAAATTAAAATTGATAATAATTATTTTGGTTTCTCCCTGCCAAAAAAAAATGGTGAAAAATTAAAATTATAAAAAAATTAGAAAAGAAGACGATCGTATGAAATTACCTCATCATACAATTTGATACCGACTTGTGCATACATTCTACCCGTTCCACATGAAGCACCTATAACTTTAGGCGCCCCGTCTTTTTTCTCGTTCACCACGAGAGTCTTTTCAAACGTATCTGATGTTTTAATTGAAGATTTTCTTTCTTCTTTACACCTCTGAATATAATCCTTGTCATGGGGAGTTAAATCGTAATTGTCATTTAACTTCTTTTCAAGCTGTTCATAGTAGTCTTCACCTGGGATGTTATCAACTATAGAATGAGTGTTAACATTTTTTGGGGTTTTGTCTTTGAAGGTGCACCCATCAGCCGCAAGGACGACCCCATCAACGTACTCCAAGAAAACCAGTGTTGTTCCTCTAGCTTTCATACACTACCAAAAGATATTTTTTTTTCCATTAATATGACTCAGATAATGTGTTAAATTACTAATTGACGTGTTTCTTTAAGAAAAAACTACTAACTCAATAAATTCTAATGTCAGGCTTTACCATGTTCAACATAATCCATTGCCTAACGCGAGTATGAAATCTCGTGCTCCAACCATAATCATTATACTTCAGCTGAAACAACAAAGATCACCTCTAAACACTCGAAGCGTTGAAGTAAAAGAAAAAAAAAAAAAAAAACTCAACTTCATACCATGCCACAACGACAAGTAATGCAACAAATATTGCGAGAGAGCCTTCCGGTTTTAATGAACAGTTAGAGGTTTGGATCCTAGTTAGCTATTCGTGGTCCGGAGACAACTTTGGAACGACAAACGTTCAAATATTATACGGAATCAGGTTGTTCGAATTTGGTCAAAAACATGATCAACAGTACGTTGTTAAGGTAGTGATTCGGAGTATAACGACACCAGTGGTTCGGATGATACTAAAGGAGTTAATGGCTGTGGGACCGATTCTCTGCATCTATGAATGATTAACAGGGATGTATTGGATTAAGATTTAAATGGATAAATAACAATCCTAAAAATTCATAGGTATTCAATTAGGATTTATAATGAATCATTATAAATCCATGGTATTCAATTAGGATAGTTTTAGATTCCACAAATATCCATGGTATTCAATTCATTTAAGATTTCTTAGGATAATTAAGGGCCAAGATATAAATGGATTCTTATAGATATTTGTAGGCAAAATATGTGGGTTATTATCTCATATCAATCTCAACTCACACCACAAGAGTTTTCTGGATTCTTATGAACAATTTTTATTTTTATTTTTTATTACATCAAGCTATGTTTTTCCACCACCACCACTACCGACTAGCACCACAACCATCACCACCACCACCAATGACAACCATCACTGACCACCACCATCGACCACCACCTACCGAAAAAACCACCACAGTCACCACCAACCACCATGACCATCACATACACCACCCACCACCATCACTGCCACCTTCACACACCATCACCCACCACCTCAAATTATGGATGATTTTTGTTAATGGGAAACAAGATGCAATTTAATATAAATCTAAAATAATCCAAATTTATCTATTATAATCTAAAAATTATATATTTATAAGAATCTATGATATTCTTTAAAGAATCAATATAAATACATTAGATTCGGGCAAACTAGTATCTATTTTTATCCATACAAATCTTGATCCAATACACCTCTGTAAATGATGAGTGGCACTGGGTTAGTTTAGCGGCTTTTTAGCCCCACATAATACACGTAATCTTAATCAGTTGACAAACGAGTGGGACTGAGTTGGGGTTCACCAACTGGACGAATTATTTGTTAGCCCCATCAGTATTGAGCCCCATATAATACGCGTACGAGCGGGACTGAGTTGGGTTAACCAGGTGAACAGATTATTTTATTCCCTCTGTCCTAAATTTGATGAGCTAGTTGTAGTTTGCATAATTTTTAAGGAAAGGAGAAAAAAAAAATGCTTAAGTATTACAATAATACCTTTATGGATAATAACTAATAAACTTAGAAATGATTTGTCTCTTAAAATACACCGCGGTTTTTGTAAACTTTATACCGTTGAAGAGCATTCTAAAACACCAACGTAACGAATATAAATATGACTATTAAATTATACATATTTCTTGTAATAACAATAATCAATTGGAAAGGTAGTTTGAGAAAATTCCTCTTTATTAGAGAAATAGCTCATATATTATGGAACAAAATTTAAAACCATTTAATTTAGGATGGAAGGAGGGAGTATTAGTTTAGCGGATTTTTAGCCCCATATAATATGTGTAATCTTAATCGGTTAACGAACGAGTGGGAGTGAGTTGGGGTTCACCAACCGGACGAATTATTTGTTAATTAGCCCCATCAGTATTTAGCCCCATATAATACGCGTAGGAAAAATATGAATGATTAATCGTCCGAATGGGAGGTTAGCTCGTCTGAGTTTACAGACGAGTGGGATTTAGTTGGGCCAACCAGCTGGACGAATTAGTTAGCCAGTCAGAAGGGAATTTACCTCCCTAGGCAAGCACATACGCCTTGCATCACTCCCAGCTTGAAGGCATGGCTGTTGAATGTGCCGGAACCGAATCGTGGACTCATTTGGCCCATGCCCAACAAGAAACCTGATGCATATTAAAAAGATAAAATAAGTTTTATCAAGTACAAAGAGATTTCATTCCTATCTTTGCAACGCGTCTCATTTTCATCCCAATCGTTGCACCAAAGGCGACGACATAGAAAAGATCTATCAACATGTAACCTTAAATTTTAAGGTATTCTCAAGATTAAAAAAAAAACAAACATAATACTCACTTCAGCTTATCTGTAGGCTGAGAATTTGCACCAGAAATCTTTTGGCAGTAGCCTTTCCTATTAATGAGCTCAACTTGAACACCTCCCAAAGCCCTTATAATCTGATTATGTAACATGATACAACGTGCTCATAGAAAAGACTATTGTAACCTTAAATTTTAAGGTATTCTCACAGCTTATCTGTAGGCTGAGAATTTGCACCAGAAATCTTTTGGCAGTAGCCTTTCCTATTAATGAGCTCAACTTGAACACCTCCCAAAGCCCTTATAATCTGATTATGTAACATGATAAAGAATAAGAAAACGAAGCCAGTACATCATTTCGGGGGAAGTATGAGCTTGCATCATTAGTTAAAAAGTTGTGTAAAGGGAAGACAAGTATTCCGGCAAGTTTTCACGAGACACCTTCTATAGTAAAACTTCGATAAATTAATAGCCTTGGGACCGGAGAAAATTATTATTTTAGCGAAGTTATTAATTTATCGAGTTAAAATTTAGCCTGTACAAGCCTAGTTGGGACCGGAGAGTTTTATTATTTTAGCGAAGTAATTAATTTATCGAAAATTAATTTATCGAAGTTCTACTGTAGTTGAAATGAATAGACAGCACAGTGGAATTACCTCCATGGGGGAGTTACTAGCTAGAAACTGTTGCAAGTCAGGTTTGGAAGGAATTCCGATTACAACTTTAAACTTCTTTTCTCTTCTGCAATTACATATCAATAATGAATAGTTATTATAAAAACAGAATGCACAATGTTTGAGATTGGGTTACAAAAAGAAATCAGAGATAAAAGCCATACCTAGGAAGAGCTCCCTTTCCATCCTTGTCTGTCTTACTAGACCCACCTTTTGCTAGCTCCTTATCAGCAAAATCAACAACAAACTGTATCCCTTGAAATGGCAATGTTCCGAAATGTGATTCGTGGTATAGGTCGAGGAGCTTGGATATAACAGCTCGATCTACCCCTCTTGCTGTAGTAACTTCAGGGGTAATAGCAACACTTCATAAATGAACAAACATTGCTGTAGTAACTTCAGGGGTAAAAGAAAAACTTAAGTCAGAAACACTTCATAAATCACCAAAAAGAATCAAACATTATCTACAGTCTTAGACAGAGGTATAAACACCCAGTGAAGAAGACACCATTCAAGGTAGAGTTCAGCTTTGATATGGCTAGTTAAGTGCATATAAACACTAAATCTGAAGATGATAAGAGATTAAAAAAAAAAAAAAGTGAACTCCCCTTTGTATAATTAGGAGGGGAATTTAACCAAACCCACAAGGCAAGGGAAGTGGGCAAAGAGAACTAATATATGTTATTTTCAATCTAGTGATTCAGATCCATAAACCCAATATTTGTCAAACACTAACAACTAGAGAAACATATCTTGTAATTGACATAGCACATACATGATAAAGTAATAAACTTACTGTAAGACTTCTGCCACATTCTTGCAGGGAAGAAAATGGTACTGCTGCCCTTAGTCGCGACGGAGAAGCTCCATTTGATTCAACTTGTTGATGTTCGTGCTGCATTATTCCACTCCGGCGACGATGAAATTGGTTTTGCTGATTAACAAAAGCAAGTTCAGAAGCAAGATCATTCAATTTCTTTGAAAGGGCATTGGAAATCCCTCCCAACCCATGAACAGGATCAGATCTTCTAGCCGTTGCCTCCATTATCATGGTCTCAGCCGCCGAACGTTGTTCCGGGCCAGCTGATTTGAGAAGCTGCTTTGTGAAATTGGTTGTTGATGAAGAAGCTCCATTCAATTGAACCTGTCGTTGTTCTTGTTGAATTACTCCATTGTGGCGACGATGAAATTGGTTCTGTTGATTAACAGAAAGCAAGTTCGCAGAATGTTTAGTAGCCTAAGACATTTCATCCAACAAATATAGAAGATATGACTATATTGCAATAAGAATTCATGTAGTTAAGACTACATACCATTGGTTTGAGATGATGGGAGTACTTGGCAGCAGCCTCCTCTCCATCCTGATTCAAGTTTGCAGTCCATTCATTGTAATATAGGCAGTTATTCAGATCTGGTTCCTCAACATCCATGTAGCACTTGACATTGTTCTTGTTTTCCTGAGTGAGATATACATGGTCTTCATAGTTTTGCACAACGCCCTTATATTTCTGAACCGAGGTCTTAGTCAAGCCTGCAGTATCTTTCGACCGCTTGAACACAACTTCCCTTCTGAAGTGATTAAAATTCTGTTCCAACCCATCAGACTCCTTGTTATGATGCTTCACTTTGGCCATAGCAGAGGCTCCCAGATTAGCAGATATTGAACTATAATCAATTCATACTGATGATTCATTTCAATCTGTCGTTCATGAACAATTTTTACGATGATCCTCCCATCTCTGGTTCACACTTATTGCCAGCACCAAATGTACCATGTGCAGCTCGGGTTTATCTAATACACCTTTAACAATTATTAATTGAGGCAAAGCCAATCATCTCCATCATTTCACGTTGTCCATTGAGACAATGCATTAGAGTTGACGCATGTTTCTTCTCTACCTGCGCACTAGCTCACCTGCTCCTAGTGAAGCAACTAAGCAGTGTTACGATCGTTCTACTAGGGATCATCATCGTCACTTCACTTGAAAGACTATATTTGTTCTGTTACACAGATCTCTCTACCCTATTACTAATTATATCTCTTTTGATCAGTTTCTTTTGCACAACATCGTGCATTTCTCTCGTCAGTTCTCACTAATAGCGAACCGAAATTTTCTGAGAAGCCATCAAAAATTCCCGGCTGGCGTGATGCAGTGTAAAGGAACATACTGACTCTTGAAGACAATGACACATTTACTATGACTCACCTCCCTCCGGGTAAAGCTGCCATTGGCTGCAAATGGGTTTAAAGGATCTACTTGAGGATATTTTTATCGTCGTCTCATAGGTCGATTACTTTATCTCAAGTAACTCGTCTGATATAACTTATTCAGTCAATTACTTAAGTCAATTGGCATTATAATTGACTTGCGACTCCTTGTTATGATGCTTCACTTTGGCCATAGCAGAGGCTCCCAGATTAGCAGATATTGAACTACCAAAAGGCTTTATGGCATTATAATTAACTTGCGCAATTGGGGAAAACGGCGAGAATTCATCATTTGGCTACAACCAAAGACAAATAGAGAGAATCAATCTTGTCAAACATTAACAACTAGGGAAAAATATCTTATAATTTACATAGTACAAATAGAGAGAAAGTCATATACTTACTGTAAGACTACTGCCACACTCTTGCAGGGAAGAAAATGGTACTGCTGACGAAGAAGCTGCATTCGATTGAACTTGCCGCTGTTCTTGCTGCATAACTACACTGTGGCGGCGGTAAAACTGGTTCTGTTGATTAACAAATGCAAGTTCAGAACTAAGATTATCCAATTGCTGGGAAAGGGCCTTTGCAACCAACAAATAAAGAAGATATGACGAAATTGCAATTAGAATTTCATGTAGTGAAGAATAATACCTCTGGTTGTTCTTTGAGATGATGGGAGTACTTGGCATCAGCCTCCTCTCCATCCTGAATGAAGTTTGCAGTCCATTCATTGTAATATAGGAAGTTCTTCAGATCTGGCTCCTCAACATCCATGGAGCACTTGACATTGTTCTTGTTTTCCTGACTCAGATTCACATAGTCTTCATAGTTTTGTACAGTGCCCTTGTATTCCTGATCGGAAGTCTTAGTCAAGCCTTCAGCACCTTTCGACTGCTTGAACACAACTCCCCCTCTAAAGTGATTAAAATTCTGTTCCAACCCATCAGACCTCTTGTTATGGTGTTTCACTTGGGCCATTGCAGTGTCTCCCGGATTAGTGTAAGCAGATAATGAACCAGGAAAACGCTTTATAGAATTATAATCGACTTGGGAATTTGTGAAATATGGCGAGGATTCATCATTTTGCTACAACCAAAGACAAATAGAGAAAATCAATCTTGTCATACATTAACAACTAGAGAAAAATGTCTAGTAATTGATATAGTACATATATGAGAAAGTGATAATCTTACTGTAAGGCTGCTGTCAACTTCTTGCAGGAAAGAAAATGGTACTGCTTCCATTAGTGATGATGAAGTAGCAATGGGGCTTTCTGGTCGACATTTTGTTCTATTCCTCCTCATTTTCATTCCTGTTTTTACTCCAAGTTCTACAATCAAAAATCAAAAAATAAAAAAACTAGCGAACAAAAATCAATAGAGGAAGAAAGATACAATATTACACTTGAATCATGTATTAATCAGACTACAGTAGTGAGAATGGAACAAAAAACAATGGGCCTTGAAGAAAGTGGGGGTTTGAAGAAAAAG
The DNA here is from genome assembly GCA_023529315.1 of Papaver bracteatum. NCBI lineage: Eukaryota > Viridiplantae > Streptophyta > Magnoliopsida > Ranunculales > Papaveraceae > Papaver > Papaver bracteatum. Next base: position 468,856 of record JAJJWX010004145.1, read on the forward strand.
GGGGTTTGAAGTTGATCTATATCAAAACAGCAATGGATACATGAATCATACGGAGATTAGCATAATAAAAGTAGGTTTTCGTTGAATACACAGATTTGGAACTCAAAAGGCTTATAAAAACTTGTTTTTTTTTGCAGAACTTTAACAGATTTGGAACTCAAAAGTCTCATAAAAACCTGTTTTTTTAAGAACCTTGACAGATTTGAAGTCCATTATAACAGCAGTAACATGAATCATACAGAGATTAGCATAACAAAAGTGGGTTTTTACTGGATACACAGATTTTGGTACTCCAAATGCTTAAAAACTAGTTTTTTGAAGAATCTTACCAGGTTTCCAGTTCATTATAGGCAGAGGTAGTATCTTTAGTTGGTGAAGAAGAAACCCTTAAGAATTTGGGAGAACAAATAAAGAAAAGAAGAAGGAACTAGCAGCAGCAGCAGCTCTGAGAAGAAAAATGGACTCTCTTCTCAGTCTTTGTTGTGTTTTCTGCTATAAGAGCGCGTGATGATGCTCAAGCTACTTATTTAGACCTTAATCACAAAAATTAGTTGTAATTATGATTTACATAATCTCCCCCTAATTTGAACACACCCGCAAAAAGATGTGTGATAGAAAATGATAATTTGGTAATGACGCGATAAAATATTCATATATGGTAGGTTTGTTTGCAGAATTCACCGTTTCCAGGAATTTATAATCCTATGGGATTACAAATTCTGGGATTCATGTAAATTCCTTGTATGTTTGGTAACTCAATTTAAATTCCTAGGATTTATAAAGTTTTTTTGTTTTAAAGTGTTTATACTGTTTGGCATTACCCTAAAATCTTAAAATTGCATATATATGGGATTTAAAGTTAAAAAAAAGTGGGTTCATAAATCCCTTGATAAGTTTCCCAGCAAATCTTAGGGGGAGGGGTCGGACTCCATATGGAGGATTTGCTGGAAAACTGAATCCCGCAGGAAACATGATTCCAAGGATTCAGGCAACCAAACGTACAGAGGGAAACATAATTCTACCAAATCCCCTAGACCTATAAATTCCACATTTAAAATTCTACATCCAAACCCACCAATAGTTCATTTTAGGCCGGAGATTTGCATAACAAAGGAGTCCAAAATGCATACGGGCGGATTCGTATACGCTTAGACTTCGTGATTTTACTAATAAGGTGTGCAATTGTACTCCTCAAATGTGAGCTTCCAAGCCTAATTTAAGCAATTTCCCCCATCTTAGCCATTTTAACCCTTTTACCTCTCTCAAATGTGCGCTGATTGGTAACTTGCCCATCCATTTCTAGAATTCTTGCTCCGCACCTAATTATGATGATCAATTCATAAATCAAAAAAGAATGCTATATCAATTTTTTCTAAACGGAAGGATGAAAGACCTTGGAGATAATATATCCTAAATAAATTATCAAAACACGTCCTTCTCTAGCGAAATGCCTTCAGGCCCGGTTCTGAGGGGGGCTTTTTGGGCTCCAACACAGGGCGGGATAGAGCATAATTTGAAGGGAAAAAAAAGATAAAAAGATCCAATTGTCTTGTTCCATGTAAAGACTATTGGTTTACGGTTTACCTATTGTAAGTATTATTTCACCCATATCGTTTCAGTTTTCATTGCATAATATATGGTGTATAGAGCAATAATCTTTAGTGGTGCATTATATATATATATATATATATATGTTTGGTAATGAATTATGGGCGGCACATTTCTAGCAACCATGAACTGTTCTTATATGGTGATTAAGTATAATACCCATGCATCATACTGTGCCATTTTATTCCTCTAATAATAGGACCAAAGGGCGTTCTGAACTTTTTCGCACAGGGTCATTTAAATATCAGAAACGGCCCTGTATGCCTTTATTCCCATTTGGATGGAAGGTTAGTCGATGGGATTGCACCCAATCATAGTGCAACATAAAATGTTTGATAATGATAAATGTGGTCTTTAAAAACACTGACAACTCTATACTGTCGTGTCATGATACAAATTCTGCAACTAGGTTCCGTCAAATGTTGCAAGTGATAGGGACGGATGCCCATTTCCATTATGATTATGATTGATTTGGGGGAGATTCGAAATGGAAAAGTACGCTTAGCCTAAATGGAAATTAAAGGTTTCTTTTTATAAGTGGGACGGCGACGGAACAAATGTTCGGGTAAATAAATGTAAATTGATCATCAAACCTCCCTCGACAGTAATCGGAGTTCTGCGAATGGAGAGAAAAACCGATTCAACTCACCCTTCGTTAATTTCAAAACCTTCTCATCTGCAACTCTAATCCCCAATTAACTATCATGATTGACCAATTTCTCTTCAGCTAAACATCATATCCACCGGCCTTTCAAGATGTAGTCAATTAATTTAAGGGGATCTGATTAATTGTTGGTGTTTCCCCTAAACCAAAAATTTGATGCTGCTGATTTAACCAAAACCTTCTTGTGTTGTAGTCTCTTCAATGGAGTTTTCTTCAATTGATTGTCTAGATAATATATTGTGAAGAATTGATTTAGTGGATTTGATGGTCTCTTCTCGATTTGATTTCTCCCAATAGTAATTTTAGTGACGACCAACGAAGTTCAATCTCATCACGAGCTTTCACCTTTTTCTTCTCTGTTGAGACAAAGGGTCCTCATTGCGGCTGGTCTTTCTTCAAGTTCAAGGAGCATTGTTCATCCCCCTAATGTGTTGATGTCTTCTCAGAAGAATTTTTTATACCCTTTTCAGCTGAGGATTTTGAAGTGGCAATCGGAGATTAATCCAGGTAATTCTGAGCATTACTTTTAGCTGTACCCAATACAATTCATCAAATACATCCCCATGTTTTCTGCAAAACTTAATTATCACAGTTCAAAAATTATCTATATTTCTTCATTTAAAAAATAAACTTCTACCTGTTCAATTACCTTATAAATACTACTTATTCAATCCTCTTTGCCTTCATCCCTCTCTCTAGTTTCACCTTGAGTCCTTGCATGTTTGCTCCTGCTCTGGGTTTTGTCCTGTGAAGCTTTATGTTGTTATCTCTATGTCTAGCTATATGTTTAGAGATGTTTCTTTCAATAGTTTTATTAGTAATCATGCTAGGAATGCTTCTATTCCTGATAGGCTTTGGCAAGATCAATTAGTTGGTTGTTTTTTAACTAAGATGAACAAAAATTCCTTTCATTTAAGAAATGCTTTAAAATATAGATTGTAGGTGTAGATTATCCACAGGTCTAGGTGGCAACATCTTAAGCTATGATGTACCCAAGTAGGAAGAAGCGAGAAGCATGGGACAGAGGCTGGCAGGCACGAAGATTAAGGAATCACGTGGATCGGACATGATCACTCTACAGCTGTCGGATAAGACTTGACCCCATACCTCTGACAAAGCCGACAGACGAGACATATTGGGTCAAACAAGGGGAGTTAGTCAAAAGGATAAGAAGGTACGTGCCATATCGGCCAACTAAAAGGGAGACAAGATTGGAGGGGCGACATCGCACCAAGAGAGCACCTAAAAGGAACGGCTCGGATAAGAGGCTGCCGGAGAACCAAATTACATCGGCCATATCTGTGGAAGAAGAGACGATGCGAGATGGCCCGACACAGGACTTCAAGATAGATATATCGTGACCAACACCATAGTTTAGTTGTATGTAGTCTCCCCTATAAATAGAAGAACTTGTACCCAAGAGAGGTAGGTTGTAATTTTGGAGAGAGAGAGAGAGAGAGAGAGATACTTGTAATCGCACAAAAGAGAAAGAGAGTGGAGAATTAGTTCATTTTGTAAGGAAGAGAGTTCAACTCGGAGAGTGACACCATTGTAACACCTTGAAGGAATAAGATTCATCCTTTCACCCCCGTGGACGTAGGTAATCATATCGAACCACGTATATCCTTGTGTCTATTGTTAAGCTCTTAATTTCACTTGCATGAGAAGAAGATTTCTATCCTTTGGATGTAGTTTGTAGTAAAATGCATCTACATTCTGGCGCCGACTAAGGGGATCCGACTAAGATCTCCGGATACCTTGCCCAAAATGCCTTCAGAGACGATCAAAAGCTCAAAAATACACGTTTAAGTGTTGAAGTTGAAGCTAGGTTGAACTCTGTTGGTCTAGACCGCCTATTTATTGTCGTTTTGAGTCGTTTAGTGTACATGCAGAGTTCAAGCAGTAGCTATGTCTTTACAAGGTGTAGTAGAGTTCTCGTTTCTTTGCCCCCAAACGGTTTGATCGGCAGAAAATCTCCATAAGCTCACCGACGATCAACAACACAGGTTAGGAGCTAGGTTGAGGATCTGCTGATAGGAGGACTGTTTGTTCATGATGGCTGAGTGAATTTTAGTGGTAAATAAGTTGTTTTCTTGTTGCGGTACCAAGTCTATGTGCTTAGAACCACAAAAGGTTAAGCATAAGGTGTATTTTACATGATAAGCTGCCAATTTTGAGCTTCCCGTCGTGGAAGTCATGTTCTAGATGTTTCTTTAGTAAGGAGATTTTGTTTCCAAGATCCTTTTTGCGTTTAGACCCTTGCTTCATCGATCGATAACAACCCATGTCGTCTGGTCAGAAAAAAAGAGGGAGGAAAATATTGTCCGGTGATGCTGTCTAGTCGTAGGAAGATTCGTCGAGAGGATCCATGGAAGACGGCCATGATGAGATCTTGAGGAAATAACAACAGTAGAGACTTGAGTTGATTTTTGAACCTACACGCCGTACCATTCAATCATCACGTGCATGAGTTTATTTATTTGGAGCATATAGAATGAATGACAAACTAGCTTAAATGCAGAGGTCAACTACTGAAGGCGACGTCGTACGGAATGATAGTGACGTAGCGTAAAATCTTCCACAAAGTCAACATATAGTCAAAATAGGGTAGATAGACAGAACCCATTTGATAACCGGAGTAGGCTTTGTATCTTCAAGCTCTGACGTAGTGACAATTTTTGTGTCAGTCAAATATTTTTCACCCTTTTGAATGTTTATTTACAAAATCAGGTCAAAGTAAGGTGTTCTTTGTATTTGCTGACGTAGGTAGGGATGATACTCGGCTAAACACGTGCCACACCCGATGGCTAGTACTTCAGGGACGGGAAGGACGCTAAGGAAGCGTACAGTTACTAGCAGCAACATGCAGGCAGGGGTAACTGGGCCGAGGCAAGAAGACAGTCGACAACCACCGCCCGAGGAATCTTATGCATCCGCACGAGGCATTCCAATTGTTGATGAGGAAGTGGATCTTGGGAGAGATGATGACACCCTACCCTTAGACAAGGTTATCTTGACCTAGAGGAGAGTTGACCAAGTCGATGGACTTACAGCTTCAGATACGGAGGACGATGAGGAAGCGCTTGTAGCACAAGCCCATAGACAAAGAGCAAGGAAACAAGTTGAGTACCAGGAATCCTTAGGAGAGCAAGAGCGTCTCATGCATATTCAGTTGGGGCGAGGAGCAGCTAGAAACGTCGGCCCTGCACCTGTCCGTGCAACTGGTCCGATACTACCCCCACCACAACCGTCGATACCATTACAGTCTCGGCCGCACCACCCTAATGGACATTCTAGTCATGAAAGCACAGACCCGACGTTATTGGCCATCTTAGAAAGTCAAAGGAGACAAGAAGCGGCATTAAGAGAACTCCATCAACAGAATCTCTCCCTAGAGTTTGAGAATTATCAGTTGAGGAATCAGCGAACCAGATCAAGAGGATCGTCCAGCCGAGGAACGTCGAGTAATCATGACCGATCAGGATAACCACCTATGACTGGGCCGAGACGACCCCCCATACCCTCCCCACAGGGATATGGACCACCCTAGGACTCGTCTACTTATGAAGAAAGGCGAGGAAGGGGCGTACGACAGGACGGGCGACAGAAGATAAACTCAAAGAGTTGGAGGCAAAGATTACGGAGCTATCGGGAAGCAGCAAAGAGAACAAACTGGCAGAGATTATGAGAGAGGCCGAGAAGACACCTTTCTCCCAAGAACTTGAACAAATGTCGTTTCCACCAAAGTGTACCTTACCTACATTTCCTTCAGATTCAATGGAACAGGAGATGCGGTCGAGCATCTAAAAATGTATACCATGTCATTGATCCAATGAAAAAACAACACGGTAGTCATGTGTAAATTCTTTCCGGCCAGCTTGGAGGGCGAGGCGAGAGATTGGTTTTATTCACTTCCACCTGGATCGATCGACGGTTACGATGCACTAATCTAGGCCTTTATTGAAACCTATATGCATAACAGCCGACCTCGGCCTAGAATGAAAAAACTGTTCACCCTCACCCGGAGGTTCAGGGAGACCTTGAGAACCTTGACCGATAGGTGGAGGAAACTATGTACTGAAATTGTAAAAGTACCGGTAGATCAAGCTATCTTCGGATTCGAAAACGCATTGGGAAGATCGGACCCCATCTGGATAGCTATGTTCTCTGAAAAGCAAAAAACCTTAAAGGTGATGCGAAGGATGCAAGAACATTTTATCGCCCTAGAAGAAATTCAAGCCGAATCGAGAGATATGGGGTACAATAAGCTTGTGCTGAAGCTGGTGCTGAGGCTTAAACAATTATGGATGATCATGTTAGGCGTCCCGAGAAGAGATCAGACCCTCCACCAAGGAGCAGTGAGAAGAAAGAATGGGTGGCCAAAGGGAAGAGGCCGAAGCATGAAGCCCGAACATATACCCTTTTGAACACTCCTTTGGAGGAAGTATTCAAGGAAGTCGAGAAGAGGAACGATATCAATTACCCAGCGTCTAGGGGACTCCAGTTCCAAGAAACCAAGAATCACCCCGAGTATTGTCACTACCATCAGTATAGGGGCCACTCCACTAATAGTTTCCGGGAAGTAAAGGATATCGTTCAACACCACATCCGAGATGGATACCTGAGATAGTTCGTACGACATCCAGCTCAGCCGACAGAAAAACCCGATGTGCCGGTTCATCAAGTTCTCATTGATAGGTCAAATCAATTTGTGAATACCATTTCACACTCAGCTATGCAAGACTACACTCTCAGCCCAGTAATCACTTCAAGATTTCACAAGAGGGATCGCGATGGCAAAGAAATATTTAGCGTAGCCAAGACCTTACCCATGGAACCGTTGATGATGCAGCCTATTTCGGTCTCGGCTAAGGATGTCCCAGCAAATGGGCAAGCACACAGTGATCCCCTGGTCATCACACTACTGATTGAGGAGTGGGGAGTAAGAAGGATCCTCGTGGATAGCGGAAGTTTAGTCGAGGTGCTATTATTCTACGACACGTTCAAGAGAATGAAGCTGTCGGACGACATCCTCATCCCCTCAACATATCGCATCTACGGCTTTAATGGGATAATAACCATCCCTAAGGGCGAGGTAACTTTGAGGATTTCATACGGTGGGGGCTACCTTGACACACTAACCACTTTTTGTGTGGTCGACGTCGCCTCGCCTTATGATGCAATTATTTGACGTCCATGGATCGCTGGGATTAAAGGGGTGGCATCAACATATCATCAGAGATTAAGGTTCCCGACCTACAAGGGAATAGCTGAAGTTGTAGGTGACTCCCAAGCAGCACGACAATGCATGCAGGTTGAAGCCGAAATTAATGAAGATCGGCGAGCTCGACAAAGGCGATAAAAGAATAAAGCCAAAGAAGTTAAGGCTGCAGAAGAATTGGAAAAGTCTATTTCACAAGCGGTCATGGCTTACGAGACCTAAGAGCAAGACCCTTCATAGAAATTAAAGGAAACGGCTCCATTCAGGGAACCTAATTCTAATTTCTCGACAGTTGAGCCGACTCGGGAAGTGAATTTGGGGACGGTTGAGGAGCCAAAGATAGTAAGGATCGGGACATTACTCTCGGATGAACATGCAAGTCAACTCATGATAGTGCTAAAGGAAAACTTAGACGCGTTTGCTTGGGAAATACACAATATTTAGAGGGCATTGACCCGGAGGTCTGTTTCCACCACTTGAAGATTGATCCGAGGTTCAAACCCGTTAGGCAGAAAATGAAGTGAATCGCACCAGAGTTACAGGCAGCGGTTGAGGCCGAGCTAAAAAAAGCTACAGGAATCCGGGATAATCAGGAAATCCCATTACCCGCAGTGGATATCTAATATGGTTGTGGTACCAAAGAAAAAAGGAGGAGTTAGAATATGTATTGATTTTAGTGACTTGAACAAGGCCTGCCCGAAGGACAGCTTCCCTCTCCCAAGCATAGACCAACTAGTAGAATCAATAGTTGGGTATGAGGCGATGAAATTGATGGATGGATACATGGGCTACAACCAAATACCGTTGGCACCCGAGGATCAGGAGCATACTTCCTTCTTCACACCAAGAGGGCTGTATTGTTATACCAAGATGCCATTTGGACTTAGGAACGCTGGTGCTACATATCAGAGACTGGTAGGAGACATGTTCGAAGACAAGATCCACGACACCATACAGTTTTACGTGGACGACATGTTGGTCAAGAGCCGCCGAGCTAAGGATCACATCTGAGACCTTATCGAGATTTTTCAAACGATGAGGAAACACAAGATGGAGATTAATCCCGCCAAGTGCGACTTTTGGGTTACATCGAGGAAATTCCTAGGATACATCATCACCCCCAGAGGGATATAAGAAGATCCCGAGAAGGTTAGGTATGTCTTAGAGATGCCATCTCATGTGACAGTAAAGGATGTGCAGAAGCTAAATGGTTGTGTAGCAGCATTGGGGCGATTCGTGTTGCGATCGTCGGACAAATGTAAAACCTTTTATGACATTCTGAAAAAAGGAGAAAAGTTTCAATGGACGGACACTAGCGAAGAAGCCTTTCAAAATATCAAGTTACACCTAGCCAGCCTCCCGGTTCTGCAAAGGCCCGAGCCGTCAGAAATTCTCACCCTATACTTAGGGGAGACACCATATGCCATTAGTGCAGTGTTGGTTAGGACGGAGGGTAATATGGAGAAGCCGGTGTATTTCACTAGCAATACACTAAGTCCGGCTGAGAAAAACTATACCAGAATTGAGCAGATGGTACTTGCGATCAGGGAGAATCTCTAAATGGGGAGCTTTAATCAAATAATATGATGTGGTGTACGAGACGAGGACGGAAATCAAAGGACATGTAGTGGCCGACTTCCTAGCAGATTTCCCACTAAGCGATGAAGACGAGGTTGAAGATATACCCGGGATGATGGAAGAACGGGATGAGCCTGCTGACCTATTAGAAACCAGTAGTCCTACACGGTGGGAATTCTTCGTCGATGGGGCATCAAACAAACAGGGGTCAAACCTTGGGTTAGTATTCACCACGCCGAAAGGAAGAAAGATAGTGCACTTGTTCAGGATGGAATTCAAAGAAACAAATAATGTCACCGAGTACGAAGCGATAATCCACGCCTTACGGATAATTGTAGAAATGGGGATACAAGAGGTTCGCTTAACTAGTAACTCACAGTTGGTGATTCGACAGATTACGGGCAAATATGCGACATACGACCCTGTGTTGCAAAAGTATTGGGAGCTCGCCCAATTTTACATCATCCAAATACCAAGCATTAAGTTCTGTCACATTTGTAGAAAAGATAACAGGTACTCGGACGCTCTATCATACATCGCCTCACAGGTGGTAGACCCGATAATAGAGGGCATTCGTGTTATGAGGCTCCTTACTCCCTCAATCCTAGAAACATCGGGCGTGCGTATAGATGTGGCTATTAATACAGCCGATCGATATAAAGAAGGCGATTGGAGAAAGCCGATACACCAATATCTGGAAATGGGCGAGCTACCCAAAGGTCGGCCCGAGATAAATAAAATCAAAAGTAAGTCGAGCGCCTACGAGCTAAGGGAAGGGATCTTATATAGGAAATTCTACTTAGGGACACTTTTACGATGCCTAAGTAGGGAGGAATGCCACACAATCCAGCATGAATTTCACTATGGAGCCGCCGGAAATCACAGCTCAGGGAGAAGCTTATCGGCTAAGGCAAGACAATGGGCTATTTTAGATATACATGAACGAAGATGCAAAGGCAATGGCGAAAGCTTGTGAAGAATGTCAGCGTTTTGGAAATAAAATACAGGCACCAGGAGTACCTTTAAACTCTGTTATATTCCCATGGCCCTTTGCCAAATGGGGGGTAGACATTGTCGAACCATTACATGCAGGAACAGGGCAGAGGAAATACTTGATCGTGGCCATGGATTACCTTACCAAATGGGTAGAGGCAGCACCACTAAGGCACATCCGAGACAAAGATGTCTTCAAGTTTATCTGGGAGCATATCATTTGCCGCTTTGGGGTCCCGGCAGCTATCGTCTCCGATAATGGAAAACAAATCCAAGGGGAGAATATTGATCTTTTGTTCAACACGTACAACATCAGGAAGAGTAAGGCTACCCCTAGAGTAATAGGCAGGCCGAGATCACTAATAAAACAATCGCCGATAACATGAAGAAGAAATTAGATAGGGAATATGGTGATTGGTGTGAGGAGCTATACAACGTTTTATGGGCATACAAAACCACATGGAGGGAAGCTACATGGTTCTCGTCGTTCATGCTTACTTACGGAACCGAGGCGATTCTACCAACGGAAGGAATGATCCCTACTACTAGAATAGAAGCTTGGAGGCGAAACGTCTCGTCCGATCTAATTTTGGCAAAACTCGACGATTTGGAAGAAACAAGGGAGATGTCGCTACAAAAAATGGAAAACTATCAAAGGAGGTTACAACGAGAGTACAACAAGCGTGTTCTTCCAAGAGAATTCCAACCAGGGAAGAAAGTGCTGAAGTTTCTTGACGAATGGGAGCGAGACAAAAAGGGCGGAAAGATAGCACCAAAGTGGGGTGGGCCATATATAATTGTGTCTAAGGCAGGCAAAGGATCGTATCGACTACTGAGACTCGATGGGACAAAAGAGCCCAAACCCTGGAACGTCAAGTATCTGAAGCTATACCACCCCTGAATGGAGGTGCGGAGAAAAGGTGAGCATATTTGTCTTTTATTTCTATAAAACCGTGAGGGGTATGAGATAGGGCATGAGCGAATAATGGTCATTCGTACTCGGGGCAACGCCAGTGAGGAAGTGCCGAGGTGACTTACACTTGAATGGTCATTCGTACTCGGGGAAAAGCCAGTGTGGAAGTGCCGAAGTGACTTACACTCAAATGGGCATTCGTACTCGGGGAAAAGCCAGTGTGGAAGTGTCGAGGTTCCTTACAGTCGCCAGGCTATTCGTACTCGGGGCAGTGGCAGTGTGCAAGTGCCGAGGTAGCCTAAGGGTTCTGGTGGTTGGAAACCAGTTCCACAGGCTGATGAGACACGAGGTCTTCTCATCTAGGTGGCCTACTTACATTTGAAAGGTCGCCCCCATCGCAAGTGGATGTGACCACTTGCCCGAGATTGGTTGATCGATAACCGCTCGGGGCAATCAAACCTAGAATTAGGTTGACTAGTACCCTTCCACTGAATCCAAGTGATAGTGATGAGATACCCCAATAAGGACATGGCATTGGGCCTGATGACCCTCCTTGTTGGGTGTGTTCGACAGAAAAGGTTAAAATACTAACATATATGATCAACAATTGCAGGAATGATATAAGAAACAAAAGTTAAAGCGACGGCGTCATACGCCAATTAAGGCATCACGAAAAGTGTCATAAAACCCCACGAGGTGAAAAGTATAACAGGAATAAAAAGAACAACATCGGCGATGCAGCACCCCATTTTAAACAAACAAGCAGTGTATCAGAAGTAAAAAGGGAAGAGGTGTTCAAAACGATTTACAACCCATGACAAAGGGCAACTTAGTGGCGCAGCACTACAAAAAGAAAATTCAAGACTTGGGAGGAACAGCACCGGCCCTCCTTTGCGCGATCTCGAATTCTCTTTTTATAGCACCCCATTATAGATTAGGTATTATCCACATACTCAGCAATACCTAACTGTACCTTCTCGTCTATCTCCTCTTCATGGGCGACGCGTTCATCCTCAACCTGTTAAGTAAGCTACAAATTGTTCGCCTCGGCATTGGTTAACTTGGTACCCAAATCGGCCTCGACCCGCTTCAACCGTCGAACCTCCAGATCCAATTCTTAAGAATGCTTTTGCTTGGCTACAAGATCACAACAACACGGGATTATTCATTGAATATGGTCTAGCAATTTCACAGGTACAGAAAATAATCTAATCCTAAGGAACTGCGTCAACACATCGCTTACGAGACCTGAAAGGGCTGGTAACACTGACTGAAGCGATTCTACCTACTTGGACAACTCATCCTCCGCCTTGGACAATTTCATGGTTAGCTCGTTATAGCATTGTTCATTGAATTCATTGCTGGAGCAGTACTTTTTATGTTCACTCCACTCGTCCATTAAACGATTGTGCGACACTTGGAGCACTGACAGCTGCGACCTGATTCATTCTAGTTCACCCACCAGTTTTTCAAGTTCACCCAATTTTCCCAGCAGATCCCTATTAGCTCGCTCCACTACATCTTTATCCCTCAAAATTCATCGGCGATCCTCGTGAAGGTCTCGGTTCTGCAATTGTAAAGAGTCTACCTGCTGTTCTAGGTCCGTGGCCAAAGCAATTTTTCTCAGTAGCAAGGCGTTGAGAAGAACCCAAATGATCCCGCAAATTGTCTATTTCTCCAAGGGCATACTTAAACTGACGATATCGGTCTAATTCACCTTGAAGTTCTTAGATCTCATCAGCTTGGCGATCTATTTTCCTATCCTTGTTTTCCATTCGCCGACGAAGATTCTCCACTAAATCCTTTTCAATATCCCTCTTCCACTTCATGATCCTAAACTATGAAGAAGCATCTAAACCTATACTAGCTTTGTCGGCTAGCAGAAGGACACTTGACTCAGGATACTTGCACGATGAACTCAATCAACATAAGTTAAGGTTTATAGAATTGTAGCACACCTTGAGCATCGGCGAGTTTAATTTCTAGCTCGCGCGCACGACTCTTCTCGTTATACAATTGAAGTTGGAGATATTCCACCAACTGCCTCTCCCTACGACGATTGACGACATCCAACCGTACCCGATTAAGGATATGATACAAGTAAACAAGTTAGAATGCCAAGCGACAATTAGGAAGATATTAAGGAGTGGGGCATCACCCAAACATACATAATCACTCACCATTGTATCAAGAGTCTGAGCCATATCGTTGTAAAGCGGCACTGCACCGAGCATTTGTTCATCAGTATACGCTCCAAAGTCGGGGGAAGTGAGCGCTCCAAGAGAGTCCAGGATAGGGCCCGAGATGGTAAAGGAGGTTTCAACATTAGAAGAAGACCCATCAGTGATCTGGCGCATACGAGGAAGTACTTCCGATTCAGCATCAACAGCCTTTCCCAACTCGGGCGTCTTCATGGGCTCTAGTTTGTCGCCCATTTCCTTCCCATCGCCCTTATCATCCGAGAAATCCTCGCCGAATATGTCATCTTCATCGGGAATATCGATGATTGGTTTATGCCTCGGCTGCAGCTTAGTAACAACATGCTTGCCTCTAGCGGGATTACGCCTAATAGGTTGAGGATCAATCTCATGCACATTGGACCCGCCGGCTTCATCGTCATCGTGCCTAGGAAATTTCTGCACAAGGATTCTCGTCAAAACATGTGAAGGCAAAAAACAGGGGCAAGTACATATACTTATAATAAAATTACTGTATTTGTTACCTTCCCCTGGTCTTCCTCAACCCTTGTGCCAGCACCACTCTTTCTCGAAGATGCGGCGGCCTCGGTAGAGTCGCCCTGAGACTTTGATGTCAACAAATAACCAATTAGCGTTAAAAATAACAAGCTAGAAATTGAGGAAAGCATAAGGAGACACATACCTTATCAGCCTTATCATCATTAACCACCCTAAACGGATAGGGCTCGGCGGGAAATGGAGGCGACGGGAAGCTACCATGTAAAATGGGCCCTCAGACAAGAAGTGAAACTCGGGGATAGTTCTGTGACGATGAGGACTAACAGGAAAACCGGCAAGGTCACCATTGGTTGAAGTACCGGCTCGATAGTTGGCAAGAAAATTGGCAACGGTATATTCTAGAGCGTCCCCGGGCTTATAGGTCGACCAGTCGGCGGTGGAGCCATGACCATCTCAGCGATCTCTCCACTCATCCATAATTCGAAAAGTGTTGCCAGTCCACTGAGCCAGAGCATGATAAGGCTTGAGCTGGGAGAGAATCTCGTAGTAGAAAGGGCTATCAGGATTGTACAAAGGGAGACGAAGGCCTAGCTCCAGCTGGCCATGAGTGATAACCACGCATTCAGCCGACTGCTCTTACTTATCCATGTCGGACTTCCTTAAGGTGTTGTTTTGGCCCGAGATCAGGGTAACTTTGTAGTCTTGAAGATCGTACTTCTCTTTCAACTGCTCAATGAATTCTTCATCAGAGAGATATTTAACCCTTTTCTCGGACCTGCACGAAATAGAAGAAGAATCGTCATGAAAGATAAATTTTATGGCACGATCATCGTACTTGGAAGGGCTATCAAACGAAAATAGGTAAGCAAGAGTAAAAGCATCAATCTCGGAAAAACGTCATCAACACACCTTTTCTAAGTCATTGAGGGAGAATAAGCCATGGACGTGAGTAGTACAAAACTCAAAAGCTGGTGAAGAAGGTTGGGACGACGGAAACGTAACCACAACAACTATAACACTCGGTGATGAAGATGTGAAGGAGGAGAATCAAAAATACAAGGGCTCACAGAGGCAGAAAGTGATGAAGAATCTCAGAGAAAATGGTTGCAGCGGCTGGAAATTAAGAAAATGGTGAAGTAGAAGAAAGAGAATAGGAAAATGGGGTATTTAAAGGAAGAAAGGAGTGTGGCCGGCTCCGACAGTTACAAGTCATAAATGGAAGTTAATGGGGGACTGCATGGCGGAAATTGTGGCATGAACGGGGACGTGAGAAGATCAGACAATTTTCTTCCACTCGTGTCCACCACACGAGCGAAAGAAGGGGCATAAATGTAGGTATAGATTATCCACATGGCTAGGTGGCAACATCTTAAGCTATGATGTACATGCCATATAGGCTAACTAAAATGACGACAGGATTGGAGGGGCGACATCTTACCAAGAGAGTACCTAAAAGGATCGGCTCGGATAAGAGGATGCCGGAGTACCAAATTACATCAGCCATATCTATGGAAGAAGAGACGATGCGATCTGGCCCGACACAAGACTTCAAGATAGATATATCGTGACCAACACCATAGTTTAGTTGTATGTAGCCTCCCCTATAAATAGAAGAACTTGTACCCAAGAGAGGTAGGTTGTAATTTTGGAGAGAGAGAGACTTGTAATCTCACAAAAGATAAAGAGAGTGGAAAATTAGTTCATTTTGTAAGGAAGAGAGTTCAACTCGGAGAGTGACACCATTATAACACCTTGAAGCAATAAGATTCATCCTATCACCCCCGTGGACGTACGTAATCATACCGAACCACGTATATCCTTGTGTCTATTGTTAAGCTCTTACTTTCACTTGCATGAGAAGAAGATTTCTATCCTTTGGATGTAGTTTGTAGTAAAATGCATCTACATAGATGGAAGCTACTTGGTGAGATCTCTGTTAGCAAACTTGGTAGGGGTTTTTATTTGATTAAGCTTTAATCCAGTCTTGAGATGTTTAATATGGGTAGGCAAGGAACCAGGGTGATATATGGAGATACCTTTCTAATTCAACCCTGTACCTTTTCTGTTCTTCCACAAAACTTCGAAATCACCTCTGAGATTTCTGAGATAAATCTTCACAAACTATACCCTTAACATACTAGAATCAATAATATCATGAAGAACACTCAGGTTTTTGGAGAACTTATAGCTTATGATGATCCCATTCACCACTTCAATGGTTACAGCTCCATCAAAATAAATCTCAGAATGAATATCTCTCAATCACTGCCAGTTGGTACTTATGCCCCTAATGATAGATTGAGTGTTAACTGGATTGACTTTGTTTATCAAGAGCTCCCTAGGTTGTTTTGAAGCTTCTGTCACAGGCTTGGTCATGAACATCAAGATTGCATTGATGTATTTTTTCTCAACAACCAACATATGATGCCTTAAACTCCTTCACCAGCTCCTCTACAACCCAATATTCATGCTCTTGGACACTTTGTTGAACCAGATTATGATAATGAGTATTACGAATATACGATTCACAATGTGGATTTTGAAGATCCTGATCCCGAATGGAGTGACTGTGGATCAACCCCTTTTGGCTCCCCTGCATCTTCTGATAAAAACAAGTCGGCTATCTCTTTCCTTGATGGAGAAGGATACAGGCAGGAAGGTTTTCACTCTGATTCTTCATCGGACTCTGCAAGAACCATCTCTGAGACTTGGCTAGTTGAAGCAAACAACATCCTTGAAGATAAAATCAATGAACTTATGCCTCTGCCACCATCTCAACCAGCTAAAATGCATCAACCGTTCAGTCCTTCCATTTTATGGTATTGGACATTAAAGAATCGGAGCTAATATAAGACCGACCTTCGAAGCCCAGCCATAAAGCGACTCAACCCTGAGCAGCAATCTTACCTTCAAAGTGCTGGCATTGGTTCTTCATCAGGCCCAGAATCTTCAAGAATAATCACTGCTGAAGAATGTGATCTTTGGACTAACATCTTTCAACCGGATAAAAGGTTCAAGTCTGACAGTATGGATCAAACAGTAACTACAACTTCCATAAGTTCAATCATCTACACCTTCAACTCTGCCTCCATTGAAGAAAAATCTACACAGCCTACCACTTATCCCCCACCTGCAGCCACTTTATAATGACAACACCAATAACTTTCATGATCAGATTCCCCCAAAGCAAAAAAGACACATCTAAGAGTCGGTGGATATCACATTTTCTTGATTCACTCTGTTAATATATCATATATGTATGTTTAATTATGCTTGCTAGTTATCTCAGGTAGAATCTATTGTGAGCTGGTGGTTATAAGCTTTTGGGTACCACCTTCTGCTTGCTCACTTAAGCTTTACTACATGTTTATATTCCTTGTGTGTATGCATATAGTTATTCTATTCAATAGTAGTGTTTCTTCATCTACTTGGTTTTCTGTCTCTAGTTAAATTTCTTAGTTTCATTCTTTGAACCTGCTAGTTGTTCTGATTGATAACTGCTCTCAATGTTTAACTCTGCATTACTGGCTGTTTTTCTTTTACAATAACAGATATCCCTTTTCTTATAACTATAGTATTCTTCAAACTTCTATCTTATTATATCTAAGTACATATCTTTAACTCAAAATACTTTAGTTTTTTGCAACTTCTTTTTTTTCCTGGTGTTTTGTTAAGTAGATTTCAAAACCTTAAGTTAGACAATACTTTCCTTTCAAGATTCCTCACTACCTCCTTTCAGCTCAGTCCCTTTATTTCTCTTTGTTTGAATTCATGTTTTGATTTTTGATCCTTAATACTACCTTAACTAACCTCCTCATTTTATTCTTTCCCTAGAAACATCTTCTTTGGTTTTCCATTTTGCAGGCTTTCTTCCCCTTTGCAAACCCAATTACAACTTCTCCCTCCCTCCTCCCTAGTCTACCCATTCTTCCTCTCCTCTTCAAAGCCCATTTAAAACTTCTAAACATAAACCCATAATGACTATTCTAGCTTGGTGTCAAGGCATTAACCTCCCATCATCAATTCAACATTTAAAAGGTTTGAGTTCCCTACACAAACCTAATATATTTTTTCTCCCTGAAACTTTAGCTAACGAACAACACATGAGAAGATTATCACAAACCCTGCAATTCAATAATTATTTCAATGTGCCAAAAAGAGGAAGAAGAGGCGGATTATGCTTAATGTGGGAAGACAACCTAAATATCCAAATAACTCTCCACTCTCAAAACTACATCCATACAAAAGTTACGCTACCACCTCCAGCCCAAACATGGTACTGCATGAGTATCTATGGCCCACCTCACCCAGATACAAGGAAAATCCTTTGGAAAGATTTCCCAACAATCTTTAGCAACATCAATCCATCCACTCCTTGGCTTTTACTAGGAGATTTCAATGACGTCCTAGATTAATCCGAAAAAAAAGGAGGAAGACAGGTAACATTTGCTCAATCTCAACCTCTACTCAATCTAATGGATCAAATGGGTTTTATAGATATGGGATTCCGAGGAGACCCATACACCTGGACAAACAACCAAATGGGGCAAGACAACATTCTAGAAAGATTAGATAGAGCTCTAGCATCCCAACACTAGAGAACGACAAATCCACATGCAGCGGTTACTCATCTTCCAAGAATTGCGTCGGATCACGCACCAATACTATTACAAGAGAAAGCAATGGACTGGCAAGGAACAAAAAATTACAAATTTGAACACCTATGGCTCTCTCATCCATAACTCAAGCAAGTAGTTGAATCAGCGTGGAAGCAACAACAAGATAATGAACCTACACTCGATCTTCAACTCAAACTCATAACAACCAGACAAACACTCCTGGAATGGAACAAAGTAACTTTGGGCCACCTACCAACAATGATCAAGAAATCTACAACCAACATAAAGCACGGACAACATCAATGTGCAACCCAATCGGGCTCCGATCTGGAATAATGGCTACAGCAAGAAAAACAACTACGAACGATTCACTTGGAACTTCTACAGTGTCAGGCGATATACTGGCAACAAAGATCTTGAATTCAATAGCTACAATCTGGAGATCTCAACACAATATTTTTTCAAACTAAAGCTACCATCCACAGAGCCTGTAACAATATACAACAACTACAAGATCCACAAAATAACTGGATTAACAAAAAAGAAGACGTGGTTCAACTCATTCTAGATCATTATACTCAACAATATACGGCGTCGCCTATAGTGATAAATGAACTCCCAGATAGTCATAACTACTTACGAAGGAAGTAACTACTTCAGAAATCAAACAAGCCCTCTTCTCCATAAACTCTGAAAGCGCTCTTGGTCCGGATGGCTATACAAGTAAGTTCTTCAAAGTGTTTTGGGAAACAACACAACCCCAATTGGTAGCAATGGTTAGAAGTTTTTTTAATAACTTAAATATGCATTCTCTCATGAATCACACGAACATAACACTAATACCTAAAGTTGACCATCCTTCAAAACCATCACAATACAGACCCATAGGGCTTTGTAACGTCACATATAAAATCATTTCAAAAAAAATTTTGGTCAACCGAATTAAACCCCTTCTCCCCTTCTTAATAAGCCCCTACCAAAGTGCATTTGTTCCACAAATATCAATACACGATGATATAACAATTGCTGGGGAGATCTTCCATTATATAAAAATTCAAGCCTCACCAAAGACCCAAAAATAGACCTTAAGCTAGACATCCAGAAGGCCTATGATAGCTTAGATTGGGGTTTTATCAAAACTTCATTCACAAAATTAGGATTTCCACCAGCTTTTATAGAATACATTATGCTATGCGTAACAACATTTACATACTCAATCAACATAAATGGTACACCCCATGGATACATCAGCCCAAATAGAGGTATCAGACAAGGAGACCCATTATCTTCCTACATTTTTATCATATGTGCTGAGATCCTATCTACAAGTCTATGAAACTTTCAAAACCAAAATTTAGTTCAAGGACTTAGCATATCAAAAAAAGCACCACCAATTATTCATTTAATGTATGCAGATGATCTCTTAATCACATACAAAGCTTCAAACCGGAGTAACCAACACCTTAAAACCCTATTCCACTCCTATAGCACTTTTGCAGGACAAGTAATCAACACTACCAAATCATTAATCATCCATCACCCAAACCTAGACCCAATCAAGATAAACAATCTCCGGAAATTTTTTAATATGCCGACTATGTAAAAACCACCAACATATCTAGGAGTCCAGTTCAAACATGGAAGGACATCCATTCAAACCTTCTCCACCCCCCCCACCCACACCCTTCATTACAGAGATTAGCCCGAAAATCTAAAGGGTGGATGACAAAATGTCTAACTCCAGCCAGAAGACTCATTCTAATAAAAACCTCCCTAATTCCAACATCCAATCACATCATGCAAACCCAAAACCTACCTATCACTATTCACCAACAAATAGATCGCATCACCAGAGATTTTTTCTGAGGACACGACTCAACAACTAAAAAACTACGCCCTATAGGATGGGATAAAATGACAAAACCATTATCAGAAGGAGGATTAGAATAAGAAGGAGCAGTGATCACAATAAAGCACTCCTCATGAAAAGAATTTGGAATTTGCATGAACAACCTAACTCTATCTGCGGAAGTCTGTTCAGTACAAACTACCTTGATCAATAACCAATTATACAAGGCATTGACACTATACCCTCCTCTTCCAGTCCTCAATGGAGACAACTAGCATCGATAGTCCCTACCATGCAATATCTAATTTTTATCGTATTGGAAATGTATTATCAACCCCAATAGAAACCAATTGGATCCCACACTCAACTAACCTAAACCCAGCACAATGCTACCCAATCCAAATGGTAGCAGATATCATTGACCCAATATCTCACTCCTGGAATCATGAAAAATTAAACACCCTTCCCGTTCCTATAATCCAAAAAATCATAAACATCCACCTTCCCCAAAATAGCCCTCATGATAAAATTATCTGTCCACAATCAAAAACTCGAAACTACACTACCTCTTCAGGATACAAATGTCTAACCCAAGGTCAACCAAATCACACCTCTCTACCACCAACCAAATTTCTATGGACATTACTGTGTCCACCAAAAATTCGGCTTTTCTTGTGGAAAGCCATCAATGAAGGATTACCAACCTTCTATCTCTTACATCACATCCATTTGACCAATTTAGACATATGTCCAACATGCAACACATATCCAAAATTAGCTAGTCACTTACTAATTCATTGTCCCAAGGAAACTAGCTCTTGGAATAACTTAATCAGTCAACTTTCAAACTCACCAAATTACAATACCCCCCCCCCAAACTTTCATCTTAACACCCCAAACAACCATTTCACAAATACTCCAACAACCTACTTCAGCATCTACAATATCAACCTTTTGTTTCCTTTTTTGGACCTTATGGTTGGCTAGGAATGATCTAATATACCAACAAAAGCAAACAACCTCGGAGGAAACCTATCTTGGGAAAAAAAAACTGCAACAAGAATACTACGGGGCTCTACACTCTTCACCACCAATTATTCCAGGAGATACACCGTTAGTTAACCATCCAATAAAAGATAAAAGGATATCAACAATATTTATTAAATGGTCCACTCCAAACATCAACTGGATCAATATTAACACCGATGGAGCAGCCAGAGGGCATCCATGATTTGTATGTGTGGGATTCATCTGCAGAGATTCAGACACACGAAATTTATTGGCACTATATCAACCACTAGGAATTACAACTGCTTTAACAGTGGAAACTTGGTATCTGCTTTTAGGTTCAAGATTAGTAGCAGAAAGACAATGGCCAAGAGTTCTCTTTGAAACCGACTCGGAAAGCTTATTGCGCTTTATCACTTCCTCCACACCTCCACCTTGGCACATAGCAGAAATGATTGAAGAAATAAAAATTAGATTTCAACAGATCCCGCAGGCCGCTATTCAGCATAAATACAGAGAAGGAAACCAAGAAGCCGACGGAATGGCCAATCATGCGGCAGATGGAAGTCAAATAGAAAGCTCGTCAACAAAAATCTGGGACCAGGCAATCCCATTTTTCATTACTCAAATTTTATATCATGATTCTATGGTCACCGCATACCCAACACAAGTTGTAAACTAATTCCTGTTAATAAATTACATGCTTCAAAAAAAAAGGTAAATAAATGTTAAAAATGCTCTTATTTTTGTGTAACCAACGGCTACATGTATATTTTTTTTTTCTTGATACGAAAATGTTTATAGAAAATCAATAAGAGAGTCGAGTTATATTGTTTACTTTACCTTGTTTCATTTGTAAAATACTTGTAATAGCATTATTATGAGACGTAGAGGTATGTTTGCGGAAAAATGTAGTTGATTTATGCATATTAATTACCTAACTAGAAGCTTATCCAAAAGAGTGAAGAATATTCTGGAGATTTGTTAAACATAAATTCGAATGATTCCAAGAAATATGATAATTGACAAAGATACTAGCATAGTTCCTTCAAATAAAAAAGTAAAAAAAAGATAGCATTTACAATTGTGAAAACTACCACCACACCAATTTTCAAATTTTTTCACTTTCAAACCCACCGACAAAAAAGTTCATGCGCGCACGCATTTTTTTGGGTTAAAATTTCTCCCAAACCCATTGTCTATAAAATTGTTTCTTTACTTATTCTTCCTCGTTTATTTTTTATTCTTTCATGACTTCTTTTATCCTTCGTCTTCTCTCTTTTTAATATACGATGAAGGTTTTTGTTCCATCAATGTTAAACCGATTTCGATCAGAAATCATGATATCAAACTTGGTGTGATAAAGATTCATATGGGTTTGAAACTCAGATTAGAGAAGAAATCAAATCGAGAAATCAAAGATGAGATGTGGTATTTATGCCAAGAACAACTAAATGTGATGTTGTTTCATTAGAGATGTTACGTGGCTCAAGGAGAGGAGTAATCGACAAGACATGTTACTGGAATCGATAAAGACGAGATTAGGGTTTTGTCAGATCAGAGTAATTAGAGTCTGTAATGGGTTAAATTGATGAAATCTTATTGTTGTTTCTTCAATTAATGATGTTTGAGATGTGGGTGTGTGTTGAATTCGATTTCAGATGAATGGTATTGGTGGGTGATCAAAGGGGTTGTCAGATTTGGTTTTACAACAAGAACTAGAAGATGGGTTTTGACCGAATTCGAGTTTGAGCTTAATCTGTGGTGTTCTTGTGATTGATTTGAAGCTAAGGTGGTTATTTGTGTTGTTGCCGTTGTTGGTGTTACAAGAGTTGGTTATGACGACCGACTGAAGAAGATGCAGTTGGTGAAATAAAAAAATTGCAATGGTTGATCTTGATGCTATCTCAAGGGGGTTGTAACTGAAGGCATGTAATTGTGGTGGTCTATGAAGCAGATTGTGGTGTGCTGAGAAGGATTCAGGGATGTATTAACAACTTGAGATGGAATGATGCAGGTTATGAAGGGAATATGAATGCCACAAGATATGGTATATGATTGTAGTGAATTTTAGGTCTGAAATTGTTGAATAATTTGTTATGCAGCTATTATGCATCTACAAAATTTGTTGCATAACTTGTTATGCAATCCAGAAAACGGTTGCATAACACGTTATGCAGCAACCTATTTGTTACTATTGAAACAAAAGAACAAAAAAAATCCTGCATAACTTGTCATGCACCTACAATAATATCTGGCGTCACGTATCACCACCATACCATGCTAGTTGGGTTTGCTTGCAAAAATGGCATCAATTTATGCATAAAATATATGCCAAGTTGAAAAAGTGATGGTAATTCTTTTTTTTCAAGAACGGGAGGAATATGTCGATGTCACTGTAATACAGTTGTACAATTATTTGGCAATGATACTAGTGACCTGAGTACGAAACTCGCTAAGCATCAAATTCTTAACCGATGGAAAGATATTGGTACATTTATTGAGTGATGATACCAGTGACCTAAATTCAAATTCGCTAGCATCAAATTCTTTAGTGATAAAAAAAAAGAAAAAACGGAAGGAATAATCGTCTCCACTACTGATAGATAAACAAGAAACAAATGCTAACTCCCCGGTATGTTTAGGACAGTGATCTGATGGACTAGTCTAACATTACGAAGGCACCCACTATAAAAAGGTTTGGGTACATTATTTATATGTCCCTACTTTTGACACCCAATAAATATGTCCTTATATAATAATAAATATGTCCCTACTTTTTTATAACCTTATCCATTTAATATTAGATTACCTTAATACCCTCACCCATATCATATTTTTCTTTATTTCGAAATACAATAATTTTCTTCCTCTACCACTTCACCACCACCACTAGCACCACCACCACCAACATTCAACTACCATTCCACCACCACCTACCAACCACCACCACCACTAATATTCCACACCACTCCTTCACCACCACCATTACACCACCAACAATCCTCTTCCATCACTAGTATGTTGTCGCCACCGTCGCCGCTAGTTTAGATATTTTTGGATCAACAACAGTAGTTGATCCAAATAAAAATAGAACCAACAGTATTTGATATAAAAAAAAGGATCAACAGTAGAAATTAATCCTATTTAATGGATAAACTTCCATTGTTGATCCACTAAAATTGGATCGACAATGAAAGTTGATCCATGTAAAATTGGATCAACAATGAAAATTGATCCATGTAAAATGGAGTGAACTTGGAGTGAGTCGAACACGCATCATCTAACATGGAGTCATCCATGCTACCATTGCACCACAAGTTCAACATTGGAAGAAATTTACATGATTTAAACTACAAAGCATGAGTTCAAAGGATCAACAACAGTAGTTGATCCCATATAGATGGATCAACAACCATAGTTGATCCAAAATATATGGATCAACAACCATAGTTGATCCAATATCACTGCCTGCTTCAACCCAGATAACCACCATATTTCATTACTTGTAGCTCCATAAACACCAACAGCTCCAAGACCAGCTTCAAAACTAATCTCGACAACTATAACAACCGGAACCACCATTTTACTACTATTTCCATGACTAATTTCTCATTCGTACCTCTCCACCATTACCTCCACCAACAAATCACACATATCCAGCACCACCACCACCACCAAAACAACCAGAACCAAAATCCAACACCAATTTCATCATTCCAACCAAAACCACCATAGTTTATCCAATAAAAAATTGGGTCAACAACAAGAGTTGATCCAAAATATATGGATCAACAAACATAGTTGATCCAATATCACTGCCTGCTTCAACCCAGATAACCACCATATTTCATTCAGCAACATGCTTCAATCTCTGTAACAAAAACTCATACCAACACTGCCACCAACAAATCACACATCTCCAGCACCACCACCACCACCAAAACCAAAATCCAACACCAATTTTATCGACGGAGTATAAGAAAATGAAAAATGAAAAGGAGATAAACATGATTAATACCTCTAATTAAGTAAAAAACATTCTAACAAATTGACTAGTGTGACCAATTCACTGGACAACCAAAAATGACCTTACTTCTTAACATATTTATGTCGATTCGAGGTTAAAAACCATGTACAATATATCAATTCATTGATGGTGTAAACAATCAGATTACCATACCGAACAGTTGACAAATAGTGAGTAGGAACATACCAATAAACTTTTGAGACATGCATAACCTAGGAAATCATCACCACCACCATCATTTGTATACCCTTTTTCTTTGGTACCGGGAAGAAATTACCATTACCACCAACTCCCAACCGCCAACACCACCGCCTCCTACGTAGATATTGTTAAGTAAGTGCAAAAATTCATGTACAAATCATCAAACTAACCAAAAACTTTGTCTTCTGTACCTTTTTATTTATTTTTAAATTCGTCGAAATCCAACGATAAATAATCGTCGCCACTAATTAGAACGAAAATAAGGTATAAAACTTATCTTTTAAACTGCTTTTGATAATTGAATCTTCAGATCCAATTGTTAATTACAATTTCCATCATTAGTTCCCAATCACATACAATTTTTATAAGAACTAATACCGGTACCATTGATTTAAGGTTATTCAAGCAGAATCCAGTAGAAATCAAAATGAATGTAACGTTTTCATTCTCGAAATTAGGTTGTGAAGATTATTTTCTCGTTGATTTATCACCAGATTCAAGTTTTATATCGAAATCAAGTGGATATCGATTGTTTATGAGCAAGAGGTGGTGTTACAGGTGGTGGATTTGGTGGAAATATAAGACGTAGCGATGTGGATGATAATGGAATCTCTAGAAACGGTGGATTAGGTTGGGGTGGAGAACATGTAGATTTTAAAATTAATCTTAATAATAAGAAGAAGACTCTCTAACATGAACGATCTGTCGATGATAGTAGTTTTCGATTGAATCTTGAATTTGTTGACGGCGACGAAGGTGGCGGTAGTAGCAGAGGTGGTGGTGAAGGCTGGAGAGAGACAGAGAGAAAGAATGAAAAAACATCTAGACGTGAAACAAATAAAATCAAAGAAGAATAAATGATGTTGGATATTTTTGGGATTATAATTAAAATCAATTTCTTCTTGAAAAGAGGAGGGATATAAATATAGTTGGTAAGTAACTAAAGGATATTTATGAAGATCCATAAAAGTATGGATAAATATTCAATTATCACGAAAGGTTTACCAATACGGGTGGGTGCCTACATAAAGAACATGATCCAACAGTCCAAAGTTCACTTGGGGAAATCTGAGTATAAAGCTGCCTTTTCATTTGATCTACCACAACAACCAGTCCAAGCGGCGCTGAAGATCTTCTTTATCTCCACCGCCACCACCAGAATTAGAATTGAACAAACTTCTTGTATGCAGCAGCAATTTCTTAATAAACTTATCACAAAATTATCCTCTTGTATCTCCTCAATCAAATTTATCGGAACCCTAAATTACGAAGAATCAGAAATGAATCTGGGTTTTATTCAATCGGATCTCTCTACAAACTTTACATACACCTCAAGAGACTAAATGGAAACACCAAGAAGAACAAGTTCAACAGATTCTGAAGGATTACAGCACTCAGATTGGAATTTCTTTAAGACGAGGTACTGAAGACTTTATTTGTTAATTTTAGTATCAATCATCCTTGATTTCCATTGTGATCTTTTTAGTACTAAGAAACTGAACTGTGCAGGAAAAATGAATGAACCCACCAATATAGAAAAGGCAGTGCAGATGGTGCAGGGAATGGTTTTGGTTACGCTCCAGAGAATCTCAATTTCACCAGCTGTTGGAGGAGCTCAACCCCATTTTACTGAAGGTGCTGCAGCTGTCTACTCTCAACTGGTGGTTTTTGAGTAATTTCTGCAGTTGCTTAGACTAAAACATGTTGAACTAACAGTATGTCATTCTGGCGCACGGAGATCATCAAGCAATTAAAAGGAGTTCAGTGTTCAACCCCATGTTATTGAAGATGCTGCAGCTGTCTAAGTGCATTCAAGGAGAGTAATAAGGGTGAGACTCTTACTCTGTTTAAATGTTACTGAATTGGTGGTTTTGAATCATATGTACTATTGTTTAGACTAAACATGTTGAGACAATGGTATGTGTGATTAGTCTAAGGCTGGCTTTGGAAGGTTATATTGAACACCTAATATAGAACAGGACTTGAAGCATTGGGGGGATATAGCTTAAAAAGATAAACTAAAATAAATCAAAATCATCAACCAATGGAATCTCATATGACATGTATAAATCTTTTCTGGGGGTTTAGACAAATAATCAGAATATTTTGCTGTATGAAAACATATTTGGCATAAAAAACAGTAGTTTTAGACCTGTATGTTAACTAGGCAACTGCATAGAATGGATAGAGTTGATTTGCTTGTTTTTTGTGGTACCCTGGTGAAAATCTAAGGGTTGATTTGTGGCGAAGATCACAAACTAGCCATTCAAATTGTTTTGTTGCGCATTTTTAAATTTTGAACTGATGTTTCAGTATAAATGTGTTTAACATTTGAAAACCTTTCACAGGGAAAGTATCACAACTTTCGTAATGACTAAAACAACTACCGTTGAAGATGTCAACTTCAGAAAGGAGTTCATGGAAAGCTTACTGCAAGTCATTTAATAATAATAATAAGTTGTGGTTTGAAGTTCGTGATGCTACTCTTAAACCCCTGAAACTAACAGAAGGTAGTGATGGAAAATTGACGGTCACTTGTCTCCTGGAGGATGTGGTGGAATGTGGGAAGGGTATGATGATAGGGTGAGTTGTCTTACAGTTTTCAGCATGAAAGATTCCGAGCGTGTGTTTGATGCACCCTTGTATAGTGCGCTTCGTTCCCTGAGTGGACAAAATTCCTGTTCGTACACTGAATCCTGGCTTTATTGTATTACGGGTTAATGAACAAGAAGAGCAAGTACTATGCTGGATACCAGATAGGGCTTTCGTGAAGCATAAACAAGTTGAAATTGATTGTCTTCTGCTAAAAACTCAACAAGTGTAAGGAGACAACACTGAGATGGAAGAGGGTATTCGACCACATGTGCCTGTATACGATACTTCTGATGTTGATGCAATTTTGGAATGCAGTAAGTTGCTGGTACTGGAGATGATGTGAGGGATAAATGGTTGAGAATGCTTGAAGAAAGAAACTGTATTGCCAGAGAGCACCATCCAAAAGTTGTTATGTCAGCATTAATTTGCTTTAGACAAAGCTTTTTTTTGTACTCGAGGTGATATATAATTTGGCGGAGTATCAGCAAACATTGCGCCAAATGCGTTTAATTGGGAGAATACAGTAAAATTAGCTATTTGATTGACCGGGAGTGGAAAGCTCTTCTGCAGTTGTGGAAAGCCGACGAAATAAGGAGATGATGTCTGGCAGCAGAAGAGACATCAGCCAGAGAAGAACTGGAGGAGCAACATATGGACATGGCAGATATTCCATGCCCAAGATGCAATGCGAAGAAAGTGGTATGCAAAGCAACATCCTCAAACCAGGACGTGCTTTTGGCTATCATATGGAGTCTCTGAAGTCGGCAACGGTAAGACATGATTCCCTCCTAGGATATGAGGATGAGGATCTACACATATAAAACACCTGTCTTGGAATCCTTGAAATCCTTTAACTGGGTAAACAAACTAGGTCTATCAGAACTCAACAGTCCATGGTAAGTACAAAAAAGTAGCGTAGTATATATGTACAGATCTAGATACTAGTTATAGTTTTTGAGGCACAAGCATATTTTTGTTTTGCAAGGCTAGCTTGTGATAGAAGAACCACACAGATACTGCGGCTTCGCAGTTTAGGCAATTGCTTTCATCACATGTTATGTGTAGTTGTGATTGTTTCATCTTGTGCTTTCTGATTTTATATTGTGCTCGTGTATGGAACCTGCAGTCTCATACGTTTACCTTGTTTACCAGTTACTACTGTATGATGTGCCCTAAATGGCGGTGCAATCTGTTTTCGAGTTTATTTTGTATTTCAATTACTAGATGGCTCATAGTCTTAGCGAGTCTGTGAGTCTCTTTCTGTTCCTTTATCTCTCAACTGTTGTCCTCTTTCTGTGCCCTAAACTGCATGTAATAATGGATCCTAGTCAGCTGTAGTCTGCAGTGTAGATGTTCTAATTCTGTTTTTCCAAGTCAAAGTGGAAGGGTCCAACTTACTACATTTGAATGTTGATGCCCAATTGCTCATAATCCTAAAGATGTGCAGAATTGCTTCTTCTCCTTTTATTCATATTTAGATATTTTGTCGGGTATCCTGCTCAATTTATGCCAATCTGTGACTTGTGATTTTCCTGCATCTACTTTTTCCCCAAATCAGAGCACTTTCTACTTTGCCACACTTGCAAGCAAGCGCAGGTGGCTCTTCCTATCTGTTGTCCACACTTGTTATGATGCATCATTCTCCTAGGATTTGGATTAGCAGATGTAGCGAACCTTCGGTTGAATCCACGTGGAGATGGTCACTGAAAATTGTACTTTATTTTTTTAGGCGACAAAACCAACCTGCAAAGAAAAGAGAAATTGCACATAAAGCCTTTTCACTTAGGTAAGTTCTCCCACCTTATAACAGAGTGCCACTTCTTTGATTGGTCGGGTTACCAACTCTTGGCCCTCTGGATTGTCTCATGCTTATCTTCCAGGCAATTTAAATTTGTACAGGAAAGGCTTTCTGTAACAAATTCAACCTGTAATTTGACTCAAAATGAGTCAAATGATGACTCTTATGCTTTCGCCGTAGCTCTTGCAAATTTTATTGCTAGAGATCCCCATTCCAACATAACAAGCTTGTCTAGACATTTAATCTCGTTTACTTGATCTTAATTACCTAACACTGAGCTGAACTATAGCCAAAATGCAACCCAAGCCATGCTTGCAATTATGAGAAAACCGACTGTGAAAGCCAAACCAGTATTTCACGGCACAGCATATGATGGCAATGTTGACAACGTCACACAATTTAGTTTGGGCCCAAGGTGAACAAAAGCACCGCTAAGCTAAGAAGTGGAAAACAAGCCCAGGTAGACATTTGACCTATGTCTCAAAACTACTGCAATCACTCGAAGCGGCGCTGATACTCGACGCACCATAACTTCCTCCTCCTCTTCCTCCATTAAAGATCTTCTTCTTCATCTCCGTCACCACCTTCAAATGATCATGATGATTCTCATTAGGACTTTTCCTCTCAATCTAATTTCTGTATCATTATCTTTTCCGCCTTTTCCCCTTATTAATTTGACCTCTCTACAAAGTTTACATACACCTCAAGAGAGTAATTGGAAACAGCAAGACGATCAGGCACATTCTGAAGGATTGTATTTCTCCAATTAGAATATTCAGGAAAAATGACTAAGAGAACTCACCAATTTAGAGAAAGCAGTGCAAATGGTGCAGGAAGTGGTTTTATGCACCACAGAATTTCAATTTCACGCGGATATCTGCATTCTATAGCGCACGGAGATAATCAAGCTGTTGAAGGAGCTGCAGCTGTTTAAGTGCAATCAAGAAGAGTAAAAAAGGGTGAGACTCTTACCCTTTCTAAATGTTACTGAATTGGTGGTTTTGAATCATATCTGCAATTCTTTGGACTAAAACGTGTTGACATAACAGTATATGATTCATATATTTATAAGCCAAGGCTGGTCTCGGTTCGTTACTTTGTGCATTTATGATTCTAGTATTTGATAATCTTTTCAGGGGGTTTACAACAAATAATTGGAAAATTTGGCATGAAAACATTTTGCATGTTAACAAGGCAAGTGCCCAATTGCAAGGATCAAGTTGATTGGCTTACTTTTGTTCTATCATGGAGAAAATCTAAGGGTTGATTAGTGGCGAAGACCACGAATTAGCCATTCAGATTGTTTTATTGATTTGCTTGCTATATGTTTTAGGTATTTATGAATTTAGGACTGATGTTGGAGTGTGAATGTTTTTGACATTTGAAATTCTTTCACAGGGACAGGATTGCAATTTGTGTAACGACTAAGACAACTACTATTGAAGATGCAACTTCATTGGACATTTGAAATTCTTCCTTGAAAGCTGACTGGTGAGTGGAGATCAAAGAAGGAAGCAAGGTCGTACATCTCTCTGCCATCACCTTGGAAATCATTTTGTACACACTTCCCATTAGGAAAATGGGACTGAAGTCCTTCACTTCTTCAATGAGGTCTTTCTTGGGAATAAGAGACAGGAAGGAAGCTTTCAACCATGCAAGATACTGATGTGATAAAAAATCTCCTACCTAAACGATTTCTAAAAAAGTTGCGAATTTCTAAACGATTTCTAAGAGACAGGAAGGAAGCTTAAATTTGTTTTTCTGTTTTGTCAAATCTAAATGCCGGAATGTTTTATTTGTAGGCACTCTCTCCTGTTTGATTATTGGTTGCAGAACATGGAGGTCACTTTTAACCTAGATGATGCTGAAGCTAATCTTGTACCAAGACTTGCAGAAAATGTTGCACTTCCAATTTTGCTTCAGGATACTACGTATTGCTGGGATATGCTCCGTACTAGGGGGACGAAAGATGTTGTTTCCCCCCCAAACTTGTTTATTACTTGTGTCCCAAATACCAGTGAGGCACTTTGTGGATTTGTAATCTGCTACACACTCTCGACTAGCAAATTCTGTGGCCAACCTTACTGTAAGTATTGTAAGCCATTACATGTATAACCGTCTGTCTAGATTAGCTTTAATTTCTGTAGGCTCCAACATGGAGTACAGTTGTGGTAAAAGCTGTTCCTGATGCCGCATGAGTTGCAGCATATCGATTTGGTGTTCTGTTTGGTTGCTTGAAAACATTTGTTTGTGGAAAGATATCCTTGCTTTTCCATTGAGAGAGCAGCTGGCTCTTGACCTGCTCCTAAGTGGGGAAGTTCTGCCATGTGTGCAGTGTCACACCAATCATTTATGATGCAATTTCGAGAACTGAGAGAATGGTTGCATCCTTAAACGGTGTGTGGTCTTGTTCTAATTCCCCATTAAAGCGCAGATGAAAAAATTTCTTCTACTGATTGCTGTTCATTTTTTTATTTGTATTGGATATGTCCTTATGATCAGGGACACCTTCTAGCTAACACTATTAGGCTTTCTTTAGCTATATATATTCTCTTTCTTGATTTTGCCATGAACATTACAATAGCTTCAGAATGACAGCCCGATTTTTAACCAAAAGAATAGGGAACGACTCCCAACAGGGTCCATTGCTTTTCCAATGGCGAGGTTAGGTTTGTCTCAGTTCATAATTCAGGAAATAGATAGGGAAAATAATTCCCAGCAGAGTCCAATGGTTTCCCTTGGTTTGACTCTGTTTGCAATTGGGGATGTCAATAAAGCTTTTGAATAAATTCCCTAGTGATTCAGTCTGTTATCAAGACACCCTTATATTGAGTTAAATTCCTCGAATCAAGATTCCCTATGTGTGTTCGGCTCACTAATGATTACCTCTTGTAATTGTTCCTGTTTCAGCATGGGCCTCCTTATATAGAGGAACTTGAAGAGCATTGCAGAAACTTCACGAGGAAAGTGCAGTAGCTGTTTTAAAAAGGACAGATGATAATGCTGATGAAATGATGGAAATCGAATCACATTTGGGTGTGGCAATGTTGAAATTTAGTTTAGGTGGCACAACTGAAGCAGTGATCAATGCAGCACAGCAGGCATCTTCTGGAACAAGGGAGCAAGCTAATTTGCCGATTAAGTTAGATGAATGTAGTGTAATGTGCCTTGATACCACTAAGAGAATAGTGGAGCACTCATTGTTGAATAGTGGAGCACTCATCTCATGTCTAGTGGAGACTAGCTTTCGGTTTAGTGGAGCTAGCTTTTGTCTAGTGGAGCACTCTCTCTAAGTGATGAATGTCGACATTCATCATCTTGTTGCTACTATAAATAAGGCCTCTAGTTCTCATTGTAAACATCATCACAATTAGAGCATCAGTGAGAAACAAAGAGAAAGAGTAGTGTATAGAGAGAGTAAGAGGCTCAAAAGGTCTTGTTTTTGAAAGGAGTTTATACTCTTGTAATCTTGTTCAAATCATAGTGCAACGTTATCGTCGTCTTCCAAAGTGGATGTAGATTATCTTGATCGAACCACTATAAATCCTTGTGTTGTGTGTGTGCTTCTTTTACATTTGTTTTCATTTCTATTTCAATTCTTGATTGATTGTGCTTAGAAGAGCCATTGGTCATAACAAATTGGTATCAGAGCTTCGGGTGGAAGCGATCTACGATGGCGGCAAAGTATGAGATTGAGAAATTTGATGGAAGGAATGATTTCAATTTATGGAGGCTAAAGATGAGGGATGTTTTGGTGCAACAAGGTTTGGTGAAAACTTTGAAGGGGAAAACGGCTTTAGCAACAACATTGTCGGAAGAAGCAAAGGAATAACTCATGGAGAAAGCACATGGATTAATTTTATTGTGTTTGAGCAACGAGGTCTTGAGAGAAGTTGCGACGGAAACGACACCGGACGGGCTATGGAACAAGTTGGATAAGAGGTATATGACTAAATTCGTAACTAATCGTTTATATCTTAGGAAAAAATTACATACTCTTAGAATGCATGAAGGAATGTCTATTATAGATCATATTGATGATTATAATAAAATTCTCTTGGATTTGGCAAATATTGAGGTCAAAATTGAAGATGAAGACCAAGCTTTGGGTTTGCTTTGTTCCTTACCACCATCTTATGAAAATTTTGTTGATACCGTAATGTATGGAAAAACTACAATTTCCATGGAAGATGTTAAAGCGGCTTTGAACTCTAAGGAGTTAAAGAAGACGGGTATCGATGGTAAAGATAATTCGGGAGATGGGTTGTTTGTTAGAGGAAGAGGAAACCAAAAGGGCGGATTTGATAGGAGTAGATCAAAGTCAAGGTCTAAATCAAAATCCGGTAAATTCTATTGCTTTCATTGTAAGGAAAAGGGGCATTTCAAGAAGGATTGTCCAAAATTGAAGAATGTCGAGAAGAATACTAACCAAAGAACCG
This sequence comes from Papaver bracteatum, assembly GCA_023529315.1. NCBI lineage: Eukaryota > Viridiplantae > Streptophyta > Magnoliopsida > Ranunculales > Papaveraceae > Papaver > Papaver bracteatum. The sequence continues at coordinate 503,068 of JAJJWX010004145.1, forward strand.
CAGCAAATGTTGAAGCAGAAAGTGATGATGGAACGGTTCTCACGGTTCATACCGAAATCTCGGAGAATGGGTGGGTTCTTGATTCGGGGTGTACTTTTCACATGTGTCCTCATAAAGAGTGTTTTACTACTTATCAAGCTAGAGAAGGTGGTAAAGTTCTTATGGGAAACAATGTCACTTGTAAAGTGGTGGGTGTAGGTACAATTCAAATTAAGATGTATGACAGTATGGTGAGGACTCTAACTAAGGTTAGGCATGTTCCGGACCAGAGAAGAAATCTTATTTCTTTGGGTACGCTTGATTAAAATGGCTGCAAGTATCAAGGTGAAGGTGGAGTTATTCGTGTCTCAAGAGGAAGTCTTACAATTATGAAGGGCGAGAGAATTAATGGTCTTTATACGCTGCAAGGTACTACTGTGACGGGTGATGCAGCTGTTTGTTCTTCAAGTTCTGATGATGATACTACCAAGTTGTGGCATATGCGGCTAGGACATATGAGCGAGAGGGGGTTGGATGTTTTGAGCAAGCAGGGATTGCTCTGTGGTCATAAAACAGGCAAGCTTGATTTCTGTGAACATTGTGTCTTTGGAAAGCAGTGTAGAGTCAAGTTTAGTACAACTATTCATAAAACCAAAGGTATTCTGGATTATATTCATTCAGATCTTTGGGGTCCTTCTCGGGTTGATTCACATAGTGGTGGTTGATATATGTTGACATTCATTGATGATTTCTCAAGGAAAGTATGGGTATTCATACTTAAACACAAAGATGAAACTTTTGTTAAATTCAAGCAATGGAAGACTATGGTTGAGAAGCAAACCGGAAGACAAATCAAGTGTTTGAGGACAGATAATGGTTTGGAATTTTGTGGGGGTGAGTTCAATGAGTTCTGCAAGGAGCAAGGGATTGTGAGACACCGCACATTCAGAAAAACACCACAACAAAATGGTGTTTCAGAAAGGATGAACAAAACCATAATGGAGAAGGCACGGTGCATACTCTCCAATGCCGGGTTACCAAAGCAATTTTGGGCAGAAGAAGCAAACACATCAGCTTATTTAGTGAACAGATCTCCATCGACAGCCATTGAGTGCAAGACTCCAAATGAAGTTTGGACAGGTTCGCATGCTAACTATGAAGACTTGAAGATATTCAGATGTCCAGCCTATGTTCATGTGAATGAGGGGAAGCTAAAGCCTAGAGCAAAGAAGTGTATATTTCTTGGGTATGCAAAGGGCGTGAAAGGCTACAGGTTATGGTGTCCTGCGTAAATATCAAACAAGTTTCTTATCATCAGAGATGTGAAATTTGATGAGCAATCGATGTTGAAGCCAAAGAATGAAGAACTAGATGGAAGAGCTGAAGAGGGTGTTAGTGATAAGGTGGAGCTTGGTGACAAGGTGGAACTTGAGGTGCAAGTTCAAGGAAGCAATGAGACTGTTGTTTATGATGATGATGATGATCAAGATATTGTGCAAGAACCTGCCCAGGAAGAAGAAGCACAAGGTCATCAGTACAATCTTGTAAGAGACAGAGAGAGGAGACAAGTTAGACCACCTCATACGGCCATGCTGATTTGGTTGCATATGCATTTGCAATAGGTGAGAGCATAGATAGGGATGATCCAACAACCTATGAAGAAGCAATCAGTGGTGAAGAATCAACAGAATGGGGAGCATCTAAAATTGAAGAAATTGAGTCTCTTGACAAGAATGGCACTTGGGAGATAGTTGCAAGACCAAAAGGGCAGATATTGTTGGAAGGAAATGGGTCTTCAAGAAGAAACAAGGTACTTCATATGGTGAAGGAACAAGGTACAAGGCAAGGCTTGTGGCAAAGGGGTTTACGCAAAGAGAAGGCATTGACTACAATGAGGTATTCTCTCCTGTTGTTAAACATAGTTCTATTAGAACATTTCTTGCTATAGTTGCTTTGAAATATCTAGAATTGGAACAACTAGATGTTAAGACGGCTTTCCTTCATGGTGATTTGGAAGAGCGTATTTATATGCAACAACCAAAAGGGTTTGAAGTTCCTGGCAAAGAAGACCATGTATGTTTGTTGAAGAAATCTTTGTATGGTTTGAAGCAATCTCCAAGGAAGTGGTATAAACGTTTTGATACGTTTATGGTAGCAAATGGCTATGACAGGAGTAAGTATGATAGTTGTGTATATCATAGGAAACTCCAAGATGGTTCATTTGTGTATTTACTCTTGTATGTTGATGATATGTTGATTTCTTGCCAAGACATGTCAGAGATACAGAAGCTGAAGGTGCAGTTGAGTAGTGAGTTTGAGATGAAGGATTTGGGCACAATAAAGAAGATATTGGGCATGGAGATTCATAGAAACTGAGCTGAAGGCAAGTTGCATTTGTCCCAGAAGGCTTACATCGAGAAGGTGTTGGAGCGGTTTGGTATGAAAGATGCAAAACCAGTAAGTACTCCTTTGGCAGCTCATTTTAAACTTTCAAGAAAGCAATCACCTCAAACTGCAGATGAGGCAGAGTATATGTCTCGAGTTCCATACGCACGCGCAGTTGGTAGCATCATGTATGCTATGGTTTGTACAAGGTCGGATATCGCACAAGCTGTGAGTGTGGTAAGTAGATACATGGGAAGTCCCGGGAAGTCTCATTGGCAAGCTGTAAAGTGGATTTTGAAGTATCTAAGGGGAAGTACAGATGTTGGTTTAGTGTTTGATAAACACTATGGTGATTCGACAAATGTTGTGGGTTATGTTGATTCTGATTATGCAGGTGATCTTGATAAAAGAAGGTCATTGACAGGTTATACTTTTACATTGTGTGGTAGTACTATCAGTTGGAGGTCGGTTTTGCAAAGCACAGTTACACTGTCTACAACTGAGGCAGAGTACATGACATCCGCGGAAGCAGTGAAGGAAGGTATATGGTTGATGGGTTTGGTTAGTGATTTGGGTTTCAAGCAAGAGAATGAAACTTTGTTCTGTGACAGTAAAAGTGTCATTCACTTGACCAAGAACCATATGTATCATGAGAGAACGAAGCACATCGATGTCAGGTATCATTTTATCAAGGATGTAGTTGAGGAAGGTAGGATAGCGATGCTAAAGGTTCCTACAGCGGATAACCCTGCGGACACGTTGACGAAGACAGTTCCAAGTATCAAGTTCAAGCACTGCTTGGACTTGGTTGGTGTCAATAGGTGTTGAGAGCCCCTGAGGGGCTGAGTGAAGGCGATGATGATAAGTGGTGATGGTATTCAAGTCAAGGTGGAGATTTAATCCATGTGCTTTCTCCAAGAGATCATCCTTTTCTTCATATGCGGCTAGGACATATGAGCGAGAGGGGGTTGGCTGTTTTGAGCAAGCAGGGATTGCTCTATGGTCATAAAACAGGCAAGCTTGATTTTTGTGAACATTGTGTCTTTGGAAAGCAGTGTAGAGTCAAGTTTATTACATCTATTCATAACACCAAAGGTATTCTGGATTATATTCATTCGGATCTTTGGGTTCTTTCTCGGGTTGATTCACATAGTGGTGGTAGATATATGTTGACATTCATTATCTCGTTGCTACTATAAATAAGGCCTCTAGTTCTCATTGTAAACATCATCACAATTAGAGCATCAGTGAGAAACAAAGAGAAAGAGTAGTGTATAGAGAGAGTAAGAGGCTCAAAAGGTCTTGTTCTTGAAAGGAGTTTATACTATTGTAATCTTGTTCAAATCATAGTGCAACGTTATCGTCGTCTTCCAAAGTGGATGTAGATCATCTTGATCGAACCACTATAAATCCTTGTGTTGTGTGTGTGCTTCTTTTACATTTGTTTTCATTTCTATTTCAATTCTTGATTGATTGTGCTTAGAAGAGCCATTGGTCATAACAATGAACTTAGTCGGGACATGAACCTACAAATTAGCAGAAGGAAGTAAAATGTAGGGATGAGGTCCAAAAATGGTGGAAGGCTCGTTCTTAGCCAAAGAAGATGTCTGTTGTTGGTGATAATATTGCATACGATCATATGGAGGGAGAGTCCAGTGCTGATGAAGTGAATATGAAAGTACGTCGTACAAGTCTAACCGCAAGATGCTGCTTCAGACTTCAGAGCAAGTATTCAGTTATGCAGGTAAAATGTATGACTTGTGGAAAATGTTGCACTTCCTATATTCCGCATTGCTGGGATATGATCAGCACTAGGGGATGGAAAATTTGTTGGCCCCGTTGTTTATTACTTATATTCTAGCTACCAGTGAGGCACTTCAGGATTTGTTTTCTGCAATACACTCTCTACTAGCCTATGTTGTTGCCAACCTCACGGTGAGTATTGTTATTACATGTATAACCATTTATCTAGGAAACACACTAGATTTGATAGAATTTCTGTAGGTTCCAACGTGGAGTACAGTTGTGACAAAAGCTATTCCTGATGCCGCACCAACTGCAGCATAATGAATTGACATGTCTGTTTTTTGCTTAAGAACATTTTGTTTGTGGAAAGCTATCCTTGCTTTTTCAATTGTAGAGGAGCTGGCTGTTGACCAGCTCCTAAGTGGGAAAGTTATCACACCAAATATTTATGATGCAAATACTAGAACTGAGAGAGTAGTTGCATTCTTGAACGGTGTGTTATCTAGTTCCAGTATAACAAAGGAGCACAGGTACAAACTTTTCTTCTGCTGCAATCTGTTCAGTTTTTTATTTGCATCGAGTATCTCCCCATGATCGGAGACACCCTCTGGCTAATACTATTAGGTTTTCTTTAGGTATATTCTCTTTCTTGATTTTTCCTTGAACATCGAGTATCAAGTTGCAGTTGTGTTTAAGACTGGAGAAGACGCTTGAACAGAAGCACGAATCAGGTTCCATTCATCACGCTCTAGTGGGACATGAGGATTCTCGTCTGTTCAAAAGCTTGTTTCTGATAATAATGTGAAGGCTTGGAAACTTTAACAATAGAAGATGGATTGCTTCCTGGCTCTTCATATGCGTAATGATTGGGTGAGGGTCCTGAGGGATGTGTCTTCGGCATTGGATTATACTCCCTCCGTCCCACTATTAAATGACCTATTTGATTTTAGATTTTGTCCCACTAATAAGTGACCTATATCACTAAATAAGGAGATATTTCTAAAATTATCCTTTTAGTTAATTATAATAAATATAAGAAATATGCATAATTTGATAGGCTTGTTTATATTCGTTACGTAGGTGTTTTAAAATGTTTTTCAATGGTATGAAGTTTGCGAACATCCGTGGAGTAGTTTGTGAGATAAATCATTTCTAAATTTCACTAATTACTATCCATAAGGGGTATAATTGTAAAAAATGCTTAAAAGTACTCTTTTTCTTGCTTGCCTTAAAAATTGTGCAAACTTCAACTAGGTCACTTAATAATGGGACGGAGGGAGTATATCTATTAGGATTCAGTGTTTAGTTTCTCTAATTCAGACAAGTTTATTATTCTTTTTTAGGACGGCCAAAAAATATTTTTAGTTTTATTGTCACCGAAATTTCTTCCAAAAATTGATTGTTAATCCTGTTATCAACTCGACTGTTTTTAGAAGAAATTGTATAAAGACAAAAATATCCTTCACCTTTGATATACATTGTACATCAATAACGAATTGGTTTTGGATCCAAAACACCAAAGTATTAGGGCTTCTTAAAAGAAGGAAGGAGCATCTGACGGTTGTGGTTGGGTTTGAATGATGGGAAAATCCTGACCCTTGAAAAAATCTTCTCCTACTATAAAAGCACCGTATACCTACACTACATGCAAAATCGCACATTATTTCCTTTCTCTTACGCCTCTCTCTCTCCTCTCTTCTGAACTCAAAACCAATTTACGCCGCCGCCGTCGAAGCAGCTTCCTTCGAACAATTAATCCAGCGTCGGAACCGCAAACAACAAACAGGTAATTTTAAGTTCTTAATTTCTGATGATCTGAGTATTTTGGTTCCATCTGAGCGATCTTAATTACTATGTGTATAAATTAGGGATTCGATTTCGATTTTAGGTTTTCTTTGTTTCGATCTGAGTTTTTTTTTGTTTCGATTTGAGGTTTTATTTTTTATTTTGATTCTAGGCTTTTTTCGATTTTGATTTTAGGGTTTCTCTGTTAGGATTTTAGACTTACTTTTTTTTTTCTTTCTTTTTTATTGGGTAAGATTTTAGGGTTTCTCTGTTACGATTTTAGGTTGTCTTTATTTTTAATAAATTTAAATCTTTTTTCTGTTTTGATTTGAGGCTTTTCATTCTTAGATGATGCTCGTATTGGTGTTTAGAGAGTTAATGAACTTGTTTGAATTGTTACAACAGGGTAGGTACTCTAAATTTCCTCAAATGGAATCACTATGTATTGAAATGCCTCCTGAGGATAGGTACTCTCCATTTCCTCGAATGGAATCATTATCTATTCATGACCAGCCTGAAATTTCTCCTGAGGAAAAGGAGGATATGAGGAAAATGGCTTTATGGAGGGACCATCTAATAGCAAAAGCAAAAAAGCGAATAGAACGGTAATTTTAATGCATTTTTTAGATTTTGTTGAATCGTTTACATTATCACAAGTAGCTGTGTATTAACCCAACTCAATATTCTCTTGCTGTGTAGTGCTGCGAAAGAGGCCATAGCTGCAGGACGCGAGCCTGACCCCGAGAGGTAATTAAGCAGTAAATCGTTATCCATTTTGATTCATTATCTTTTGTATCGTTGTTTATGTCCAGCGTTTTCTGTTATTCACACTCTTATGTACACTAATCTCTTGTTTGTTTGGTGCAGTTACAATCCTATAATTACCCAATATGATTGGCTCCTTCTTCCCCCAAGCGAGTTGAGATTAATTCACATGAAGGATGGAGGTCAAGTGCTCCCATGAAAGCCACTACTGCTCCAAATTAGCTAATGGAGTGGAGGTATGTTAGTAGTTCTTCAGCTTTGATTATCTTTAGTCAAGTGACGATCATTTACTTGGGTACGTATCTACTCAATTATCAATTGAAAATTCTCTTGCGGACACTATGGTAAACCTAAATTTGGATTTGCCGTTTAGGAACAAATGAATCATTTTTAGTGACTAGACTTCCATACTCAGCTCAATTAGATTCAATTTCGTTTTGTTATCAGTAATTTTTCATATATTACATGTATACTGACCTTTCCCTCTACTTCGTATTTTCAGAGTAAAATTGTATGAAGATGTTCAAGTCTAATGTTGTCTTGGGAAAGTAGTTGTGCGTCAACTTGCCCTCATTTTCCGGACCTCAAGGTTCTCTTTTGTTTTTTATGTCCAATTCAAAGCTCTGTTATAATACTATTCCCCTGGATTTTTTTACTGAAGAAAGACATGTTGTGGCTCATGTTCAGTATTGAATTCAGACTTGTGTTTACCTTTTTTCTTTTCTTTTTTCGATTGAATCCATAAATGATCATATGTTTCAGACGTATTAAAAAGCCCAAAAGGTACAAAATTTCCATAAGGATACATTCCAAAATTTCTGCGATTTGAGTCTCTGACAAATGAAAATGCAACAGAAGTAAAAAGTACTAAAGCTCCCAAAACTTTTCTGTTCTTCATTCATTGAAATTACTCGACTCCCTTTGCAGTTGAATCAACACTTCATTGAAATTGCTCGATATCAGTAAGACTACTACTGCCATCTTCTTCCAGCAAAGGAGACGGCACTGCCGCTAGTTCTGATGAAAGTGTCTCAGCAATTCGTGGTAACCCATCAGACATTCTACCCCTTGCCTTCATTATCATTAATGTCTTAGCCGCCAAACATTGTTCCGTGTTAGCTATCAGTTTTCTGAAGTTACTTTTACAAAAAACTTTAATAACATACTGGAAATCTTCTCCCCCTTTATCTGAAGGGAAAATGGAACAAACAAGATGGGTTTTAATACTTGCATGATGCACAGGGTTTCGTATCTCTTCAGATTACAGTAGTGAGAAGGGAACAAACAAGATGGGTTTTGAAGAAAAGGGTTTGAAGTTGATTCATACTAAAACAAGATGGGGACTGAGAATCACAATAAAGTGGGTTTTCACTGAATGCGGATATTTTGGTACTCCAAATGCTTCAGAAAACAAGTATTGTTTTTGTAGGTGTAGATTATCCACAGGGCTAGGTGGCGACATCCTAAGCTATGATGTACCCAAAGAAGAAGAAGTAAGAAGCATGGGATAAGTGCTGCTAGGCGCGAGGATTAAGGAAGCACATGGCTCGGACATGATCATTCAACAGCTGTCGGACACAACTTGACCCCGGTCCTCTGACAAAGCTGACAGACAAGACACACTCGGTCAAACGATCAGAGTTAGTCAAAGGGATAAGAAGATACGCGTCATATCGGCCAACAGACTGGAAGGGCGACCTCGCACCAAGAGAACACTCGAACGGATCAACTTGGACGATAGACTACAAAGGAATCAAAATACGTCGGCCCAAAGCATAAAAGAAGGGGCGACGTAAGAGGGCCCGACGACAGGACTTCAAGTTAGATAGGTTATGATCAACACCCTAGTTTGGTTGTATGTAACCACTCCTATAAATAAAGGAACTTGTATCCAAAAGAGGGTAGGTTGTATTTTGAGAGAGAGAGACTTGTAATCACGAGAAAGAAGTAAGAGGAGAGCGAGATCATCTTTCAAGTGAGTTCATTTGGAAGAGCAACACCATTGTAACACCTTGAAGTAATAAGATACACCCTTTCACCCCCGTGGACGTAGGTAATCATACCGAACCACGTATATCCTTGTGTCTAATGTTTGGTTCTTATGATCACTTGCATGAGTAGAAGTTCTCTATCCTTTGGATGTAGTTTGCAACAAAATGCTTCTACATTCTGGCGCCGACTAAGGGGATCCGACTAAGATCTCCGGATACCTTGCCTAGGAGACCTTCAGAGACGATCCAAAGCTCATGTATACACGTTCAAGTGTTGTAGTTGAAGCTAGGATGAACTCTGATGGCCGAAATCGCTGCCATTTTGAGTCTTTTAGTTTACATGCATAGTTACAGCAGTAGCAGCGTCTTCACGAGGTGTGGTAAAGTTTCCGTTCTTCTCCCACCAACAGTTTGATCAGCAGAGATTCCTCATAAGCTTACCGGCGGTTAACAACACAGGTTTGGAGCTAGGTTGAAAATCTGCTGATATGATGACTGCTTATTTTCAGTGGATGATCGAGTTTTAACGGTAGACAAGCTGTTTTCTTACGATGGTTTAAGAGTTTGAGTGTTGGAGAGTAACAAAAGGTCAAAGCTAAGGTGCCTTTTTACATAACAAACTGCCGATCTCGAGGTGTCATAACCGGCGATGTTAACCAGTCGTCGGAGAGTTCTTAGAGAAGATCTAGGGAGAACGGCCATGATAAGATTTTGAGGAAAAAATAACAGTAGAAACTTAATTTAACTTTTGGACTTCTGCATCATACATTTTAGTCACCATGTGCATGAGTTTAATGAATTGGAGCATATAGAATGAAGGACAAACTATCTTAAATGCGGAAGTCAAGTACTGAAGGCGACGTCTTACGGAGTGATAGTGACGTATCGCAAAATCTATCACAAAGTCAGCTAGAGTCAAAATAGGGTAGATAGGCAGAACCCATCCGATAAAGTGAGTCGGCCTTGTGTCTGCAAGCTTCGATATCGTCATATTTTTTGCGTCAGTTGGATATATCTCACCCTTTTTGAGCGTTTATTTCCAATACTAGGTCAAAGTAAGGTGTTCTTTGTATTTGCTGATGTAGGTAGGGACGATACTCGGCTCACCACGCACCGTATCCGATGGATAGCACCTCAGGGGCGGGAAGGACATTAAGGAATCGCACAGTTACTAGCAGCAACATGCAGACAGGGGTAACGGGGCCAAGACAACAAGGGAGCCGACAACCACCACTCGAGGAGTCTCGGGCAGCTGCGCGAGGCATGGCAACTGTAAATGAAGGAGTGGATCTTGGGCGAGATGACGACACCCTACCCTTGGACCAGGTCATCTTGACCCAAAGGAGAGTTGACCAAGTCGACGGGCTTACAGCTTCAGACACAGAGGACGACGAAGAAGCGCTTGCAGCACAAGCTCAGAGACAAAGAGCAAGGAAACAAACCGAGTACCAGGAAGCCTTGGGAAGAGAACAAGAACGTCTTCGGCAGATTCAGTTGGGGCGAGGAGCATCCAGTAACGTCGGACCTGTACATTCTCGTGCAACCGGACATACAACTGTTCCGATACTACCTCCACCACCGACGTCGGCACCACTACAGTCTCGGCCATCCCACCCTAATGGACATTCTAGCCATGAGAGCACAGACCCGACGTTGTTGGCCATTTTAGAAAGTCAAAGAAGACAAGAAGCGGCACTAAGAGAACTCCAGCAGCGGAACCTCGCCTTGGAGTTCGAGAATTACCAGTTAAGGAACCAACGAACCAAGTCAAGAGGATCGTCTAGCCAAGGAACATCGAGCAATCGTGGCCGATCCGAGCAACCACCACCCCCGACTGGGCCGAGCTACCTTAATCGGTCTAGGCGATCTCCCATACCTTCCCCAAGGGGATACGGACCACCCGAGGACTCGTCCATTGATGAAGAGAGGCGATAAAGGGGCGAGCGTCAGGACGGGGTGACAGAAGCTAAACTCAAAGAGTTGGAAGCAAAGATCAAGGAGCTATCGGGAAATAGCGAATATAACAAACTGGCAGAGATTATGAGCGAGGCGGAGAAGACACCTTTTTCCCAAGAACTTGAACAAATGTCGTCCCCCCCAAAGTGTACCTTACCGACATTTCTATCTAGATTCGACGGAACAGGAGATGCGGTCGAGCATCGAAAATGTATACCATGTTGTTGATACGATGGAAAAGTAGTACGGTAGTCATGTGTAAATTATTTTCGGCCAGTTTGGAAGGAGAGGCGAGAGATTGGTTTTATTCACTCCCACCTGGATGGATTGACGGATATGATGCACTAGTCGAGGCCTTTCTTGAAACTTACATGCACAATAGTCGACCTCGGCCAAGAATGAACAAACTATTCACCCTCGCCAGGAGATTCAGGGAACCCTTGAGAACCTTGACCGATAGGTGGAGGAAACTATGTACTAAAATTGGAAAAGTGCCAGTAGATCAGGCCATCTTCGGATTTGAGAACGTATTGGGAAGATCGGACCCTATCTGGATAGCTATGTTCTCTGAAAAACCAAAGACCTTAAAGGAAATGCGAAGAATGCAAGAACATTTTATCGCCCTAGAAGAAATTCAGGCCGAATCAAGAGATAGAGGGGTACAAGAAGCTAGCGCAGAGGCAGCCGAGGCCAAGACAGTCGTGGACGATCCCGCTAGGCGTCCCGAGAAGAGATCGGACCATCCACCGAGGATCAACGAGAAGAAGGAGTGGGTGGTTAAAGGGAAGAAGCCAAGGCATGAAGCCCGATCGTATACTCCTTTGAACGCTCCTTTGGAGGAAGTATTCAAGGAAGTCGAGAAGAGAAACGATATCAATTACCTAGCATCAAGGGGATTCCAGTTCCACGAGACCAAGAATCACCCCGAGTACTTCCACTACCATCAGTATAGGGGCCACTCCACCAATAATTGCCGAGAAGTTAAGGACATCGTCCAACACCTTGTTCGAGATGGATACCTGAGGCAATTCGTCCGACACCCAGCTCAGCCGATGGTAACACCTGATGTGCCGGTTCATCAGGTTCGCATTTCCAGATCAACTCAATTTGTGAATACCATTTCACACTCAGCTGTTCAAGACTACACTCTCGGCCCGCAATCACCTCAAGAATTCACAAGAGGGACCGTAACGGCAAAGAAATATTTTGCATGGCCAAGACCTTACCCATAGAATCTTGGATGATGCAGACTGTTTCGTTCTCGGCCAAGGACGTCCCAGCAAATGGTCAGGCACACAGTGATCCCTTGGTCATTACGTTACTAATTGAGAAATGGGGAGTAAGAAGGATCCTTATGGATAGCGGCAGCTCAGTCGAAGTGCTGTTTTACGACACGTTTAAGAGAATGGAGATGTCGGATGATATCCTCGTCCCTTCGACATATCGCATCTATGGATTTAATGGGACAGTGACAATCCCAAAGGGCGAGGTAACGTTGAGGGTCTCGGACGACGGAGGCTACCTTGATACATTAACAACTTTCTGTGTGGTCGACGTCGCCTCACCCTATGAAGCAATTATCGGGCGCCCATGGATCGCAGGGATTAAAGGAGTGGCATCAGCATATCATCAAAGGTTAAGGTTCCTGATATATAAGAGAATAGATGAAATTGTAGGCGACTCCCAAGCAGCACGACAATGCATGCAGGTTGATCTCGAAATAAATGAAAATCGGCGAGCTAGACAAAGGCGAGAGAAGAACAAAGCCAAGGAATCTAAGTTGGCATAAGAATCGGAGAAAACTATTTCACAAGCGGTCATGGCGTACAAGGCTCAGGATCAAGACCCCTTATAGAAATTAAAGGTAACAGCTCCATCCGGGGAACCTAAGTCCAATTTCTTGACAGTTGAGCCGACGCGGGAAGTGAATTTGGGGACGATTGAGGAGCCAAGGTTAGTAAGGATTGGGACTTTACTCTCGGACGAGCAAGCAGGACAACTCATGACGGTGATAAAAGAAAAAATAGATGCGTTCGCATGGGAGGTGCACGATTTAGAGGGCATTGACCCAGAGGTCTGCTGCTATCACTTGAAGATTGATCCGAGTGTCAAGCCGGTTATGCATAAAATGAGGCGAATCGCACCAGAGTTACAGGAGGCGGTCGAGGCCGAGCTAAAGAATCTACAAGAGTCTGGGATAATCCGGAAATCCTATTACCCGCAGTGGATATCTAACATGGTCAAGGTACCAAAGAAAAAGGGAGGAGTCAGAATATGTATTGATTTTAGTGACTTGAACAAGGCCTGCCCGAAGGACAGATTCCCTCTCCCAAGCATAGACCAACTAGTAGAATCCATAGTAGGGTACGAGGCGATGACACTGATGGACTGTTACATGGGCTACAACCAAATACCGTTAGCGCCCGAGGATCAGGAGCATATCTCCTTTTTCACACCAAGAGGGTTGTATTGTTATACTAAGATGCCCTTCGGACTTAAGAACGATGGTGATACTTACCAGATATTAGTGGGAGACATGTTCAAATACAAGATCCACGACACCATAGAAGTTTACGTAGACGATATGTTAGTCAAGAGCCGCCGAGCTAGGGATCACGTCCGAGATATTCGAGAGATTTTTCAGACGATGAGGAAACACAAGATGAAAATCAACCCCGCAAAGTGCGACTTCTGGGTTACATCAGGAAAATTCCTGGGATATATCATCACCTCCAGAGGAATAGAGGCAGACCCCGAGAAGGTTAGGGCTGTCTTAGAAATGCCTTCTCCCGCGACGGTAAAAGACGTGCAAAAGCTAAATGGATGCATAGCAACGTTGGGGCGATTCGTGTCACGGTCGTCGGACAAATGTAAAGCCTTTTATGACATCTTGAAGAAGGGAAAACAGTTTCAATGGACGGATGCAAGCGAAGAGGATTTTCAAAACATCAAGTTACACTTAGCCAGCCTCCCGGTTTTGCAAAGGCCCGAGCCGACATAAATCCTCACCCTATATTTAGGGGCGACACCATATGCCATTAGTGCAGTGTTGGTTAGGACGGAGGGAAATGCGGATAAGCCGGCATATTTCACTAGCAAAACACTAAGCCCGGCCGAGAAAAACTATACTAGAATGGAGCAGATGGTTCTGGCACTAGCCTTTGCCGCTTAGAAACTCCGAACGTATTTTCAAGCTCATCGCATACGGGTGCTCACCAAATCGCCTATTAAAGCAGTCCTATATAATGCAGGGCGATCGGGAAGAATCTCTAAATGGGGAGCCTTAATCAAACAATATGATGTGGTGTACGAGACAAGGACGACGATCAAAGGACAAGTAGTGTCCGACTTCCTAGCAGATTTCCCACTAAGCGATGAAGACGAGGTTGAAGATATACCTGGGATGATGGAAGAAAGAGAAGAACATGCTGATCTATTAGCAGCTAGTAGTCCTACACAATGGGAAGTTTTCGTCGATGGGGCGTTGAATATAGAAGGATCAGGTCTTGGGTTGGTCTTCACCATACTGAAAGGAAGAAAGATGGTGCACTCGTTCAGGTTGGAATTCAAAGCAACAAACAATGTCACGGAGTACGAAGCAGTAATCCACGCCCTGCGGATAATTGTAGAAATGGGACTACAGGAGGTTCGTTTAACTAGTGATTCACAGTTGGTGATTCGGCAGATTACGGGCAAATACGCAACACACGACCACGTTTTGCAAAAGTATTGGGAGTTCGCCCAATATTACATCAACCAAATACCAAGCATTAAATTTTGTTACATTTGTAGAAAAGACAACAGGCACTCGGACTCCCTATCCTACATCGCCTCACAGCTGGTGGACCCGAGCATAGAGGGTATTCGTATTATGAGGCTCCTCACTCCATCAATCCCAGAAACACCGGACGTACGGGTCGATGTGGCTATTAACACGGTCGAACAATACAAAGAGGGCGATTGGAGAAAGCCGATACACCAGTACTTGGAATCGGGCGAACTACCCAAGGGTCGGCCTGAAATAAATAAAGTCAAAAGTAATTCGGGCGCCTACGAACTAAGGGAAGGGATCTTATACAGAAAATTCTACTTAGGGCCACTTTTACGTTGTCTGAGTAGGGAAGAAGGCCACATAATATTGCATGAATTACACTATGGAGCCGCGGGCAACCACAGCTCGGGGAGAAGCTTATCGGCCAAGGCAAAGACAATGGGATATTTTTGGATATATATGAACGAAGATGCAAAAGCAATGGCGAAGGCTTGTGAAGAATGTCAACGGTATGGTAAGAAAATCCAGGCGCCAGGAGTACCTTTAAACTCTATTTTAAGCTCATGGACCTTTTCCAAATGGGGGATAGACATTGTCGGACCATTACATGTAGGAACGGGGCACAGGAAGTACTTGATCGTGGCCACGGATTACTTTACCAAATGGGTAGAGGCTGCACCGCTTAGGCACATCCGAGACAAAGATGTCTTCAAGTTTATTTGGGAACATATCATTTGCCGATTTGGGGTCCCGACAGCTATCGTCTCTGATAATGGCAAACAACTCCAAGGGGAAAACATCGATCTTTTGTTCAACACGTACAACATTAGGAAGAGAAAAGGTACCCCCATTTACCCCCAGAGTAATGGGCAAGACGAGATCACTAACAAGACAATCGCCGACAACACGAAGAATAAATTAGATGGAGCATATGGTGATTGGTGCGAGGAACTGTACAACGTGTTGTGGGCATACAGAACCACGCGGAGGGAAGCTACATGGTTCTCGCTATTTATACTTTCTTACGGAACAGAGGCGATTCTACCAACGGAAGGAATGATACCTACAACTAGAACAGAAGCATGGAGGCGAAATGTTTCGTCCGATCTAATTTTGGCAAAACCCGACGATTTGGAAGAAACAAGGGTGATGGCGTTACAAAAGATGGAAAACTATCAAAGGAGGCTACAACGAGAATACAACAAACGCGTTCTCACAAGGGAATTTCAACCAGGACAGCAAGTGTTGAAATTTCTGGCCGAATGGGAGCGAGACAAAAAAGGCGGAAAACTAGAACCAAAGTGGGGTGGGCCGTATATAATTGCGTCTAAAGCGGGTGAGGGATTGTATCGATTATTGAGACTCGATGGAACAAAAGAGTCCAAACCTTGGAGCGTCAAGTATCTGAAACTCTACCACCCCTGAAGGGAGATACGAAGAAAAGGTAAGCATAGTTGCCTTCTATATCTTTGAAACCGTGAGGGGTATGAGATAAGGCATGAGCGACTAATGGTCATTCGTACTCGGGGAAAAGCCAGTGTGGAAGTGCCGAGGTGACTTACACTCGAATGGTCATTCGTTCTCGAGGCAAAGCCAGTGTGGAAGTGTCGAGGTGACTTACACTCGAATGGGTATTCGTACTCGGGGCAACGCCAGTGTGGAAGTGCCGAGGTGCCTTACAGTCACCTGGCTATTCGTACTCGGGGCAGTGGCAGTGTGCAAGTGCCGAGGTTGCCTAAGGGTTCTGGTGGTTGGAAACCAGTTCCAAAGGTTGTTGAGACGCGAGGTCTCCTCAGCTAGGTGGCCTACTAACATTTGAAAGGCCGCCTCCATCTCAGGTAGTTGTGACCACTTTCCCGAGATTAGTTGATCGATAACCGCTCGGGGAAATCAAGCCTAGAAATAGGTTGACTGGTAACCTTCCACTGAATCCAAGAGATAGTGATGAGATACCCAAATCAGGACATGGTATTGGACCCGATGACCCTCCTTGTTGGGTGTGTTCGACAGAAAAGGTTAAATCACTAACATGCATCAATCAAAAATTGATGGAATAACATAAGGAACAAAAGCTAAATCGATAGCGTCATGAGTCAATCAATAATTGCAGGAATAACATAAGGAACAAAAGCTAATTCGATAGCATCATGCATCCATTAACAAAGCGCGGAAAGTGTCAAGCGACCATACGAAATGGAACGTGTAGCGAAAGTAAAGCGAACAACATCGGCGACGCAGCACCCCACATAAAAAAACAAGCAGTATATCAGAAGTAAAAAGGGGGAAAGGTGTTCAAAGCGATTTACAACCCAGAACAAATAGCGAATTAGTGACGCAACACTTTAAAAAGAGAAATCAAGCCTTGGTAGGAATCGCGCTTGCCCTCTTCTGCGCGACCTCGCACCGCTTATTCTCGACCTACTCCTCAATGCCCGTCCGAACCTTCTCGTCCACCTCCTCTGCATGAGCGACACATTCCTCCTCGAGCTGCTGGGTAAGCTGAGAATCGGTTTCCTCGGCATTGGCCAGCTTGGAACCCAAATCGGCCTCGACCTGCTTCAATCGTCGGACCTCTAGATCCAGATCCTTAGAACGTCTTTGCTCGGCTACAGGATCACAAAAATAGAACATCATTCATTGAGCACGATTTAACAATTTTGCAAGAATAGGACGTAATCTAAATCTAAGGAACGGCCTCAACACATCGTCTAAGAGACCTGAAAATGATGGTAACACTGACTGAAGCGACTCTAATGACTTGGACAACGCATCCTCGGCCTTGGACAACTTCATGGTTAACTCGTTATAGTGCTGCTCGTTGAATTCGTTGTCGGGGCAGTACTTCTTATGTTCACCCCACTCGGCCATTAAGCGATTGCGCGACACTTGAAGCACTGAAAGCTGCGACCTACTCCATTCAAGTTCTCCCACCACTTTGTCAAATTTACCCACTTTGCCCAACAAATCCCTGTTTTCTCGCTCTACTACATCTTTGTCCCTCAAAATTCGTCGGCGATCCTCGTGGAGGTCACGATTCTGCAACTGTAAAGAGTCTACCCGCTGCCATAAGTCTTTGGCTAATGCAGTTTTCTCAGCAGCAAGGCATAGAGAAGCACCCAAATGAGCTCGTAAATTGTCTATTTCTTCAGGGGCATACTCAAACTGTCGATACCGGTCTAATTCACCTTGAAGCTCTTCGATCTCACCAGCTTGGCGATCTATTTTCCCATCCTTGTTTGCAATCCGCCGATAAATATTATCCACCAAATCCTTTTCGATATCCCACTTCCTCTTCATGATCCTAAACTCCGAAGAAGCGTCTAAACCTATACTAGCTATCTCGGCTAACAGAAGGATACCCGACTCAGGATACTGGCACGATAAACTCAATCAACATAAGGCCTATAGAACTATAACATACCTTGGGCATCGGCGAGTTTAATTTCCAGTTCACGCGCGCGACTTTTTTCGTTCTGCAATTGAAGTTGGAGAGATTCCACCAGCTGCCTTTCCCTAAGACGATTGGCGGCATCCAACAGTACCCGATTAAGAATCTAATACAAGTAAACAAGTTAGAATGGTAGGCGACGACAAGGAATAAACCAAGGGAGAGGCGTCCCCCAAACAGGCAGAGTCACTTACCACTGTATCAAGAGTCTGAGTTATATCTCCATACAGGGGCACAGAAGCAAGCATTTTCTCATCAATATACGCACCGAAGTCGGGGGAAGTCATCTCTCTAAGAGAATTCATGATAGGACCCGAGACAGTAAAAGAGGCTTCAACACCAGACGAGGACCCACCAGCAATCTGGGGCAGACGATGAAGTACTTCTAATTCAGCATTAACAGTATTTCCTTGCTCGGGCGCTTTCAAGGGTTCTTGTTTGTCGGCCAATTCAGGATTAACGACCACCTCAGGACCAACATTCTCGCCCATCTCCTTCCCCTCGCCCTTGTCATCCGAGAGATCATCGCCGAATAGGTCATCTTCATCAGGGATATCGTAGATTGGTTTTTTCCTTTGCCGTGGCTTAGCAACCTGCTTTCCCCTAAGAGGATTACGCCTAAGGGGTTGAGGATCAATCTCCTCTACATCGGCCTCATCATCATCGCGCCTAGGAAATTTCTGCACAAGGATTCTCGTCAGAACATGTGAAGGTAAAAAACAGGGGCAAGTACATGTACTTATAATAAAATCACTATGTTTGTTACCTTCGCCTGGTCTTCCTCAACCCTTGTGCTATCATCTCTTTTCCTCGACGATCCGGCAGTCTTGGTAGAATCTCCCTGAGGATTTAATAACAACAAATAGCCAATTGGCGTCAAATCTAACAGAATATAAATCGAGAAAAGAGGAAGGAGACACATACCTTATCAGCCTTATTATCATTAACCACCCAGAAAGGATAGAGCTCGGCGGGAAAAGGAGGCGACGGGAAGCTACCATGTAAAATGGGAACTCGGACAAGGAGTGGAACTCGGGGATAAATTGGGTCATTGGTATGACGGGGTCGCCTGTTAGAGCCTTGGACGAGGGGATCGGCATCC
Source organism: Papaver bracteatum (assembly GCA_023529315.1). NCBI lineage: Eukaryota > Viridiplantae > Streptophyta > Magnoliopsida > Ranunculales > Papaveraceae > Papaver > Papaver bracteatum. The sequence continues at coordinate 521,997 of JAJJWX010004145.1, forward strand.
AGCATCATCCTTTCAACATTTTTGGGCATAATTATGTGACGATGAGGACTAGAAGAAAAACAAGCAAGATCACCCAAGGTTGAAGTACCAGCTCGGTAGTTGGCAAGGAAATTGGAAACGGTATACCCTGGAGCATCCTCGGGCTTGTAGGTTGACCACTCGGCGGTGGAGCCGTGACCATCCCGGCGAGCTCTCCATTCATCCATAATTCGAAAAGTGTTGGCAGTCCATTGAACCAGAGCGCGATAAGGCTTGAGCTGAGAAAGAACCTCATAGTAGAAAGGGTTATCGGGGTGATACAAAGGAAGACGAAGACTTAGCTCCAGTTGGCCTTGAGTAATAACCACGCAGTTAGATGACTGTTCGTGCTTCCCCCTGTTGGACTTCTTCAAAATGCTGTTTTGGCCCGAGATCAGGGTAACTTCGTAATTTTGAAGATCGTACTTCTCTTTCAGCTGCTCAATGAACTCTTCATCAGAGAGATCTTTCCCCCTTTTCTCGGACCTGCACGAAATAGAAGGAGAATCATCAGGAAAGATAGATTTCATGGCGCGATCATCGTACTTAGAGGGAATATCAAACGAAAACAAGGGAGCAAGGGAAAAAGCATCATTCTCAGAAAAAACATCATCCACGCACCTTTTCTCAGTCATCGAGGGAGAAGAAGCCATGGACGTGAATAGTGCAGAACCAGGAAATCAGTGACAAAGATTGGGACGACGAAAAGGTAACCAAAACAACTGTAGCAATCGGTAAGGAAGAGATGAAGGAAGAAAATTAAGAAACGAGGGCTTTTAGAAGTAGAGAGTGATGAAGAAATATCGAAGAGAAGGCTGCAGCGGCGGGGAACTGGAAAAGAAATGGTGAAGAAGAGGAAAGAGAAAAGGGAGGAGGGTTATTTAAAGAGGAGAAGTTGTAACCGACGCCGACGGTAACAGGTAATAAAGTGAAGATAATGGGGGACTGCATGGCGGAAATCTCGGCATGGACGAGGACTTGGGGAGATGGGACGATTTTCTTCCACTCGTGTCTACCACACGAGCGAAAAAAGGGGCATAAATGTAGGTGTAGATTATCCACAGGGCTAAGTGGCGACATCCTAAGCTATGATGTACCCAAAGAAGAAGAAGTAAGAAGCATGGGATAAGTGATGTTAGGCGCGAGGATTAAGGAAGCACATGGCTCGGACATGATCATTCAACAGCTGTCGGACACGACTTGACCCCGGTCCTCTGACAAAGCTGATAGACAAGACACGCTCGGTCAAACGATCAGAGTTAGTCAAAGGGACAAGAATATACGCGTCATATCGGCCAACAGAAAGGGCGACAGACTGGAAGGGCGACCTCGCACCAAGAGAACACTCGAACGGATCAACTCGGACGATAGACTACAAAGGAATCAAAATACGTCGGCCAAAACCATAAAAGAAGGGGCGACGTAAGAGGGCCCGATGACAGGACTTCAAGTTAGACAGGTTATGATCAACACCCTAGTTTGGATGTATGTAACCACTCCTATAAATAAAGGAACTTGTATCCAAAAGTGGGTAGGTTGTATTTTGAGAGAGAGAGACTTGTAATCACGAGAAAGAAGTAAGAGGAGAGCGAGATCATCTTTCAAGTGAGTTCATTTGGAAGAGCAACTCTATTGTAACACCTTGAAGTAATAAGATACACCCTTTCACCCCCATGGACGTAGGTAATCATACCGAACCACGTATATCCTTGTGTCTAATGTTTGGTTCTTATGATCACTTGCATGAGTAGAAGTTCTCTATCCTTTGGATGTAGTTTGCAATAAAATGCTTCTACAGTTTTTAAGAATCTTACCAGATTTTGAGTCCATTATAGTTTCCCCAAGCAGCGGCAGCAGAATCTTTAGTTTACTTTCTTTTTTCTTAGTCTTGGACCTTGGTTGTCTTGTGTACTATAAGAGAGCGTGATGCTCATGCTAATTACTCGGACCTTAATCACATAAATTAGTATAGTTAATCATAATTTTTACTGTTAATCTCTCTCACACACAAATCCAACTCAGTACCCAGGGAGTGCACCAAAATAACCATAGCAACATACACAAAGAATAAATCCACAAAAAATATTTCCCTTTCGTTTCAGACCAGATCCATAAATAATTATTGAGGTCATTGTCTAAAGACTTTCCCACAATACTACCTCTCTCTGGTCAGTCATAAAACTTAGGTAGGTACTAAATCAGCTTGAAATTGGTGCCGCTACGAAATATAATGTCGCCTGCAATTTGAATTCGAGCTCTAACTTCGTTACGGACCTGAAATTGGCATAAGAAAACTTCAAATTTGATGAACCTGATGGGACATTCCAGATTAGTTTGGGTCTACCGGGAAACCGGCCATTACGTCAGGTGTTTGCGCTATAACTTCAGATGTTCAGTTGACATTTTGGCAAAAAGTAGCCGATGGCCATAAAAGGTGTATGATGTAATAATGATAATGCTCATAGTTGGTAAGTATAAGCACTAATTTTCAATAGTCTGCAACAAAAACAAAAACAAAAAAAAGGCGAAAAAGCATAGGCATTAAGTGCTATTTTCAATAGATTGAAATATAAATGATTGCATGTTTCTGAAGCCAATAAGGCTGACATAATCTGCACAAAGAAGTAAAGATAAATGAAGTTTCATGAAGAGAAAAGAGAGAAAAGATTAAAAGATGCGGATTCAGCCGGTCCATACTAGTGGATATCTGAGTGTTACAAGCTTATAAGGCTTGAAGTATGGAGTCCGACAGTTTTGAAACATGGAGATCTTGAAGCTGCAAGAACTTCACTAGGGATGCCAGCGTAGAATGGAGAAGAGGAGGAGGCAGGAAACAATTAGGCATCAACTAGCTTCAACCAACCAGGAATCAACATATTTTTCATCCATCTTCATCTCCGATATCAGTTTCTCTGGGTGCAGGACTGCAGTTAAAAGGTGTGAATGACAGATGATCTGCAATAACCTGCCATTAGCACTGATCACCTATCTCTGTCAGGATCTTTTTATGACCTATGCTTCTCAGATATGCTTCTGAATCAAGTAGCTAGGCTGCCAATGTCAGAGTTTTCCCTAAAACCCACGCTACATCTACATCTGATATTGTATGGTTCACATCCAAGTGGAATGGCGGAGGAATCCTCTATAAAATTTAATCATCCTAGAATTGGAGCAAGTAAATTTCCCTATATAAACGGTTTACTCAGTACTTTCATTGGATAAGAATGCAGCCGAACTCATAACAACAATGACATGTTTTCAAGAGGAAAACTTATATCAACAAATCACTGAAGCACAAATCTTCCAGTTTGTAGAGTTTTCTCAATAAGAAAATAGAAAATGCATTAGAATAGACAAAAGACGCTCATTGTTTAGCCAAACAGCATTTACTTAATAGTTTTGGTGTGCAGAAGTGACAGTTTGAGACAACACCTAAGTAAGTGAACATGCTAATCACACATAAACATCTCAACCAACATAAGGAAACAAAGAAAGTTGTAGCATGCACATTCAGACTATAACCGACAACGCCCAAGTGATATTGTTCTTCCAATTGATAATAGGAAGGGTGACCAGAGGCTGCAAGGCCACCAATCAGAACCATATGCTTCAATTTTTCAACACAGTGGTGAACTCAAGATTGATTTGCGCATATTGCTGATAACTCATACCAGAGCACATTGATAGAAAACTCTTAAAAATAATCCATGTTTCAACACCAAGTCATTAACATAAAACGATAATAAAAGTAGTTTTTACTTACCAGCTACCGCTGCATCTTCTATATCAGCAAAGATTCAGCGGATCCTCGAGAGAGAGTTTACACCAATCACCTTGACCCTGCATATTCTTTTATTATCAAGATCCTCTTGGGAAATTTCTGGCAACACTCGACGTTGACGTTGAACTGGCTTTGGAAACAACTTGTCCTCAGTACTCGAGTGCAAATAGCGAGACACCCTATCCTTTTCCATCCGAAAACACTCAGCAGGCGTAATGTCATTAAAACCTTTCTCATTGTAATAATCGACCAAGTCAGTTAAAAATGCAGTTTCGAAATCATTGACATAACAATCCAACTTATCATCACTCCCACCGATTTGAACAAATATGTCCACAACATCCTTGACCAAACTCGTATCAATTTCATTTCCCTGGCGTTCTCGATTAACCAAGGCAATAACAGCATCTTTAACTTTTAATTTCATCTTGTCATACACAATTTCATGAAAGCAACCAAACCCAACATCTTTCAGCGAAGGACGTTGGGATAGTCGAAGATAATGTCGATCCATAAAATCGAAATATCGAACAAGATTAGTAACCATGAACTTGTGATTTTCCCATCTCTTAACGAGTTCTTGCAACATAGATACATCATCATCATCATCATGCTGCTTCTCCAGAATAGATGGTAAAACTTTATAAATCAAGTATTCAGTATAAACATCTTTATATCTTCTGTAAAGAACTTCAAATTCGTAATTAGGAAATATCTCAGGGAAGGATTTCTTTGTGCACAATGCGTAAACAGTTGAGTAAATCAAATCGTACCTTGGTGATTCATCAGGAACACCTTGAAGAATATTAATCAGCTTCGAGATCTCCTTCGAGATGATTGCCCATCCTTGTTCTATATCAATCTCCATGTTGGTTTCCATTCTATTCTGCTGCCCTAACTTCTTTCCCATTCTTTCTCTCCTCCTAACCCTAACACTCGCACAAAAGTAGAATAAAGAAAAAAAGAGGATAACTATTGATATGATCGGAAAATTTTGCAGTATGACATCCATTGTAATCTGTGCAGTTCTTTGTATCTGAACTGTGTTCCTGAATGAAATTCCAAGGTGGTTTCTCAACATCCGTGGAGCACTTCAGTTGACACTGCCTTTTTGCTCTTTCCTGGCCATTGCAAATCACAACCCAAATCCAAGCGAAATGACTTGAGCCATGTTTGTTTACATCTGACTCGCGATCTGGGTCTGAGTGGACCCTTTACTCGTCTCGAGTCAGATTCCAGACAGTTTGTTTTAGTGGACGATTTTTTTTTTTTTGGAATCGTCAATCGAAGAAGTTACAGAAGAAGAGAACAAAAAAAAAGGTGAAGAAGAGGAGCTCGGTTTGAGGGAATGTGAAGTACAAACTTAAAATACAAACATTCTATCTATAAAAAAATACGCCCTTAGCTAAAATCTAGGCTAACCTTGAGTATCCCCTAAATGCGGGTTCTTTAAATACATTGTAGGTAATTAATAATGTTAATCAACCATTATTTTCTTATTCCTCCCTCTCAAATCTCGGCCTAACTATATCATCACTATTGTACATATGTGTAAGTCAATGCTAGCACACGAGCTTGGTTTTGAAAATTGTACAATTCACGATTCGCTTCACTTTTTTCAATCGATTAAAATCGAGTGTAAGAACCGTTTTCCTTTTGAATCGTGTAGTCAGCCTTGTTTGACTACGATTTTTGACTAAATTTTTAAGTCAGAGGGATTTTCAAAAAAAAATCATAAATGAGAAGGTAACCAAGTCAATGCTAGCACACGAGCATGATTTTGAAAATCGCGTTTCGCTTCACTTTCTCCAAATTGATTTAAATCGTGCGTAAGAACCGTTTTCCATTTGAATCGTGTAGTCAACCTTGTTTGACTATGATTCTTGACTAAATTTTTCTGTCAGAGATAGATTTTTAAAAAAAATCGAAATTGAGAATATAACCAAATCGATTTAAATCATGCGATGGTGAAGGAAGGTTCGAACTCGTGACCTCCTAAGTCATAAAAGTGGCTTCTAATTAATGTTCCACTTTGTTTTTTCTTTATGCTTAATGAATTTTATTATTAAATATTAGATCAAAGACCAATTAATACTTTGCAAAAGAATATTAACTTTGTTAAGTACTCCGCATAATTCAAAATTATTTAAAAAAAAAATAGGGTTTGATAATCGACCATGAATCTTTGATTCACGCTTAAACATGCGGTTCGATTCATAAAATTGAAAAACGATTTGTTCCGCGATTTATGATTTCACAACCTTGAGCACGAGGATGCGCCTATACATTACCACTAGTACCACTATATAAATTGTTTTCCATAAAGATGTTCTGATAAAGGTTCGGTATCCAAAATGAGAAGCATAAAAGTTATAGTTTGATCACATAATGCGTTATTTAGTTTTTTTTTTTATTAAGTTTTGGATTCGATTACCCCCAATTTTAATAATTTATAATGATGGAACTTTTACTTCAATTGTCCACACCAATAAAGTTTGTAAGGAAATGCAGGTAAGTTTTACGATTTCATCTCTAAACCCGATTAAGATGGTGATTTGTAAATGAATTTCTAAACCTAATTAATTTGCCATCAATGGTGGTGACATGTTCGGTTATGTTAGGTTAAGTATGGGAGATTAGGAAATATTGTAGTGAGTTTTGTTTACCCAATCTACAAAGAGTTGTACTAAACTTGATTTGTATATAGTTGCGGAGCTAGACTTTAGGTATGGGTATGTCCTAGGCTTTGAACATTTTCTTAGTCCTGGATTAAGTCGAAATTTTACATACTATCTATTTCCCAATATAAAATAATCTTTAAAAATATGGACTTGGGCCTTTTTGGGGTGGCTTCAGCGAGGAGATGCCTAGCTATAGTGCCACCCCCTGTTTGTATAGTTTGGATGGAATTTAAGGAAAAAGGAGATGGGAAATAGGCAAAATCTTTACGATTTGATGGAGTAATTAATTTCCACTTTTTAGTGAAAAGTATCAATTGCAAGATTGTTAATAGGGGATACCAATTGCAAAAAATAAAAAGTACAATAATTGGTTCATAGAGATTATTAATAGGAGATACGACTTTTTGATTTTCCAAATAAAAGTACAATTTGTGGTTCGTAGAAAACCTCAATTGCAAGATTTTTAACCGGAGATACTAATTTATTTGGAGTTTACCAAATTTCGTGTAAGACAATATATCTTTTACTCTCCCAAATTACCCCTATTAGCAGGCATGCTCAACTGTTGTATCCAGATTGATTTACTTGATCACAACAATACTGAGTGCCAGTTGTTAGTTAGTGCACAATTCAAATGACTTTTGTTTTAAATTGATCCACCCGATCTCCATCTTATATTGTCGGTGGATGAGTCTAATTTTCTATTATGCTGGCTCATAATTAAATACAAGTCTGTGAGATATAAAAAATATAGTTTTACAAACAATTCTAGAAACAACACTAAAACCATCCCACTCACAATAGAGTGGGACCTCCCTCCAAAAGTTAGTAGGGTTCTCATTCTATGAAAGGTGGGTCCCACTCTAATGGGAGTGAGATGAATTTGTATTGTTTTTGGAGTTGTTCGTTTAGAATTTTCATGACAAGTATCGAAAATATCACTATTTGCCAAAACAAAATTCGACCGCAACCAAAACAAGATAATTTGCAAACTGCAAAACAAAAATTCTCTATGTATCTAAAATATTATTTATAATAACTCCTTTTACGGTTGTTTGGATATCTATCGACCAGGATATGTAAATATTTGATTTATGCCGGGGCAAGTTAAGATCATGGACCTCCCATCCATACCTGATCAGGTGCAGTGTATTCAAAATCGTTCTCCAAGGCCGATTACTCGCCGAGTAATAGCTACAAGCTATATGACCGAGGCGATTTCCGAGTCCAAGCCATTTTTTATTTTTAGAGATTAAGGACGATTTGGACTGATTTTTTAGCAAAAAAAAGTTGGCGATTTTATCGAGTTAACCTGGCATGCCCCAAAATCAGAAAATAAATTTTTTGTAACCCTTTAGATGAAAGTTATCAAATGGAAAAACCTCAAACAAAATGATAAATGTGTTCAATATAACAATATTACACAGCTAGTTACATGATAGTGTTATAAATATAATTTTAATTAGGTACAAATCATGACTTATAAGCAGCAATATATAGATAAATAGGTTCCGAGTATTAGGCCGAGTTTTGGTGATTTCCAAATCTGAACTTATTACTCCTCGCTCTAAGCTCCCCAACCGAGTAGGACCGAGGAACGATTTCGACTACTTTGGGTGGGTCCAAGTGCTTATTAGTTTGGGACAAAAGCAAGTGCAAATACACTAAACTGGCGATGAGATTTGTTTTGTCGACTAACAAAACCAAGTTGAGAAGTAAGATTATCCAATTTATGTAAAAGGGACTCTCAACAATTCATGGTAACCCACGAACAAGATCAGACATTCTATACCTCGCGTTTTCATTATCTCAGCTGCCAAACGCAGTTGTGGTCCTGGTGATTTCAATAGATTTGAGAAGTTATCTGCACCAAAAACTTTAACAACATTCTGGAAATCTTCTCCCCTTTTATCTTATGGGAAAATCAGACCAAAGGGACATACTGGTCTACATTTCTTCCAATAATACCTAAATGATGCACAAGCTTTCCTATTCCTCCCAAATCTCCAAGTTTTACATAAAAAATAATATATGAGAACCAAAACCAAGAAACCATCAAAGAAAAAAATAAAGCAAGAAAAAAATCACACACTACACTAATGAGAAATGAACACACAAGAACATGGGGCTAACGAAAATGAGGGTTTTTTACCAAAAAATATGAGGACTAAGAATCATCGGCCCTTACATTTTCACTCGAAGTTCTACAAAGACAAAAAAAAACACTAGTGGAAAAAATACGTTTTAAGATAGTTGGAAAGTGTCTCATTAGAGAGATATACGACATTATAGAGTTTCCGCAGAAATTGATGTAGATTTAGTGTCTTTTTATGGAACGACACTTTCAGGTTAACTCATATTTACGATGCTTTCAGGTTGTCGCTAGGTATGATACCTGAACTATGTCGTAGATTTAATTTTAAAATATAAAAAAATTAGAAATTTAACTGAATTTCGAAGCTGGTTCAGCTGATTTCCGGACCAGATCAGATCTGGCTTACTGACTGGGATGAAATAAAACTTAGTTTTTGTAAAATCAAAAGGACATTTTAATAAAAATCATTGTATTGTTTACACAATTCATAACTGAATTCAGTTTACATTTAGAATTCGTACAAGTCATATATCCAAGTCATATGGTTCATAAAGACAATTGCAAACCAGCAAAACGAGATCCTGCCGGATGATGATGAACAGAGCCAACAATTGCTGAAAAATACACCTACAACAAACAAAAGGTGTCAACATCATTGAAGTTTAAAACAAATGTGAAAAAAACTCTGAAAAGTGAATATACTTTTCCATGGACCTGTATGTATGTACAACAATCAGAAAAGCAGTATCATATAAGCACCATTCACTACAATCTATAGATGAATAATTGACGTATCAAGAATCAAGGATGATATTATAGAAAGATATAGGTCATCGATGCTCAGGCCCTTCACATAATTTCAACTTTCAATTTTCATTTCTAACATTTACCACTATTAAAACAAAGCCCTAACACTTGTTCTTGTCCAAAAATACACATGTATGCAATCTTTAAACAACAAAGTAAGACACCACTAGCTTAATAAAATGTAGTCTTTAACATTGATATTAACTTTTCAAAGATTCCTAGCTAAATAAAGGACCTAGGTATTCGGTTACCTTGGTCAGTAGTAGTGTGTGGCACTAGCAGACCATTCTTGTTTCCTATAAGAAATAGTTAACAGAATCAGAACACACACTACAAGAACTAAAACAAAATCAATTTGTTACCATAAGAAATTTTGCATCTTGCAAGTTCAAACTCCCTATACCAGAAAACTAAGAGATGGCCATAAAAAGGTAATTAGCTCACCAGCATTGACAAAAATTGGGATCTTTGTTGATTATCTTATTTGAGAAACAAGTTCATAGCTACCCCTTTGGATCACAATATCAGTTACATCATCAAGATGCAATACACATACAAATAGAGGTAAGAACCAATAATGAAAGATAGCCCTGCAAAATAACCATCACTCAGGAATGTACTCATAGTGATACCTACGCACTCAGATATGTAAGTGTACGCACTTAGTAGAAGAAAAAATGATTAATCCCAAAACCCAGAACCATAGAAAAACTAAAACATTTGGTTGAAGGATATTCCTAGCTAAAAAGGGAAGAACTAAATATTTTAGCCCAATAAAGCATCCCAACTAAAAGTTGCCCATATTAGGATCATTACCCATGGCTGCAACATCACCACCATGAACGGAGTCCACAACTCAGACTAGTATCCACAAAAGAAGGGGCAATTAGGTACTCTCCTAGCTATCACCAAGTGACCCGATCGAGTGGGTAATTCAAAACCAAGGAATATGTAGTTATTACCTTGACACGAACAGATATAGAAGTTCCAATTCAAGTGGAGGGTGGTTCCTTTCACTGCAAAAATTTACAAGAAAACAATATATAAGAAATTTATGACACCAGAAATAACAACCTTAGCAAAAACTACATCCTAAAGTGATTATTATTTCTTAGGAAGATCGCTAGTCAATCTTGTCGTTGGCTCTACGTTTTAACCATTTTAATCCAACGATTTCAAGTGACAACAATTCAGTGAACAAAACAAAATTAAGCTCACCTTCATGCCACCCATTGCAGAGCCAATCACAACACCACATTTAGTTTGCAGACAGCATGGTTTGCAACTGAACTTCAGAGTCTAAGCCTGCTAATCCACACCCAGCAAAACAAGTAGTTTAAAATATCAAATACACATTGACAACATACTCTTCTTAGCAACTCTTGGATACATGACTGCAACAAATCTTAGTAGTAATACCTATGCCACTCCCCATGTAAGGCGTTCCCTTAAACACTCCTCACAGTATCCTAAAAGATTTCCCATTTATGACTTTCCAACCCTATTCCCATGGCTTGACATCCATTAAATTCAAGCACTTTCCAGCTGAAGGAACAAACGTAAAGACATGTTAAATTCAATAACCAAACAAGTATTTGAATCAAAACATAAACTGAACAGAAAATATTCTATAAGTTTCTCAGCTTCAAAACCATATACAACCAAAACCAATGTCACAGGAATCTGAAGGAAAGAGTAAAACATAGAAAGAAAAATTTAGTAATCCAAGAAAAAATAAAATATGCAAAAACACAACTCCATGAATCGGAAGTAACTAGTAATAACTAAATCCAATAGTTTACAAGAAAATCAAGTATTCAGAATAATACCCATAAACTTTTTGGTCTAATGATGGCATTGGTCAAATACATGTACAAAGAAAAATTCCACAACTTGGTATAACTTGGATATATATGTATATACAAGGTGGATAAAAAACATACTAAATTCATATAACAATTCGCAAACAAGGTTGACCACATAAATATCATACTTAGTTGTTATTATGTCCACTACTTCATGATGCAAAGGGGAGCAAGGAATTAAACATTTACAGAGTAACTACAAATATCATAAAGTTAATTGAGTATGTGGAGCTGGTTACCAATTAGAAATGATCTTTTGATATGTCTTCTCGGCCACAAATTGCAGAACCAAGATTAATATTTCTTGTGGTACTCCCACTATGTGTAATAAGTGCATCCTCCAAGCTCTTAAGAGCAGACCTATATCAAAATAGTGTGAGTTAACCAGCGATAAAATACATCATAATAGCAAACTTGAAGTACATATATTCAAAAGTTACTGATCACTTATTCCTACAATATCCATAGCTCTTCTGGTTTCAAGCACTCTTCGATATCACTTAGTCCAGCTATCGCGTAGCAATATAATAAGGTTGGTTTCCGATAACCATGAATGAAACTGTACTATCCAAAGGCTTCACTTCTACAATAGTGAGTCAATCCAAAGTTCAGGGAATCAAATACATAATAAATCCATCACCATCCTAGCCAAAATAAACATACAACAACAAATTGATGGATTACCAAACAAAAGAAAGTATTAAAGTCTGTACCTTGGAATAAAACATTAGATACAAGAAAATAACAACTAGTAATACCTAAAATAAGTTAACAACACAAATAGAAGAACCCAAGCATTCCTAGAAAACCCTCATACATTTCCATTATCCTCATCAAAATCCATGTTTCTAAAACTAAATCATCTTGGATAACACTGCTCATATACAAACATTAAATATAATCAATATGATTATAATTTGATCCTCCCAGGAGTTGGATTTATGGAAGATCGAAGCGAATAAATCTCAGCATAAATTAAGTTGAACATTCATGCTACATCGATCTATATCATCTTATACTCCATTCATTAAATACAAAGACTAACGACTCTTTTAGTAATGTTGAGGTATACATTTTGATTCATGGGCAATCAAATATACATATAGACAAAACTGAAATATGGGAAGAGAACCTCAACAAAATCCAGAGTGTGCTAATATTTCTTACATAAACTGAAATATGGACCATCTTTCGGAAACATGAGGGCTAGCTAACTTCATTATGGGTGTGATAGATGATCAATCACCAATCATCACAACGAAAACTAACATGCTCTTAGCACAATATTTATCAGCAAACTAAAAGGGAGAACCCATTCTGATAACATAGCAGTTATACCATTCAAGCATATGACAGAGCTAACCAAACAAAATATATAGAAAATCATCAAGGGACGGGACTGGCACTCAGATAAAAATAGTTAGTGGAATCTACATATAGAACCAAAGTGAAGCGAATCCTCAAATACATCTATCCAACATATGCAGTAGAGAATACTGAGAGAAGATTCAAATTCACCCTTTTCGCCAGGGACAAAATTCAATCCACTAGATTCTGAGAATATAACTTCTCAATCAAAACTATTAAAATGTACTTGGAACCCTACTTCGGTAAAATCATTTCCATATACATGAGTAACAAATTAGTGGAGTTAGAGAATTTACCCATGAATCTTATTCTCGATTCTACCTTTCAGAGCTTCTCCAAGACCATCCCAAGCTTTATTCATGCATCTACACACAACACAAACAACATGATGAGTTATCAAAATAAAGCCTTCATCAGGAAAAAAAAAAGAGATTTGCAATGAATTTTTTATTTTCATCTAGAAACAGAAAACAATTCAGATTCACCCTAGAATCAGGAACCAGTTCTTACTTAAGAGCATCATGGATAAGCATCTTCTTAATATTGTCATACGGTGGTGGTGGAATACCCTTATAAGCCTCAAATCGAGAAGCTACAGCAGCCTCAATTGTTCTTGTGTGGAATCATACTAGAAATAATCAAATAACAAAAAACCCAATTATTAAATCAACTTCAAAATATCAAAATCAAACTTGGGTTAGATTTGGAGAAATATGCTTGAAAATCAAAATCAAATTTGTAAGAGAAATTTTCCTACAAATGGTCTTCTTCCTTGAAAAGTGAAAATATGCTTCGTTTTATGATGAGAAATATATCTGGAGTCTCAAAACAAAGACAATTCACCACCACCCAAACTGAAACAACATCAACCAATCATATCATAAAACGAAGAAATCGAAGCCTTCTTTTTTCTGTAAATGGATTGAAAAAGAATAAGAGGAGGAAAAAAAACGAAGCCTTTTTTTCTCAGTAATTTGTATCTAACTTTGAAACTACAAACCCTAACTTTACCTGTAAAAAAAATAAATATCGAAACTGAAATGGTTGCACAATAAAAGAAAATGGGTTTCTTTTAAAAACGAAATTGGTCGAACAAAATCAGATTTCTCTTCAAGGTTTAATGGACGTGGGTTTTAAAGATTAAAATAAAATTATATAAAATGGTTTGATGGTGGTGGGTTTTCCATGAAAAAGGCTATGATGATGGCGGATTTCGGAGAAAATAGTTCATGGTGTGATTTTTTCCCTGCTATGGCGTTTGTGAGAGCTGCAGTGAGAGAGAGAGAGAGTAAAATGAGTGAAGTGAGAAATGAAGGAAGGATAAAGATGAAGGAAATAGAAAATAAATAAATATATTACTCGATAATAACGAAGTAACTCTCGCTTCATCTCAGCCGTTCCAACAAAGAAGCTAATCCTAACCGTAAAAGTCTACCAGCGAAATGATGCTACCCTATGTGTCGTTGGAGAAGTCAACTAAAGTCCAACTACTACGACAACTTGACTTTAGTCAGCAACAAACACCAACGTGTCGTTGTACAAGTCGACGAAATTCCAGCCACAATGACAACTTGACTTTAGTCAACGACATATTCGATATGAGGTGCTTTTCAGACATCCATTTTGTGTCGTTTCTTTATGTCTCAGATAGCCTTTTTTCCACTAGTGAAAGTTTTATGTTTGTTGGGGAGTGTTTAATTTCAACTCAAGAAAAAAAATCCAATACACTTGATTTAATGTTGGATTTTGCTTGGAAAAATAAATAAATTTCGGTATTTGCATAGTACAGTCAAGATTGTTAGCACCACTGGTCATCAACTATTTAAACAATCACCTGAAACTATCAGATGTCTTTAATGGAGTTCCAATAAAATTTGATTTCTTGGAAGCGACTAGATTCAAAATTGTACCTCACACGTTTTTGTTTGTACGATTGTTTTAAATGTCATTCTTTTCCATTTTTCGTTTGTTATGAGAAAGTATGAATGCAACTATTATGGGTTAAAATTGGGTATCATTCAATACTAGAAAATTTTGGTCGTGCAGGATCTCAATCTCAATCTTCGGACAGGCCCTCTCTTACATGAATTATGCCATCTCCAACAAGGAATATATGAAGAGAAAAAGAATAGTTTGTTGACTCACTTTGAAAATAAATTTATGTGTAGTTGCAGAATAACCTACAACTACACCCTCAATAGAATTAGTAAAAACTAAAGAAGTTCTTGATAATGAATAACAATTTTCTTATTAATGTTCTCAATTGATTACAAAGAAGTATCTAAATGGAACTAGAATAGTTACAACTTTCTCTATTCTCTTTCCTAAGATATTTTCTAATACTCACTAAAAGAACCTCTCGAATTTTACATTTGAACTCCTATTTATAGTAAAACTTATACAGATGTATATGAGTTTCGAAGTATCGCAACTCATACTCGCAAAATTATTCCATCCTCGCAAAACTTCATATTTCTCCGCGCTACTTCTATCATCGTATCATTTTATATCTCTTTTCTCCTTTATTTATTTCGATACTCGTGAACTATTATCTTGCGATATTCAGTACCTACATCTTGCCTCTTCTCATGTCAATTCTACGAAGAAGAAATGATCGTGAGAACATAACCGTTACTTAGTCTTTTAAAATTTTGACACGTCTTTTGTAACCGTTCTTTTCTAGTTATTCCATTATATAACTCCTTTATATTCTCTTCCTTTTCTTCTTCTTATTTCCGCAATTCTATCTTCTACTCATACTCTCTATTACTGTTTTTTCTGCAATTTTTTCTTCTACTATATCTTCATGAGTTCTCCAAGGTAATTTCCTTCTATCTCCGTGCATTTCATTTGTTCTTTCTCTTTAATTTCTGTATAATTTGTTATCTGATTTTGGTTTATTTCAGCAAAATAACTCCTCAGATGAAATATCAACTAAAGAATCCAAGCCTTAATCCACGAAGAAGAAAATCTGAGAATCAAAAGGTAGTTAAAATACTTTGCCTTCTTTCCTGAACAATATATTGTTTCCTCAGTTTTTAATCTACATTTTGATTCGCAGGTTGGCGAAAAACCAAACCCTAGTAAGAGATCTCGAATAACTAAACCCACACCATTAATTCCGATTGATGATTTCCTTCCTGAAGTTGATAAGGAATTTTGCTCTCCTCCTCGTGAAAATGCTTCTTCACACACTCATGCCTCTACTCCATTACCTACCTTTCAATCTCCCATCAGTGTCAATTTATCAACACTTATTCAAGATCAACCCTCACAGAATATTTCTTCAACTTCTTCTCTTGAAAAACAACCCTCGCAAAATATTTCTTCAACTTCTTCTTTTGAAAAACCTGTCTTGTCCCCAAATCCTTTGAGTGCTATTTCTCCGGACAATTTGCAGCTTGCTCTTATTCCTTCAAATTCTTCTCCTCTTCCTCAGGAAATTCGAGATGGAATTTATTCAACTTTCCGAATGTTATCTGAGATTTTGACCAATACTGCGAAGTCTACTAATGTTCGTTCGCAATATGAGTTTTGCGAAGTTCTAAATAATTTTGTCAATCCAGACATTTCTTCTTCACTTCAATCTTTGGAAAAAGAAATTGAATTGCTTCGCCAATCTTTGAAATCTTCTCAAGCAGAATGCGAGGATCTCCGTAAATAAAATCATCATCTTCAGAATAATTCTCTCGACTGTGCGATTCTTCGCAAAAGAAATGATGAATTGAAAGGTATGATTACTATCTTCATATTTTCCCTTTTATTTACTTATATTCTTCATATGCTTGAAACATCCATTAAAACCC
Source organism: Papaver bracteatum (assembly GCA_023529315.1). Classification (NCBI taxonomy): domain Eukaryota; kingdom Viridiplantae; phylum Streptophyta; class Magnoliopsida; order Ranunculales; family Papaveraceae; genus Papaver; species Papaver bracteatum. The sequence continues at coordinate 538,418 of JAJJWX010004145.1, forward strand.
ATTCCCCTTTATAGAATCCATCCAGAAATGTAGAAGATTGGTAATTCACCATGAATCAGATGCAACAGAATATCGAACCAAGCATGAAAGCCTCTCAAACCAATTCTCCCATTTATCTAATCTTTACTCGTGTGCTCTTGACAACTCTGACGCTCATTTTCAAGAGAATACTCAACTGATATATGATCGAAATTTTTTGAATGATGATATATCTCAACTTTTTTCTTCCTTAACTAAAGCTAATTTGAGAATAGAAACCTTATTAGAAGAGAACAAAACCTTATCAGAAGAGAAATGTTCGTTTTTGAATACAATGATTGTTTCTTCGCAAGAATTAAAAACTCTTCAGAATAAATGTTGCGATCAAGAAAATCTTCTTTCTCTGTTGAAAGGTGAACTTGAGGAATTAAAGAAGTCTTCAGATCTTTGAAAAGAAATTCTTTTGTTATTGAGAAGAATTCCCTTATTAATAAGAACATAGTCTTGAGTGCTAAGAAGAATCAACTTGAAGAAGATTATTCGTCATTAAAAAGTCTTAATGCCAAACTTGCGAAGGATAAGAATTTTCTCCTTTCTAAAGATCAAAAGCTTCAATCTCGACTTAAAGGATTAGTTGGTGATGGTTTTGATAATGCGATGAATCAGATGAAGAACTGTTGTCTATCTTTAACTCAATCTCTTACTTCGCAAAGAGAAGGTAGTCATTAAAATTTGACTGCCTCTGGTATATCTTTTAAATTTCGTTATACTCGCAAATTTTATTCTTTGAATTTTGTTTTATTTGCAGAATCTGAGAATATCCTTCGTAATGTGAAAGCTGGATTAGAAGCCTCCTGTTCCGAGCTTCGTAAGAAAAATGCTTTGCTTTCTACCCGCTTAATCAACTCTCGTGACCGTGCTACTCGGAGATTCAATTATCTTGCTTATTCCAAAGATATCGAAGATACCAATCATTAAAAATCTATACTTCGTGAAAGTCATCTGAAAGCTCAAGTCTTTACGAATAACATTCTCTTATCAAGAGCCTTGCCTCCTGTGAAAATTACTCCTCTGAAGATATCTGACGATGAAGTTTCTCGTGAGCCTGATAGTGATTTTGATTATGAGAGTGATGATGAAGATCTTGATGATGAGAAAGAATCTATTCCTCAAGGAGATGTTCTTGTTGCATATTCTTCCAAGGATGATATCTCGCAAAAGTCGAAGGCTGCTAATGACCCTATTGATCTTGAAGATCCAGCACAGAATGTTGATGAAGCATGACAACATTCTTTTTTCAATTTATCATTGACTCTCCTGTCCTCCTTTTTTTTGAATTCCTTCCCTTAATTACTGTTGGTTTTCTTTTTGCGAACAATTCTATTTTTTAAGAAGTACATCTGATATTTTGCGAAGATGATTTATCCTTTCTTTCTGATATTTTGCGAAGATAATTTATCCTTTCTTTAATTAAATTTCCCCCATTTGATCATATGAAGATAAATAATATATAACTCACAGATAAAGCTTAGTATCTCCTTTTCCCCCAATTATTTCTCTTTAAATGATTAAACATTGTTTAAAGTATTAGAATATCTGCCTCAATTTATCTTACGAAGTTTCAACTTGTTACGATTGTAAATAAGAAATCCTCCCTTTTAAGTATAAAAATAAAATATATGAAATATCCTTAATAAGTATACTACATATACAATACTTTTGAATAAGTATTAGAAGTACCAAATCCGTCAAATGAAGAGATATAAGAAGTATTATAAGTACTCGATCCACCAAATGAAGAGATATAAGAAGTATTAGAAGTACTCAATTCACCAAATGAAGAAATATAAGAAGTATTAGAAGTACTCAATTCACCAACTGAAGAAATATAAGAAGTATTAGAAGTACTCAATTCACCCACTGAAGAAATATAAGAAGTATTCAATCTGTGAATAATTAAGTAACATATGACGAAGTATAATGATTATTTAACCTTCACCAAATGAAATATCCGTTAAAGAAGTATAATGAATATGATATATTCTTGAAGAATTATAAGAAGTATTCAATCTTTTGGAGAAATATTCAATATATGGAGAAGTATAAGAAGTATGTAATTCTCGTAACATTTTACGAGTATGAACTTATCTGTATTTGATTGCTATCAAAATCGCATCTTTTGCTAAGTCTTCGTGACAATTCTTTAATGATGTTATCTTCTTTGATAGGATTTTTTGTAAAAATTCTTCAATGGTATTGACAAAGCTGTCTTCTCTTCAAATCTTCATAATGTATATTCTTGTATATTTTCTTCAATGGTGTTGACGAAGCTGTCTTCTCTTCAAATCTTCATAATGTATATTCTTGTATAATTTCTTCAATGATATTGATGCAATGAATTTCATTAATTTCTGTGTTCTTATCATGCCTTCCTAAGTAAAGGTCTTATTTTGCCACCTCTTTTGTAGTAAATTTTTGTATTTGCGATAATATGACAAGTCTGAACATTCTTGCGAATATACAACCTCGTGAAATTATCGTCTTGCGATGAAATCGCAGGATGTTCTTACACTTTCATGCAAAAACCCATTGATCTCATCTTAACTTCTTTGTATAGTATTTTAGCCTCTTCAGGAATTGTTGCGACAATATGACAGGCCTAAATATTCTTGCGAACATAAATCCCCATGACATTGCCGTCTTGCGATGAAATCGCAGGACGTCTCTACACTTTCATGTAGTGACCCATTGATCTCATCTTAACTTCTTTATTATGTTCTGCGAGTTCTTTATTCTTTTCTTTCTTTCTTTCTCTTTTTTTTTTTTTTTTAGAAGGCTCGCAGAACTTCATTTGTTGCACAAATATGAAAAGCCTTTATGTTTTCGCAAACAAGAAGCCTCGCGACATTTGCGTCTTATAGCACGTATCAGCTCCCTAATGGAGGGTGCTGCCCTTTATCTTCCCCCTGATTGCCCCTTCAAGGAAGCGTACATCGACCATACAAGGTTAGATCTTCCCATCCGGTTCTGCCAACAACCAGCTTTTGATCGCAACCTCTTATCCTTTTTGCCTATAGGGCTTATAGTTACGAGGTTGCACCCTATGGGGTATCTTTGGGCCAAGTGCATCATTTGCCAAGACTTGTCAAAAATGGCAGATGTGGTTCAACCTCACCCGGCACTATTGACTCAACCGTGTACCTCGGCGCCTTGATCATTTTCTGCACTTCTTGGAAAAGACAGTATGCCTTAGTCGCCCAACCTAAATCCTCTTACACCGCATTTTATATTGCGTAATGTCGCTAGATTAGGTGAGAATCCAAGGTGTCTAACCCGGATAGGTACCCATTATTGGGTTGTACCCCTAAATTTTTACCATGTACTAAGGGCCCTTGGTGGTGTTCCGGTTACCCTTAGCCACGTTATAGGTACCCCCTTAAATGACGTACTTTAGGAATTTGCCTCTTACGAAATATAGCTTCGCGAACTAGGGTGTACGCCACAAAGGTTTGCCTGTATAAAATTTTCTGCGGCTCTCTTTCTTTTTTTGGAGGCTGATCACAGATTGCGGTCTTTTATTCGCAAATTAATGAAAGTTTAATCGGAATATAAATTCTGAAACACGTAACTTTTCCCAATTTCCTGCGAGCAAACAATATTCGTAAAACTTTTCATGAGTTTTATGGATAATACCTTTTCAAATATAGTCTGTTCCAAGGTCTACCAAGCCTCAAACCCATGTCTCTCCCTTCTGGATCCATCAGCCGATAAGCTCCGCTTCCTACAACTTCTTTAATAACATATGGTCCATCCCATTTTGGTGCTAATTTTCCTCCATTTTCTTTTTGATATCGAGGTGTTTCTCGCATGACTAAATCACCTAGTTTATATTCACGTTCAATGACTCTCTTGTTGTATTCTCGAGCTAATCGTTCCTGATAAATCTTCATATGGTGCAACACCTTTTCTCTTTTTTCTTCCAAATCATCCAATTCTCTTAATATTACTCCCGCACTTAAATTTCTTTCCCAAGCTTCTTTCTTTGTTGTCGGAATTACAACCTCTGTGGGTAATACTGCTTCTACTCCATATGTTAGACAATAAGGAGACATTCCAGTTGCTTTTCTTCTAGTCGTATTGTATGCCCAAACTGCGCTAGGTACTTGCTCGCACCACCCTTTGAGATGTCCTTCTAATTTCTTTTTGATTGTATCTGCGATTGTTTTATTTGTTGATTCTACCTTTCCATTAGCTTGTGGATATAACGGTGTTGATTTCCCACATTTTATCCTGAAAGCACTGAGTAACATCTCTATGTTCTTCCCCTCAAATTTTTTTCCATTATCAGATACTAGTTGTGCTGGAACCCCGTACCTGCAAATGAGGTTCTCAAATATGAATGTAAAAACATCTTTATCACGAATATGTTGTACTGCTTTTACTTATGCGATCTTCATGAAATAATCTATTGCAACTATCAAGTATCGCCTTTGTCCAGATACATGTATAAATGGTTCAACAATATCCAACCCCCATTTACCAAAAGGCCAGCAGCTTGTTGAAGAAGTTAATGTGGCCCCTGGTGCATGAATTCTTTTACCATGTCGTTGACATTCCTTGCATCTTCGTACGAACAATTTTGCGTCTGTATGCATATAAGGCCAGTAATATCCTTGTATCTTTGCTCTATATGCTAGAGATCTTCCCCCACTATGATTGCCAGCTTCTCCTCCATGTAACATCTTCAATATCTTTTCTCCTTATTTGCGAGTTAAGCATCTGAGAGGTGGTCCATTAAAAGATTTTCTATATAAAATTCCTTCTCGCAACTCATAGTTTGTTGCACTACTCTTTAATTTATGTGATTCTAGTCTGTTCCTGGATATTTCTCCTGTTCCGAGATATGCATGAATTTATTTTCTCCAATCTGCGATGTTGTTTGATAACTCTCTTTCTACTTCCATCGCAACAACAGATAATTCTTCAACGAGTTTCTTGTATTTTTTCAAAGAAGATTCATTTGTGGTATATTCCCCTTTAATTTGACAAATCACTAACTGTGAATCACTTGTTATCCTTATACTTTCGAGCTTCTTTTCTATTGCGATCTTTAATGCATGCACTACAGCTTCGTACTCTGTTTCATTGTTCGTGGATGTAAATTCTAGTCTGAATGAGAATGCTGTTCTTTCTCCTCTGGTGAAATAAACACGACTCCAATTCCATTTCCCTCACTATTGGATGATCCGTCCACTAGAATTTCCCATCTATCTGGTTCTGTTAACAAGTCTTTTGGATTTCCAAATTCTTCTTCAACATCCATCATTTCCTCTACTGCTTCATCTTCTTCCAAAGGAAATTCTGCCAAAAAATCTGCGACAACTTGTGATTTTTGCGATGATAATACTTCGTATTTTATCTTGTAATGGTTTACTTGTGCATTCCACCTTTCTATTCTTCCTGGACTTTTTGTGTTCTTCATGGTTGATTCAATTGGGACTTTGGTTACCACTTTTATCACATGTGCTTGAAAGTATATTCGTAACTTGAATGATGCATAAACCAGGGCTAAGATTAACTTCTCCATTTTAGAATAATTTTTCTCTGCTGCATTAAAAGTTTTACTAATGTAGTAAATGGGCCTCTCTACTCCTGCATCTGCTCGTAACAGAACTGCATTTAGAGCATATGGAGTTGTTGCGAGGTATACCAATAATTCTTCGCCTTTATCTGGTTTCTGTAGTATAGATGTATTTGCGAGGTACTCTTTGATTCCTTGAAAAGCTTTTTCACATTCATCAGTCCACTTGAATTTTGATCCCTTCTTAAGTATGTTGAAAAAAATGCTTGCACTTATCTGACATTCCCGAAATAAATCTTCCAAGTGAAGCCAAGAGTCCATTTAGATTTTGTACTTCTTTTACCGTTGCAGGTGTTGGCATGTCACGAACTGCTTGGACCTTTTCTGGATCAACTTGTATTCCCTCCTTCGATACTATGTATCCCAAGAACTTTCCAGATGAAACCCCAATTATACATTTCTCAGGATTTAATTTGATGTTGAACTTTCTCATTTGCTCAAATATTTCCTTCAAATCTTGCACATGGTCTTTAGCTTCCTTGCTTTTTATCAACATATCATCTACATATACCTCCAAAGTTTTATGTATCCACTTCGCGAAAACTTTTTCAACCATACGTTGATATGTAGCACCCGCATTCCGCAAACCAAATGGCATCTTCACATAACAATACAAACCCCTTGGAGCAAAAAAGGCAGTATGTTCTTGATATTCTTATGCGAGTGATATTTGATTATACCCTTTATATCCATCAAGTGAAGTGACTCTATCATGACCTGCAGCTGATTCCACCATTTGTGGTATATCTGGTAATGGAAAAATGTCTTTGTGACATGCCTTGTTTAGATCAGTGAAATCTATGCAAATTATTATTCCTTTATTCTTTTTCGGAACAATGACCATATTCGCAATCCATTCTGGATATTTTGCTTCCTTTATGACCCCTGCATCCAACATCTTTTGTAATTCTTCTTCTATCTGTACATGATAATTTTGTGATATCTTCCTTATTCTTTGTTTGAATGGTATTACATTTTTATCTATGTTCAATATATGACACGCCACTGATGGATCAATTCCTGGTATCTCATCTACACTTCCTGCGAAGATATCTTTATATTCTCGCAAAAGATCAATAGTTCTTTTTTCTTCTTCTTCTTCATCCATCTTAGTTCCAATTCGCAAGAATAAAGGCTCCTCTTTACTTCCAATATTTATTTCTTTAGTTGGTTCAGCTGCAACATAACTTGGATTTTGCTCCCCCATAGGTGTTGGTTCTTTGATTAATTTTGTTGGTTCCTCTTCTTTTTCTGGAATCTCATTTGGTATACCTCTCCCTTCCTTAGCTCTTACTGTATACACTCGGAATTCTTCTTCCTTTTTTGTTTCCTTCGCAAGTTTCCTACGAAGCTGTTTCTTTCTTGCTCTTCCTCCGCATTGCGTTACTTCAATTTGATAACAAAATTTTGCACTATCAAGATCTCCTTTTATTTCTTGTATTCCATTTGGTGTAGGAAATTTGATTTTCTGATGTAATGTTGAAGCAACATCTTTGATCGCATGAATCCACGGCCTTCCTATCAGCATGTTATATGGAGATTCCATATCTATCACACACAAGATTACATGTGTTTCGATTTCTCCCAGTAATATTCGCAGCGCGATTTCCCCTTTAGATTTTGTTGTAGATTTTCCTAATCCATGAATAAGACATTTTGAATTTGTGATTTCTTCATCTTTGATTCCCATCCCCTTAAGTGCATGATAGAATATGATATTAACAGAACTCCCTGTATCAACCAGAATTCGGTTTAATTTCCATTTTTCTACAGCTTTCTTATCTTCTAGCATGATTGGCAATGTGATCACCAATGGTGAAGTGATGTTCAAGTCTTCATTTGGAATTTCTGCTACTGAAAATGTGATTTTCTGCTTTTCCCATTCTTCTAAAGTTGTTACCTTTTCTTCCTCCATGATCTTTCTTCCTCTATAATCTCGCTTGTATATTTTTCCCTTCATATTACTATGAAATTCATCAATCATTGTCTTTGTGATCATATTACATTCTTATTTTTTGCAATATCCATCTACTGACTTCATTTGATCTTCAAATTTTCCACAATTCCCTCAAATTTAGGCTACCACAATTCTCAAGTTCCCTGTTTCTAACGCCAATTATGTAGTTGCAGAATAACCTACAACTACACCCTCAATAGAATTAGTAAAAACTAAAGAAGTTCTTGATAATGAATAACAATTTTCTTATTAATGTTCTCAATTGATTACAAAGAAGTATCTAAATGGAACTAGAATAGTTACAACTTTCTCTATTCTCTTTCCTAAGATATTTTCTAATACTCACTAAAAGAACCTCTCGAATTTTACATTTGAACTCCTATTTATAGTAAAACTTATACAGCTGTATATGAGTTGCGAAGTATCGCAACTCATACTCGCAAAACTTCATATTTCTCCGCGCTACTTCTATCATCGTATCATTTTATATCTCTTTTCTCCTTTATTTATTTCGATACTCGTGAACTATTATCTTGCGATATTCAGTACCTACATTATGCTTTAATAAAAAAGAAGGATTTAGGATTTTTGAGTCCGACCGAGAAGATTGTACATGCATTTTCGATTTTTGATACATGAAAAAGATAGTGGGTAGTTGCCTGGAAGGGTCTGACTTTCTTTCTTTCTCTATAGCTAGCTATTATGTAAACAAAGAAGCTCTTACTGGTTCGATCATCTTTGGATGACTGAATTACCCATCATACTTGCTGGAAAAAGTGGGAAGGTAAGTGCTAAATAAGTGAAATGAACAATGTAAAATCTTAAATGAGTGAGATAGAAGTAACGGAGGACTCCTTTATATATTGTTTAACTACAAGATATATAAATAAATAAATAAATAAATCGGTAACCGAGACAAGATTCTTTCATTTTTCTCTCTCCTCTCAAATAAACTCTCTCGTCTTCTTATTTTTCTTCTTCATTCTTTCTTTTTATCACTAATACGAAGAAATATGTCGCATGATCATGGAATATTTGGTAGTACTTGGGGTAGACCATCACTTTCCATTTATTCACTACCAACCCCTTCTTTTGTTTCTTCTTTGGTAGTTGTACTAGGTCGGTCAGAAGAGGTGGTTTTCACCATTTTGTTTTTCTTTTTCTGTTTTCTCTTCAGTTTCATCTTATGTTTCAATAATGAACCCACCTGATCATCTTCTTGTTTTTCAAACATTTAGTGATTTTCCTTGTCATCGAGGATTATGAACGAAAATGAGGAAATACTTTGTGAGAGAAAATCACTTTTCACCCAAACTTGCAGTTCAAAGTATCTGTAAATACAATGTTATACCACCATCTTCCATCTATGAATAAAATATAATCCAAACGTAATACCAATTTAAAAGTCTCCATAATAGTTACATTATTTAATTATTAATATATGAGGCTTATATCATGTCATATTCTTTATCAGATGCATTTTATAAAAAATCACATTTTGTTTAATCAGGATATTATGAGAATAACAATAATTACATGAGAAAAATGTATTGATAATAATACATGAAAATATGAGCACATCTTGCAATAAATCCTATTGTTATTTAGGTTTTACTTCATATGTATTTCTTTTTTGAAATAGTACTTTTGTTTTCTTTCAAATTTAAATAGTTTTTCCTATGATATAGATCGGTCTTGAGGATTTTCTCTAACTAGCAAAACAATACTATACGTCTTCCAACTTTCGAGAAAGGAACATCAGGATTCCCTTTTGTTTTTAAGTTCGAAATATATATATTATCATAAACCAGTTCCACTTAAATCAATCGTTATGTAAAGCATAGAGCCATTCTTATCTTGCTTGACCTTGTTATATACGTGACTGAATAAAATGCAAAACATTTTAGAATGGGATGTGTTGTATACATGTGTTTTTCATTGGAATATCTTGGTTAAACCTAGGTCACCAACTATTATTTACTATAAGACCTTATTTCTATCCTTGTAATTAAAAAGGTTTGATGGTTTGTCTACACATTATTAAGAAATCTCCTTCTTTTTTAGTTTTTTTTTTTTTGTTGCTATTTTTGTGCCTTTTATATTTCATAACATGTTATCAAGCACGCAGCTCTACTAGAAAAAACGTATAATCTTTTTTCCCCTAAAATAATTTAGTTTTGATTGTATAAGCTTTCCTAGGATTAGGATTCGTACACTGATCGGGTTGGTAACCGAGCAACAACCTAGCAAACATTATATAATATATTTTTTTCCGTCATATTCTACTAGTTATATAAATAAATGATTTAACTTCGTAATAATCAAATCAAATATTTTTCTTCAACTTTTTTTCGGTCCATATCTATACTACTCCAGTCTATATTATCGTATAATTAACAACAAAAAAAAAAAAAAAAAGAGCAACATGTTTCTTTTCACAGCGTTGCTTTGACGTATTCTTGGAAAAAAATTCTTTTGTTGTTTCTTATCCATATGATATTAACGAGTTAGAAAAACGACCTTATTTCTAACAAACATTAATCAATTATTGGAACTCAAGAAAGTTCGAACCCATATGATTTACCTATACTTTCACTAATAATTTGAAAGTCTACTAAGGTATTAAAAAGATCAAGTTACATTATTTAATTAATATTTTTTTGATTTAGTGTATCTTAATTACAATCATACATATGTTTTCACAGATCTTAATATAACTAGACAGTTTGCTCGACCTTTTTACAAGTATGTCTATCCAAATAAACAACTTATCCATTCCAGAAAATTAAGTATATGCAAGAAGTAATACAAACATCATAACAAAAATGAAGAGTTTTCAAGTCCTCAATCTTCAAAGTAAGCGATGCAAACAACTTGATTTCATTATTGATCAACACACATAGAACGGAGTCTGCTAACCTCGATTGATCAACAGTTCTATCGATAGAACTAGAACCACTTAGATCTTTTATAGACAATCCTCTAACAAACTTGACTGTTCTTATCCCAGGCTTGTTTGATAATGACGATGAGAACATTGTTATCAATACTGATGTCCACCATGAGATGAAAATATTACAAGGCTTACTTGATTTAGATCCCAAAAATCTCGTCCCTATCGGTAGAGAAGAACAAGACTATGATAGATCTTTGATTAACTTAAGAAATATCCATGTTATGCATTCAATTTCAGTTTTGCAACAAGAACCTTTTAAAATGGAAGTAGTTTACAAATTGGAGAAAAAAAGAATCACTACCTACGACCATGCAACTTACATTAAAATCACAGGTTATTTACTAAATCCTAATCTCTAATATGGAATTTTTATAAAACCTAAGTGATTTGGCTGACCTTTTTTTTTTGTTTGATTTTGAGTAATGTTGAATAACCAAGGAGATCAAGCATTTGGATGAGAAGCTACAAAGTTTATTTATTTTTTGTTCCATATGTATTGATAGTTTTGTCACTAAAATTGACAAAGGGGGAGATTGTTAGAGCACTGCTCGGTCGAACTCGCAAGCGTTGCTATCTCAAGCTTGTTTGTCAAGTTTAGTTGCCAAAACTATAAGTCTTGATTTCTAGTCTACTTATATCTAAGTCTCGGACTAGGATAGTAAGTGTATTTGAGCTCTAGACTCCACGTCGTTCATCATGCGAAAACGAATAACTACTCAAGGAACTTGTGGAACTTCATTGACAAAAAGGTATGTGGATACTTGAACTTATCTATCAATCAAAAATCTATCTATTTTATCTCCTATTTTGAGATAAAAGTTGTATTGTTATATAGACTTCAATTGTACACATGTGTTATTTTGAGCCGAGTTTAACTCACTTATCTATGCCTCGAAATATGTGTTATTAAGCTTTTTATTTGGCCAAGTTCATCTTTACTAGTGACGAAAGTCATGTTGATTATATCATTTAACTTGAAAATTTCTTTGATGAAAAATAGTTTGTGAATAACAACTATATAACGTCCTCTAAGAAAGTTTCAATGATTGAAATGGGAATTTAGAACATGTAACCATATTTGGATATAAACATTGTGTGTTCTCACATTTGTATAAAAGTGCAAAACCGGGAACCCAAAGTATACGTACCCGTAAGCATACTGGAGGTTGTTCGAATTCCGGGTAAGTATGCGTACCCGTACGCATACTGCCGGAAAGTTCACGTCCGTGAATTTCTGCTGGAGTTTGAAAGTGAAAAAAAAAAATCGTCCGGTTACTTAAGTACGCGTACCTGTTCGCATAATTAGGTAGGTTACTTTCTAAAATCGGTTTACTCATGAACTAAAACATTTATATAATAAAGAATGGAATCTTTGCAAACCGTGGCTATAATTTTCATGAATTGATTCGAGTGAATCAAAATCGATTTTGCTTCAATTGTGTCTTGTATACTTATATGAGATCTAATCAATTGAACAACTCTCCAACTAGTTCATTTGAGTCACTTGAACAAGTTATGGTGAAGATGAATACGGTTGATATGAAAGTGCTCATATGGCTAACCACTGGTTAACTATTGTTGAACCAACTAAGTGTACACGTTTAGGTACGGTTACCAAAACCTAAATGAAGTTACATTTCATTTGTGTATAACAAGCTAAGTTAGATCTAATGGTTGAAATATATTATCTTGAATCTAATCAGGTTTTCATCTAACGGTGAATATTAAATGCTTTGTTACCAAGGTAACTTAGATTGCAAACCCTGATTTTTAGACTATATAAAGGAGAACTCTAGAAATTGGGAAACCTAATCCCCACACCTCTTGTGTGATACTAGTTGCATAAGATGGAGTCGATTCTCCTTTAACCTTAGGTTTCTCTCGAGACCTTGTAGGTTAACGACTTAAAGACTTCATTGGGATTATGAACCCTGACCCAACTATTTTCTCTGCAGTTGCGTGATCTGACCTTGCTGTTTCTATCGTGATTGAGTGCAATCGTAAGATTAACTTGAGATTTATATCTTTGATAGGCAAGATATAAAAGTAGTCACAAACATCTTCGTATCATCGTTTGTGATTCCACAATATCTTGTTTCACTATTCGATTAAGATTATTGTGAGGTGTCGATTGGTTCCTGTTCACCTTGATTTATCAAAAGACGGAATAAGACTCGTAGGTATTTCTGTGGGAGATATATTTATCTATTCTTGTAGACTTTTTTTGTGTGAGACAAATTTGTTTATTAAAGTCTTCGACTTTGGGTCGTTGTAACTCTTAGTTGTGGGTGAGATCAGCTAAGGGAATCAAGTGTGTAGTATCATGTTGGGATCAGAGATGTAATGAGCACAACTGTACCTTGAATAAGTATGATATTGATTGGGGTTTAACTACAGTCCCGACCGAAGTTATTTTGTAGTAAGCTAGTATCTGTAGCGGCTTAATACAGAGTGGTGTTCAAATCTGGACTAAGTCACGGGGTTTTTCTGTATTTATGGTTTCCTCGTTAACAAAACTTCTGGTGTCTGTGTTATTTCTTTTCCGCATTATATTTTTTTTTTTATAATTGAAATATCACAGGTTGTGTATTGAATAGATCAATTGGTAAATCCAACCTTTGGTTGTTGATTGAAATTAATTGATCCTTAAACATTGGTCTTTGGTACTGTTCAAGTTATTTTTCTTATATTCAATCAGGCTCGCAAATCCCTATTTGTTTGAGTGTGGATTGAATCGAGAAATTGAGATATAACTCTTTGATATACTTTTGTTAAGATTGAGTCTGACTATCTAGTTGATTCTCTTTAAAGTATATTGGAGTTAGTCCATACATATTGCTAAGCAAAACATTGGGTATGGTTGTTATACTCACAATGTAATCAGCAAATCTAACAGATAGAAATCTGTGAGCCTGATTATTATGTGAAACAACTTGAACGGTACCAAAGACCAATGTTCAAGTGTAAATAAATTTATATCAACAACCAAAGGTTGAATTATCTAATTGACTGAACTACTGTTTGAGGGTGAAAACAATTTCTGCTAATTTCGGAAATTTCGGGTGTGTGGATGAGAAACGAATTTAAACCCTAAACAATGTACTGCACGAGAGTACTTTATATTCGAGAGATCAATCTGTAAAAGTCCAGCCTAAACCAAGAAATAGTCTTTCCAGACTTTCTTCGGTCACAAAGTGAAGGAGAATGGGTTGGTTTTGGGGAGGGAAGCAAGGAAAGTGATGAGACCAGAATATTTGATTTCTGGAAGAGTAGTTGTTTTCTACGACTTGTATCAGAAAGTGGGAAGCTAACAAATGAAAATCTAGCAAACGTTTTTTGAGTGTTTTATTCTCCTAACTAAACTTGTTGTTCGATGGAAATAGGTAATACCTATTTATACAAGTCGAAGTGAAACGTACTCTGGTCTCATTAAGGAATGGAAAAATGGGTGAGTAAATGGGAGGAGGTGGTAACCGTTAACGCATGAAATTGATGTTACATAAAAAAGAGCATTATACCATTAACTCACTATATTTACTAACCGCCTCATCCTTATGACACTTCCTTATGACAGGCGTAGTGTACGTCGCACGCTGCAAACCTTCAAACCAATACCCAAAGAGGATCCCCCAGTTTTTGATATGCATTGATGTCTCGAATATTTTTGTGGAAAACATGTAGTATATTGTTGTTGCCTGGAAAGTCGATTTTGGGAGACTTGCTAGCTTGGTGACCTTCGACGGTCGAGATTTTGTATCTTAAGACGAAAGATAGTGTTGATCGTCGCACGCTTTCGTTTTGGAGGCCGTATAGGGAAGGCCAACATGGTGGCACGGTAAGGTTGGAATGCCATGCCTTGGCGCGGTTTGGCGTGGCCAAACTAGGGTTTCGGGCCAAAGGTTACCATGCATTATCTGGTAACCTCGGACGGCTAGGATTTGCTCCTACGATTGAAGGGCGACCGTTTATTATCACACGCCTTCGTTTTGGGAGCCGCATAGGGAAGGACATCATGATGGCGCAGCAAGGTTGGGATGCCATTGTCACGGCATGCCTTGGCGTGGTTTGGTGTGGCCAAACTAGGGTTTCGGGTCAAAGGTTACCATTTGTTGTCTAGTAACCTTGGACGGCTAGGATTTTTCCTGTGATTGATGGGCGACCGTTGATTGTCGTACGTCTTCGTTTTGGTAGCCGCATAGGGAAGGCCATCATGGTGGCGCGGCTATATTGGCATGGGTCCATGGCAAGGTGTGTTTGGCATGATGGGCCCAAGGGCTTGGCATGCCATGTGCGCATGGTGCGGCTAGCATGGCTTGGGCCAAGGCAAGGTGCGGTTTGGATTGGCATGATGGGGCCAAGGGTGTGGCATGAACGGTTTGGCTTGGCATGGTGGGGCCAAGGGCTTGGCATGCCATGAGCGCATGGTGCGGCTAGCATCGCTATGCCCAAGGCATGATGCGGTTTGGCCTGGCATGGTGGGGCCAAGGGCTTGGCATGTCATGAGCGGATAGTGTGGCTAGCATGGCTAGGGCCAAGGAAAGGTGTGGTTTGGCTTGGCATGGTGGGGCCAAGGGTTTGGCGTGACCAAGATAGGATCGTGACCAAGATAGGGTTTTGGGTCAAAGGTTACCATGTATTTTCTGGTAACCTTGGACGGCTAGGATTTGATCCTGTGATTGAAGGGCTACCGTTGATTTTCGCACACCTTCGTTTTGGTAGCCTCATAGGGAAGGCCAGCATGGTGGCACATCTAGGTTAGCATGGGGCCATGGCAAGGTGTGTTTGGCATGGTGAGGCCAAGAGCTTGGCATGCCATGGGCGCATGGTGTGGCTAGCATGGCTAGGGTCAAGGCAAGGTGCGGTTTGGCTTGGTATGGTGGTTCCAAGGATTTGGCATGGACGGTTTGGCTTGGCATGGTGGGGCCAAGGGATTGGCATGTCATGAGTGCATGGTGCGGCTAGCATGGCAAGGGCCAAGGCAAGGTGCGGTTTGGATTGGCATGGTGGGGACAAGGGCTTGGCATGCCATGAGATCATGGTGTGACTATCATGGCTAGGGCCAAGGCAAGATGCGTTTTAGCTTGGCATGGTCGGGCCAAGGTTTTGGCGTGACCAAGCTAGGATCGTGATGATAGACACATTTTTGTGTCTGAATTGTCCTCAGTGTGTCTATTATTAGTCTCGATTTTTGAACTAATTTTGATGTTTTTATGTTTGTGTAGGTGTTTTTGGAGGGATACATAAACACCTACAAAATTAGTACAAAAATTGAGACTAAAAACACCAAAAATTAGTATAAAAATCGAGACTAACAATAGAGACATTGAGGACAATTCAGACACAAAAATGTGTCAAATATCCCCAAATTTATTATTTTCTAGTCCTCGAGCAAATCTAATCTAGAAAATAAAATTGTAACTCACTAGGTGGACCCAGTGACTAAGTTAATCTCGAGAGGGTTTACCAGAGGTGTACCCACAAAACCATTACTCCAGACCCTAGCTATATATGCAGAACCTTGGAAGGCACTAAAGAATCTCCTTGGTTGGCATACTTATTGACTACAGTAGGAAGTACTCTAATGCAAAATTCCAATTATTGTACACGAGTTTGCACTCAAGCATACTAAAATTCATATAAAGTGACAGAGCTCTATTCAGATAGTTTCTGGGCATCATAAACCGGAGTCAACCAATCACATGGATAGATTAAGAAGATGGATGTAGAGAAAAACGTGGATGATGTTGACTAAGGTGAACCTATCCTAATGGACTGAGATACTAGTCTATACTAATATGAACACACTGTCATATACAAGGGAACCAGTGGTCGATAATCCTAACTCTAGGTCAACTCAGCTAGCATATACAAGGGTACCAGTGGTCGACTTTATTATATTTATTCCGGTTGGTCTAGTGGTCTGGTCTTTTTTTTTTTTTTTTTTTTATCTCAGTCACTCTATTTCACCCTAGCAATGGTAGAAAATAAAAAATAAAATAAGTGATCAGAATTCTTTCGATGTTTCCATCACGAGGATATGACGAAACTACCATGTTTTTTTTCTTCTAACACCTGAGTTCTATGCTTTTATGAATAGACTCTTCTAGATGTTTCCATCTAATCAGATTGGTTCCTCAACTCCTATAACCAAAATGTTCCCATCCACTTAGATTGGTTAGTTCCAACCTTAATAAGCATAAATTTCTAGGCTCTGGAGTTTATTTATTGCAACTAAAAGCTAACAAAAAGTTTCTTCCCCACCCCCAAACTTAAATCTAACATTATCCTTAATGTTTCTAAAGAAATAGCAATACCAAAAAGTAAAGTAACATGAGGAATCAGTAAAAAGAGAAGTCGGAAAGATAGTACCTGGGTGAAGAGAGAAATCAAAAACTAATATACAACATACAATCGCCTTGATGGTCAACCAAGGGTAAACAGGGTCCTCCAGAGGGACCTCCTCAACATCACCTATAGGAAAGGGCTCTAAAGAGGGTTTCAATCTCTGACCGTTAACCTTCGAAGAACTACAACCATCCGGTGTCTCGATCTCAACAGATCCATGAGGAAAGACAGTGCAAACAATAAAAGGACCCGTCCACCGAGAACGTAACGTCCCAGGGAAAATATGCAAGCATGTATCATACAGAAGAACTTTTTGACCTGGAGAAAATGACTTTCTTAAAATATTTCTATCATGCACAAGTTTTATTTTGTTCTTATACTACTTAGCACTATAATAAGCATCTATACGAATCTCTTCCAACTCATTGAGATGGAGTTTCCTCTGGGCTCCTGCCTTGTCAAGTGAAAAATTTAGCTACTTAACAGTCCAATAAGCTATATTTTCTAACTCAACAGGTAAATGACATGCCTTTCCATAAACAAGCCGATAAGGTGACATTCCAATAAGGGTTTTAAACGAAGTACGGTAAGCCCATAAGGCATCAGTAAGCCTAGACGACCAGTCTTTCCGATTAGGATTAACTGTTTTCTCGAATACACGTTTT
This sequence comes from Papaver bracteatum, assembly GCA_023529315.1. Taxonomy (NCBI): domain Eukaryota; kingdom Viridiplantae; phylum Streptophyta; class Magnoliopsida; order Ranunculales; family Papaveraceae; genus Papaver; species Papaver bracteatum. The sequence continues at coordinate 555,961 of JAJJWX010004145.1, forward strand.
ATCTTCCTATTGGAAACCTCTACTTGACCACTAGTATGTGGATGATACGGGGTAGATACCTTATGTGTAATACCATATTTCTTCATCAAAAGCCTAAAAGGACCATTACAAAAGTGCGACCCACCATCACTAATCATAGCACGCGGTGTACCAAAACGTGTAAGTATATTATCTTTCAAGAACTCAATCACAACCCTATGGTCATTGGTTTTACACGCAACCTCCTCAATCCACTTAGAGACATAGTCTATAGAAACAAAGATATATAAATTACCAAAACAATTAGGAAACGGACCCATAAAGTCAATACCGCACACATCAAAGACCTCAACAACTAAAATAGGGTTCAAGGGCATCATGTTCCTACGGGAAATGGTTCCTAATTTCTGGCAACGTTCACAAATAACACAGTAACTGTGGGAGTCTTTAAACAACGAAGGGCCAATAGAATCCACACTGAAATATCTTAGCAGCGGTCTTCTTAGCACTAAAGTTACCCCCACAAGCATGATCATGACAAAAGGAAATAATACTGGACTGGTCACTCTCAGGTATATATCTCCTAATAATCTGGTCTGGATAATTCTTAAATAAATAAGGATCATCCCAAAAGAAGTGCTTAACCTCGGATAAAAACCTAGAACGATCTTGTTTACCCCAATGTTGGGGCATTCGACTAGTAACAAGATAATTCACTATATTTTCATACCAAGGTAATTGGGAAACAAAGAACAATTGTTCATCAGGAAAGCTATCCCTTATATGAAGGGAATCATTAGGGGAACTAAAAATTAGCCTAGACAAGTGGTCTGCTACTACATTTTTTACACCCTTTTTGTCTCTAATGTATGGAAAAAATTATTTTAATAAAAGGATCCATCTAATCAATCTAGGTTTGGTATCCTTCTTAGACAAAAGGTATTTCAAAGCAGCATGATAAGTATAAATTACGATCTTAGAACCTAAGAGATAGGGTCTAAACTTGTCTAATTAGGCAAACACAATGGCCAAAAGTTCCTTCTCTATAGTGGTATAGTTCAACTGGGCATCATTCAGAGTTTTTCTAGCATAGTAAATCACATGAAGTAATTTGTTTTCTCGCTGACCTAGCATAACACCAATAACATAATCTGAAGCATCGCACATGATCTCAAAGGGTAGGTTCCAGTTGGGTGCCTGGACTATGGGGGCGGTAGTGAGTAAGGTCTTAAGCTTCTCAAAAGCCTCTAAACAAGCATCATCAAAGACAAACTTAGCATCGTTTGCAAGCAAATTGCAAAGAGGTCTATAAATCAAGCTAAAATCCTTAATGAATCGACGATAAAAACCTGCATGCCCTAAGAATGACCTAATATCTCTTACGGTTTTTGGGACCGGTAAAGTTTTAATAAGGTCAACTTTTTCTCTATCTACCTCTATACCCTTCGAAGATACGATATGCCATAAAATGATTCCTGAACGAACCATGAAATGACATTTCTCCCAATTAAGTACTAAATTCTTTTCCTTACACCTAGTCAAAACTAATGACAAATGATGCAAGCACTCATCGAAAGACGAACCAAATACAGAAAAATCATCCATAAAAACCTCTAAGAACCGTTCTACCATGTTAGAAAATATGCTCAACGTACAATGTTGAAAGGTCGCAGGGGAATTACATAGCCCGAAAGGCATGCGTCTATATGCAAAGGTACATGTAAAAGTGGTTTTCTCTTGGTTTTCTGGGGCAATATGAACTTGATTATAACCGCAGTATCCATCTAAAAAGCAAAAATAGCTACGTCCAGCTAATCTTTCTAGCATTTGGTCGATGAAGGGAAGGGGAAAGTGGTCCTTCCTAATGACCATGTTCAATTTTCTATAGTCAATACAAACACGCCAACCCGTGGTCATTCGGGTTGGGATTAACTCATTGTTATCAATCTGGACTACAATAATACCGGATTTCTTGGGAACAACCTGAAAAGGGATGACCCACTTACTGTCTGAAATGGGGTAGATAATGCCTGCATCTAACAGTTTAAGAACCTTGGTTCGAACTACTTCTTTCATATAAGGGTTCAATCGACGTTGCATCTCCCTAGAAGCTTTGGCTTCGCTCTCTAAATAGACATGATGCATACAATCAGTATGACTTATACCCTTAATGTCTGCTATGGTCCACACTAAAGCTTCCTTGTTATTCTGAAGGACGATCACTAGCCTACTTTCCTGATCACTATCCAAGTCGGATGCTATAATCACATGTAAAGTTTCAGATGGGCCTAAAAACACATACTTCATGGTATCTGGTAATGGTTTAAGGTCCAACTTAGGAGGCTTTTCTAACGAAGGAACCAGGGTAGACTTAGAAATGGGTAGAGGTTCGAACTTAGGTTTCCATCCATTACTAGTGTCTATCAAATGGGTTGAATCTAACAAAGCATTCACCTCATTAATCACATCATCATCATCGAAATCAATCCCAAAGTGAGCTAGGAATTTCTCTAATGGATCTTCTAACAAAGTGTTTGGTAATGAATCCTCGACTAATGTTCCTATCATTTTAACCTCTTTTATGCTCGAGTCATATAGTTCAGAGGGTAGCTTACTAATATTAAAAATGTTCAGCTCAATAGTCATATTACCAAAAGACAAATTCATAATTCCATTTCGACAGTTAATGATCGCATTGGATGTAGCTAAAAACGGGAGACCTAGAATCACTGGTATTTGGTTCTATGGGCTAGGGATATGTTGAGTATCTAGGATAACAAATCCACTGGATATATAAACTTATCGACCTCTATAAGAACATCCTCGATAACACCACGAGGAATTCTAACGGACCTATCAGCTAACTGAAGAGTCATCTGGGTAGGTTTCCTCTCACCAAGTCCTAGCTTAAGGTACACATGGTATGGGTGTAAGTTCACACTGTCTCCTAAGTCAAGCAACGCTTTCTCAACATAGTATTTTCCTATTGTGCAAGAAATAGTAGGGGACGCTGGGTCTTTATACTTCGAGGGTAGTGGTATTCTGAATAATAGAACTCACATGACTAGCTAGGAAGGATTTCTTCTGGACACTAAGCTTACACTTTCGCGTACACATATCCTTAAGAAATTTGGCATAAGCGGGAATATGCTTAATTGCATATAATAATGGAAGGTTAATAGTTACATGCATAAAAACCTCCAATATATCATTAAAAGTGGACTCCCTCTTAGTTGGAACTAGCAGCTGTGGGAATGGGGATCTAGGAACAAATCCGGGCTTATCAGGAACCTCATCAGTCTCTTTAGAGACTCTATCAGTCTCCTCATTTTCTGGTTCAGAAGGGTGAACTACATCATGTTCACTATCAGGCATGGCAACCTTGTTGTCTATGAGTCTTCCACTCCTAAGGGTTTTAATAGCATTCACATGATCGGATGGTCACTACAACAAAAATGGCCTTTGACAACGGATATATGACAACTTTTTTCGAAACGTTGTCGATAAATAAGATTTCCACAACACTTACCCTATAAAACCATTGTTGAATCCTATCCCAACCAAACAACAGTTATGAAGGTAGATTTTCGACAACGTTTCTTTTAAAAACGTTGTTGATCCTATATTTTCACAACGTTTAAAGTGCATTGTCCAGTTAATTTTTTGTTTATTTTAAAAAATTTGAAGGAAAAGAAACTAGGAATCAAAGCTGAGTTAGTAAATATGAGTTGTAATGTGAATCACATAGAAAAATTACGAGGTTCGTCATGAAAGGCCTACATTCACATTGTGTAGATGTGAATCTCTAGTATGATTCTTCTTAATCGTTTTAGCAGAAGAACAACAAATTAATTAAGCTTTTTATAACAAGCATTCGAGATGGTTCGACACTTTGAAAGTTTACATGTCCCCTCAGAGTTTGTCAATATCGATCAGTACGAGTACTCTATAACCTCTATGTTTACGGTAATAATTACTAATGTGAGTCTATCATCTCACGGAGTTTAGAGATCCTCAAAATAAATGTGAGAATAAATTTAAATAAATCTTCGACATGGATGCATCAAAAACTCATAGACTAATCCTAACTGCCTATTTGTTGGTGAACCGAATTAATCAATATTTATGGATATAAATTAGTCATTGAAAAGAATACCTCGAATAAATTCCACTATACAATATGCATTCAATGAAACAAAAATTAGATTGTGCATGGCATTTCCTTTGGAAAAAACAACCTGGCACTTTTAGGGGTGACCCCAACACAATTAGGGGCGACACAAAAGACAAAATTAATAGGTTGAAAATACTTATATGCCCCTTTATAATCGGGAGTTATATGAACTATTTTTGCTACCGATTATAGGCTCAACCAAAATAGTGTATTTTTGCAAAATCTCATTTTGGGGCAACTCTATATTCGGTAGTTATATGTGTTGGATATTTTCAAGATTGTTTGCCGCTGTCCGGGGGGTCCGGGGGGCGTAGCCCCTAATTGTAGGATATTTTCCATTTTGTGTCGCCCCTAATTGTGTTGGGGTCGCCACTAAAAGTGCTAGGAAAAACAAACCACATGAGTTTCTTTTTTTTTTTTTGGTTAAAATTATAAGGTAAAAAAATGAGCGGCCAAAAAAATTTACTTGACAAAACATAAGCGGCAAAGTTAAAATTTTGGTGAAATACTGAGCGGCAAAGTGAGCGGCAAAATTTAACTTGGTTAGCGGCAAATATGGTCTGCGTGGGCCTTTTTATATTGCCTTAAAAGCTTTGTTTTGGTCCATATCCGGATAGAACCAAAAACTAAACTACAAAAAAAACCTCTTTCTTTAGGTTGCGAGTAAGAAGAAAACCAAAAACCCCCTTTCTTCCCCTTTTCTTCAGCAGTGGAGTAAGAAGAAGGTATAGTTAGTAATTATTTCTTTATCTCCATATGTAATTTCTTCTCTAATTCTTTTTTTTCCTCTCTCAATCAATCACTCCTCTATTCTTCGTCTGATTGAGAGTTTCCGATTGATATTTTTTTTCTTTTTCTTTTTCTAATTTCATCTAAGATTAGAATACCAGAATACTGCTAGATGGTCTTGTCTATGTTCAATTTAGAAACATGGTAAAAAAAAAAAATTAATTTTCTGAAGAAAAATTTAGGGGTTTTGTTAGATCTGGAATGCATGTGTATTTGAGATCATTTTTTGCTCGATTTGAACTGTAAGAGCTAATAAGATTTCATTTTTACAACAAGGGTTTTTGAAATGGATGCTAATCATACCACTACTGACCTTTTAATGGTTAATCTTTATCTGATATTGCGGTTTGGGTGGAAAGAGGGTCTAAGGTTTTTCTTTTTCTGTTTGAGATTCCAAATAGAGTCTACTGTGTGTGTGTGTGTGTGTTTTTTTTTTTTTTAATTTATTCTGTATTTTTCCTTTTTGATAAATTGTACTCTTATTAGAATATAGGGGTTTTTTATTTTCTAATTTTTATGGGTTTCTTTAAATGATTCTGGATATTTTTTTAAGGTTCTTGTTAAATCTTACATTTTATTACTGATTTGGTGTTTATTTTTGAAACTAATTTAATGGTTTGTGATTATTCTTTTCAGGTAAGATTTGGAGTGGATTATGTTGTATTGGTGAGTTTCAGTTTTTTTCCCCTGCTCAATTTTTTTTTTATTACAGTTGGTTGTTTAGTTTAGTTTCTACATTTGTTTGTTTTATATGATTTTGTATGCTTAGTAACATGTTTAGTCAATCTTGTATTTGAAGCAGCAAATAGATTGTATTTTAGTGTTAATCTTAGTGTTTACATTTGTTGTAGTTACTTCAATTTCTGTTGCAAGTAATCTTAGATCCCTGAAATATCATGTTTAGGATGGTTTTATGTGATTTGATTACTAAGATCAGTATCATGTTTAGTGAATCATGTATCTGAATGATGATGTTTGTATGTTAGAAGAAGAAGAATAATGGTTGAGGTTAGTCATTGACCTTATGTAGGACATGATTTCAGCATCATGTACATCTATTTTAATTTTTAATTGATTTTTTGTTGTTGTTCTGAACGGTATTTCTCTTTTCTAAATTTATTTGAGCTCAACCCACACTTCGCTTTTGGCTGAATTTGTGTTCTACAAAGGTAGGGGTTCTTTTTCTCGCAATTTTTTTGTTTATGCCTATTGATTTTGATGCATGTACTTACACGAAAGGGGGTTTTCCTTGTTTTCTTTTCTCTTAAATTTTATTTCAGTTGATTTGCTTTTACCGTTCAAGACTTACATACATTTCCATGTTTCTAACAATTTATATGGATCAACAAAAGAGCTTTGAAAGGTTTGTTAACCATGAATCTAATAGTTTGACCCAAATCAGTAAAAGATCCCTTGAGATGTTTGTTAGCTAAATGAAATTTACAAATTTTATCCATAAAACTTCATGCAATTACCCATGCTTTACCAATTTTTGCTTATTAAGATACTTGGTTTGAAATCATGGAATTTTTGTGTTTATTCTCCCATATTGAATTTGCATGTGATTTGGAGTGGATTAAATGTTTTTGTGAAGACTAACAAAGTTTTGCAGAAATCCAAGTTTTGTTTTAATCATACATCTAAGTCTTGAAACTAATTTTGAACAAGCCTATCTCTTTTTTGTTAAAATGACCCAATGAGGTTAGTGTTTGGAATCTCCATTTTTAGTCAACAGTTAAAATCAGTTTATAGATTCCTTTTTATCTTGTTTTGCTCTTATTACTACCCTGCATCTCATGATTTAATATGGTCCACCAAGTTTGTAGCTCACTTGCAGCCAAAACAAAACAAAATGAAGTTAGTTTAGTTTTTTTTTTTGGAAAAATTCTGAGCTTAATAAAACCATAATTTTTTCTCGATTTGTTAACTGTGCTTCACATCCAGTTTTAAGGATTTCACATCTATTTTTAATTATGGTGTGACTAATTGGTTTAGAATTGCATTGGTTCATTACCGTATCATGAAATCCTTGCATCTAATCCATCAATTTTCCTTGCGGCATCGAATGTCTATTTCTTTTTACGATCGTTATTTATGCAACTCACCACAAAAAATGTATTGCCTTACAATTTAAAATATTTTATGCATTTCTGCTAAGCTTTACATTCATGTTAATTTTTTATCAATTACTCGTATATGTGCCTTGGAAATATTTAGGGGATGATCCATTATATACAGTGGATTAGATGATTTTCATTTCTGAATTTATGTAATCGCTATAACGTATTATATTGTGAATGTTTCCTTCTTGTCAACAAACCTGAATAGGAAACTAGATGACTCTACTTTAGAATGTCATTCCCGCAGGGCCCCCCCACTTACGAGTGGCAACCCAGGGCTATCTGGGGTTATCTCTATATTGCTTTGATCCAGGCTTCTGCCATATTTTTATTGTGTATATAATGTTAGGATCTTGGGAAAAAGTTTTACATGACTTGCATGGTATTTTGGTGATGTCGGAAGGTCTAAATTTTGGTATATGTGGTACTGCTTGTTATGTTTCATTTTGTTGTGTACAAATAAAAATGAAGATGTGTACTAAATTGATGTGCATACTTGAAGTGGGTTGACCTATGAGTTCCTTAAGTTTTTTTTTTTTTTTTGATGCATTTATAAAATAGTTTTGGGAGCATTATTTGACTTAATGGTTTAGTTCTTAGTAAAATAACAACAACACATTATTGGTGTACGGATTGTTGGTTGTGATTTACACTTTTACCTCTTAAAATATTTTAGTAAGCGTGAATATTAATTCCTTAATTTTTCCATTTCTTTCCCATTTTTGTCTTGCCGCTGGCATCGTACCCATTATTGCTTGATGTTTTAATTGTATGTATTTTTTTATATTTAGGTTTCGAGTAGCGTATCAGAAGATTTTGCCTTGCTAATTGGGTTGAAACCAACCCGTTAGAAGGGAAATGACAGTGCATTGACATGGAAATTAGTTGTAAGGAGATGTCTTTTGTATTCGACTATTAGTTGTTTGTTATGCAAGTTTTATGCAAGGAGATGGGTCTAATGATATGATGACAGTGCACTGACATGGAAATTGAGTAGAAGAATTTTTCAATTCATTGTATTAGGTTCTACCTTTTCTCCAAAGAATCTGGATTTTGCACTTTACTTGTGTGACATTAATCTGTCTTCTCTTCCCATTCCCGTATTCCCATAATACATATATTTGTTTTCAACACATTTTCCGTAGGTTGCCTTTCGATGGAAGAATGATCATTCCTTGTGATGACTTGGAAAGTGCTGCTGATGTGGCTTTCCTACAATCAAGAGTGATTGTGGTGTTGGCATGTTGCAATTTTGGGTCTCTTATTATAAAGAAATATTTTTGTTCGTTTTACCTAAATTTGTTAATTTACTATTTTGTGGATGATTGCAGCTAGCTCTGAAGTTTGGAGTCTCTGAACAATTTCAGAGGCAAGTATGGTTGTAATTATTTTTTATTGAAATGCTTGTTTTAACTGATTTTTTATACTTACGTGGCTCCTGATTTTTATAAGTTTGTTTTTGTGTTTTATATTTGTCTCCAGGCTTTGAGATCTAGACAACTTGGTAAGTTTCACAGATCTCTCTTGGAATGCTTTTGTGGTTTGTATGGATTATTTGAAATGCTTTATTTGTTGCATATTGTTGTGTCATCTGATAGATGTATTTGATCCTGTAAAATTTGTTAGGGTATTACTCATACGTTTGATATTATGTTGATATGCAACATGTTTTTGCTATTTATACTAGCTAGGTTGAACTGTGGTCTTCCATGATGGAGAAAGACTGGGTTTACTTGCGAAGGTTTTAAAGCTAAACCTGTTGTGTTTTTTAACATGCTTGCTTGTTTATGTTTTCCAAGTATGATTGTGTTTTATATATCTACGTGAATGTAGATCAAAACCAGAATATGGAGTTGAATTGGCAATTTTTTTGAAAACTGTCAGTGAGAATCTAGGCAATCCACCATTACTGAAGTGTCCTTGTGTTGATTGTAAGAATTTAGGAAGTGAACCCCTGAATGAGGTATATAAACACTTACTTGTTAGGGTAATGGATCCTACTTACACTGAATGGGTTTTTCACGGTGAACATGTTAGTACATCTATGAAAGATCCTGAAGACCCGATAACTTCTGACCATGCAATGTTTTTCGATACAAATATTCAAGATGATTTGATTGATGATCCTGTAATTAATGAAGGTACTAATGAAGACCCATTGGAAAAATTAGTGGAAGACGCCGATATTCCTTTATATCTAGGGTGCACAGGTCATACCAAGTTGTCTGCCGTAGTATCATTGTATAAGCACAAAACAGTTAGTGGGTTATCTCAAGTTGCTTTTGATGAACTTATTAAGACAATTCATGCGATGTTACCCAAGGATAACTGTCTTCCTACAACCACATATGAATGACGAAAGTTTTTGAAAAGATTTGAGCTTGGTTTTATAAGCATTCATGCATGTGAGAATGATTGTTGCTTATTTAGAAATGAACTCGCAGATAGGGATACTTGCCCAAAATGTCATGCTTCTCGTTGGAAAAAAGATAAGTCCAACAATGAAGATGATGATAAAGATGAGAGTCCTAAACGGAGGATTCCAGTAAAGGTTCTTAGATATTTTCCTATTATTCCGCGTCTTGAAAGAATGTTTGGTTCATTAGAGATAGCTAAACAATTTCAATCACATAAAAGTTGGAAGAGTAAAGATGGTAAAATGCGTCATCCAGTGGATTCCATGACTTGGAAGAAAATTGACCAGAAATGGCCTGATTTTGCTGCAGAGCCAAGGAATTTACGACTTGGGATTGCTGCAGATGGATTTAATCCATTCGGTGACCTTTCTCCGTCGCATATTTGTTGGCCTGTGATGGTTGTTGTGTACAATTTCCCCCCTGAGTTTTGCATGCAAATAGAAAATATTATGTTGTCTTTACTAATTCCAGGTCCCAAACAACCTGGTAATAACATTGATGTGTTTTTACAACCATTAATTGATGATTTGAAAAAGTTATGGAATGGTGTAGATGTTTATGATTCTTCTAGTTGTTCTATTCGTAAGGAGATGTGTTCAATTTGGGTGCTCTTTTAATGTGGACGATAAATGATTTCATGGAACAAAGTCACCCTATGCGTAACAAAAAAAAGTTGGTTTCATGGAACACAAGAGAAGAATAAAGAGCCTCATATAATGTCTGGTGTTGAAGTTTTGGAAGCTCAGAGTTCTATAGTGAATGATTAAGGTAAGCCAAAACAAGACAAAGACGAGAAAAAAGACAAGAAAGCAAACAAGAAAATGGACAAGAAAAGAAAGAGGAAAAAGATTGTTCGTCGTAAAGGGAGTGACGGTTTAACTGATGGTCAGAAGTTACTTGAGATGTGGAAGAAGAAGTCAAATTTTTTTGAACTGCCCTACTGGAAGGTAACTTTAATCTGCCATATGTAACGTATGCTTATTTAATTTTTGAACTGCCTTACTGATTTTACCTTTTTGTGTACTAACAACTATAATCTTTTATTGTGGTAGGATTTGTTACTACGCCACAATATAGATGTCATGCACACTGAGAAGAATGTTTGTGATCGTATTCTTGATACACTTTTGCATATAAATTTCAAAACTAAAGACGGTCTTAACTCCCGAAATGATCTGGTTGCATTAGGAAAGAGACCAGAACTACATCCAACCGAAAAAAATGGTAAACTAGTCCTTCCACAAGCACCATATAGGTTAACAGATAAGGAGAAAGGTATATTTATTGATAGGTTGGCAAATTTGAAAGTTCCTGATGGGTACAGTTCAAACATTAGGAGATGTTTCTCTAAGGAAAATGGAGTTTACAATCTAAAAGCTCATGACTACCATGTTTTAGTGCAACAATTACTATGTGTAGCATTACAAGGACTTTTACCGGAAGGGCCAAGAAATGCAATCTTTCGGTTGTGTTCATTTTTCAATGAGTTATGCCAAAGGGTAGTTGACAGGAATAAGATAGTGCAGCTCGAAGAAGAAGTTGTTGTGACATTGTGTCTTTTTGAGAGATATTTCCCTCCTTCTTTCTTTGATATAATGATACACTTGTGTATTCACCTAGCTCGAGAAGTCCGTTTGGGTGGACCTGTTCAATATCGCTGGATGTATCCATTTGAAAGGTATGCCACTATATCTTTTATTTTTTGTTTGTTTATGTTACTTATTGTAGATTGTTATAGCATAAACATATTTTTTCATAGTATTCTAAACAACCTATTCACTTGTTCTTCTTGTGGATATATGAATATATTCAAGCAGTTCGTGAAAAATCAAGCACGTCCTGAAGGATGTATAGCAGAGTGCTATACTGTAGAGGAGGCCATTAGATTTATCAAAGAACGCGTGCCACAAGCAGCTAAAATAGGTGAACGCCAGAACCGTTATGAAGGTGCTCAAAATGATTCATCTTCCTTAGGACGTCCAGTTTCTAAAGGCACTCCTGTACTAATGGATAACATTATGTTGAATATCGCGCATAGATATGTGTTGTTCAATGAACCAGAAGTTCGTCCTTATGAAGAGTAAGTGAAAATTTATACATACCTTTCTAAAACATCCCTTAACTCGTGACTTTCGCTTCTACTAATCCAGTTTTAATCTTAGTATGCATATGGATGAGTTAAAGTGTTTGGATAGAAGACTATGTAGAAATCTAGCCCAACTCGAGAAGGCACACTCTGATACTTTTTTTGATTGGTTTAAAGAAAAGGTTAGTCTAATATATCCTACTTTAAGTGTATTTCTATACCAATATATTAAGCTTCATATCTTTATGAGAGTGCTCTTTTGACAGGTACAATCACATATATGCATGGGCACAACTGTATCAGATAGAGTGAGGTGGTTATCATATGGACCTTTGCAACAATGCAAGTCATATACTGGTTACGTTATCAATGGCATTCAGTTCCGTATTTCTTCAGTTGAAAGATCCACTCAATTTAGCGGATTTTGTATTGAATCAAACATCACAAGTGTATCAGACTCGGGAAACAATCAGTCAGAAAACAATGCCCGTTCAGACTCTGGCACTTTCTATGGTGTTTTACGTGAAATTATAGTATTGAACTATAGGAACTTCCAAATACCGATATGCAGTTGTGATTGGGCTCATATGGTTCGTGGTGTAAAAGTTGAAGATGGTTTTACGTTAGCCAACTTTAACCAGTATAGGAACCAGTTTGAAAGCAATCCATTCATCCTAGCAACACAAGCGAAACAAGTTTTTTATTCTCGCGAGTCAGATGCTTCTAATTGGTGTGTGGTTTTGAAACCACCGCCGAGGGGTTTCCATGAATTATAACTATATGATGAAAGTGCTGATACGGGTTATCAACCATTAGATAATTTGTCACTTCCTAACGTTGATCTTCATAGCGATGATGGTTGTGAATGAAGTGTATGTTTTATCTTTGTTGTGCTTTTTTGTAGCCTTTGGTTATGACTCTTGAATGGTTGTATATGTGTGTATTTGGATTTCATTGTTTGTGTTTGTTCCTGACTCACTGATTTATTGTGTTATGCTATGTCCTTACTCTTTAAAATTATTTGCATCTCAATAATTAACAGTTTCTTGTTATAATAGCATCTGGGTATAGTAACCTTCTCTGGAGCTTATAACCACTATGGCACCACAGGTAAAGACTTGTAACTTATCCTTGAAAGTTATAATAGTTTGTATTTTTGGTGAGTACTAATATTTGAACATTTTTTCATTTTGGTGCATGTAATTTTCTTTGACAGACAAGATCTTCACCTAGTAAAAACAAGATATCGAAGACAAGATCTTCTCCTATTGAAAGTAAACGACCAAGTCCAAAGAAAAAGAGGACTCTTCTAGTAGAAACTACAGTCAACCATGTACCGGAGGAGCCACAGATAACAATAACTAAAAATAAGCGTTTTAAAAGACAATGTGGACAATCTAAGAAGAAGGCCAGAGTGGAGTTACAAGAACATATACCACAGCAGCCAAAGGTTGATGATAAAGTCGCAAATCAATCTTTCTCTAATAGTCAAGAGGAAAATGACAGCTTACATAGAAATGATCAACTTAACAAGGCAAAAAAGATACAAGCGGATCGAGGTCCAACGCATATGAAGGATGCTGGTCTTCCCAATAAAGCTAAGACGAAGGCTAGAGTGGAGATAGAAAAACAAATACCACATCAGCCACAGGTTGATGATAATGTCGTAAATCAATCTCCCTATAATAGTGAAGAGAAAAATGACAGCTCACACAGCAATGCTGATGAACTTGACAAGGAAAAGAAGAACCAAGCGGTTCGAGGTCCAACACATTTGAAGGGTGCTTGTGATCCCAATAAAGCTAAAGAGGTAGAGTGGAACTCAAAGGGGAAGACAATTGGTCCTGCATCTGTAGAAATAGCTAGTGAGTTAGGTGTGTTAGTTCGAACAACCATCTCGGTGAACGAAGACAATTGGACATATGTTCAAGAATCTGTAAAAGAAGACATATTTACTGTGTTGAAGGTAACTAAAATTTGATTTCATAAGTTCCAACCGTATATGCTTAGTTTATTAATATCTATTTTGTTTAATTTGTTCTAACAAAAATATTTGCATTACAGCAAAAGTACAAGCTATATGATGACTGCAAAGACTTCATCTTTGGAAAAATGGGTTGCATGTTGAGACAACATAGATGTAATATTGCAAGTAAGGTAAATAAGGAAATGGAAATTGAAGATACAAGGAAGACAAAACTTGCCTCTGCGAAGCCAATCTGTATGATTGATCGTGAGTGGGAACAATTTATAGCACGTGTCACCTCAACATCTTATAAAGTATGTTTTTCACTTAGATCAAAATTAATTATTTTATTTCAAAAGACACTTTCCTTTTGTTAATTATTTCTTTTCTTGTTTAGGCCAAAGGTGCAGCTATGTCAGAGTTGAGGAGAATCTATACAGAGCTACATGGCATAAGCCGACTTGGTTATGCTCGTTTTGAAGATAATTTGGTAAACTCATACCAATGTCAGGTTCTATGGTTAGTTGGTGAGTTGATGCTAATACTCTTAGAATCGATTTTTGTTTTTGCAGAAGAAGGAAAGAAAGACAAACAAGAATATACCTAGAGAAGAGTTTTGGTTACTATCTCGTCAAAATCTGACCGAAGAAAATGGGAAGGGAAAAAACACAAACTCGATTGTTTCGCAAAAATTGGTAAGAACATGAATGCATTAACTGATTTGATACTGTTTTTTTAACAAAAACAACTACTTGATGGTATTGATTTATGTAAACTCAAGATGTTGGAGATGCAAAACAATGTCCAATCCTCTTCAACATCACTTAAGAAGGATCCTCTTGCAAAATCTAGAGGTGAAGACCGACCTGGTAGAGTTACGGGTTTAGGGTATGGAGTTACACGTTCAAAATTGAAGGCCTAGGCTCAAAGTACTAAGTTTATCAGTTCTCTTTTCGCAAAGATCGCTGACGTGGAATCTAAAGTGGACATTCTATATGAGGTAAATATTGTTTAGCAGAGTTAATCATTTTTTAAAATATTGGAATTTTTTTTTAACTTAGGCTTCTTCTCACAGGGTAGGAATCGGAAAACGGATTGCGGCCCAAGTAATGATCAGCCACAAGTAGCCACACCTCAAGTAAGTTTTGAAAGTCATGTTTGTATGTTTTATCTTGAAGCTTCCATGTACTAATTTTTTTTATTGTGTTGAACTTTGTCTAGTCAAAATTTGATAGCAATGCACACAGCGATGTTGGTGTGAACAAGCCTGTGGAGGATCAACCTTGCAAGTTGCTTAGTTGGCAAGGAGAGATTGTTGCAGAGGGCAGAGTAGCGTTCGTTGGTGCTGATAGAAATATTCACTGCACTGCATTAGGAAATGATGCTTGCGCTGTTTGGGTGGATAATCCAGTGGTCCCTGAAGCTCATTTATGGAAGCCAACTAGTTTTTTAAAGACAATAGGGGAGGCTGAAGGAACAACTGTTGCATGGCATATGTCATTTCTTTCTTTTAATGTATAGGAGTTCATCTGATTAGCTTTAGTGCTAGACATGTTAACTTGTAGATCTTTTCGGACGGTTCTATCTTTTTGTTGGTATGAAGCTTCCGGTACCATGAAACGAAATACCAGTTTTCTCTTTTTGTTATAGGAATGTTTTCGTTGAATAGGAGTTCATATGATTAGCTTTAGTGCTAGACATGTTAACTTGTAGATCATTTCAGATGGCTCTATCTTTTTGTTGGTATTAGGCTTCCGTTACGGTGGAACGAAATGCCAATTTTATCCTTTTGCTATGGGTATGCTTTCTTTTTGAGAAAGTTGTTTGGATACTTATTTTGTATATTTTGTAATGTGAACAACTTTTGGGTGCTTATATATATATATATATATATAATATCATGTTATCTGTTGTAGGTAAACACCTTTTTTAACTCCGCCAATGTAAATGGTTTTACATTGCCGGTCCCAAGACCGGATAAAGGAGGAGGGGAAAAGGGAAGGACGATATTGGATATTATGCAGGGTGTGTGGGTCAGTATCATCCATATTTACTTGATTTTTTGATCTTTACAGATTTGTAATGAAATGTTCATTTCTAACGTTTTTGTTTTGTCTGATGTGTAAGCGTAGGTATGCAACTGCTTGTGCACTTATGATGGTCTTCTTTTTCTTTGTGGAGGGATATTAGGATGCACAATATTCCGTTTTCTACTTATATTTGGTAATACTTCAAAGTTCAACTATTTTCCTTCTGATCTTTTATGCAACTCACTTCATTTTACCATCTGAGCATGCCTAATGAAGATATAAATTCATAATGAAGTTATAAAATATGTTGTCCCCAAACATTTACTAAGAGTGTTTTGGATGTTATCTCTTTTTTTTTTCCGTTGTTCACTGATGGATATTGCTGCTGGAGTCTGGTGTGACACAAAAGCCTTTGCAACAACCAGTAGAACTGGCAGATATAGTGCTGATGCAGCTGGTGAAGATGCGTTGTTGAGTTGACGAGACGATGTAGGCATACAACTGCTGCTATTGAGGACCTTGTTTTCATTTACGGCGGACTTCGTGGTGGTAAGGTATGAACCTGGTTATTTCAACTTTTATTGACGGTACATTCGTTTAATGATGATCACTTGTCACACTAAAGCCTTTTAGAATTTCCCTTTCTAGTTACTGTAGTGAAACATCTCCTTAAACTGTAATGTTATCTCCTTGAGCTGTTGTTTTTCATGCTTTTATCTAAGAGCACCTATATGTTGTATGCAGGATGATGTTTGATGTGCTACTTGTTATCACAAACAACAGGGTCTGTCAAATACAAGGAATGTTGTTGAAACTACTTGTGAACTTAGTCCACATTCCTAGCGTCATAGACATAAAATGGTATGGTTCAAAGAGGATCACTTGTCACACTGCAGCCTTTTAGGATTTACCTTTCTAGGTACTTTAGTGACACATCTCCATAGACTGTAATGTCATCTCCTTGAGCTATTATTTTTCATTTCTTTATCTAAGAGCACCTATATATATGTTGTGTGCAGGATGATGTTTGCTAGCTACTTGTTTCCACAAACAATAGGGTATGTCAAATACAAGGAATGCTTTTGAAACTACTTGTGAACTTGGTCCACATTCCTAGCGTCATAGACATAACATGGTATGGTTCAAATCCCTCGGAAATCATACATATGATATATATATATATATATATGTTTTTTCTACTCGCCAACAATCTTAGCTAGAATGCATTTTCCTTCTTAATGTTTTGCTTACTTAAACAACGCTTGAATGTTACAGGCTTTTATGCTAAAGTGTTTGCAACCAACCATCACAATGCTGCTAGGTATCCGAGGGGTCATAAAGCATCTTCCCATAAGGAGTGAGAAAGTCAATATCAACTTTATATACTACTGAGTCTTGGTGTTTTCAATTATTTCAAACATTAGCAAAAGAAGTGAACTACATTTTCAGGCGGTTATATAAAATTTTAATTTCTTATTAATTTTTTTAAATATAAATGCATTTCAACAACGGATTAATATAATTGTGAATTGCATACTTAGAAAAGACAATTTATCTATTGTTAAACAAGTACCTCTTACAATGGAAACAAACTGTTGTCATTGGGACATATCACAATGGCTTACTTGTGTTGTCTTAATCGCATACCACAATGGTTTATTTTTGTTGTCATTACGACATATCACAATGGTTTATTTTTATTTTCATTGGGACATATCACAATGGCTTACTTGTGTTGTCATAATCGCATACCACAATGGTTTATTTTTGTTGTCATTACGTCATATCACAATGGTTTATTTTTATTGTCGTTAGCTATATCACAATGGCTTATTTTTGTTGTCATAAGGTACCTCACAATGTTTTATTTGTGTTGTCATTAGGTCATCTAACAATGGTTTATTTTTGTTGTCATATGTCTCTCACAATGGTTTATTTGTGTTGTCATTAGGTCATCTGACAATGGTTTTTTTCTATTGTCAGATGGTTGATATGACAACGTTTCTTGCAATGGATATAAACTATTGTCGAAGCCACAAATCTTTTAACAACCCCCTCATTCAACAACGTCTGGAAAAACGTTGTCATACCGTTTCGACAATGGATTTGCAGTGTTGTCAAAGGCTGTTTTTCTTGTAGTTTCACCTATTTTATTAATTCCTCTAGTGTTGGGTTGAGTTTGACTAGGAAACCTACCTATTTCTCTCAAAGATTCATTTATCTGACTAACCTGGGTTTTCAACTCGGAAATAGCCTGAGAGTTAGCCTGACCTATTCTCTTATTTTCTTCTAAACCTTGAGCAACAGATTGCTGAAGTTGCACAGTATTATGAGTTAACAAAGCAAGATTCTCTTCTAAACTCATAATCCTTTTATCTGAAGGGTTCTGAAACTGTGCCTGAGCTGAAGGACTCTTAGTATAGCCAAAACCTGGGGAAACCTGAGAGTTACTAGACTGACCTTGATTCTGGCCCTTAGACCAAGAAAGGTTTGGATGGTTTCTCCATCTAGGGTTATAGGTTTCCGAATAAGGATCAAACTTTTGACGATTATCAAATCAAGCATTATTATAAAGAGCATTGGCTTACTCTTCAACAGTATGGCCTTCCCAAAAAGTCTCTATCCTTCCACCACTACCACTAGAATGACCTAATTATAAGGCTTTTAACCTTTTGTCTATGGAAGCTATTTTAGCATCAGTCTCATAAGATCCTTCTACCCTATTCACATTTCCTCTACTTAGAAGAATGGTTTTCTGGGGTTCTTTATTATTTTCCCACTGTTGGGTTTTATTGGCGATTTCATTCAAAAATGTCATCGCCTCATCAATAGTTTTATTCTCAAACCCACATGTGCATAAAGACTCAACCATGGTTTTTGTTGAATAATCTAAACCCTCGTAGAGGATCTGAACTAGACTAACCTTTTCTAAACCATGATGAGGACATTTAGATATTAAGTCATTAAACCTTTCCAAATACCTATATAAAGATTCTCCCTCTTGTTGAGAAAAAGTACAGATTTGTGTCCTAATAGACGATGTTTTATTCCTAAGGAAAAACTTCTGTAAAAAGGCAGCTTTAAGTTGGTCATAGGTTTCAATTGACTCAGAAGCCAAACTATATAGCCATGATTTGGCTTTATCCCTTAGGGAAAATGGGAATAACCTAAGTTTCAACGCATCATCATCTAGGTTTTTAATTTTCAGAGTACTACAAACTTCCTCAAATTCCCTAATATGAAGTTGCTCAAAAAGTGCTATTTGGACCCCGGAGAAAGTAATAAAAGCACCCTCACTCTAAATAAAGGCACCCACGGAGCATCCAAATATTAAAGGCACTCAGATTTTGGATTCAGGGTACCCCTCCTTCTTCTTCGTTTGAAAATAAAATTGGCGGGAAAAATGGTGCAGTTACATGCATAATTTCGGTTGAAGATTTGAACATGATTTACAGAGATTCAATCGTGGATTTTCATGGGACAAATGTTATATGGGTATACAATGTTAATATTGGAATTTAAGTCGATTGAATTTTGCTAGATATTTGTCGAGAAGAAATCAGAGCTACACGTTCACGAGAGAGGTGTTTCACGAGATTGCATGAGTTTTGGAGAGTTTGAAAAATTTCTGCACATGTTTACTGACTCGAGCCATAGTTTAGAGCATGCTGGGAGAAAATCAACGCGTAAGGAGTTAAAACTGGGAAAAAAATATTCCCGAGAATATTTTTCTTCACGGCCGAGTAATGGAGAATTTTTTTGGAGTTATTGCGTGATACTTCGAGCCTGTTGAGTATAAATGTGATGCTTGAGTTCCAGAGAAGGGGGACGGAGAGTTTGGGGAGATTACAAAGATGAAAAAATCGAATTGGAGAAATCTGATGTTGCTGCCATTGAAGAGAGCTCGAAGAAAATTAGACCCTAGGATACAGTCTTTTTACTACAGTGCCAACGACACTTCAGTTTTATCGTTTTCTGTAACAGCTCGGTTTGTAACGAATATAACTGTTACCAACCCAATTTTTATTATATTTCTCCCATTTTCATCATTTGTACACCCTTTGAGAAATAAAAATGATTTTTGAGCGTGTTTCCAACATGATGATGAGCTAATTCTCCCACAACCAAGGCAATGAGGAAGCTATTTACGCATGAATAATTGGTAATTATTTTATTTTCTCTAATTTATAATTTATAATTCACTCAATCACTGCTTTTGCAGAGTTTTAAATTGTTTGCATAATTTTCTTAATTAGTTGTGATTCAATTTGATAGGTTATACTTTATTTAGTCAATTGATAATCTATGCTTAGGTAATACAATTGATATTTGAGAATTTGCCTGATTATTTGTGAATTAAGAAATAAGGAACTTAAAAGATAATTAAAGTCTTGGGTTATTTTCTATCATTCATTCATGTGTTATAGTGGAATCAGTGTCTTGGTTATTTCTAATATCTTGAAATTAAAATTTTGAGTTAAGTTTTCTTTATTTTTAAGTTTTATAAGTCTAAAATTTATTGCTTTCACAAGTCTCAACGAACCTTATTACTACAACATTATTAAGAATACATCACATGACCAAGCTAGGATCGTGACCAAGCTAGGGTTTTGGGTCAAAGGTTACCGTATGTTGTCTGGTAACCTTAGATGGCTAGGATTTTCTCTTGTGATTGAAGGGCGACCGTTGATTATCACACACATTCGTTTTGGGAAGGCCAGCATGGTGGCGCGGCTAGGTTGGCATGGAGCCATGGGCTTGGCATGACCAATCTAGAATCGTGACCAAGCTATGGTTTTGGGTCAAAGGCTATAATGTGTTGTCTGGTAACCTTGGACGGCTAGGATTTGCTCCTATGATTGAAGGGCGACCATTTATTATCGCACGCCTTCGTTTTGATAGGCACATAGAGAAGGCCAGCATAGTGGCGCGGCTAGGTTGGCCATGGCAAGGTGTGTTTGGCATGTCACGGTGGGGGCCAAGGGCTTGGCATGGACGGTTTGGCTTGGCATGCCTTGGCGTGGTAGGTGTGGATGGCACGGCTTTCCATTGGCACAAGGGTGCGGCTAGCATGGTTGGCATGCATTGGTGCGGTAGGTGTGGCTGGCACGACTTGCCATTGGCATAGGGGGTGCGGCTAGCATGGTTGGCATGCCTTGGCGCGGTAGGTGTGGCTGGCACGGCTTGCCATTGGCACAAGGGTGCGGCTAGCATGGTTGGCATGCCTTGACGCGGTAGGTGTGGCTGGCACGACTTTCCATTGGCACATGTAGCATGGGGATTATGGTTTTGGCCTATCGAAACCTTTATTAGTAGTTAATTAAAAAAAGGTACCCTGGTGATATTCTCGTAGACACATTAAAGGGTTCAATAAATGCGTTTAAGTCATGTGAGGTCACTGTCTGATTAGGGTTTTACGAATTTACCCCTAAGTTAAAAACCACCATCAACATTAAGTCCCCTGCTTAGCTCAGAATAGGGGCATTATTGCGAGGTAGGCATAAGATGATGACAGACAAGGACATAATCGAAACGTAAATCATGCAAGATGGTCAGGAAGATCCGTCTAACCTTTTTCAAGAAGAAGGGAGAATTCATGATCCTTGTGTTTGGAAGCTTTGCGTAGATTCTCTTCGTTGTGTTGACCGTGAAGTGGTGAGATGAGAAATCGTTAGTTCAATCTGGATACTCATCATCTTGACTGGGTCATGGGACATCATGATGTTGTCTTGGCGAGTTGTTGGTGTAGGCGTGGAAAGTCATGGCATGGATAGCTTGACATGATGGGGACACGTAAATGGAGCGGACGGCTTGGCATGGTGCGGCCATGGAAAGGCACGGTTTGGTGAGGCGAGGCGTGTACGGACGACTTGGTGTGGTGGTGATTTGTCTATGCGGGCCCGATTGCCTCTGTTCTTGTGTAGCTTGAATTGGGAATTTTTTTTATTTTTTTTTCTTCAAAAACCGAGAGCGTTATGCCCATAAAAGGGGCGTTACTCCTTCTTCTCAGGTTACGTTGCCGGTTTTGTTCCCGAATCTCAATGCTAGCGGTCAGAAAATAAAAACGCGAGCAAGCATGTCTCAAACACGTACTTCCATGTTTTCTCACCAAACCCTAATTATATCGCATAGCCAGGTATGAGACTTTCCCTTTTTATTCACTGGTAGAATAGGTTTTAATTAAGATCGGACATCACGCTTAATTCACAATTAGTATAAATCTTTCCTTTTCGGGATTGCGTCATTCTGCCGATCATAAAAGATGATCTTGGATCCTTTATTCGCATAGTTCGTCCTGAAATCATGCTCACCCTTCTTGCAGGTATCGTCTCGTGTTTTCTTATGGTTTCCATTTTGCCTTATTACTTATGTATGTTGTCAGTGTAGATGGGGTAAAAACTTGCCTACTTTCTCTGGTTTTGTAGTGCACAATGGGATCTTCCATAGGCAGTCGTACCTCTAACCCTTCGGAGAAAAGATTTGGAATCAGCGAAAACCAGTTTTCTTCTTTTGAGGAGGCGTTATATAGAATTGAATCTCTGTTCCATGAAGCTTGCAAAATTATTTAGGGCCTACCTTTCACCCATCTAGGTGAAGTGCGGGTGAGTGTTCAGACTTTCTTGGATTCTGTGAACATGAAGGAGGAATGGGAGAGTGACGAAGCACCCTAGTGTGCTGAGAGACCTTAGTGTAGTAAAACTTCTTCACGGCCCATTTCTAGGGAAGTACAACTTGCTTTTAGGTTGAAACGATAGAAAACTAAATCTGTGAAACTTTTAGGGGAAAACTAACGTAACTTCTTTGTTCAGGATGACGTCATAATTTTCGATTTGGATGCTGATGAATCGGGAAATTCTCCTCGAAAGGTTGCTGAGAAAACCCTCGAGGAATACACCGCGTTTGATAAAACTAAAACATCCTTCAGAGTAGGCGCCGAGACTGTTGTCGACGACATCAGGCGGGTCATGGTGGCATATGCTGGACCGGTTTTTGATGCGGGTGTCGGGAAGGAGACGAGTGCTGTTGTTATTGAGGTGGATTCAGGGTGGGATGTTGTGGTTACTACTGCTGATGCGGTCGTCGGGTGGAACCTTTTCTTCGCGAGAGATTATTGGGGAAAATGCTTTAAGAGATCTGATCGAGGCGACTCGCGCTCCACCTTTCGATGACTAGCTTCCCCCTTTTATCATTTCTATTTGTTATGTAGTCGTCCAGATATTTTGTAGACTCATCTTTACCTTATTTGTATTCGTGGCGAAGTTAGGGTTTCACCAATTAGCATCCCGTTTGCGATTTCTCATTTTTGAATAATTGAATAAGGTATTTCTAACACGATTTTGGCTTTCTGGTTGTGATATGATGGTTAATGGTTTCTCAATGATTTTGGATTAGTTTGGTGTATTTTTATGAGATTTGGAAAACCCATTCAGAAAGAAATGTATTTTTTTTTTTGAATGAAAATGAAACTCCGGAGAAGAACACAAACGGCGTATTCATCTCGGGGAAATACAAATATCACGAGAAACTGTTGAATAAAATACTAAAGAGAGAGTGGCTGGAAAAGTACATCGTTTTAGGTATTGGAAAGCTTGAGCCATCGCGAGTGAACTATCACACCTCCTGGCTTGTCTGTGTTGATGAGCTTGCAGTATCCTCCTAAAACAACGTCTGCCACCAGATAAGGCTCGTCTTCTTTTTCCTTAGGCAAACCAATCCGAACAGCT
Source organism: Papaver bracteatum (assembly GCA_023529315.1). Classification (NCBI taxonomy): domain Eukaryota; kingdom Viridiplantae; phylum Streptophyta; class Magnoliopsida; order Ranunculales; family Papaveraceae; genus Papaver; species Papaver bracteatum. The sequence continues at coordinate 579,246 of JAJJWX010004145.1, forward strand.
ATCTTTACCGTCATCTTCCCAACTTGAAACGAGTTTAATTTGACCATTATATCTTCGATTGAAATGGGTTCAGGTGTTGTGCAACCGTTTGAATCTTGGTCTCGTTGGTTTCGATGACAACCTCAAAATTCTTTGCAAAGTGTTTGAATGGCCACTACAAAATTATTGAGTTTTAGCCACATCCCTATTGCCACGGATTCATATATCCGTGGCTATAGATTACATGTTGCCATGCTTACTTGATAGTCGTGGCAAATAGATCACTCATTTGTCACGGGATGATGATAATTTTCCACGCATCCAGTATTATCAGTTATGAATCCACCGAATGACCTCTACTTACGGCATAATAGGTCGTGGGTATTGTGGGCCTTTTGTTACGGCATAAAAGTTGTCATTCCGTAGCTAATACACTCAAATCCGGAATCTATTCACACGAACAACCCACGTTTCATCCGAGAAGAAAAAATAACTCCCCAGTTCCCCCTCAACTCTCTTCTTCTTCATCTTGTTCGACCATGTATCTCAGAAAAAGAAGCACCCATCTATTAAATTTTTCTTCGCGTAAATGGCAATCTTTCAAGTAAGTTGGGGTTTGTGCAAAGCTTGTTTTTTCTTTTGATTTACTGAACTTAGGGTTTTGAAGGAGTATTTTAGTTCATTTTGTACCTAATTTTAGTTCATTCATACATTTTTCTGCAGTTTATCTTCTTCAATTTAAGCTATTTTTTTGATATTGCTACAGTTCGAAGTAAAGAAATCAAATAATTTATTTCTTCGCTTAAATACTTTCATCGATTCATAGTTCGGGCTTTACTTTCTCCAATCTGGAAAGGTATTTTTCTATTTGTTCCTTTAATTTCCTAGTACAATTAAACTTTAGTTTCAGTATTAGTTTGTGATTTACATTTTTCTATAGTATAGTAGTTTATCTTCTTCAATTTAAACTATTTCTTTGATATTTCTACAGGTTTGAAGTAAAAAATCAAATAATGTCTTCCTTCTCTGTACTACTTTCATTGATTCATAGTTCGGGTTTTACTTATGTCAAGATGGAAATTAAGGAATTTTTCTATTTGTTACTTTAATTTTCTCATACAATTATAGTTTCAGTTTTAGTTTGTGATTTCCCTGAGTCTGTTATTTCTTTTTGTATAATAGTATGGTGCATGTTCTATGTTTGAAGAAATTACAAACTGAAATTGGGATTCTATTTTGTGGTAAATCAATCAACATTACGTAGAACAAGGATAGAGAATTCCGATTGTGTTAATCCATGGTTGGTACTTCGACATTTCAATTTCATTGGAGGTTTGTATTTTTATTTTCCGTTTTCTTCATGCTTGTTATATAGAGTAAAGATAAGATAAGTATTTTTATTTTCCGTTTTCTTCATGCTTTTTATTTCATTCGAACTTACAAACATATGCGTACATCGCTATTCAAAATACTTCAATCAATTCTGCGATCAAAGCACCTACCAAGTATGTCGCCATGGTATTACAAATGGTTGAATACAATCATAGATTACTCCTGCATCCATGGTAAGCTCGGGTGGCGGATGAGCATAATCCAGGTAGGTATGAGGCTCTATGAGCATAACCACAACATGAGGAAACGGAGCAGGTATGACATCTTTCTCAAATTTATTTCTTGTCTTGCACTTATCTGCTTAATGATCTAATATCCTTCATCCAATTTTGGTTCTCTTAATTGGTATAATATTAAGTTAGAATGGACCGTGTTGGATATATGGAGCATTTAACCATCGTTTTAGGTCATTGTACTTATCACAAGCTAATGGATTTCTGATTCTAGTTACTTATTAAAACGATGCTTCAAAGCAGCTGGTTGGTAAGAACATAAGATTCGCCTGCCTGATTATCAAATGTAAGAATAAATTATGATTCTCAAGTTGAGACGTCTATCGTGCATTTTTTTTTAATTTCGATCACGGTATAGGGTAAGGTAGTGCCAGAACTCTCACAGATTACCACTGGCACTGAATTGTGTTGTACTTGATGGTATCTTTTTAGAATGTTGGTTGGCTGATCCATAATTGTACGTGAATTAAGAATTATCATGAATTCGTGTTTTTCTTGTATATTAGATTTATTTTTCCTTTTAAATGTTTCTACTATTAGAAGTACATTGCATACATTATATATGACGATCTGCAAGTTTTATGAAAGCTCTACCGATTCTTTTGTTCCTTTTATAATAAAAAACTCTTTTGTTCGTTCTATATATAAAAAAAAAAACATTAGTCAAAAGTGTTGTAAGTGCAACTATTGTGCTTTGTATTTATAGTCAAATTTTGGCTTAACGTTTGCTTCGTGCATTTAGTTTTTGGTAAATGCAGGTCGTATATATTGATTTAGGCATGGAAAGATTGAACCCTGAAAAAGAATAACGAGAATCAGTGAAAGAGCTTATATTTCCAAAAAAAATAACAAACAAGTAGGTAGAATTTACGTGATGATAATATAATATACTCTCTCTAATCCATTTAATCTTTCAAACAAGAAGAAGTGTCTGAACCTTTGATTCTTCTGAAATGTGAGTTTGACACAATCTTATGTTGATCTTTCATGTTTTAGTAAAGGAAGATGCTTAGTTATCGAGTGTTTGAAATTTTGTATATATATATATATATATATGAAACTGGATTCTTCTTAAAACTCATGACACGTTATTTTGTTTATGGGAAGTATATTTTTACCATTTGTATGTTTGTGACTCAGCTTATGTTGATTGCTGGAAGTCGATGCTCAAGGATCTAGACTCAATTACATTCTGTTTGTGTTAGGAGGAAAAGAAGTTCACTCGATAAATCTGAAAGGGAAACAAGGTTTAAATTTGTTTCTCACCCACACACCCGAAATTACCGAAATCAGCAGAAACCGTTTTCACCCTCAAATAATTGGAGACCACAGTGGGAGGTCAATCTATTGGTTGGAATATTGATTTCTAAATTTACAATATCACCTTTCACTTACAACTCCAACATGGTGGAACTCAGATCCGGTTCAGCTGCTGAGAACATCCACGTAGAATCCGTCCCTCGTGTTAATGCTACTTCCAATAACATCACTACGTCGTCTATTGATCCCAATAACACCGAAAGAACTCCTTCAGGTGTAACTCCGCCAATCACCAGGGCCAGACCTGCTGCCGCCTCTAATATACCTGCGCAACTTGCTAATCCTGGCAGTACTGAAAGCGCTCCTTTAGGCGTAACGCCACCTGTCACCAGGTCCAGAGCTGCCGCTACATCTCCTAACATTTCATCAAGCATGACACCTCCAACCGCCACTAAGACTCCAACTACCCCACCAATGAAACGAGAAACCGGAGGAACTAGAGGAAGCCGAGCCTATATCACCATCGCTGATTTGATGGAATGACATGAGGTTCTCGCTAGAATCCAGACGTATATGGTTTCGACGTATAAAGAAGTACTCGTCCTTCTCACAGCCCTAACAGAGTGGCTGCCGCGAGAGTCATGCCCTCCAGAGCCATTTAGAAACGCCTCCAATACCCCCGATGCTACCACCTCTGCGGAACGTGCCTCGGCGGATGAGGAGATTCGTGCCAGACCCCCATTGGAAAGAAGTCGTCCATTCAATTTTGTCACACGAGAGTATCTCGAATAACTTCTCCGGAATCGAATCAAGAATGATGAAATATATATGCATCAGCATCAACCTCCTTACCCATCTGAAATGCGAAAAATTCCTCTTCCAAGAGGATACTCCTCTACTCAATTTACCATGTATGATGGCACCGGAAATACACGCGAACACTTCTCTTGCTTCCTCGAATCCCTAGGCGAACACGAATACAATCACGTTCTCCGTCTAAGAGAGTTTTCGAAATCTCTTACTGGAAGAGCATACACGTGGTACAAAAGCATCGCACCAAACAGCATCCCCAACTGGGGTGTCATGGTTACCGCATTTTACAAGAAGTACTTCTTCGTGTCTGAACAAGTTACCTTCTCGGACCTAGGAAGAATTTACCAGCGGGACAACGAACATCTGAATGATTTCGTTAAGAGATTCAGGGTTCAAGCACTAGACTGTCACGACCCAAACATGACCGAGAAATATCTGGTGAACACATGCATCAATGGTATGGCTCTCATTTACCACGCCTTGCTAGAAAACCTGCGTTTCCAGACATTCTACGAACTCCATGAAGCTGCCAAACGATCCGAAACAACAATACCAGCATTATTGCAAAGAGCTAGACCGATCAGAACCAAAGACATGCGCGAAACTCGGCCCCTCCTATGTGAGCGTAGTAAACGAGGGAGGGAAAAGGAAGGCCCCAGCTGCAGACCAGCAGCCTAAACGTGAAGCACCATCACAATGGGGAACTCCGCCACGGAAGGCTGCCGCTAAAGCTCCCATGCGTCATCACGAAACCGAAGGAAATACCCTGGATTTTCCCGTTTCATATTGAGAAGGTGATCGATCTCTTAGAAGCATGGATTCAAGATGATGCTATCATACTACCATCTCCCAGACGCCCACCGACTGAGGCCGAGATGGCAAGCCCCAAATACTTCCACTACCACAGATTTGTTCACCACCCAACCAGTGATTGCAACAGACTAAGCATATATTCAAATAAAAGATAGAATCATGGGAACTCCAACTAGGAAACGAGGGAATACACGAGACCCACTTCCAGTGAGGAATTATGGGGGTCTCTGGGGACTCCGTGCATGAGACCATTCAATCCATGATACAACACGTATGCGAAATTCTCTATCTTTCCAAGGTGCATCGCCAAGATATTTTCATGGCTCTCAATCACGTCGTGTCAGGCAAATGTCTTTTTACCTCCACGGAAGCCACACCAAGATCTTAAGCTCTCCCAGAAAACACAATAGAAAACGACAACTGGGGACTGCTGACCACGTCCTATTTAAGAGGTATTTAATTCGACAACACGCTCAGCGACGCGGCCTCTGACTTCAACATTATTACTTTCAAGATTCTGAAAGCAGCGGGGATTACGAAACAAGAGGCTACCTGATCCCCATCCGTAATTGACAACCCGTAAGGGGAAGCCTTGAACGTGCAAGTCCACATCAACCTCGAGGTCAAGATATGAGATGCTATAATGCATGGAAAATTCCACATTGTCAAAGAACTGGTTTACGACATGATATTGGGGCATTTGTGGGTACTCGACAATAAGGAGAAATTGGGTTCATCCCCTCTACCAATGTCAACGCCCTAAATAATCTCCAACAAACCATCTCACTTGCTTCTGCATCGAATAGTTGCCGATGGAACCCGGATGCCTGGAGAAGACCTATTGGCGCTAACTTGTGGATTTCAAACGCAAGTAAGTCTGGCCGAACGATCTTCTCTATAACCAATCATTGATTCCCCTATTCTGGCATGAGGACTCATCGCGATTATTGGCACAGACACTGTCAAGATATGTGAATGGGGCGTTGGGCCCACAACAAAAATTATCACCTTTAGCTTCGCCCAGGAAGCGTGGAAATTGTTCGAAAATCCATGGCTAAAAATACGTTGCCACGGATGTAATGACGGGACTATTTTTCGCATTTCAGATGGGTAAGGAGGTTCATGCTGATGCATATCTATTTCATCATTCTTGATTCGATTGCGGAGAAGTTATTCGAGATACTCTCGTGTGACAAAATTGAATGGACGACTTCTTTCCAATGGGGGTCTGGCACGAATCTCCTCGTCCGCCGAGGCGCGTTTCGCAGAGGTGGTAGCATCGGGGGTATTGGAAGCGTTTCTAAATGGCTCTGTAGGGCATGACTCTCGCGGCAGCCACTCTGTTAGGGCTTTGAGAAGGACGAGTACTTCTTTCTACGTCGAAACCATATCCGTCTGGATTCTAGCGAGAACCTCATGTCATTCCATCAAATCAGCGATGGTGATATAGGGTCGGCTTCCTCTAGTTCCTCCGGTTTCTCGTTTCATTGGTGGGGTAGTTGGAGTCTTAGTGGAGGTTGGAGGTGTCAAGCTTGATGAAACGTTAGGAGAGGTAGTGGAAGCTCTGGACCTGGTGACAGGTGGCGTTACGCCTAAAGGAGCGCTTTCAGTACTTCCAGGATTAGCAAGTTGCGCAGGGATATTAGAGGCGGCAGCAGGTCTGGCCCTGGTGATTGGAGGAGTTACACCTGAAGGAGTTCTTTCGGTGTTATTGGGATCAGTAAACGACGTAGTGATGTTATTGGAAGTAGAATTAACACGAGGGACGGATTCTACGTTGATGTTCTCAGCAGCTGAACCGGATCTGAGTTCCACCATGTTGGAGTTGTAAGTGAAAGGTGATATTGTAAATTTAGAAATCAATATTCCAACCAATAGATTGACCTCCCACTGTGGTCTCCAATTATTTGAGGGTGAAAACGGTTTCTGCTGATTTCGGTAATTTCGGGTGTGTGGGTGAGAAACAAATTTAAACCTTGTTTCCCTTTCAGATTTATCGAGTGAACTTCTTTTCCTCCTAACACAAACAGAATGTAATTGAGTCTAGATCCTTGAGCATCGACTTCCAGCAATCAACATAAGCTGAGTCACAAACATACAAATGGTAAAAATATACTTAAACCATATCCGTCAGGATTCTAGCGAGAACCTCATGTCATTCCATCAAATCAGCGATGGTGATATAGGGTCGGCTTCCTCTAGTTCCTCCGGTTTCTCGTTTCATTGGTGGGGTAGTTGGAGTCTTAGTGGAGGTTGGAGGTGTCAAGATTGATGAAACGTTAGGAGAGGTAGTGGAAGCTCTGGACCTGGTGACAGGTGGCGTTACGCCTAAAGGAGCGCTTTCAGTACTTCCAGGATTAGCAAGTTGCGCAGGGATATTAGAGGCGGCAGCAGGTCTAGCCCTGGTGATTGGAGGAGTTACACCTGAAGGAGTTCTTTCGGTGTTATTGGGATCAGTAGACGACGTAGTGATGTTATTGGAAGTAGCATTAACACGAGGGACGGATTCTACGTTGATGTTCTCAGCAGCTGAACCGGATCTGAGTTCCACCATGTTGGAGTTGTAAGTGAAAGGTGATATTGTAAATTTAGAAATCAATATTCCAACCAATAGATTGACCTCCCACTGTGGTCGCCAATTATTTGAGGGTGAAAACGGTTTCTGCTGATTTCGGTAATTTCGGGTGTGTGGGTGAGAAACAAATTTAAACCCTAAACAATGTACTGCACGGGAGTACTTTAGATTCGAGAGATCAATCTGTACAAGTCTAGCCTAAACCAAGAAATAGTCATTCCAGACTTTCTTCGGTCACAAAGTGAAGGAGAATGGGTTGGTTTTGGGGAAGGAAGCAAGGAAAGTTATGAGACTAGAATAGTTGATTTCTAGAAGAGTAGTTGTTTTCTAAGACTTGTATCAGAAAGTGGGAAGCTAACAAATGAAAATCTAGCAAATATTTTTTGAGTGTTTTATTCTCCTAACTAAACTTGTTGTTCGGTGGAAATAGGTAAGACCTAATTATACAAGTAGAAGTGAAACGTACTCTGGTCTCATTAAGGAATGGAAAAATGGGTGAGTAAATGGGAGGAGGTGGTAACCGTTAATGCATGGAATTGATGTTCCATAAAAAAAAGAATTTCACCATTAACTCCCTGTATTTACTAACCTTCTCGTCCTTATGACACTTCCTTATGACGGGCGTAGTGTACGCCGCACGTTGTAAACCTCCAAACCAATACCCAAAGAGGATCCCCCAGTTTGTGATATGCGTTGATGTCTCGAATATTTTTGTGAAAAACATGTAGTATATTGTTGTTTCCTGAAAAGTCGGGTATAGGAGACTTGCTAGCTTGGTGACCTTCTATGGTCGAGATTTTTCATCTTAAGATGAAAGGTAGTTGTTGATCGTCGCACACTTTCGTTTTGGTGGCCGCATAGCATGGTGGTGCGGTAATATTGGCATGCCGTTGGTGTGGAAAAACTAGGATTTCAGGCTAAAGGTTACCATGCGTTGTCTGGTAACCTCGGATGGCTTAAATTTTCTCTTGGGATTGAAGGGAGACCATTGATTATCGCACGCATTCGTTTTGGGAGCCGCACAGGGAAGGCCAGCATGGTGGCGCGGCAAGGTTGGCATGCCGTTGGCACGACATGCCTTGGCGCGGTTTGGTGTGTCCAAACTAGGGTTTCGGGTCAAAGGTTACCATTTGTTGTCTAGTAACCTTAGACGGCTAGGATTTGCTCCGGTGATTTAAGGGCGACCGTTGATTATCGCACACCTTCGTTTTGGTAGCCGTATAGGGAAGGTCAGCATGGTGGTGCGGCAAGGTTGGAATGGGGCCATGGCAAGGTGTGTTTTTCATGGTGGGACCAAGGGCTTGGCATGCCATGGGCGCATGGTGCGGCTAGCATGGCTAGGGCCAAGGAAAGGTGCAGTTTGGCTTGGCATGGTGGGGCCAAGGGATTGGCATGCCATGAGCGCATGGTGCGTCTAGCATAGATATGGCCAAGGCAAGGTGCGGTTTGGATTGGCATGGTGGGTCCAAGGGATTGGAATGCCATGAGCGCATGGTGCGGATAGCATGGCTAGGGCCAAGGCAAGGTGTAGTTTGGCTTTGCATGGTGGGGCCAAGGGTTTGGCGTGACCAAGCTAGGATCATGACCAAGCTAGGGTTTTGTGTCAAAGGTTACAATGTGTTGTCTGGTAACCTACGACGGCTAGGATTTTCTCCTGTGATTGAAGGGCGACCGTTGATTTTCGCACACCTTCGTTTTGGTAGCCGCATAGGGAAGGACAGCATGGTGGCGCGACTAGGTTGGCATGGGGCCATGGGATTGGCATGACCAAGCTAGGATCGTGACCAAGCTAGGGTTTTGGGTCAAAGGTTACCATGTGTTGTCTGGTAACCTTGGACGGCTAGGATTTTCTCCTGTAATCGAAGGGATACCGTTGATTTTCGCAGGCCTTCGTTTTCGTAGTCGCATAGGGAAGGCCAGCATGGTGGCGCGGCTAGGTTGGCCATGGCAAGGTGTGTTTGGCATGGCATGGTGGGGGCCAAGGGCTTGGCATGGACAGTTTCTCTTGGCATGCCTTGGCGCGGTAGGTGTGGCTGGCACGACTTGCCATTGGCACAATGGTGCGGCTAGAATGGTTGGAATGCCTTGGCACGGTAGGTGTGGCTGGCATGGCTTGCCATTGGCACAAGGGTGCGTCTAGCATGGTTGGCATGCCTTGGCGCAGTAGGTGTGGCTGGCACGGCTTTCCATTGGCACATGTGGCGTGGGGATTAGGGTTTTGGCCTATCGAAACCCTAATTAGTAGTTAATTAAGGAAAAAAAAGGTAGCCTGGTAATTTTCTCGCAGACACATTAAAGGGTTCAATAGATGTGTTTAAGTCTTGTGACATCACATTCTGACTAGGGTTTTACGACTTTACCCCTAAGTTAAAAACCACCATGAACAACTACGCAAAAACTGTGATATTTTAATTATATAAACAAATATAATGCGGGAAAGAAATAACACAGACACCAAAAATTTTGTTAACGAGGAAACCGCAAATGCAGAAAAACCCCGGGAGCTAGTCCATATTTGAACACCGTACTGTATTAAGCCGCTACAGACACCAGCCTACTCCAAGTTATCTTCGAACTGGAATGTAGTTGATCCCTAACCAATCTCACACGAATCAAGGTACAGTTGCACTCCTTACATATCTGAATCCCAGAAAGACTCTACGCACTTGATTCCCCCAGTTGATCTCACCCACAATTAAGAGTTGCTATGACCCAAAGTCGAAGACTTGATAATCCAATATGTCTCACACAGAAAAGTCTATTGAATATATAAATCTATCTCCCACAGATAAACCTATGAGTTTTGTTCCATCTTTTGATAAATCAAGGTGAACTGCAACCAATTTATATACCGGACTTATATTCCCGAAAAGCATCCTAGAAATATTAATCACCTCACAATAATATTAATCGTATGGTAGCGAAACAAGATATTGTGGAATCACAAACGATGAGACGAAGATGTTTGTGACTACTTTTTATCTTTCCTACCGTAGATAAAATATCGAGCAAATTTTAGAGAAGATAGTACTTAATCACGATAGAAAACAACAAGATCAGAACACACAACTACAGAGAAAATAGTTGGGTCTGGCGTCACAATCCCAATGAAGTCTTAAAGTCGTCAACCTGCAGGGTTTCATGAAAAACCTAAGGCTAAAGCAGAATCGACTCTAGTCGCAACTAGTATCACACATGAGGTATGGGGATTAGGTTTCCCAGTTTCTAGAGTTCTCCTCTATATAATCTTCAAATCAGGGTTTTCAATGAATGTTACCTTGGTAACAAAGAATTCAGTATTCACCGTTAGATGAAAACCTGATTAAATTCAAGATAATATATTTCAACCATTAGATCAAACTTAGCTTGTTACACACAAATGAAAAGTGACTTCATTTAGATATGAGTAAACATACCTAAACGTGTGCACCTTTGTTGGCTCAACAATAATTAACTGAAGTTAGATATATTAACACTTTCATATCAACCATATTCACCTTAACCAGAACTAGTTCAAATGACTCAAATAAAACTAGTTCTAGACTTGTTCAATTGTTTATATTCTCATAGAAGTATACAAGACACAATTGAAGCAAAATCGATTTTGATTCACTCGAATCAAGGTCATGATCATTATAGCCATAGTTTGAAAAAGATTACATTCCTTAATATATAAATATATTAGTTCATGAATAAACCGGTTTTAGAACATAATCCACTCAAGTATGCATATGGGTACACATACCTAGGTGGTCGGACTAAGTTTGGGTTTGCCAGTACTCGAACTGGTACGCATACCACAAACTCAGGTAAAGTCACGAAACTTGAACCTCGCGCTAGTACGTGTACCGATATGCGTACTGAGTTCCTGGACCTTGAGTAAATCAAACAGTACGCATACGATTATTCATACCATGGTTAACGGACTTGGATTACACATATGCAAGTACGCATACTGTGCTTATATCCAATTGTTCTAAACTCTCATTTCAACTATTGAAACATTCTCGGAAGACGAAAATAGATGTCTCGCACAAACTATTATCTTCAAAGAAATTTTCAAATGATCGAATGATTAATACGAAATATTCAGAGTCTACATCAAATGACTGTCTCACACAAATCATGTAAGATGTTACCAGGTGATTTTCACATGATCATCTTTTGACTTTCGTCAAGAATATAAGATGAACTTAGTTAAATTGAAAGCTTACCAACACATATTTCGAGAAATATGTAATTAAGCGAGTTAAACTCAACTTGAAATATCCAATGTGGATAATTGAAGTCTATATAGCTATACGACTTTTGTCTCAAATAGGAGATAGAGTAGATAGACTTTTGAGTGATAGATGAGTTCAAGTCTCCACATACCTTTTTTTCATGAAGCTCCCCTTAGTAGTTCTTCATCTTTAGATCCCCTTAGTAGTTCTTCGTCTTCAATCAATGAATGTTGTGAAGTCTAATGCTCAACTACACTTTTTATCCTAATCCGAGACTTAGCTATAAGTAGACTATAAATCAAGAATTATAGTTTAGGAAACTAAACTTAACAACAAGATTTAGATAGCAATGCTTGTGAGTTCGACCGAGCAATGCTCTAACAATGGTTTTTCTCGGAAATTAAATTCCAACCATTAAAATTATTTTTCTTCTTAAAAAGTTGTGCTCCCAAAATTGGATTGATTTGCTCAAATCTCTTAAACCTAGTCATGAAGCTTCTGTCGTCAAAAACAATGTCGATGAAGTTTCCGTCGCCGGATAATTCAAGGATGAAGATTCTAGTGAAGATTTCGTCACCAGAGACAACAAAGATGATATTTTCTTCGTTGGAGAGATTTGAGAGTGATCCATAAATCCAATAAAGTAACTGAGAACAGTCATTAAAGCCAAGATAAACCTCTTTAGAAGAGAAGACAAAACCACCATCGTGGTGTAGATAAGAAAACATAATATAACTAATGAAAAAACTATATCTAAGCCAAGAAACAATAAAGATTGAAAGAACATGCTCAGATCCATCCATAAACGAACAAGACCTGAGCGGGAAGATTTGCCAACGATAGTTTTCTTTTTCTCCAGTTAGAAGAGGTGATAGAGTGGAGAGAAAAAAAAATTTAACATTCTAGAGGAGCTAGTTTTGAGTTTAGTTACTTCAACTTAATTAAGAAGTTATTTTTCGTATGGTACAAAAAAAACCTGTAACTGGAGGAAATCCAACAACAAACCCAAATGATATATGATATGAACTATGAATGAATCTAAGACATGGTGATAAGAATGAGAATTATTATTAAGAAGAGATGATCATTTAAGTATGGAAATACGGCCAAACCCTAACTTAATCTCCCAAATATCTCTCACAACATAACCCTCACCATACAAAATTACTCAACCATTCTTACAATGCCCTAAGGCTCCCTTTTATACACAATCAATAAAGTGGGGTACAACTCATTTTCTACTTCGCTGATAATCACACAATTCACGTGATTCTACTTTTACTTCGCTACTCCTAGATTAGATATTAATTTCTACTTTTATTTCGGTGACAACCCTGGAGGCTTGTCTATACAGCTGTCTATATTTTTTGTCCAACAATCTTCCTTCGCTAGTGATCACTTTTCTTCGCTTCGGTACTCTTCGCTGGTTGGATTAGACGAATTACATTCTTCGTTTGGTCCATACGTTCATCTCGTTACTATTACTTCGTCATTCTCTTCACTTTGTGACTGTAACTTCGTAACTTCCATTTTCATAAAAGCTTTGTTGTGTCTTATGATGACTGATTTGACCCTTTGAGCATCTTAATAAATGCCTTGTCTCGAAACTTGGTGATAATATCTTCTTACGAGATTTCACCTTTTATCTCGCTTCTTCGCAACCCTACACGTGGCGAGGATATTTTTTGTATCTACATAACCTCTCGGTGTTTCTCATAAATTTTGTCTCGAGGAATTGGGAGTTATAAATTCTTTCAAGATGCGAAATTAGATTCCATATTTTCATTTGAAGCTGTGCTTTCAAAGATACCATTTTTTTAAACCGCGCCATGAGGCTTTTATGGGGTTGGTAACAGTAAATTTAGCTACAAATCCAAAAGAGTGTAAATGGGTTGAACACTTTACACTTCAAAGAATATTAATCGCAAAGCTATTATAATGCGGTAATGATTGTTATACCGGGAGTAAATCCCTCAGATAAAACTGTGTGAGGAGAGGTGAGAAGTGCCGGGACCTACATAAACCTTTACCCTCCTGATGGTGAGAACGCTCCCCTCTCTGCCGCACGATCTGTCCACGGGATTTTACCCGGTATTTTTGGTTGTCAACGTAGCATCATCCATTATAATGTTGATCAGTGTGCCCCCGAAATAGGCGTATTGTATCAGCATCAGTTATGTCGAGAAGGCAGTGGGGTCCGTAATTTCAAGTTTGGCAACAAGGCAACAACATTATAATTAGGGCTGTCAATGGACATCCGAAATCCGAGATCCGTATCCGATTATTAGACATCCTATAGGATTTATTCCGATTTATCGGATTTCGGATTTCGGATTCGGATTAGTTTCCGGATTTTATGCCTTAACCCTATCGGAATCGGATGAGGGTGAATCCGGTAGGTTAAAATCCGACATCCGATAAGCCCAGGGTGTCTTGGTAATTCCACCCCAGGGTATATATCTATCGCTTATCGGACGTAAAACCTAAGTTCTCATTTCTCATTTCATTAGCCTTCGCATTTTTCCTCCCTACAGTAGACCGAAAGTGTGAGAAATGAGAAGAATTCATCGATAGATAAGTGTTCGAACTCGGTGAGAGATCGATAGAGATTAGAGAGGATTTGATTGATTGATGGTCGTATATTCTCGAGACAGTGACCCAAGTAACTAAGTAGGTAATGAATCTAATTTTTCGTTGTTTTTTTTTCTCCACGAATCGATTGATATGTTTGAATGTTTCTGATTCTGAGTTTAAATAGAGTAGAGATAACGATTATTAGGTTTCAGTTTTGATTTTGATTATTGGGTTCATTAGATTTTGAAGTTAGGGTTTCGATTTTTATTTTTATTTTGAATTAAATTTAGGGTTCTGTTTTGACTATTATGTTCATTAGATTTGGGTTCTGTTTTGGGTTCAATGATGTTTTAGTAGTAGTTCAATTATGAAACTTTCTTATAATGAAATCATACTTCCCTGATGTTGTTTTGTGTTTAATAATGAATTCAGTGACACTTAATTTGTGTTGTTATCACTTTCTAATGCTTGTTTTGTGTTTCACATTCTATTAAACCATCTTTCTAATGCTTGATTTGTGTTGTTATCACTTATAAGAATGTCTCAAAGAGCATCCAATCATAGCTTGATCAACCATGTAATTCCACACAACCGAACAACAAGAACAAAGTCTTTGAAGGTTCAACAATTGCTTCAACACCTGTGAGTAGGAGATTGGCAGAACAACCTGATCATCCGCCACACTACCTGAAGAAAAAGAAGAAGATGAACATCCAGTTGTTGTTGCTGCAAAGAAAAGATTGCGTTCAACAAGGTCAGTGGTATGGGATGAGTTCACTAGGAATGTCAGAGCTAAGCTTATAGAAGGGAAGGAGGATGAGTATGAGGCTGTCATTGAAGGTACATGTCATCATTGTGAAAAGGTAATTGAAGCATGTAGTGAAAAAGGAACTAGCCGCTTGTCTTCTCATCTTAAAATTTGCCCCATGAAGGAAGAAAACAAGCCAGGTCAGATGAAGATTTCTACTTCATTCAAAAAAGCAGGTAACCAAGCTATTAAATTACTTAATTGGAAGTATGATCCAATGGTTAGTAGGAATTGTCTTGCTAAAATGATTGCTAAGCACGATTACCCTCTTAACATGGTTGGGCATTTCTACTTTAGGGAGTTCTGTAAGTCTTTGAACCCTAGTGCTAAAATACCATCTAGGAATACAAGTAGAGCAGATATTATGAGGTTGTATGCTGAAATGAAAGTTGAATTGCAAGCAGAATTAGATAATTTGACTTCCAAATGTAGTCTTACAAATGACATGTGGACTGCCAAACATACTAAGGATGGTTATTGTTGTGTGACATGCCATTGGATAGATGATGAGTGGAATTTACAAAAGAAAACCTTAGCTTATATTGTAGTGCCAGCACCACATACAGGCAATGCTCTTTCTGATTTCGTCAAAACTTGCACTCTGGAATGGAACTTAGATAGGAAATTTTTTGCTTTAACTGCTGATAATGCGCCTGCAAATGGTGTAATGATGAATAATTTGATTAAGTGGCTAGATGGTAAGAACTGTATGTTGCTTGAAGGAAGAATGTTTCACATGAGATGTGCAAACCACATACTACATTTGATCGTCTTGTTTGGCATGAAAGTAGCTGTTGAGTTTATAGATGCTATTAGGGAATGTGTTAAATATGTTAAGTCATCACAGTCTAGGAAGGAGAAGTTTGCAACAGCACTAGCACAATGAAGATTGACTGGAGAAGTTAGTTTAGATGTGGACACTAGGTGGAACTCCACTTTTATGATGCTTAAGAATGCAATTAAATTGCAACAAGGTTTTGAAAGACTAGCTGAGACTGATTTTGAGTTCAATCTTTTACCATCTCAAGAGGAGTGGGAACAAGGAATAGAAATTTGCAGGTGTTTAGAGGTTTTCAATGATGTATCACTTAAGTTTGCAGGGATTAAGTATCCAACTGCAAACTTGTATTACAATGGGGTATATGAAGTTAACAAGTGTATCAAAAGTTGGGAAGATAGTACTTTTGAATATGTCAAACAAATGGGGTTGAAGATGAGACAAAAATTCAGTGCATATTGGAAGGATTGTAATTTGGTTATGAGTATTGGAGTGGTATTAGATCCAAGGTATAAGGCAAGATGGATAAAGTACACATATAAGAAATTGTATGGAGTTGGTAGCTATGCAGTTGAGTTTGCGAAATTCAAAACAGATTTTGAAAGACTTTTCAATGCATATGAATCTGAAAACAACATTGCAACTCCTGATTTCTTTCGCAACTCTGTCTCTAGCATGGATGCAAGCAGCTCAGGTACAACCAACCCAGATTATCTTTGAGTTTATTATGGAAAATGAGGAATATGATGTTGAGAAGTCTCGAGTTGGATAAGTACTTAGAAGAACCAATTCTTCCAACTATGTCACCCCAAGATGAGTTTAACTTCGAAATACTGAGTTGGTGGAAGCTAAATTCCCGAAGTACCCAACTATGGCAAGGATAGCACGAGATGTATTGGCAACACCAAGTGACAAGTGTGGCATCTGAATCCATGTTCAGTGATGGTGGAAGGGTTTTAACTACACACAGGACTTCATTAGATCCAGAATTAGTCCAAGCATTGCTTTGCTTAAGTGACTGGTTGCCAGACTTCTTTGATCCAGGTATATTTTCTTTTGAATATTTTCCTTAGTTCATTTGCTATTTGTTCTTTTTTGATTGCTCACTTTGTTTTGAATATCTCGTGTAATGCGAGATATGGATATAAAGACTCGAAGAATGAATAAAGATATGCAACGAGCAAGCAGGAAGCCAAGAAGGACGATGGATCACAAACTCAGAATTCTGTTACAACTTACAGGACATTATTTTCCTTTTTTCTGTTTTAGTGTGTGTTTCAACTTAACATTTCTGTGAGACTGTGTGTGATGAATGATGTGTGAGTGTGAGACTATGTGGCAGTGTGGGTTTGTACTTTCATGTGAGACTATGTGGGTTTGAACTTAACATTTCTGTTTTTATTTCAGTTTTAATATTTTCTCCCAGATTCCGGATTTTTTCCGGAATAAAATCCGAAATCCGATAGCTAAGCCTAACGGAATCGGATTGAGAATTTTGAATTCCGCCGGAAGTTATCGGATGTCGGATTTCCGGTATAACTTAACCTTAACCTAACCGGTATACCCAAAATCCGACGGATATGTGTCCGTTGACAGCCCTAATTATAATGAAAGCTGAACCATCGAATCGGTCTGATGCAAACAGGTCGATACTTGTCAAGTAAGAATAAAAAGAGGACAACCGCACGTTAAAATAATCACTCCACATCTACGTCGGAGATGAATTCCCATCTGCCTATATAAACAAAATGACCTAGTCCCAAATTGAGATCTACATCTACACACTGAGAGCGGAAAGAGGCGCAAGGAATTAGGGTTCTTTTTGAAGAAATTAAATGGAGTTTTATGAATTGAAGAGTGGTGGTGTTTTTTATGGGAATGTGGTGCGGTCAGGATACAACAACCGATCAGAATTGAAAAAGCATCATGATATTTCCTCTCACAACAATTGTGCTTCTCTCCTCATGATTTGTGTAGAGGGTCTTTTTTGTTGTTTTTTTATTTACTTTGTGTGGTATATGTTCTTGCTCCTAGGGACTAACTGCAACATTTTGTTCTGATTCTTGTGAAAAGAGGAAGACAAATTATGGTTTGGGAGATCGGAGACTGTCTAAATCTGATACTGTAATGTTATATTTTTGTATAAGATTTCAGAAATTTTAATGGATGTCATCAAGAATTTGTATTTGTAAGCATCCAATTTCTGCAATTTAATTTTGTGTAGACAGTTCTGCAATTTATAAATGAGATGAACAGTCTCCACCCACTGATTTTGAACTGTGAACTGTGAGAGTAGATTAGAAATATGTTTCGCACAACCTGCTAGCCCATGACACTCTAGCATTAGCTTCAGCCGTGAAAGGTTGTTCCTACGGCTTATGTGACTTCATTATTACTTGCACCAAATACTCTAGTCCATGTTGGAAATTATAATTTGTAATCTAATTTTACCTAGATTAGTTCAAATAAGTGTGGAGTTGTGTAGAATTTTCTACACGGTCAACAGTCAAAGTTGTAAGGGTTAGCTAGAGTAATCTATAACAAGCTAGAATATAAGGTCATGAAGTAAGGTCGGTCGAAATTTCTAGAGTTAGAAAAATCTAGAGACAACTAGAGGGTATAGTAGTCTAGTTTTGTAAGCCTATAAATAGGCATTTGTAGTGTCATTTGTAAATTGTTGTAATGAAGCAAGAAGTGATTAATAAGATGTTCCCTTTGACAAAAACACTAATTCGTCTTGGCATTGGTTTGGTATTGAACGATTCAACAGGTTCATTCCTTGGTTGCAAGCTCAAATCCGGGATTGTGAGGAATGCTGAGGAAGCGGAAAGTTTGGCCCTACTTGAAGCAGTGAAGTGGGCAAAAGCGCAAGGCTTAGTGAAAATCTGTTTCGTCAGTGACGCTAAAATGGTCATTGACTCTTTCAACTCAAAGAATAATCAGTTATTTTGGTATAATAATTCAGTCTTAGAAGACTGTAGATCTATTATTTCCAGTTTCACTTTTGTTAAGTTTCATTTCCTTCGTAGGAATCATAATGTAATTGCTGATCATGCAGCTAAGTATAGTAGAAGAACTAAAATCTCTGGAGAATGGTTGGGCCATATCCCTGAATTCCTCAATTCTACTATGTAATCTTTCTTTTCAGTAATACAAAGTTCTCTTTTCTAGCAAAAAAAAGATTAATAAGATTAAGAGTTTTTGAGAGTTTAAGTGTTAGTCTTGCTTCCTAGGAGCAGCTCTATGCGAGCAACACAACCATGCTCGTATATCTCCATAAGTTTCATTTCCAAATTCCAACAGTCTAGATACATTCTGGAAATCTTTCTCTCTATCTCAGAGGAAAAATTGGACATTTTCTCCTGTGATACTTGCACGCTGAACTCGCTTTCTTATTCTACATTTCACTTGACACTGCCCTTGTTTACCTGACTGAGATTCTCAGGGTCTTTAGAGTTTTGTGCGATGTCCTTGTTTTCCTGAACGCAAGTCTTAGTCAAGCCTTGTTATAATGATTCACTTTGGCCATAGCAGGTTTTTAGCTAAAGAACAACCAGGCTTTTTCATATTGCTTCAACATGATGGACAAGTATAAGACTAGATCATCAAGAGGGACTCAAGGATAACGGATCTAAAAGCTAAAACGAACTTTTGTTCCCAAGTTAAAGACAGGGAAAGAAACCAACAGAGAACAATTGTATGTCAAAGAAACCAAGACGGGTCGACTATATGCACGCAGAGTAACAGCACGGCAACACAGATCCATGATTGTTCTGATCATCTACTTAAGATGGTGTTTTAGGTAATACCGGATATTCATTCATTTTATCCATCGGCAGTCCTACCTAACGATTAACAACGACCAATCTTTTCTCCCCATAGCATATGCTGAGGTATTTGGCAAGTTATTTCTTTTGAAAAGAAGCAACTTAAGATTCTCGATAGCAACCAACTAAGAATTGGAGAAAAGAGAAGAAGAAATAAGAAATGAGACAAGACCCAAAATTCAGTAGTCCAAATTTGACTAGTATAGGAAATTTGACAATTCATCATTTTGCTCCAAGAAAGCACAAATAGAGAAAATCAACATTAACATCCGGAGAAACAAGATTTTGTTGACATAGTACATTTGCGAAAAAATGAACTTACTGTAAGACCATTGCCAAAGCAGGGAATTGAAGGAGATGCACTCCCCCTAGTGCTGATGAAAAAGCTCCCTTAGCTTCATTTGACCGAAAATGTTAAATTATTTTTGGCATAACTACCCTTTGCCGATGATGAAATTGGTTTTGTTGATTCCCAAAAGCAAGTTCAGAAGTAAGATTATTCAATTTCCGCAAAAGGGTCTCAGCAATTCCTGCCTACCCATGAACAGGATAAGATTTTCTAGCCCTTGCCTCCTTTATCACATGGTCTTAGCACAAAAGCGATCAAGAATATAGGTTTTATGAAGAAAGTGGTGGTTTGAAAAACCCAATTCCATATATTAAGCAACATGACTTATATAGACTAATGACTCAATACCTTGGAGTGCACCCAAATACTGTCACCTGCAATTTGTATTCGAACTCCAATTTTTTTACTGACCTGAAAGTGGCATAAGAAAACCTCAACTTTGATGAACCTGATGGGATATTCCGAGTAGTTTCTTAGGACTGCCGGAAAACCATCCATTACGTCAGGTGTTTGCACTATAACGGCAATGGTTTTCAGTTGTTTAGTAGACATTGCAGGACATTTGGCAAAAAGTAGTTGATGGCCATAAAAGGTGTATGCTGTAATAATGATAATGCTCATAGCTGCAAACAGTAACATTCAATAGTCTGCAACAACAAAATAAAGGCGAAAAAAGTAAAGCAATAATTTACAGGCTCCAAAATTGCTATTTCAATAGATTGAATCCATAAATGAGCATATGTTTCAGGAGGCTATCAAGGTTGACAAAATTTGCACAATGATACATTCCAAAGTTTCTGTGAAACACTTCTGACAAATGAGAAGGCAAAAGAAGTAAAAAAGTTTCATGAACCAGCCACTACCCATGTTTTCAGATTATCAAAATTTGCTCCTATGTATTTTGTACTACTTGGTATATTTTTTGAACTCTTTCACTTTACAAACAATCTTCGGCATCTACTATTCCACTGACATTGACATCAATGAAAGCTCCCAAAACTTTTGTGTTCTTCATTCATTGAAATTACTCGACTCCCTTTGCAGTTGAATCAACACTTCATTGAAATTGCTCGATATCAGTAAGAATACTACTGCCATCTTCTTCCAGCAAAGGAGATAGCACTGCCGCTA